>CM045453.1:28741661-29341661 GCA_024666655.1 Dascyllus trimaculatus
TTGACACACACATTAGCTACCGGTGGCGTTTGACATGCAGACCTCGCAAATGTGCATGCAAAGAGTGCACGCCAGTTGCATGTTATAGGATCAGGATTTCATTTGGATGGAAATGTCTTGGATCTTGTATTGATGGAGACATAAACATTCTGGATGGATGAGCATCCAGATGCAGAACTAGCTGAGAAACTGCTGAACCCCATGAGCAGAGAAAAGAAGAACAATTTAAATAGAAAAAAGTTTTTAATCTGTATATTTTAACTCTGCCAGCAATGCGAACCAGGCACACTGGACTCTGGCAAGGCTGCCCTTTGTCACTGGTTCTGTTCATAACTTTTATGGACAGAATTTCTAAGGGCAGCCAGGGGCCGAAGGGGTCCAGTTTGGGGACCACAGGATCTCATCTCTGCTTTTTTTGCAGATGATGTGGTCCTGTTGGCTTCATTGAACCTGGACCTTCAGCATGCGCTGAGGCGGTTTGCAGCCTAGCGTGAAGCGACTGGCCTGAAGATCAGCACCTCCAAATCCAAGGCCATGATTCTAGACAAAAAAAAGGTGGCTTGCCATCTTCCGGTTTGTGGAGAGGCCCTGCCTAAAGTAGAGGAGTTTAAGTATCTCAGGGTCTTGTTCACAAGTGAGGGGAACATGGAGCGTGAGATTGACAGGCGGATCGATGTAGCGTCTGCAGCCATGCGGTCGCTGCATCGGTCCATCATGAAGAAGAAGGAGCTAAGCCGAAAGGCGGAGCTTTCGATTTACTGGTCAGTCTATGTTTCTCCTCTCACCTGTGGTCATGAGCTTTGGGTCATGACTGAAAGAACGAGATCCCGGATACAAGTGGCTGAAATGAGTTTCCTCTGCGGGGTGGCTGGTTGCACCCTCAGAGACAGGGAGGAGCTTGGAGTAGAGCCACTACTTCTCCATGTTGAGAGGAGTCAACTGAGGTGGCTTGGACATCTGTTCCAGATGCCTTCGGAATCCCTCTCGGGTATGTCCCACCGGGAGGAGGCCTTGGGGAAGACCTAGGACATGCTAGAGGGACCATGTTTCTTGGCTGGCCTGGGAACACCTCGGGGTCCCACCGGAAGAGCTGGAGGAGGTGTCCGGGGTGAGGGATGTCTGGGGATCTCTGCTTAGACTGCTGCCACCGTGACCCGGGTCCGAGTAAGCGGAAGACTATGGATGGAAGGATGGATGGATGAATATTTTAACTCTCTGAACCTCAAAATCTGCAAGTTGAACAGCATGAGATCTTTAAATTCATCAAAGCCAGAAACTGTGAAAACTGAAAGAATGATAAGATGTTTAACTTTCACACAGTCCTTGAATGAATCATGTGTGATGTATTGGAAATAACCCAAATCTACGCTTAGAATTAGGATATGTAATCAAAGCTAGCTTAAAATTTCAAAATTTTGCCAAAATTAAACTTTTTTTTTCAGTTAAAGCAAAAAGTTCTGCACTCCTCAATGCAGCAGGGATATTCTGTTTAGTGCAGGAGTATGCCTTGCAGTGAAAACTGAGCGCACAAAGAGTTAAAATTTGACAGCAAAGAACATTCAGTTATTGCTTAGGGTTCAGAGGGTTAAACCGACAAGTGTCTATCGTGGAAAAAATATGCGGCATGATTAGCAGAAAATGTGACAGTCTATCAAAGTCTGAGTTTTATCAGTCAGGCCATAAAACACACGTGCGAGAGATGCTGTTGTGAGCGTACACTGCCGACTGCATCATAAAACATTATGGAAACAATGTGGAGGGTGGAACTATTTGATATCTGAGAGACACTTTTTTCCATATTAGCATATGTAAGATTTATGTATTAGCACATCCAATGCTAACATGCTAAAATGACTGCCATATGGATTACTTTAGTGATGTGGAAAATAGCAGTCAGCTAAACCATAAGGTCGAAGGAAGATTGTCAGAGCACTTCTTTTAAAGACCCCTTCTGGAGGAAATCAAGTGTTTTACCTTGTTAGCATCCCATATGGTGTTTTTATGTGCTAGGAGACACATCATGTGAAATGAACTCAAAATGCAACGTATCAGTGGCACTAAACACACAGATTAGGGCTTGCAGGGTTTTATTTGAGACATTCGAACATGAATAGCTGAATTAGTTACTTAGACCAGTTTTACAGTGTTTGAGCAGAGCTGTAGGTGAGCTGTTGTGCTCGAGCTGCACATTCTAAAGGAAACAACAGTGTAGAGTTACATCAAAGCCTTTGTGAGCCAGGAAGGGATTACTTTCATGGGGGGAAAAAGCATCTATACATGGCACTTTGACACACAGAGATGAGTTTTTAGGGGTTTAATCAACAACTGAAGAGCGACTTTAAAACACCCAGCCCTGTTTGCTGATAAGGCTGCTGGGCTCCTCATGTCACGCTCTTCTGCTGCGCTGTGTTATCATCGCACCACCACCTGCATTGCCACTGAATATAAACTGCTCACTGTGCAGTTCCTTGACATGAAAGAAATCACTGGTTGAGGCTATAAAAGAGAGAAACAGGATGTATATTGAAAAGAATATGCCAGAAGGTGCATTAAACACTCAAAGTCTAACTATACTTTTGTAGAAAAAGTGGGCATTTAACAAAATCAATCTGTAGTGGAATCAGACAGTCTGCAGCAGCAGCCCCACAGCTTTGATCCTCGCTTTTATATGAAGCAGTTCAGACATGCAGTGTATCCAAGAAGAATTCCTGTTATCTCACACATGTTCTCCATCCACATGTCTGATCACTCATGCTCCCCATATGTGTGTGTTGTACACATCCAATCCCATCACACAAACACACAGGGGGACAGCGGTATGTGCTTGTATACACATCTACACACAATCAAACAGCTTCATTCACTCCTCATTTAAAACCTAATTCTAAAGTTTCTGTATTTCTTTGGAAGCATACATGACACCTACTACCACTCCACCAGACATACAGGCCTTTTCACTGCCACAAACCAACACTTAGATATTTTGGTTTCTGCACTCTGAATCTGAATCAGACTTTTGGACACTGACCAAACTCTCTGACCTATTTCACAGCAGAATCACAGTCTCACATGTGGAAACAGTAAAATCTACCAGTGTAGCATCCAGGGAGACCAAAAGGTCAATATTCTTCAATTTCATTTATCCAAAGTGACATACATAGGTAGGTGGGGCAGCTTTAAGGACCTCGCCTAAGGGTCCTCACTGGATACCTACGCCCTGACCGGGATTTGAACCACCAAACTCCCAGGCCAAGGTCAGGGGTGTTAGCCACTGAGCTGTCCACCTCCAGGTCCATGTGCAATAAACAGAGATGCCGTTGCAATGTCACTAAACTGGGTAGTGTCTGGCACCTTCCATGAACATCATAAACAGCACATCTGACACTCAGCTTGAAAGAGCTTGACTTAGTGCCAAGAACGCAAACTTAGCACCCACAATAAGTGTGTAAAGTCCAGCTAACCTCGTGGCTTTTCACACAGATGCCTCTCACGGGACACTTCGCCTTTCACAGATCGATACAACGCCCCAACACCATCAACTGATCTACCTACTTTAATGTATTATCCCTGACACTGATAAAAGCTTGTCTGTGGTTAAATGACCAGGATGGCTTCTACGTTGCTTGGAGTAAATATAAGGCTCTGGATCTGGAAACATAAGTGCCGTGAAGTACTCATCTGACGACACACCAGGGCAGATGCCACCATGACAGGCAGTGAGCATATTTTGGCCGTGGCTCCTTTACAGCTGCTTCCACGGCAGAGGATCAGCTGTCAGTCCTTCTCGTCAGCCTCCTCTGGTACACATGAAAAACCTCTTAAAGGTGACATTTTTTCCAAAATGAGCATTCATAGCGTGTCCTTACCGCAGGTTTAAGCTCACGAGTCCCAGCCCTTCCTGTCATTTGATACAAGTCACCAGCAGTTGCCCTCACAACTGTGAGTCACGGCCGGCACAAATGTCTACATTTTGACTTCCAAGTGCTTTTCATGCTCAGTGTCCAAGCTGTGGGATAAATTACTTACAAACCTGATGAAATGTGTTCTAATTGAGAAGTAGGGAATCCAGCTGACTGTTCATGAGTCGCCTTGAGCCAAATTCTATGTTAATAATAGATCAAATGTGATAGAAGCTCCTCATGGTGGCAAAACCACAGACAGTTAGGCACTATGAAGTTTCCTTGAGCTTTATGGAGCATTTTATTATCTTTCAGCTCACTGTTTTGGTTCTGTAGCCCACAGCTTTACTGTTTCGCTTCACGCTCCCCACTCTCATTGATGATTTTCAACCACAGCAGGCATCTGTTTTCAATGATAAGCCCTGCTTAACCGACTGTACGCAGCACCGACGGGCAGACAGGCAAAGTTAGCGTCTAGCTGGTGAACACACTGGAGCGTTTAACAACCGAAGAGGGGGATATTTCCGTATTTAATTAGCGGAGACCAAAATAAAGCTCGGAAGAAAGGGAACACTGGACTGTAACATGACTGGAGATGATTGAATTTGTCCTGTCATCCTGGAGCTCGATCAGGACTTAACTCGGTCAGCAAGACGGGATTCTTTTAGGGCTGTTTTACCGAAAACGTCTAATGTTTGCTTCCAGTCTGTTCCCACATAGTTCCTATAAACATCTTCAAAGCAGGAATGTGTGTGTATGGATGCATGTGTGTGTGTGTCTGTGAGAGAAGGTGGGGGGTGGATTCCTACTATTCTGTTTGTGCTATGCCCAACACTTCCAGCATCTTTGTTTATAGCTCTCCTCTGCTCTTTTCACACAGAATTGATGAGAAAGACACACACATTAAACACATTGCTTTTGGCAGGCACGGGGGCAGACACGCACACACACACACACACACACACACACACACACACACACACGCTGCGCTCTGAAAACCCACCGCAGTGACCTTTCAGATGCAGATGGAACAGCAGCTTCCCTCCACTGCCAAAATGTCAACATCTTCTGCTCTCTCTCCGCTTCCAAGAAAAACCAAGTTGGCAGCAGGTTAGCCTTCATGTCTCTGCACATTGGCTAAACACAAATGCACACACAGACGCGCACACACACACACACACACACACAAGCACACAATGTCCTGTGCAAAGTGTTCCCATTATTTGATTTGTTTAAGGATATAAATTCCCACAAAATCCATTTTAGAGCAAGCAGCTTCACAAATAGCCCACCACCGGGGCCGCGCTGAACCCTCTCTTCTGTCTGTATTCACACATTAAAACACAGCAGTATAATCTTATCTGTTTGTTTCCCTGTGAGCACACTGGGAAACGTGGGCTTCATCGGAGTGAAGGAATGGAACCATGTGAGCGTTTGTTTTGGGACCGCGCTCCGCCTGAAGGGTCACCATAACTCTGCCAGGGGAAGCTAAGCCCGTGTCATTGCAATCCGAGTAGTTATGAATCTCAACGCTTAGGTCTGGCTGACCCGATAAATAATGTCTATCTGACCGCAGCTACACCTCCACGCCGACAACATGACTCACGCTGTCATTATCAACTCGGAAACACAAAAGCAAAAGAAAGGAAAAATCTCCCAAAACACGAGATAAACCCGAGTTTTTTTTTTTCTTTTGAAATATATAAATGACGCTTGTTTCTTTGAGTTTCAGGGAATTTTCCAGAAATGGTGGCAATGGCTGATCGAAAAATGGCTTTTCACGCATGGAAACAATAGGAAACCTTGTCACAACTGGCAGACGTTATGATCATTTTGAGAAATTACTGTCATCTTTGCCGTGCAGGCTCCCGGAAATGTGTAATCAATGACACGTGGAGAGGACTCGTGTGCGATTGTGCATTGAAACGCTACAAAAATAAATCTCAACCTTCAAAAAAAAGTGTTTTTGGTGACTGCAAATCATACCACGAACAACAATTTTCACTGCTTTTCCGACCTCTTCCCCCTCACACACACACATGCGCTCGTATGAGAGGTTCACATGCAAGCGCGCAACCCCGAGGGTGAGAAAACTATTTATGGTGAAAGTGGGCAGAAAGTGTAAACACATGTCTGGCATCCTTTGAAAAGACAAATATTTCACTCCCTCTTCCTCCCTTCATCTCCTCTGAGGGATCCCCACCCTTCAACACCACCACCACCCCCACCGGCGCCCACCTCCACCGTATCACATTTTCCTCCGTGCCTTTGGGCCGAAAGGGGGGGAAAAAACATAAATCACAGGACACGGAGGAGATAGGATGCCGAGGAAACACACGCAACTGCTTGAGCGAATGTCTGCGAGAGGGGAGAGAGAGAGAGATGTTATGGGTGGGGTGTCGGGGTGGTTAGAGCTGCTGGGTGTATCTTTGCGTGGGTGGGAGGGTGGATGTTGATGTCTTTATGCCTTGAGAAACAAGTTAAATCTCACCATCAAGGCCCCTGTCACACCAAAAAGTGGCACGGCGGATTTGTCAAGAAATGCGGCGCTGCAGGCCTCGGTGACGTAGCTGCTGAACCAGTTGGTGACAGGTGGGTAAGGCACAGACATGGGAGCTCTTTAATGCATGCCATACCTCTCTCTTTCTCTTTTTAGACTAACTTGAATAAAGAAAAAATGCACTAAAATAAGGAACTGTGTCTGAAAAGTTGGGCACCTGTCAGAACTAATGAATCGTGATATTTCTAGTTTCTCTCCGTGTGTCTGTCTACCTCCATTCCCAGAGGAAAATCTTACTGCTCAAAGTTTGCTCCTCTATAGCTTGGGAGACAACACTGTGGTTAGTTTTAGTTTGGATTTTCTCATATTTTTCTCCTAAAATTTACGAGGAGATATAGGTGGGAAAGGAGGAGAACAATTAGCAGCAGGAGTCATACTTGAGATTTAAAGGAGATAATTCCCAACCACAACTAATGGCTCCATTATTTTCTCAATTGATCTACATGTGAGCTGTATATGAGCTTTATTTTCCAACAAATACAATAAAACCACTGCAGTAAAGTATACTGAGAGGTTTTCCTAATATTTTGTCAAACCTATTTTATATTTAAAAATGTATATATGTACACCCTTCAGGCACAACATTATGACCACCTGCCTAATATCGTGTTGGTCCCCCTTATGTGCTCAAAAATGCTCTGAACTATTGGTCATGGACAAGAGGACCTCTTATGGTGTCCTATGGGGTCTGGAACCAGGACGTTGGATCCTTTGGGTACTCTGGCCTGTGCAGTGGGGCCTCTGTCAATCAAACTTGTTCCACTGCATCCTGTTGATGCTTGATCACAATGGGGTGTAGGAAGATTGGAGGTCAAACCAACATGTTGGGCTATTGTCATGTTCCTCAACATGTTCCTGATTGTTTGATGTTTTTTCCATGTGGTGGGGTGCATTTTCCTGTGGGGGTAGGCCAGTGACATTTGGGATTTCCATTTTCATGAGGGAGTGTGCTTGTTGTGGGACAATGTTTATTTGGGCGTCTAAGTCTCATCAACACGGATGTCAAAATCCAAAGTTTTCCATCAGAACACCACATAGTACCAATATGATCGATGTTATTCACTTCACCTGTCAGTGGTCATGATGGCTGATCAGTGTATGTGCATATGCATATACAGCTCATATGTAACTCAACAGAGAAAAAAATTGAGCCATTAGTCAAAATTGGGAATTATCTCCTTTAAATCTCAGGTATGACTCCTGTTGCTAATTGTTCTCCTCCTTTCTCACCTATATCTCATCGCTAACTATAGAGGAACAAACTTTGAGCAGTGAGATTTTCCTCTGGGTTGGAATACTGTTCTCAGGATTGTAATCAATAAAAAGTTATTGAAAAGTGGGGAAAAGGATTGACAAGATATCGCTTCTTAGTTGTAAGCAATGTCACTATACGTCAGCTGTAGATGGGACGATACAGTCGCACCGTTGATTACATCAAGTTCTGTCAAATGAGGACGTCGAGCAGTTTGCACTCAAACAGAAGAGGTTAAAGAACAGCTCTCAACAAATAACAACATCAATTTACGATTGATTCTTGACTTTAAATTCGGTCAAAGTCATCTTCTGTTGATCCACGATGCAAACTTGCCTGTAAAAGTTCACCAAACTGGTCCTTCAAGTAAAACATGAGCACTGATGTTCTGCACCTCCTGATCAGTTCCACTCATCTCAGCTGACTTTGCACTAAGAAGTGTTTTATGACCAGGACTTTCCGCTTGACTTTTAACTGTCGAATTCTTTTAATGATTGTAAATGAGGAAAGTACATGTTTATTTCTTTTCTTTCGTGTATATTTGTTCCTCTCTGTTGCTTATTCTGCAAACACACATCTGCAGGAAACTGCAATATAACGATGACTCCACGAAACTAAAAAATATCGGCAGCAGATATCATTTGATTTACTAAAAACAGTACATTTGGTGAGATAAAAGGAAACTTGGGGGAAGTAATTTTGTACGTTACGACATTTAACTGCAGTCACAAGCTCAAACATCAGCTCCTTTTTCAGCTGTAGTTAGCAGAATTAAACTGAGTCGTATGTTTCTCTCTTTCTTTAGAACCGTGTCTGAGAGGAAATTCTGAAACCAAAGTTTTAGAGGAAAAGAGGGGGGGGGAAGCCCCATAAACTCCCTCTTTGAAACCTCCAACTTAAGAACTTCAATGCCACATGTCCATGATAAAAGATTAATAAATGTTGTTCCTCTTTTATCCATCAGAAGACAGAGGATGTTGTCTGACCACACGCCAGCTCAGTCATACTTTACACTATTTGTGAATTATTTTTGCAGTGGCAGGGGGACTTCCATAATATCCAAAGCTGTGGAAAACTACTGAGTTCTGCAACCGCGTTTGTGTTAAATAAAATGCAATCCATTATTGTGTTTGTGAGTCTATCTTGTGCTTGTGTTGATAGCGTATTTTTGCACAGTAGTTGTTTTATATCAAGCTAGATAAGTATAAAAACTGATTTTAAAGGCATCTTCTAAGAAACTCACGTCGATCTCATTGCCTTGGAAAGCTGCCGGCACTATACTGCTATTTTTACAAAGGATCATTACCACACATACACACATGCAATGTTGTGGCATGAAGATGTAAGAGATGTGGAGCTCCTGGAGCTTAGCTTTAGGCAAGTGCGAAAAGATAACTCAAAAAGAATTTGTCACTGTGATAGGTGATCTGTCACAAACACTCCTGAAGGTATAATCGCAGGGAGCTAGCTGCCTCGTAGGAATCCTGTGTGCTGCAGTGTGTGTGTGTGTTTCCCCCCCTTCCTTTTTTCTGCTCTTGCCTGTGGCTGGTCAGTGTCTGTTTGCCCTGTCGTGGTTATGTCTGCGGTGTCACCAAAGCCAAAGTAATCTGGCACCAACATACGCACTTACACACGAGGGAAAGAGGGAAGGAGAGATCACCAGCCTCGCCTGGCGCTGCGCTGGCAGGCCTTTTGGCATCGTCGCCTCCCTCCCGCTCCTCCTCTTTGCCTCCCTCCTGCACCCCTGAAGTGCGCAGCTAATCCCTAAGCTCTATCCCCATTTAAAGACAGGGAACATCACGCAAACCTGCCCGCCTGCATTCTGGCACACTCGCGTAGACACACGAAAGCCCACGCACCCACTCAGTCATGCCGCCACCCGCTGCTGCAAACTTAGGGGAAGAAAGAAAATAGCTCGGCAGGGGGTTAAGCACTGTGGTGGCCACAGCAGCAGCAGCAGGCCGCCTATCTGTCGTTTTGTTTTTTATTCCGCAGTCCTAAAATGTCTCCAGCAGCAGGCATGTGACGGGGCTTGGATGACGAGATAAGGAGGAGAAGGGACTTTTGCAGATGCTCATCCCCTACTAATGGGTTATGCATCTGCCGCTGCATGGTCACACTCAAATGTGGACTGTGGCGTGCTTGTCAGATCAGGATGTGCAGGCGTTTCGAACAGGATGTTAAATATGTGTGTGTGTGCTAAGAAGAAGGAGTAGGCAGAGGCCTGTAGGGTGGAGAGAGGCCTACTTTACTTACCTGTTTAGGAGGACTTTATTTGAGATAACGCTCACTTATCTCTCCTGTCACCAAAAGACGTCATCCCAGACTTTAGGGTTGAAAGCTCATTCTCAAATCTCATCAGAGAATGATACCAACCTCTCCTTACACTGTTGTTTGGAAGTGTCAAATCAATACTTTTCTCTCTTTCTCTCTCCCTGGCAATATAAACACTATGCAGCCCTACTCCCCTTCAATGTTGATACTCCTGGTGATTCAAGACCTGCAGATCTACTGTTGCCCTCATGGCCTGTTTCTACTAAACTGACACACAAACACACATGTAGAGATAGACCCCTAGTGGACAAAATGTGAATCCTAAAAGTACTTCTGGTTCCTTGAGTTGTCGTTCCTTGAATGACGACTAGCTCCTGTCACATGCTTCCCCCTGCTGGCTATGATGTGCAGTGATCTTTGACTCTTCTTCCCTCAGGTGCATCAGATCTGGTCTGATTGAGACAAAATCAATAAAAAGGGAGGACAGCAAGCTTTGGCTCTTCTTATCCGTCTTCTAGTCACTGTGTTTGTGTCTGCATGACTTCTGTTTTGTTTTTGATGGGTCCAGCGGTCCTGTTTTCGCGGCTTTATTTCTGTTAGGTTTAGTTGGGATGTGGGTTTTAGGGTTAGAGGGAGGAAACCAGATCCTACGACCCTTTGTGGGTTGGTCTGAGTTGATTCCCTTCTTTTTGTTGATTTTGCTGGCCCATCAGTCTTCTCCTGTTGATTCTTTATTCAAACTTGAACAGAGACACAGCTCATATTTCAACATAAGCTAAACAAACTCTCCTTAACTGTTGGAGATTAGCTCTACACGGACCAAAAAAGAATCACCAGATCATCAGCAGACATAAGGTGGTTGATGAGAAACCTACCACTGAAGTGTCCTGTGTCATGTCTGAGTAACTGCATTGAGAAATTGTCAGTAAATGAAAACAGAACTTCACAAAAAGTCTCATTAAAAGGGGGCAGATACAGAATTTCCCCATTTTACTTGCATTGCTTGACACCAGACTGCCAGGATTCCAAGAAAGAGTCCAGGAAACTCCCTGAGACAAATTATCAAACAAAGTTTAACGATTTATAAGGTCAGCTGCTTCAAATCTATCAGTAAAATGTAGGAACATTGTGAATGTTCCCCTATTGTTATACATACAGATTATACTTACAAGGCAAATTACACAGCAGTACCATGTGCGTGCTTAAAGCTGAGCTAATTATCAGTAGTAGTCATGTTCACGTGTTGCTGGCCAAGGCTGTAGGCCAGTGCCAGCACTAATAAGATAGAGCCTGGTACAATGGCATGAATTTAAAAAGCCAGTGAATCAAATAGCAGTAACAAATTAAAGGATTTGCTGCAACCACTTGACTCTTTTTGTTATGTTGGACCTCTTTGTAGAGAAGCAATCTGGGAGGTGAAACATAATTTGAAGGCTCACAATGGGAGACTTTTCAAAGTCAATGTTCCAGATGAGAAGTAGATGAACAAATGGAGCAAAGATGTGAAGAAGATGCCTATACTGCAATAAAAACCAATTAGGTAGTGCTTCTATTGTTTTGTTTATCAAAGACTGGGGCATGGCGTAATGAAAGAAACGTGAGTGCAGTGAACATAATTCATTGGAAAAATGAGAATCCTACAGAAAAGAGAAGCAATTTAATGGTTTTATTTTTTGTAACAGTGGTATTTGGAGATGAAACATGGAGCTTAGTTGTGTGATTTTCTTTTCCCAGGTTATAAAAAACTGAATTTTCAAAACTTTAAAATTTCAATAAAAGAAAATAAGAGCTAAGCTGATACATTTCAACTTTCTCCGCTCGAGAGATGTTACTGTTTTCTGAAAGCTGGTTATACTGTTTAATTATGTTAGTTACTCAAACTGAGGTCCAGAATCTGTCATATTTTCATGAAAAAACCCAACACAAGAAGTTCTGATGCGTAAAATAAAGAAATAATCCAGATTCTACACTGTTTTTAGATCGGTAACCCAGCCAAGCACATTAGTAAAATTAAGGATGTCAACTCCTTTTGTGCTAAAGGTCCTGTTTCCTTGTGTTTCCCTCTATTGACCTACGTGTTCAGATGACACATGTGAATCCGATTGACTCATCAGTGGCTTGTTCAAGTAAATCAACTTGCCGTCATTGTTCACTCTTTGTAAATATGTTTGGGCCTCCGGTTTTCAGAGCATTATTTCCTCATTGGCATTGTGATAGTGGGACACATGGCATCAGAAATAAGTATCAGAAGTCAAAAGTCGTACTAAACAATGATGGGTTTCTATGGAGGGGAAGGGCATGAACCTTTAAAACACCTTGTGGGAATGTGATTGTATCAAAAGCACAATCCAGCAGATAAAGAGAGACCAAGGCACCAGAAGATCAACACATCAAGCTTTGTTCCCTTGGATGGGAAAAGCAGTTTCCTCACAGATAAAAAAAAAAAGTAATGTAGTCAGCAGTGTTCTGATTAAAGAAGGGTATCTAGTAGTGGATGAGAAGCATCTCCTAATCCCTTCTCAGGAGGGAAACGAAACACTCGGAGTGGGCTGGAATATAAAGACGTTTCAGAGTGGATGACTGGAAAAATGTCCAGCTAACTGATAAAGTTTAGTTTGAGAGTAGCGGCAGCAACAGAGGGGTGTATGAGAGGAGACCAACAGACATCACATGTATCACGGCCACAGGTAGGAGCATTTAAGTCTGATGGTGTCTCACATACTTTGAAGTTGAAAACCTGCACTGAAGCGACTCCACCCTGACCAAGAAGAGCTCCAGTCTTCAGAGACATGCTCCACCCTCTCGTCTGCATCTTTGTGGAGACGGATAATGAGCCCAAACACACCTCAAAGCTTTCCAAGAACTACTTGAAGACCAAAGAAAACCAAGGAGTGCCGACTATCAAGGACTTTCCTCCACATTTATCTGACCTCACCCCTTCTGAACACATAAAGGCAGAAAGCCAAACATTCCTGACATCACGTGAAGCTCTTTGAAGCGTTGTTCAATCATGCTGGGATCTCATGGGTTATCAGGTTTTGCACAAACCTGTGGAATCAATGCAGACTGAATGCTGCCGTCATTAAAGATCCCATAGTGTGCCTCTTCCAGCAAATTAATGAAAGTTTCACATGTTTTCATAAAGCGTCTTTCAGTTTTTTTAGCTCAAAATACCACAAAGATGGTTACTTACATGACTGGATGACCACTGGTTTAATTGTTTTTAACTTTAACTGCAACTGAGCTGCTGCTCTCCGCGCCCCCTTCAGGAAGAAGACTCTCTCTGCAGCCTGTGATTGACAACATGAAACAAAACCGGTACCTGCTTAGAAATGGCTTTGAAGTGACTGCTAGTTAATATGTAGGCTTCACACACTATTTCACACTTGTCGTCTGAACAGACACAGAAAATATATGCAAATGAAAACAACTTTATTGGGAATTTGGCTGTATTAAAATATGGTTTAAGGAAGGGAAGAAGCAAACGAGCATAAGGAAACACATTTATATGAAAACACAGCAAGTTCCTCTTTACTGGTTTAAAGTCATTGTTAAAGTTTCCACAATCTCTGAATATCTGTTAACGTTATAATTTCCACAGAGCTCTGACCTGCGGCATATGATAAAGAATAAAGGTTACATTACCCACCTTAGCAAAACAGCATGCTAACACTACTGTTAAAGGTAATCCACTGGATCTTCAGTTCCTCGGATGCTGGGAGTGCATCAAGACTTGCGTGCAGAACAATTGGTGTGGAGAGCATCCTCATCGCTAGCACCACTGTCTGGTATGGAAACGCCATCCGAGGCCGAGAGGAAGGCTCTCCAGAAGTTTAAGACACAAGAGAGGATCATCAGGGCTGACCTTCCTTCCATGGACCAATTACACACTGAACAATGCAAGACAAAAGCCAACAACATAATCAAAGACACACATCACCCAGCTCACTCTCTCGTCGGACACAAACACTCTGTTTACAACCTGAGGGAAAACAGAGCAGACGGCCTACTCATACACAGGACATGTTTCCACAACAGCTTTTCCCAGTCAGACTGATAACAGATACAAAATAAGTAACTGGACTCACACAAAACAATTCTCACAGATTCATGTGTACTGAAAGGGACCCATGTGCAATAAAACAGTTAAATAACACAATGTTATGCAAAAAAGCTATTGTTTTTTTATTTATTTATTTTACCACAATTAAACAGATCTGGGTTTTTTTTTACCTTAATTCATGACTTATTTGAAACTCATCTCTGTGTATATAAATGTTACCCCTTTACATAGACCTCCCAGCCCCTCCCCATCTCCCTGGCTCTTTTAGCCCTGCACAAAAAATTCCTCTATACCTGAACTGCATGTGCATATCGCAATAAAGTTCTTGACTTGAATGGGTTGTGGATTGAAGTGCTTCTTTCCCCCTTTAATATCCTGGATTTCGGACCTAAGTTTAGCTAGGTGGGTCTATAAAAAGGCCTGAGCATGTTGTTTTGGTGATCACCACAAATTAAAGAACTGTATTTGGGTAACCTTCAAAAAATAAACCCTACTGTGATGACGTGTTACAGCTGCAGTGTCTGTCTTCCGGCAGAGGGCAGCAACGAGCCGCTGCAGCTTCTTTATGGTTCACACGAAGAAGAAGTCAGCCGGCGTACTTCCGGGTTTATGCTGACGCGTCCCTCTTCTTCTCGTTCACCGACGTGTCAGTCCTCTTGTGTTCAGAGCCGAGCAGCACACAGGCCGGTCAGTCCGCAGACATGGCACCCAAAGGCAGCAACAAGCAGCAGTCCGAAGAAGACCTCCTGCTCCAGGACTTCAGCAGAAACCTGTCGGCGAAGTCCACGGCGTTGTTTTATGGAAACGCGCTGATTGTCTCCGCCATCCCCATCTGTAAGTACCGGAGCGGCTAGCTGCTGCTAACTAGCCGAGCTAACACTGGTTCATTGAAGTAGCAAAAGTGAGAAAACAGCACTTAAAGACGAGCTTGTCAGATAAGTTACACTGAAATTTAATGCAAAGCAATGTTTAAATGATATAGGAGAGCATAATGAGTCACTACAGTCTATTTTAGTGATTGTGAATTGCTAAAGTCAGCTCACAGAAACTTAAATTAAAGATGAAGTGACGCTTACTTACTGTATAATTAAGATAACAGTAATAAGCAGGTAAGTTAGGGATGTATTTTCTTATAAAACCAAATGCAAAATATTAGAGCAACTACAGTCCAAATCTCAGGTGCTTCTTCTGATGAGTGGTCTTCTGTCCATTGAATTCAATGAATTAGAATTCATTGAATTATTCTGAATTGTTCTGCACACTTGAGAAGAAAGTGAGCAGAATTAGTGGCCTTCAGTTCACTTGTGGCTTTACAGTGTACTTCACAGACAGTACAGACTAACTTAGCTTGTCTCAAGAGCAACGAAACAGACTCGGCTCACACGTGGACCTTCATTATATTTGGCTTATGTGATATATTTCCACATGCATATTAAACTGATGCAAACATGTGCTTCAACCTGCCTAACTGCTTGGTCGCTTACATTTTTCCTGCACTTTCTAGGGCTGTTTTGGAGGATCTGGCACATGGACCTTGTTCAGTCTGCAGTCCTGTATGCTGTGATGACTCTTGTCAGCACCTACCTGGTTGCTTTTGCCTACAAAAACGTCAAGTTTGTGCTCAAACACAAGTAAGACAGATAAACACACTTCACTACATCTGTCTCATACATGTGGTTGTTTCTCATTTTTATGAAAGTGGAATTTGGTTTGCTTGGTTATCAAATATAACCGTATTCATTAGGGAAACCTTGAAACAATCTTGTACAGAATACATTAAAGCTTTTCTGTACAGCAAAGTGTATGAAAATTCTTGTCATATGATTCCTGTTTGAAATTTATCTATTGTGCTTCTAAGGGTTGTTTTGAATTTTACAAAATGCTTTAATGCTTTGTGAACTTCCTCTCTCTGTCTTCCAGAGTTGCTCAGAAACGTGAGGATGCTGTTTCCAAAGAGGTAACCAGGAAGTTGTCTGAGGCAGACAACCGCAAGATGTCCCGCAAGGAGAAAGATGAGAGGTAGAATGCGCATTATTTTTGAAAAATCATGCATACATACTTTGTATTGTAATTTGTGCCGCAGGTTTGCGCTTGTGGTTTAACAAACTACCTGGGTCGAGTGTTCAGTGTAGCGTGTCGTCGTTATGTTATTACGTGCATATTACGCCATGTGTCGAGCTGACACCTGTCACAGAGCAATCAGTCACGTCTTGATGCAAGTCTAGACAATGTGCTTAAAGAATGATACGTGACACAGACGCTACCTGGGTTAGCTGTTCAACTCCCATTTAGATCACTTCTGCAGTATACATGTTCACACAGGAGAGAAAAAGTCCCCACCAAATGGCAGACGTCTGTGCATTAAATTACATCTATAACAATGAGGAAAATGTCAGTGTTGTTACTGCTTTGTTATGCATGTTGTTTTTGCACTTATTGGTTGTGGCCACTGCTGATATTTTCATTGAACGCCTAAAAACTCTTCTTTGTGTATCAAAGTTCCACACTTAAAAGTGCTTTTTCTCAATTAGAATAATCCATTCCTGCCGTAAAGTGACTTAGATGAAGTCTCTGTCTCTATGGTACACTTTGTAATACTGGAGTAATTCAGCCATACATATTTGAATGGGAAACCAGTTCTGAAGAATAATAATACAAGAAGCCCCATTCTGCAAGTGGACATGATTGAGTTCTTAGATTTGTTGCGTATGAAATCCCGGAAGGCTGAATCTGTGTTTTTGAAACTATCATTGGTATGTTGCAGTTTCAAAGTGAAAGTACTCTGTCATGTTGTGGACTGCTCAATTTACTAATGTATTCTTTACCATATTAAAAAAAAAACACGCCAACAACGTTAAAAAATGATTTTCACAGCAGCAAGTCTGTGATAAAATATGGCAGTTTTGGCAATATCCTTTTTATAGCTGTGATCGTGCTCCAGATTGGAAGCAGAATTTTGCATTTCTATACCTACATTGGTGGCAGAGGTTTACCTGTGGGCAGTATCCCTAGACAAAGTATGTACAATGATGGTGTTTGGTGATGAATGGGACTGACCAGTTTTCCTGTCCTATCATCAGGATCCTGTGGAAGAAGAATGAGGTTGCCGACTACGAGGCCACCACATTCTCCATCTTCTACAACAACACTCTCTTCCTGGTCCTCGTCATCGTCGCCTCCTTCTTCTTGCTCAAGAACTTCAACCCCACTGTGTATCCTTTTAAACTTGTCACTCAGTGCTGATTATAAAACAATGCACATTTCCTTTACAGCAGGCCAAGCTTTCACCGACAAAACTTTTCCCTGATGTAGGCAAATTAAGCAAGAGTAGTGTTTTTGCTCAAAGTTTATAGTCTGTAGATTGATCAGGCCAGACAAGACAAATTTCATATTCGTATGTCTTGAAATGAGCTCAGGTTGGAAGTTAATGACCTGTTTTGTTGTGATACGCTTGAGACTTACTCAAATAGCATTCCTAAAAGAGTTTGAGATGCATAGAGAGCATAATGTTCCAGTCCAGGAAGGCTGATGCTGCACATTCTCATGCAAATTCCCTTAAAATCTCCTCTTTTTCAAGCATTATGTAGTAAATGAGTTGTCATCCAGTGCTGACTTGTGTTTTTACCTTAACCCACCTTTTCCCAGCAACTACATTCTGTCCATCAGTGCCTCCTCGGGACTCATCGCTCTGCTATCCACAGGCTCCAAATAAAGGGGGAAGAAAAGGGAGGAAAAAGCTGGAGGGATGAGGGTTGATGGGGGCGGGAGTGGGTAGGACGTGGGATAAAGAATGGTATACAGTATATTGTTTTTCACTTGAGTTAGGAATGGGGTTCACGAGGGGATTGAAATATCACATTTCAACTTCATGAAATTCATGATCAAATGTCTGGAGGGTGTTTCTCCAGGTGTCTTCTGTTTTTTGTAACAAATAAAGCAACCAGGTTCACTTGTCCTCTTTGTTTATTGGATACTTGTGTGTCATTTAGTCCACCATATATGATGATTTATGTGAATGTGCATCACGTTTAACAAATCGTAGACACTAGTGTTTCCATTGGCGATGCATTTATTTATAATCACACTTTCATATAGACTATTTACAGAGAAACCACTGTTCAGGAGAGGAAACGATACACTCATGGTTAGCATGTCGCACAACAAAACGAATGTCCCTCAAGTCTTTTCCACCCACACATCGGCGTGTTGTAGAAAACAACGCTGACCTGTAGTGTACATTACACAACAAATAGTTTAGCTTGGAGTCGTACAAAAACGGGAAATCAAAAGAGTTGATGTGAAACCCTGCAGCTGTGAATCAGTCATAGATGAAATGCTGGTTGCTTTGCTCCATTCTGGCTTTTTTGTTTGTTTCTCAGGTTGTGAAAATTATTAGGACAATGGAAAAAAATCCACTGTTCTTCAGACAAAATGTAGATAAATGTCCAGTTTGCTTAAATCATCATTATTTTTGTGAAGCAAATGGCTGGTTCATGAAGATCACATCAAAGAAACGGATTCACCCTCATGTGACTGAAATGCTGCAGCACAAAATAAGGACCAAGATGGAGCAAAGTAACCTTCAGTAGCACAATAGAGAACTATAATAATTCAAGGATTCGCATCCTTTGTTTTGAGGCAGCTTCCTCTTATTGATGTACGTTGCTGCTCAGTCGATTAGGCAATCAAATAATACAATCTGCATCTGTGATTTGCATAAACATGCTTCTGTTGTCACATTATTTTGCAGGCCAGCACCCAAACATCATTTACCAACTTGTAATGAAAGACATCCCTGAATTTATTCCTGTAGCGGGACTCGAGTCAAGGCACTCTGCCGGGTGGCCGTGGTCCAACGCTGGCTGATCACTGACTTGAATTGATGGGCAACTTGTTGACTTGAAAGCAAATAATGGTGAACGTCACGTATTTTTGCCACCAAGATGTTACAGTGAAGGAAGCAAGTGATACTGTGGAACAAACATTCACTGATTCACCTAAGGGGAAGAAATGAGGGAAAAGTGCATGTTTTTAGTTTGCTGTCCAGTGTTTACATCCCAATTTAGACTGCAGGTCCACGTCTACTCATTATCCAAGGCCAGATTTCTTTAAATAAGTTGTGAGTCAAAGGGCGGCTTGTGCTACAGTATCTTTGGCAGACCTATAGGTGGTTGTTCTCTGTTGAAGTTTCCTTTGATTAAAATATAGAAGGTGTTTGTGCTACAAGTCAACAAATGCGCATCAAGGACAAGACGGTGACTCAGCTGGAACCTGGCCAACTATTCTGCTGATCTCAGTCATGGCTTGTTTTCCAGATGAAATGGAACAAAAATAAAGCAGTCAGACGACAACCGTGAACTTGTGAGAGTGGATCCACCTGGTCAGAGATAATGACTGAAGCTCGTTATTCACGTCTCACAGCAGAAGCTCATTTTTTTAAAACAACTCGATGATTAATACAGAATTCTTAAATGACTTCACAATGCAAAAACAAAACAAAATGGACCCTTTCTTCTTCTAAACAGTCCTCTGACATATCTTTAGGGAGACAAATCAGTCGTGTAATGGTGTGAAGTCGGGCTAGAGGAGCAGGACGGGACGAACAGTGACTCAAACACTGCAAATGATGCAGTGATACTGCAGAGGAGCAACAAAATAACTCTATTTACATCTTATTTATATATTAGCCATACAGTACAGTGAAGTCCTCATATGCAAGAGAGGCTTCTGGATGGTTTTGCTTATGTTACAAGTTATGCCTTAACTTTTTATGTACATGTAACATCTCCAAACAAAAACAATATTTCAAAATGTCAAAATAAATTTCATATTTATTATCTACTCTAGAATAAATACTGTAATCTTTGCCACATCCCAAATACCTTGTCTATATGCCACATTGTGCCATCAACAAGCAATTTTTGTAGTTATTCTAACCATGACCAGACCAGAGGTCAGTCATTCTTTTATTTTATATTTTTATTATATGCTTGAGTCCATATCTTCACGGTTCTTTGAAGCGATGCAGGTTCCGTTCACAAGCAGAAACGAGCGTCTCCATAATGAATGCAAACTCAGAGAAAAGGAGTCCACTTATTTTTTTGCAAAGCAACATTTCTCTCTTACAGTTTTGTGAAGCGGAGCAGCAGTCCTTTAAAAAGACCACATGGGGGCGACATGCTTCACTCTCTCCCCTCGCAGAGTCCCATTCCTACCGATACTCCATGTCCCACAATCCTCTGCTTCAGTGGGGATCACACACAGTAGACAAGCTTGCAGTAATTTTGATCAGACTCTGTTGGTAAATTATGTGCTTTGTCAAAAAGAAGAAAGAGGCACACTATAGCAGGGTAAAACATGCATCTGTTGGTTAATATGCTCAGGATTTGCAGCCTATAATATTTACTGAATACTATTTTGTTCTACACTAAATATGGGTCGGATTATATTTGGTAGGTAGTTGAAAGGTAGTTCAAGCTAATAGGGAACTGGCCTCATTTATATTCAGAAAGCTCAGTTTTCATGAAGCATGAGCGGGTCACCTTGCCATTGCTACACCCCAAATTTCATGGGAAGATATTTTAACCCATGACTTGAGAGCGTACTTCTGACACAGGAGGTGAAAGTTTTAAGCTCTTATGGTAATTTTGTTTGCTGCACTGCATAGCATTTTAATGAAAGCACTGACTGACTAGGGGTGTTCAGCATGCAACTGAAGGTTCTTCATGTCCACTTCGATGAGGTACCTCTAATTCCTAAGCCTAAGCTGCTTGCATTGATGTATTCAGCTGCTGTACAGTAGTTCTCATAAATAAAATATGCGTCCAGCATGAATTTTGTTCCCAAATTAAATTACTTGCAAGCGGAAGTCTGGATTTTAAATAAGCAGGCTTGAGAACTGAAGGTCTGGGCCATGAACCGAACTGGGTGGATGTGGGTAGCAAATATAAATGAGTAACATAAGCTCCTCATCCAGCAACTACGAACAGGATGCCCTTGAACAAGGCACTTTAACTTTAAATATTGTTACATTGCTTCTCCATGGTTGTCTATTAACTGTAAGTGAATGTAAAGTTGGATATCTCTAAAAATGCGGAGCTGTAGTTGCGTACCTTGCATTTTAACTGAAGCGAATATCAGCTACGTTTTTAAAATTTCAAAATAAGAGCCCTGAATGGAGTCGAACTGCGATGTAGTGAAGTCTGATACGAACTACTCTAAGTTGTGCATAGTTACATTTGCATGGGCTGTTGGTGAATGAATTCATGGGGTGAATGTAACACCTTGGCAGGGGAGCACAAAATTTTAATCTACCCAGATTGACTTTATTTGAGGCTGCAAAAAGCTGAGTTTGTTAAGCATTTCTTGGCTGAGCTGGACTGCACCTGAGATGAACCTGGTAGAGCTGATCTGAGCAGGACGAGTCTCAAACAGACACGGTTACAGTATGCAACGCTGAACTTAGCAAGGCTGTCTGTTCCAGGCTGAAGTGGGCTGGAGCTGAAGTGGGGCCCAAGGACAGAACCATGGACATGAACATTGAACGGAGGGTCCAAGGTAGCAGTATGGTTAAGTAGGTAGGTACAGCTGACCTCTTGGGTGGTTCACCAGCCTGGTCTAAGAGCGGTAGTCTTTCTTACTGTACGGCCTGTTGCCCAGGATGTGGTCGATCTCGGATACCACATGAGAGGTCATCTTAGGAAGGACCTGGTCGAGAGAGAAAGAATGATAGCGAGATATACACCGATCAGCCACAACATTATGACCACTGACAGGTGAAGTGAATAACATTGATCATATTGGTACTATGTGCTGTTCTGGTGGAAAACCTTGGATTTTGCCATCCATGTTGATCAGACTTAGACACCCAAATAAACATTGTCCTACAACAAGAACACTCCCTCATATACATGGAAATCCCAAATGTCACTGGCCTACCCCTGCAGGAAGATGCACCCCACCACATGGCAACAGCATCAACCAATCAGGAACATGTTGAGGAACATGACAATGGCCAACATGTTGATTTGACCTCCAAACTTCCTACACCCCATTGTGATCAAGCATCAACAGGATGCAGTGGAACAAGTTTGATTGACAGAGGCCCCGCTGCACAAGCCAGAGCACCCAAAGGATCCACTGCCAATGTCCTGGTTCCAGACCCCATAGGGACACCCTGAGAGGTCCTCTTGTCCATGTCCAATGGTTCAGAGCCTTTTTGAGCACATAAGTAGGTGGTCATCATGTTATGCCTGATCGGTGTATATATATACTAGAAGCTGCTCTTTGATTGAGAGATCATTAGTAGCAGAGGACTGCGGAAAATGTAGATGAGGAAACATGGTTAAATAAAGCGATATGGATATGAATATGTCCTTACCTGTATGGCCCCGAGGTTTTCAGTGAGCTGTTCGGGGTTGGATGTTCCCAGAAGGACTGAGCTCACTCCTTCATTTCTTAGACACCATGCTGAAGACAGCAAGTAACACAAGTAGATATTCAGTGAATGCCCACTTGATGGCACACTGATTATCATTGTCTTAGAACACACCACAGTTCTAACTGATCGTAATGTATTTAGTCCTGCAGTTGTGCTTCCTGTATGTACATGATTTATTACAAGTAGAGTGCATTTTTTTGCTCTCCAAAGGGCACATCTACATTATTATTCCGTAGATTTGGAAGTCTTTCAGTTCATGCTTCAGTAGGAAGCTGAAGAGAAAATCAAACCCACAAGGCAAATAACAGTTATTATAAAAAATGGTGATGTGCGTTTGGTCACGTTTTATGTTAAAAGGGCTTCTGTCTGACAGCCCTGAGCAGTTAAGGTTTCACAGCCCTGCTTTAAGCTGCTTCACTATCAGACAGGAAAGTCTTACCGACAGCCAGTTGAGGCAGGGTGCAGCCCAGCTTCTCTGCGATGTGGTTGAGCTCTTTCAGCTTGGCTTGTTGCTTCCTTCCATCCTCACTTACTATTTTCTCCTTCAACCACTGATAGGACTGGCAGGAGAGAAGAGGAGACAGTGATTGATTGAGTGAGTACGGAAAGGAAAGACATTAGACAGAGGAACAAAAAAAAAATGGTGGACATATTTAACAGGCAAAAGCACACATTTGATTCACAATGTAAGACAGAAAAAGGAAACAGGTGGACACGTGAGAGAAAGGTCAAGGAGAGGAGTCAACTGATGGAGGCTGTAAGAGCTGATGAACCACTCCAGGCCTGTTTTGTAATTTACACAATTTAGCTTAAGCGTTTTCCAGACACAACTTCATTGAATCATTTGTTTCAATAAAGACAACTTGTATTGATCTGATCCTTCAGCACACATCAGGCCGATGGGCACTGGATGGGTAACATGACCTTTTTTTAAAATTATCCCATGACTACCACTCCACAGCCTGCTTCCCTGCCGTGTTGGTAGTAGAAAACCTCTGCTTGTGCTTTTCACACTTCTGATTTTTGTCCGGAATCTTGGTTACAAGTGACAGGAAAATGGAGTAGAGATGAGCAGATTAGGGCAGTAGTAATGCAGAAGTTATAGAAAGCCACAGAGGTGGAGCCAAGCGGTAAGGTGAAGCTCTCGATTTACCAGCCGCTCTGTATTCCACCCCTTATCTGTGGTCATGAGCTTTGGGTAGAGACCGAAAGAATGAGATTGCGGATACAAATGGCTTTTTGTCGCTTGGGAGTTTCTTCCATAGGGTGGCTGGGTTAGCCTTATAGATAAAGTGAGGATCGTAGACATCTGGAGGGAGCTTGGAGTAGCGATGCTCCTCCTTGGCGTTAAAAGGAGCCAGCTGAGGTGTTTTGAGCATCTGAGTAAGGTGCCTCCTGGCTGCCTTCCTTTGGAGGTTTTGTGGACACATCCAACAGAGAGGAGACCCCAGGAAGGCCCTGGACTGGCTGGAGGGATCACATATCTTGACTGGTCTGGAGGAGTTGGAAAACATCACTGGAGACAAGGCTGTTTGGGATGCCCTGCTTAGTCTGCTGCTGCTGCAACCCGATGCCGGGTAAGCAGGAGAAGATGGATGGATGGAGGATTTTTACACAGATTTTAAATAAGATGTTTCCCCCTGTCTTCATCCCTTTGGACTAAGCTTAGCTAACTGCTTCTAGTTTCTAAGTTGATGTTATTACATACTTACAAGTTATGAGTATAGTGCCATCTAATTAAGCATAAGTTGCTCAACCTCATGGCATGAAGGTTAAAAAGTTATGGAGGATCTTCCACAGGAGTTCTGGCCCATGTCTTTGTTGTATTTAGTTACATATCTATTGGTTACTTTCCATCTACAGTCACATCAGACCAATCATTCTTTATTGGATCTTCCTTCCTCTTGTGTGTTGCTCAATGTAAACTGTTATTGTTGTTAACTGAACCGCTGCATATGAACATGGCAAAGCGTGAAAAACCTGCAATGTTGCAGCTCTTCAAGCTTACAGGAGCTGTGTGTAGGATTTGGTAGCATCTAGTGGCGAGGTGGCAGATTGCAACCGAGTACCCCTCTTCTTATCTTCCCCTTCCTAGCATGTGGGAGAACCTATGGTGGCTGCAAAAACCCTCACTAGAACCAGTGTTTGTTTCGTTCACGGTGGTGCAACATCCATGGAGGAAGACTCACATCCTCGGTAGATATAAAGGGGTTGTTCTAAACTTAACAAAAACACAATGACTTATTTTCAGGTGATTACACACTAATGAATACATATTTATTAATGTTATTTTCTATTTCTGAGCAGCACGGTGGGACATTTATTAGCATTGTTGCCTCACAGCCAGAAGTTCTTGGGTTTCAGGTGCTCCAGCTTCTAAAAGGTCCAAAGACATGCATATAAATTTAACAGATGATTCTAAATTGGCTGTGGGTGTGAGCGTGCATGGTTGTCTCTTTTTGTTGGCCGTGTGATGAACTGCTTCAGGAATCTTAATAAACCAACTCCAGGTCCCATTTCCCTTGTGCTTTAAAACGCTCCCTGATGTCTGCACTAACTGAAGTGGATGGGTTATGCATCATTACACCTTCATTCTGATTCACATTGTCATTTCATCTCGGGAAGAGAGCGAGCGACTCACCTTCATGGAGGCCCTGGATGATTCAGGAATGCCGTTTTCATATTTCCCTGTGATGATGCCGCACGCCAGCGGTGACCACGTCATCGCCCCAACTCCTGTCACCATGGAGACCGCAGGGGGTTAAACAGGAGGAGTTTTAGTGAGACGTGTCGGAGGAAGAGGTGTGAGGAAAAGTGAGACAACAGTGCCAGGAAAAGTGAAAACGTATGAGACGATGAAAGAAGAGAAGATGATTAAAAACAGCAGGAATTAGCAACAGAGGAAGATATTTAAAGAGGATCAGGAAGTTCTGACCATCAGGTATTTGTCCTAAACTTTTCCCCTTTAACAAGTAGATAGAAAAGTCATTCCATCAAAGGCACGCCTGTGATGGATTAATCTGCTATGATGCAGATAAACACAAACACTAATACTTGCCTATCTTATGGTAAAGTTCAGGCAGTTGCACCTCTACTTTCTCCCTCTGGAAGAGATGATACTCTGCCTGCTCACACACCGGAGGGATTAGATTAAACTGCCTTGCCACGGAATACGCCTCCTAGAGATAAAAGAGAGAGTATAAAGAGAGAGATAGGTGTTAATCAGATTGTGGAGGCATGGGATAAATTCAAATGCACAGCTCACAGTAAGTCACCCAATCAATATTCCGTATCACAACTCTCCGAGGCATCATATTCAAATTTCCTTACACATATCTTGGTGCTTGCTTATCTATTTTTTCCATGTGTCCTTTAAGAACGCATGCCAGGGGAAACATACATTAACAAACTGCAACTGTTGCTTCTTTTAAACACCCTTTTTATTTTGTCGGATTCCTGCTGTGGAACACATGTCAGGAAGAGAGCACGGCGGGAGAGGATGGGGGGGGAACTTAACGCAAGGATAATGTTGGTGCAATCACTCAACTTACAAATTACCAGTTGGCCTTCTGCGCTTCAACCCCATGACATGCGCCTCCAGCCTGTGTGTGCAGCCATGCATGTGTACACTGTACCGCTCGCCTTGTCACGTACACCGAGAAGCCGTGTTTACCCCCCCCTCCCTCCGTCCCCCTTCATTATTGATGCTATCTAAATTACACAGCTTTCATCTGGGCCTGTGTTCCACGAAGATATCTGCTCGCTTTCACCGTGATCACAGAGAGAGGATGTCAACACAATGCACTGCGCTTAGCGGGAGAGTGGATGGTGATAAAGAGACCGGGAGTGATAAGAGAGAAGAGGATGGGTGTTAGGTCCTTGAATGTCACTTTATACATGTGCTCATTTGGTAACTCTCTGCCTCGTGTACATATTCATTAATGGAGCCGGGGTTGAAGCGGGAGGTAGATTATTTCTGACGGGAAAAGGCTTCAATTCCTCAAATGTTTACTTTTGCTTTTTCAGTTTCCCTCTGATTTCAGCTCTTGCATTGCTCTTTGTCTTTCAGTACTGTACATATGCATGAGCGGTGTGTTCAAGAGGGAACAAGATAATGAGCTGCTGAAGCGCATCCTCAAGGTGTTAAGGTGAGGAAATCAGGAGTGTATTTATGGTTCCTTGGCAGTTTACTCTATGGTTTCACTACATCGACAGTTCTCTTAAGACAAAGGAAAGGTTTTAGGGTGAGTTTCTGCCAAGCAAAGGAGCTGTCAGTAGTTAGTCAGAAGGAAATGTAATCTGTCCAAATGCCACGAAATGTAATAAACTGTAAACAAACTCCATTCTGACCTTCTGCACTTCCTTTAAAAACACACAGCAGATTAATAACAGGTGTTTAATTAGCTAAAAGATATATAATAATTAGAAACAACTGTTTTCCCGCCAAATTTGTTAACTCAGTCAACATCTACACTTTCTACCATATAACAAAATGTGTGAATGTGTTATTAAATCAATTAGAAACTGTTTCTTCCTTCCAGTGTTCATTTCAGTGACTGTTACTGCTTAAATAATGACAAAAATTACACTAAAAGCATTTTTTTTTTACCATGATCTCCATGGCCGTCCACCGAGACGTCCCCCAGTACATCGCCATGCCTTGGTTTATCACGTAGGTCATGGCTCGAACAATCTCTGTAGAGAAAAGCACATTAGATCAGTCTGCTGGATCAACAGCGAACAATGTGTTGATTGATTCCATTAAACACAGAGCAACAACTGGAGATGAAACCCTTGAAACCAGCAACTGGTTGAAATAGTTTGTCACTAGGGCAGATCATTAGTTACAAAACCACACTTGTAGACGAAATTTAACTGAACGACATCTTCACAATAAGAGCTCATCAACTGGCTTATCATTTCCTATGAGGTAAATCCAAACATACCTTCTTTACTTTTTGGTACACAAAAGATAAAGAACATGAGGCACAAGCTTGACGTGACTTGTCAGGCGGTGGGGAACATATTCCTAATCCACAATAGCCAACCAACATAAAAAGGGAGTGCCAAAGAAAGATAAGAATGAAATCCAGAAAACAAGGAAGATAAAATGAAGCGGATAAACACTGAGAAAGCAGACACTTGTGAGTGGGCTTGTCGATCTGAAAGCAGTCCAAAACAGCAGGAAGACAGAAAAAGACTGAGGAAATGACAAGGAAAAATCTAAGATAAATAATGGCCCTGAAAGTACGTTGACTTCTTTACTTTGTACCACTTTATTGATGAACTGCTGGGGAAAAAAAAAAAAAACGCAGCAGAGGCCACCCGCCTCCTCAAGTCTCTCTTACCTGCTGACGGCTCATCACCCATCCCTAACGACTCCAGGGACAAACTAACAAGCTCACATATTAAAGCCTCTCTGATCACATTCAAGCTGCTGCATTTTTAATGATGCAATTAGCTCCAACGCTGCAGACTGCGCGAGCCAACAGCAGTCGGGGCCAACAAAAACTCAGATTAGGACTGTCATTAAGGTTATTCATCATCACCCCGCGCTCACTCCAATTATAGGGCAATCGTTCACTGTGGCAGGACTCTTGTATATTTCACGCTGCATAACTGGTTCTTGGCAAGACAACAGATTACGGGGGATACGAAAAGTCAAAGGAAGCACTGACAGAAAAGAAAAATGGTTGCGATAAAATTATTTTAAAAAGCAGATGAAAAGAGAAGTTTAGAAAGAGAGAAGAGCAAAAAAATGTACATAATCAAGAAGACCCAACAGGACTGGAGATGGCAGGTTTTCCTTTTCCCTTCAGCTTGGCAAGTGATAATTAACAACCTGAAACAGAGATGTCTTACTCAATAGCATCCTGCCAAGGGAGATAACACGGTATTAAGACAAGTAAACAATTCAGTTTCTTTCTTATCTCCAGCTACTCCTGTCTTCCTCTGCATCCCTCACCCTGACGTTCTCCTTTGTTCTGGTGCGCTCGCATTGAAACGCAACCTGCCTCAATCTCCGGCCAATATAACGAGAGAAAGTGCAAAAACGGTTATGAGGAAGGAAGGACTAAAGGTTTGACAGCTCATAGGAAATGAGCAGTGGTGGGGGGGCAAGTAAGCAAAGTTTGCAGGAATATAGAACTTAGAACATCTACAGAGCTACACCAACCTATGAAAACAATGCTTCCGCAACATCCAACTGCTAAACCATTAAAAAATACCCGAAAATATCCTTTACGTTGTTCAAATTAGCTCTTTATTATATGCTAACACTCAAAGTTAAACACATATATGTACTACCAGTGGGATATTATATTGTATTTGTTGTTGGAGCCTGATTCAAATTAAGTTTATTGACCAGTCAGGAGCAGTAATTAATAAGGCACTGAGAGAAACCCTGTACTTTTGCTTTCTGCAGGTAGAGCCAATTAACAGCAGAGTTAATTTATCATGACTAACGAGGAACCAATGCGCCGCTAATATACATGTCAATAAGCAACTTGTTGATGATGAATTATGTAGGACTGCCTGAAAAACCCATTCTGCAGGAGTGAAACTGGACTTGAATGTCTAATTCAATGAAAATCACCAGATATCCTAAAATATCCATATCCAAATGCAAACATTTTGCTTCGGGCACAAAATCTTGTGTGGAGTTATCGTTTTATTTTCTGACTCTCTAATGTGCCTTGCAAGTACACAATAGCCCTCCAGCTACTGAATTTCAAATTAACAACACTCTCTTTGCAGTTAAAAATATAAAAAACATCCATCCTTGGAGCGTTCTTAAAAAAAATGCTGTTTTTCACATGTTCTCATTGTATTATTGGGGATATTGGAAACACAAGCACATGCCTTAGAAAACTATAACATCTAAACAGTGCACTGAGATGTAAGTGAGTTGAACAATGAGTAGGCTTCGGAAAAACACAACTCAAGCCACAGTTCATTCAAAAACTAGTTAAGAAACTGTGTAGGATTGAACTCTCTAATGAAAAGACGAGGCAAACAACAAACTCCGAACCGAGGTTAACCTCAAGCCGCTAGATAATAGCTTCCTTTGTCCACCTTTTGGCCTCCATGATGGCAAATCCTGAGCAAGCTCCAGTGTCCCCTTTGATCGGCAGACTCCATCACAGTTCTAACTAGAAAAGCACTCAGAGAGCGCATACCTCCGCCAAGGAGCTTCAGTCCACCCCCAACACAATCTCCCAATTCACATAATTTGAATGGAACGTTACAGATACAAATGTAATTACATGCAGTTCAAATTTCCTACCGACAATGCGGCCTTCACCCCATCTGACCTAATGAACAGGCGCAGCCTCTAGCGCAGCAGCTCCTAACAGCCTCCCAGCTTCTTAGACAACCGGAGATAAGAATGACAACCCAAGCGTGCGTATGTCGCTCAGGAAGGAAAGACAACTCCACCATTGCGCTGTCTGTTGCGTGGAGACCCAAAATCTCATGTGGGTACACCAAAAACAAGAGTACCCTCTGGTGGCTTTTTAGAGTAAACCACATGTAATTGTCCACCCGGTTACACTTACATTAAAAAAAAAATCCTGGATCGAGACGGTGATCCGGATCAGTCCCAAAATTTCATCATTTCTTCCTTGTCCCATTTCACACATTTCCTGACAATTTCATCCAAATCCGTCCATGAGTTTTCCAGTTATTTTGAACACAATCAAACAAACGCCGGCCATCACATAACCTTCTTGGTGGAGGCCGGGAACAATTTCAGGCCTTCGATATATCTGAGGCCTCATCTGATACCTTCTCCTGATAACACTGTGAAATATATTCCCTCAAAGAGCACTGGAGCTCACACCCTGAAAATAACACCACAACTGATACCAAATGACCGACTCATGACTGTGCACTTCATCAGACTGAACTACGAACCGTGCAGATGAAATTTTATAGCCACCTTGAAAAACTCCACCCATAACAAACCCTTTACTAAACCCTTAACCTGGAGCTCTCTGCTATCTAACATGTTCTACTACAACATGTCTAAAACTCTCCATAACAGGCCATCAATAGGAGCTTCACGTATGATGACCTTATGAAACTGTACCCACGAACAAACAGTCAAGCTGGGTGGTGTAAAACCTCTGCTCAACATTCTCTGCATTCCAAACAACAAAGACGTTATCTCTGAACATAACACCCCATCATCAATAAAGCCAATAACATGAACACATCCAACATCAGAAAGTCAGACGCTGTGACCTCGGGGCCAAACTGTCAATGTGCCTTATTGACTGGCTTCTTGGTCAGATATTGTTGGTTACAGTTAAATATTGATGAACTGACTCACCCTCCATGGGAGTATTGCTGTCTGGGCGGTTGGCAAAAACTACATCTACATACTCCAACTGCATCCTTTGTAGAGAGCCTTTCAGACCTGAGAGATGCAAGGTGTGAAGAGAGAAAGAACATTTATTGATGAAAAACCACAGTCGGAGCTATTTAGAAACTCACAACTTTCACAGTTTGAAGCCAAAAAATGAAGTCAAAAGCTGTTTTGTTATTTTGTTAAGTTTCTGCGTTGGCTCGTCTCACCTTCGATAATGTGTTTCCTTGACAGTCCTCTCTCCGTCTCCGCTCTGATGGGATGAAATGGCAAAAAAAAAAATCATAAGGTGAAGCATAAATCTGCCCTTATATCTGCATTTGTGCACTTCCAGCCACTGATTAATTTTTTCGGTCTTCAAAATGAAAATTAAAAAGTGCAAACAGGATTAAAACCAAAAATGAAACTTTCTTACATGGTGGCATAAATCCAAGAACGTCCGCTGGGATCAATAAAGTTTAATCTCATCTTATCTCATCCTTAATATATAAATTAATGTTTCTGACTCTTAATCGATTGCAGCTATCAATCACGTGCCTCTCCAAGCTGACTCAAAGTAATTCTTGACCCTGGCAGGGTGAAAAAAAAAAAGCTCCACACGAGATCCAAATGCACATCTCAGGCTGCTTTATGGAAATGGGTCAGTGCACTCTCAACGGTTTAGCATCATTACGCAGCCAGACTCCGCATGGGAGAGACGGAGGGCAGAATCCTCCTTACAGGAATGAAGCAATGCTCAGGAACGGGAGAATAACTTTTTTCCTCATCACCAGTTGGACAGCATCTGCCATGGAGCCCGGCAGCTTGTGTGTGTGTGTGTGTTTGTATCTGCATATGTGAGCCATAAAACAGATTCTTTATCCCCTCTCCTCGTTCTAAAGACTCAGCAGAGGAATTGGTTCTTCCGGTGGTTGTTACTCTACGTGACACGGTGTTTCTCAGGTTGTTAACTGAGAAAAGTGGACACAAACAACACAGAAAAACTTTCTGTAATGCTGAGAGGTTAAACTTTAAGCATGTTTACTAGATATTAATTGTTTAATGTGATACAAGATGTAAGTTATAAATATAAATTAGACAATATAAGATTTGGCTTGAGGTCTAATGCTTTATTTTAATTGGCTAAACAAACTGAAGTCTGCTTTCATGGAGTTTGGAGTTTTTTTTCCATAATATTTGTGAATATTTTCATGCATGTATCCTTTTGTGTTACCAAACTGCCTATAAGATACTCATTAAATGGCAATACGGAGCCATTTCTTTATAAGCGGGTCCCTGTTTTTCGTTGCATTGTGCACAGCGACACACATGCAATTCACTTTCCACCACTGGTTTTACGCTGCTCCGCCGACTGACAGTTGGTGAAAGTAATACGCCAAGAAATGTATTTTTGCATTTTTGCAACAAAGGCAAGAAACAAAGTCTACAACCATGTAAAAATGCAGACTTTAAAATGTTAAAAATGAGCTTTCCAAATGTTTTACAATGCTCAAACATGCACCTGAGGTATGCACACAAAGTTTGCATGAGAAACATTGCAACAGATTACTATTTACAAGCACTGTTGGTCATGGAAACTGGAGCTTGTGGAGTTTCCTACTTACTTTCCTCCCCAGTAGAGTTTAGTTGTTATGACCAAGCTGGATCGCCTGAGAAATTGCAGAGAAAACAGCACAATGAGTGACACATATTGCATTATAGTGGCTCAGTGTTGGCTCAGTAGGACCTTTGCAGCAGGTTATTTCTGATGGCAGACATTGTGATTGCTCAAACTGGAGGAGGAAAAACAAGTGTTACGAACAATGTTGACCATAGATTTGTTCTGATCAGGTCCTGTTTTGTTCATCCCATGAAAAAACCAGGACCTTTAAACTGAATCAGGTAAAGCAACTGCCCACCACCTACTGTCGCATGTTAAATCTTCTCTTGCTTCACAGCTTTCCTTACTAACACGTCTGTTCTCGTTACTGATATTTTCAACCCTGTTGTTTGTTAATGTTCAGTCTGATGCAGATACACTGTCACACTAATCTGCAGAACAGACAACAGGTGTGATTATGCTACACGCAGGTTGCTTCGGAGATTTCGGCGACACCCTGTCATTACCTCATCTGGTGGTGTTAAATCATTAAAATCTACCTCATCACACAAGTACAAACGCATCAAGCAGTGGTTGTGCTGACTAGATGTGGAAGATCTGATGAGCGTCTGCAGACTTCAGTCACATGCAGCAAATCCACGCTTTTAAAAAGAGCTGTGCCACTTTACCAGCATGCATTAACAAAAAACAAAACCTGAACAGGAAAAAAGTGGATCATCGTCTGTCAGTGCTGGCATTTTCGTCCGCTCCACTTAAACATCTCCTCTCTGCAAATCCATGACAGCACTCTGACTGAAATGTCAGGTTCAGCATGTTTCAACTGTACCAGCATCAAACCGCCTACTGGTGTAACGTAGTCGGCACAGTACGTGACACTAGGCTGCCTAATGATGGAACAACTAGCCAACACTAGCAGCTAAATGCTCCCACATTAGAGCGGCCTCATGCTGACATATGAGAGTGGCCCACTGTTAGAGACGGAAGCTGCATTGAATACTTCTTCTAGATTACATCCGAGATTATTTTAGGTTTTAATCCTATAGAACATTTCAGTTGCACATTTGTCTCTGTTCTGCCCAAATAAAGGTCATGCTTTCCTCTCAAGTATATCTCTGATGGTGATTTCATCAGTTTGATCAGAATATACTGCTTTTTCATCTACCTTCCTCTGTCTTCCTCCAAACCCTGAGATTATATGAAAAAAACCACATATGCAACTACACACGCGAATTTCTTTTGATGTCACTGTATCTCTTTCCTCGCCGTCTCCTGCAGAGCTGATCAATTATACAAAAAAAAAAAAGTGAGCATGTTGAAATAACTCCATAAAAGGAATATTTGAAATTTGTGGAGAATGAAAATGCCTGCAGGCAGATTTACACACGGCAGCTTTAATTCATCTCTGTATCTGTGTGTGTGTGTGTGTGTGTGTGTGTGTGTGTGTGCAGAATATTTAGTCTCATTTGCAGATATAAAAACAAAACTCTTGACAAAGCAAACATCAACATTTCATTTTGACATGAAACATGATGGTCTGCAGGATAAAAACACCCCCTTTGTCTTTCTCATACATGCCACACACATACACACTTCTATTGCAACACACACACCCCGTCCTTCCACATTTCTCTCTCTCACACACAAGTGATGAAGCAATCGCACACATTAACGTCACCATTACCTCCAGCATTTCTTCTTGATAATGTTTCCTAGAATGATTTCGGCCCTGCAAGGCAACACAAATGAGGCGGGGTTATTAAACTGCAGTTTCAAATCGTAAACATTTCCTCCACAATATCGAAGTGATTCATTGTCGCCAATCTAAACGGGCCCCAGTGCAAACCAGTCTGCTCGCGGATGGCAGTTAAATGACGCAATGAAAAGGTCTTCGAAAACTCGTTAGAATGATTCCTGCAAATATGTTGGAGTGGTTTTGTATTGCAGAATAATTTCTCACTGTCATATATTATGGGAGCATTTACTTTGTTAGAGGTAAAGGAAACGGCTCCTTAGTGGTCCAGATGGAGTGTTTAAACTGTCACTCTGCTTTTCCTAAATTGAAACTGGTGGAACTATTTTAGGCTGCACATGTGTTCTGCAGTCTTTCCCTGACGTTTGTATGACATTTGGAGGTCTATTTTATTGTTATTTGTTTGTGTTTGATTAGTTACCAGCAGGCGGAACAAGAAAATCTGAACCAATTTAGCAGTTTGGCATATAAACCTGAACTTTTTCATGATTCAGGGATGCAATAACGAGGATTAATGGCAGCTATTACCTTTTTTGGTCCAAGTTAACTCATCCAGGTTCAAATGTAGAGCATGTCTTACCCATATCATAGCATACTGTACATATATGACTATTCATAAGTTGCATCACAGATCTGTTCACTAAACATGAATGATAAAAGCCCACAGCTGAGCCGGACTTCTGCATCTGACAACACTAAAAACACGGACACACTGTCGTGAGCTCGACTGAACTGCACACAAACACAAGGGTTTATATGACACCCACCTGCCGCCCGCGTAGACCTCAGCTGTGTCGAACAAGTTGACTCCGCTCTCATAGGCAATAGTCATTAGCTGCTCTGCAACCTGGCGAGAGGTCAGAGACAAAGAGAGAACAGACAAAGAGAGGTTACTGTGCACAATTTATCATTCGCTTCTATTTTATTAAAGCTGAAAATCTCCCTTTTTAGGCATCTCCTGGTGGAATCGGAGCACTGTGAGATTCTGTCACGTCAATATCTTTCATAGAAATCTTTGTTTCTGCAGCTGCAGTGTCTCAGAGTTTACCAAAGCCACTACAAAAAGAAGAGAAGCATGACACACCATCAAAGCAGTGCAGCTTCATATTTTATTTAAATATCACTGCTGACGCATTTCAGCCAGAGGCCTTCCTCAGAGCATGAGTATTATAACTGCAAGTCCTTTTTTTTTTAATATGAGACACTGAAGACTATGAACCAATTCAATAAAACAGACACAAAACGCCACTTGATCTCAGCAGCAACTCTATAATATATAATCTGGGAAAGAGAACAGGATGCAACCAGCGTGTCAATAATCAAGATATTTATCAAACTAAATAAGGACAATGAGTCAAAAGTAAAGCTGTTATTAAGGCTCTGGAACACACTGGTCCCAAAGGAAATTACAGCTGGTCGGTCACGACAAAACTACTGACAGGTTAAGTGAATAACATTAATCACCTTGTTACAATGAAATGTTTTACTGGGAAACCTTGGGTCCTGGCATACATGTGGCTTTGACTTTGACTCATATCATCCAATTAAACATTACTAAAGACCAACCACATCATGGCGACAGCACTTCCCAACTGCAGCAGCCTCCCCCCAGCAGAGCAATGTGTCAAACCACTCCACAAAAACTGCTCAGGACTGGTTCGAGAAACACAACAAAGAGCCCAAGGGTGCTGACTTGGGCTCCAAACTCCCATTATCTCAACGTGATCAAACATCCAAGCGTACATAAGACCCAAAAGACACTACAAGACACCCCCGACGGTCCGACCGCCAATGGCTCAGAGCTGTTTTGGCAGCATGAGTGGAGCCTACACTATACTCATCAGGTGGCTTTATCCTTATAGCATCTTTAAAATTCTGTTTAAATTTCCACCATATTTCATCAGAACAGCTTGTTGGCAGTCGAATACCTTTGGAGGCCACCTCCCTCCAGAGTCTGTGTAAACTGACAATCCATAAATCGACCACTGCTTACTGGGATTGGCTTCTGAACTTGCCTTAATCTCCTAACTCTGTTATTTTATTCCTCAAACAACTATTCCTGTCACTTTTAATATGAACAACTGAGATCAGCACCACGAAAGTACTTCAAAAAGTTCTTGGACTCACCAGAAAACATCACAGGAGAAGATTGTTCTTGCATTAGTTTCAACATAGTCTCTTGACTTTAATGCATCTGGTCCACCAATGTTCAAGCTTCACTATCCCTTCGCGTAAGAAGGTCACATCTTGAGCCTCCAGATACTCCTCAACAGCAGAAATGAGTTCATTATCTTCTGAAATTGGCGACTACATTGGTAGAATTTCAGTGTGGGAAACAATAGTCAGATGTTGCAGCACAGGTGCATGGGGCAACAGTTTAACGCCACGTTTGGCTGCTTCTGCCACCTGTGCTGTGTGGACGGACGTATTGTCTTGGAGACAGATGGTTTGAGAGGGGATTGAAGGAAGCCATCTATGTTAAACTGGGAAAACCTTCATTAAACAGAGGGGAAGACCTGAGACATCACCTCTCACCTGTTTAAAATGCAGTACTACATTCTCCACCCAGGTAGAACACACCTGGCCACACACCTGGCCACAAAGTCCCCTAACGAACCCCATTGTGACCTAATGACTCGCATAATGAGGGGAGGGGCATCAGACACCCAGCAGACTGAAGCTTCAATAGTGTTGATGGCTCCTGAGGAGTATAAAAATCTGGAACACCCAACCAGTTAGTTTAGAACTGATGAAGCCTCTTGGATGAGAGGTGAAACGTCTTCGAGAAACTCAAGCTAAGTCCAGATGCTACGACTGAAACTACGAGGACTGTCTAAGAGCAACAGCAGCCACGTCGAAGCTTTCCTCTTCATTTTTGTTTGATTGCTTTAAACATTTGAGTTTTTGTGGACAGTGATATGAGGATTTATAGTATTCGCGTACCCCCCAAAATGGGAATTACGCTCCTTGTTTCCAGTTGAGTCAGAGAACATTATGAAATACCTTTGTATGTCTTCCTGCAGAGAAAATGTATACTGTTATCCTTCTATTAAACATATGAAACACTTTCACCTCTATCTTCACCTGTGGTCGTTCAGAACAGTTGTAAATATTTCTAACACGGTCGTTTTAGGGCAGAACGACACCCCTGTGTGGTCGTACTCTAAGTCTGTTGACATACAGACTTTATGGAAATGGGGGGATCACAGAGTAATTACCCATGAAAAATCATTTGACTCCATGATGTAGTGCAGTGTCGACTCATTCCTCTTTACTTAATAAGTACTCATGCTTTCTATAAGTGTGTGTGGGTGTGCGGCATATGTGCAGATGCTCCTCCATATTTTCTGCCGACATGGTGACCATAAATCATCAGACCGAGATCCAATTTCCCTGCGGTGACTTTCAATACATGGGGACTTTAAGTGAATTTGCCGTCATTTCCCTTTGGAGTTTTGCAGTGACGGAAAGGTGTGTGACGGTGTGCTGCTTTGTGTGTTTACACATGTGCACGAAATGCGTTCGTCTGCATTTGTGTATGCGCCTAAAAAAAATACGCGTGCACAGTACGTGGGAGCGTGCATGTGTGTTGCTGTTTCGGTGGTGGCAGACAGCGGAGGTGTTGCTTCTAGAAGAATTAGATAAGCTCTCCTCTGAGAATCCGTCTCAACCTTCCTCAACCTTCTCTCTGCAACCAGCCCAAACTGGGTGGCAGTCCAAGCCTACGTGTTATTACGTTACAATGATGAGAAACTTTATTCTATTGGTATTTTTTTTCACTTTATGCTTTGATAAACACAGTGAAAGTATAACACCTGACTTAATAGAGGAGGACTATAACAAATATTGATGTGAACTAAAAATGAAATGGAAGACAAATGATTTTGAAAGTAAAAGTCAATAACATGAGTGTTTAAAACTGATTTAAAATGTTATTGCAGCCAGGGAGCAGCTCTCCTTTGAGGTTGTAGCTTGAAGCCATACCCGAGTATTATCTGTTATATTTGAAAATCAATTTTGAAACTTAACAGGGAGTCCCCGAAGACATACTTGTGTAGAGGTAATATAATATCATCTGTTAGCTATAAAAGTAACTGCCCTCACTAGATTAAATGTCAGCTTAAAATTGCGTATCTACACATTTAGCAGAAAAGTAGGAAGTTACATGGAGTCCTAAAGAGAAGGGAGAAACATCTCCTGCCAACATAATGGTGATGTTTTAGCAAAAATTGAAGAAAATTACAGCCCACCAGATCAGAGAAAATCCCACATGAGTTAGTCTGTAAGGCTGTAATACACTTCTGCACTCAGAACCAGCTGGAGGTGACAGAGTGATCTTCAGACTGCATGATAGCAAGAAGAAAATCAAATCTTGTCACGTTTTTTCCGACCAAAAGATACAAATGTTCAGGCAGGGGTTCTGAGTGGCAGAAAATGAGGCACAAGTGGCTGAGAAGTTGTGTGTTTTGATGCGTGCGACTACATCACAAGTAGCCAACTATTTCTCTTCCAGGACCAGTTCTGACACTTTGACTCAGAGTAAGGGCAAGAACCAGTCCTATACCTACAAGTTTTACTGCATGAGCTCTATTTTCCATTATTTAAAATCCGTAAAGCACCATGTGTGGAACTCTTTAGAATGAATTTTAAGGAACATGAACAGTGGAAGTGCAGTATGAGGCTTGGGATTGCTAAACCAACCATGACTAACTTAGTATTAATATTTAATTTTTATCTTATTTTCCAATTTTTAAACTGCCTAGTTTCTTTGTTTGATATACGTCCTAATCTAGCTAATTATGTATTTTTAAAGATTTATTGGAGAGGAGAGGACAGGACAGTGCATAGAGTCAGAAATGGGAGAGAGAGTGGGGAAAGACATGCGGTAAATGGCCGAGGTCGGACTCGAACCCGGCACAGACGCTACGCCTCTGCATGTGGGTCGCGCGACATAACCACTAGGCTAACGGGGCGCCCCACTAATCATGTATTTTATTATTATCATTTTTACTATTTATTTTATTTGACTGCTCTGCCTTGTCCTCTTAAGCCTTATGTCTTGCTTGATTGTCTCTGTGTTTGCATGTTTTGACTGTCAAAGCACCTTGTGAGCGCTGTTCTTAAAGTTATTATTCTTATAATATAACTGACAGTGGAAGAATTGTGTAATATAATGACCTGGAAACTGAAACTACTGTACGGTGAACAAACATATAAATGCAGCATGCAAATTGTGCTTTTTGAGTTTAAGACCTTGTTAAAAAATCAATTTCTGTTCCTACAGGGCTTATATTTAGCCAATTGTGCATAAAAACTCGTTATTGTACTGTTCAACTGCAGTTAATCATCACTCTGTGGCTTTAAAAGGACAATAATGAGAGAGTGTGACCAGCACCCAAACACTTCAAAACCAGTGACTATAAAAGGCCACTTTAAACGCAGCTTCATTCAAATCCCGCACTGCCACAGATGACGGGAGAAAAATGAGACCAGCCTGTTGCCATGCTGGATGCTGACATTTCAGTTAGACAAGCACTTGAATCTCTACTACTCCGCCATTCGTCATCTGAGAGATCGCTTCAGACAGCGTTGTACTGAAGACAACCTGCCACACGATGCTCTGGATGGACGTGTCTGACAACGTGATCCTGTCACCGAAAATGTTCGTCAACTTCACCGAGCCCTTCAGGAGGAGTCGCGCAGCGTTCCACAAGCAGTATTATTCTTTATTTGTATTTGTATTTGTGAGTTGGTGACTTACGAATTCTGCAACTTATCATTTTCAGAATACTTGATTGTTTTATGATGTTCATTCTGTCAACAACATGCTTACCCCCCTATGAAAACAATGAATAGACTTTAATAAAACATCACATTCTGCATTTATGTATTTTTATTCTGTGTGTTTAGTATTAATCTATCATCTCATGGCTGACCACTGCTAATTCATTCAACCATTCATCATCTACCTCTACCTGTTCAACTAAATAACCGATATTTAAATTTTCGCCCAGCTCACTACAACCAGTACTTTCTCAGAATCCACTCATTTTTAAGAACTACATCATTATCTGATGCTAATGCGCTGCTTTCAGGGAGGGACAGTTAAGGACGGAGACAACAGCGACCACAATCCAAAATGGCTCATTCAGTCTCCGAGCCCTGGACTGCCATTAAGACAAACAGAGCAGAATGAAAGGATGGAGTCGGATAATGGAGAGGTTAAAGAGAGAAGGGGCAGGTTGGAGAGAGAGAGAAAGATATGGGAAGGAGCGAGGAGGGAGGAGAATGAACAGCGTGTTCTTTCCTTAACTGGTCTCTGCTGAGTGCGGCCGGGATAAAAAAACCTGTTAGGGGCACTGGAGGGTGATTTTCAATAAAGTGAAGGACTGGCCGCCTAACAGATTTTTCGGGGACGGAAGAAAACAGATGGAGGATAAAGGAACTGGTTACTGAGACACTGCGAGATGGATGAAATAAATGAAAAGTAGCAAGAGCTTAAGAAGGAGCTCGGTAAGTAATGAATGTTTTGCAGGTAAAGTGAGAAAAATGCTGAAGGGAGTGTTTCAAGGACAGATTAAGAGAGGGATAGTCACAGGCAGAAAGCTGAGACAAGGGAAGTAGTTGGTTTTAAAGGGTGACTGGCCCTAGGTGACTGCTCATTCACGATGAATAAACTAAACGATGAGTATACATAGGAAACCAAAAGGCCAATCCCTGTCAAAAAGAGCTGCAAGTGACATTTGCAAGGTCAGAAAGTTTGCGTCGGTAATGACTCATGGCTGCTTACTCACATTTCTGAGGATTTCTGACTTCTGGACATTGTGGAGTGGCTGAAAGTGACTGATGGCCTTTAAAGGGTGGACTACGTCTTGAAACACAGTCACAGGCAGCCCTATACACAGAACACATGCAGCTCTATCCTCACATACAGACAAACACTGAGTCACTGTGAGGTTTCAGAAACACCTGGGTGGCTATGCTTCAGGCTCCTTTCTTCTTCTTCTTCCGGGGCACAAAGGGTGGAAGAGAATAGGATTTCCATGGATGGAAGAGACATAATGAGAAACAACACTTTCTCTCTCTCACAACCCCAGATTCAAGGCCACAGTAGCCGCCCACATGCAACCCACACAACCATGAGAGAGGATTTTCATGACTGCACTTCTTCCTCCCCTCCAAACGCTGCTACATCAAAGTTGACATCGACAGGAGACACTTTCTTTAAATTCCCTTCATGCCGAATGGGTCCTCTTTTGCCCTTTTTGGATGAGTAAACAATAACAAGTTGCTTAACCACATACTCTTGAGAACTTTCTGACTGGGAATGTAAAGACAAGAATGTGGTGAAACAAACTTTACAGCACTTTGATAAGACGCGCTTTATAAACAGTGACGAATGGCTTTATTTAAGATATACTAATGGCTCATTACTGCAAGCGCTTATAAATAACATCACCTTTATACAGTATTCCCTATCAGAAATGATGCCAAATAAAAATAGAAGCGAATATTAGTCTTCTGTGTTTGCAGCTTTAATGATTGTGTCGACTTGTGCAGCTCTCACATGGATTTTATGTGGTATCTGTGTTTGTGTGCCAAAATTGTTGTGCATTTCTTAATGAGGGCAGGGACACTGATCTCATTAGTATATTTAGGGCACATTTGACAGCAATGACATTGAACAGGGCAGCAAAAGACTTTTTAACCCAACAGCGCTGCATGCGATCTGATGGTAGGACTAGCTGCTGTTGTGGAAACGCTCGAGGTCGCGTGCCCGCCGGGACCCTCTTGTCTGTTGCACCAGCTTCTTGTTCTGGTTGTTTTGTACCATTGTGCATCTTCTACCGAGAGCTTAAACACTGTCTTCAGCGCAGAGTCGACAAAGCAGTATGTAAAACAGATTTGGCGCGAGCCAGCCAGAAGTTCCCATGTGGGTCTCAGCTGTTCAAGTCCGCAGCCTGAAGTGTCTGAGCGATACCAAGTGACATTGAACTGGGGACATCCGGAATAATGGCAGGGAAAAAAAGGGTGCTGAGCTTTGAGGGGACCATGTGAGCTGATGACACTAAGCCCCTAAGGTGAAAGAAATAATACTGTTACATAAGCTTACTGTTCCCATGCCCCCCCCCCCTTCCCCCTGCTCTCTTTTGTGTCACTTCAAGTGTGTGCATATGTGTGTGTGTGACGACGGAGTCCAAGACCCCAGCAGCAACATCAGAGCATGTAGAGTTCATCGGCATAAATATGAAAGACCCCTAAGTACACCCATGTACATATGATGTGTTGAGCCTCAGCACGTCCTTTTTCTGTCTTATGTGGCATAAAACGTGATCATCGCACCGAGAAATGTAAAATGACCTCTCTCTTTCATTAAAGCTTTAATAAATGCGATAAAGCAATAAAAGACTTCAGCTGTCGACTAACTGAGAACTTTATCAGCCAGCCGATGGTGTTTTCTGATCAAGGTTAACTGAAACACCATTCAATTAGATATAATGGTTTGACAGATGTCCCACGGTGATGCTGCTTTAGTTCATTTCTTATCCTTAGAAACTGTGGGAGCTACACAACTTCTTAATTTATTATATTATCGCTCCTTTCCATGTGACAGTTTTTATTTCACATTCACACACTTCAACAGCAAGATAAAAAAAAAGGGCAGCATTAACAGAAAGTTCATGGACATAACAGACAGTTGCGCATGTGACTGAAAAATGATGCTCTTGTTTGTTTTGCTAACACTGAGTCAAAGGAGACTGCACTGCTTTTTAACAAGCAATTAAACAAGGGGACACAGAAATGACTATGGATGGCGACTCTTCACCTAATGCTGCCAACTTTTCTTGGCCTGTGGGCTTCCTGACTTTGTTTTTTTACTTTCAAAGGTCATTTAGTTTTGAATTTAGCAACATTTTTGGTGGCAAGTGGCCACTGGTGTGAGGTTTTGTTGTACAGAGTGCTACACTGTCTGCAAATGAGGTCTATGGAGTCTTTACTCTGCGTGTCTGCTCATGATAAGTTTGTTTCTTGTGTTAGTGAGTTTGGATCCGTGTCGTTTGCTACCATAAAATATATGTTCGATGGACGGAAAGTTCAATAAAGCCTTGAAGGCAAAAGTTGAGCCATATAATCAAATGGAAGCAAACAGAAACAGGCAGCTTGTCTGATGTGTCCCACCTTTCAGTGTGTTATCGGTCTTTTCTGTTTAACTGGAGTGTTTAATGTTAGTGGTTAGTTTCAGTATCAAACACTCATCATTGTGAGTGCAAGCACATAAAATGAAATTAAGTATTCATTCACGATACTAGTGTTAAGTACAATTAACAGAATCACTCAATAACATATCACCATCATAAAACCAATAACACAATGACCAGAGTCTGTTCAAGTCAAACAAACATACAGGACGAAGGAAAATGTTTCATACCTCGTCTGTTATCTGTCCCCCAAATGTCACCCACGTACCTGGAGGGGGGAGAGAGAGAGAGACATTTCATCATTATGGAACATTTCCATCCTGTCAGTCCTTTCTGTCAGTGTCTATGTGAGTTTGTGTTGTTTGACATCATGGAGTAAACACAACTAATCCCCAGGCTGCGACACCAGTGGAGGGAGGCTGTCAGGTTCCCAGGAGAAAAATGTGTCCTGTTCAGAGCCGCAGCTCAGTGCTGAAGGATCACCTTGTGAGAGCGTCTCTAAGGACTTTATTGTCTCTTTCAGATGTGCTGTCTTCTTCGTTAATGTGACGACAATGGAACATGTCGCCATTGTTTTCCATAAAAGTTGCATAAAACAATCTTACTCGGTCGGACCAGGTATCATTAATGTATCCCCTTCAATTCCGCAACACAAGTCTGAATGCATGATGTCACATTAACATACTCAGGCATAAGCAAAGTAAAGAAAGTTGTGCAGGTGAGGCCACTGCCACCATTTAAATTAACAGGACTAAACTTGTTTGCCAATATTGATTTCAGACGATCCACTGTTATTTGGGCAGTTTAGATTTAGTCTTTGGTTTGTTAGAAGCTCCCTAAAGCTTGATGTCTAGTCTCATGCATTTGGAAAATATTCTCCTTCACTGTCACCTGTAGTCTGAATGTAACCCTGAGGAACATTAATGCAAAAGTGACATACACCAATCAGCCACAACATCATGACCACTGACAGGTGAAGTAAATAACATTGATCATATTGGTACTATGTGGTGTTCTGCTGGAAAACCTTGGATTTTGACATCTGTGTTGATGAGACTTAGACACCCAAATATACATTGTCCCACAACAAGCACACTCCCTCATGAAAATGGAAATCCCAAATGTCACTGGCTTACCCCTGCAGGAAAATGCACCCCACCACATGGAAAAAACATCAAACAATCAGGAACATGTTGAGGAACATGACAATGGCCCAACATGTTGATTTGACCTCCAAACTTCCTACACCCCATTGTGATCAAGCATCAACAGGATGCAGTGGAACAAGTTTGATTGACAGAGGCCCCACTGCACAAGCCAGAGTACCCAAAGGATCCAGTGGCAACGTCCTGGTTCCAGACCCCATAGGACACCCTGAGAGGTCCTCTTGTCCATGCCCAATGGTTCAGAGCATTTTTGAGCACATAAGGGGGACCAACACCATATTAGGCAGGTGACCATAATGTTATGCCTTATTGGTGTATGTGTGAATGACAAAATGCCATCACTTTAATAGACTGAAGCAACAATGTTATGCTTCTCATGTGTGGAAAGAGCTTATTACTTCACTGAAGACTGTTTGCTTTGGTTATGCAGGTATTTATGTTTGTGTCTGACTATGTGCATGTGTGTACATGTGACTATACACCCCTGATGCCCTGCAAACACTACTGATAAGTCAGACAAAAAGCCTGAGCCTCCCCATCCTGAGGAGACACTAAGTCCTCCGAACATTCCCTCAGAGGTTTATGAATGTAGCTTGGCAGAAAACGCTTCCAATTCCGATTGTGTCAAAACAGTTTTAGCCATCTAAAACGGTCCAACCCTGCCAGACAGACAAAAAGCAAGGCTTATATATGTATAAAGGCTTATATATGCAATGGAGGTTGGAAAAAGATCTGAAATGCCTGACAAAATATGAGACAGTTTACATTTGAAATTTGGCCGCAAATCCAAGGACACTGTCACCACAGTTAGTTTCCCAATTTAGTGTCAAGGATTGTATCACATGAAACGGCTGAATGATAAACAGTTTATGTTATTATACTTACAGTATGTCAGAGCTTATTCACACTATCCTGACTGAAAGATGGCATGTAGGTTGTTTTTTTCAGGCTGATGTCAGCATTTGAGAAGTGAAAAGATAAGATCATAATGGGCAGTAATCAGTAACAGATACTTCAAGTGATAGCACACAAACTACTGCCTGAATTTAGAATATTTAACCTTTTCTTAGTCCCTTTTATTGTCAATTATTTCATCATATTTCCTACTTACATGGATGTATTATGAAATTAAATGAAATGATTCTGAACAAGTTGTAAATTAAATGCTAGACTAGCTCTAATTAATTGAGTTGTTCATTGAAATAACATTGAGCAGTTGTGGTGGCAATTACTGACTTTGAACAACAGAGGAGTTCATCGCTTTGAACATCATTTTGATTTTTTAAATCTGTGCTGTCACGTTTTTTTTCTGTCATCTTTTAATATATATTGATATAATACAAAAGATCCTACTTTTATATTATGAAAATGATGTCAAAAATATCATCCAGTCCTCCAGGCTGATATTTATTCTTTAGCATACACCATAAACCGTATATTATAAGCATTTTTAAATGGATCCCCTACATTTTATTTTTTCAAACTGCGTAGAACTTCGAGGCAGCTGACTACTTTAAATAAAAAGCTTCATCAGTCTTCAAGTAGAAGAGTCCGTCGTCTTCTAGCCTTCTCTCTGTGAGCGTTCCTTTAGAGTAGTAATGAGGCAAATAATACAGCCCCTCCGGTCACTTAAGCATTCATTTTAGGGGGGATATTTATCGATTCCCTTCAGGTCATAAGACTCTCCGTCTCTTTCTCTCACCCCACCATTTGCCCCAGTGCCCACAATTTCACACCTAATGAACATGCAATTCTTCTTCTTCTGCCTCTATTGACCTCCACTACTCAACTGACTCGAGAGAACCAACAACCCTCAGAGACGGGAGGCAATGAAAAAGCTTTTAACCATCTGCTCATTTTAACAGAGAGGTTGATACGGCAGAGCTCATTATTCCATACATTGCAACACCATCAACTCCCCTGAGGTTTAACTTACAGATGACACCCCGAGGACATATTGAATCTGTTGGTGCATAATAATATTATCTTAACTTACTAAGGAGCGCAAAGCTGCTTTCTCCACATGCATCATCAGCAGAATCATAATCAAAGTCTTTTCAGTGGAGGAAGAGGCTGATGGTAAAGTCATGGCGATCACCGGCGGAAATAGTTTGGATGCTGTTAATAACGGCAACCATGGAAACTTCAGTACTCAACTGCACCTGCAGTACAGTTATTACAGATCATCCTTATTATTAGATATGCATGATGTGTGTTCTTAACTACACACACATGTAAAGTTTACCAATGAAACATGGAGTAATGTCTGCATTTGAGATTTTTTAGGTTTATTTTGCGATCTTTGTGAGATTTTTGGCTCAGCTGTGAGGACATTTCATGGGTTGTAAGGATGTCTAATCCTTGCAACTTTACAGCATCACTTAATTGTTAAGACTTGGGTTAAGGTCAAGGTTGTGTGTGTATGTGTGTGTGTGTTCAATCATCTCTTCAGGCCGTCTCCAGTGTGGTGAAAATGCAATCACAGGGCACGATGTCCAGTGGCAGCTCTGAGCTTTGTGCCTGAGTGGGAGGCTCAGCATGGGATGAAAACCCTGCAGAGCTCTAATGTCAAGGCCACGACTCTTTACTCTTACAGACTCAACTGAGTTCTCTGTTTGATGGAAGTTCAAGCCCTGTGAACAACAAGCAGCTCTTAAAAAAAAACAGAAACAACAACAACTGGCAGCTGCTTGGTGAAAAGTGCTGGAAAAGTCGCTTGATGTTGCTATGCAACAGTAGTAAATCTGATAACCTTGCAGAGCCTTTTTCTAAAGCTGCAAAGCATTCAAATCCGCAAGCAAGCTCAAACTAACTCCTAATAAAGCAACCAGGGAGTCTCTAACATCTATATTAATCATATAGCAATACATCAAGATGTCCTTGCCATTTCACTTTCCTCAATCTTTTCTATCCCGTTACATTTTCCTACTTCGATATTTTTCGTTCTGATAAAATCTCTGCTCTGCACCCACATGTCAAGCACTTAAATTGGCAGGTCCATTGAAACTGGACAAAACTAACATGTAGCTGAACTAGAGTGAAAAAGTGAAAATGGAGGAATATGAGGAAAACAAGTGGATGATGGGAAAGTTTGGCCACAGGTTTAATTCATTCTCTCAGCTTTACGAGTCATTTTAACCTGAATGTTGAGCACTGAATCCGGTCCTGGCCTGGCAGCTTGATAGATGACACACATTTAGATGAAGCATTTCTCTGTGGTGTCTCAGCTTAACTGACCTCCTAACTCTCTTTTTCAGCATTTTCAGCCAGTCTGGCTACATGGAAAGGCTGACTCATAAATTTTTTCTCTTCTCTTTTTTCGGATTGTTGAATTAATTTCCAGCTTCAGCGGAGTGGCGCAGTACATCTCTGAGCTGGCTATGCTTGAAAAGTTGATCCAGATAGCTTGGAAACTATCCAATTATCTTCGAACAGGCACAGTTAGATCATTAATGTTATGGATGATAATTTTCTTTAGAGGGATTCAATAGCTGCCAATATGAAGTTGAAATCAAAGCAGGAACTTTAACTTATGCAATCTCCCTAAACACACATCTCTAGGATGCACCATTATCATTAAATGAAGGCATGTAGAATTATTTTTGTTGTGCAGGAGCTCATTTAAATCTCTTCTAGTCCCATAAAGATTTAAAACTGAGCTCTGTGTTGTTACGAAAGGATCAGAACTCTGTGCGAGTTTCGGCTTCAAGCTCCTGTACCGCACCTTATATTTTTATATATTATATATATATACACACACAAGCACAAATAAAATCTCTTTCTCTCTCAAACACACCATCCTTTGCACCTATTTTCAGGTCTGTTGCATGCCTTTGTCTCCTGTACTATACTTCAAACATTATTGATTCCCTTCCTTCGTCTCCTGTTATATCTCTACCTGTTTTTGTCTTGTCTACTCCTTTGGTTACCGCATCCCGCTAACAGATGGTGAACAACGTAACAAAGTACAAAAAAGAAAAAAAAAGTGTTTCTATTCTTTTTTTTCCCCACCAGGTTGACAAAATACTAGAAACACTTGGAACTGACAGCTAAAAGGAACAACACAAACTACAGGATATGAAACAGAGTTGAGTCAACACATTCTCTCAAGATTGTTAGCAATAAGTTTGTATTGCAGCGCCTTTGCCATTACTTGCATCATATTTTACAGTAATTCATGTGATGAGGAACTGCAAACCCAGCAGCTGGATTGATAAATTTAAATGTACTTGGACAAGCAATTTTGTAGTGACTGCATCAATGTAAAGCATCACTCGAGGTCACTTTCTACTGGAGCGGAGGAGAGACAAGAATCCATCAAGGTGAAAATTACAAAGGACTTGAAATCTCACTATACTTAGGGTTTAAAAGAATGAACAGTGAGAAAGAACAAGTAGCACATGGCTAAGGATGTCTGATCCCCTTAGTACTGTGACTATATGAAATCGCTCTTAGGATGCTGGACCATGCAGCTGGTGACGTTAAAAGATGAGGTTGAAGTACAGGACAAAGTGGAAGTTATAGTGGAGAAGCTGCAGTACGTCTTGGTCCACTCAGTATCTCTCCTGCAGAAGTACCATAGTGGCACATGCAGACTTCCAGCCTGCTGCTGTCTAACACACTGCAGGACTGCAGGACTTTCTGGGAGAACCAGTTTAAGAATTCATCTATCAGTAGTGCCGCATCAGTGCAGCAAACGCTCTGGAATAAAACACGGACATGGATCGTGTGGTGTGGTGTTGAGAGTACAGAATTAAAAGAAGTTTCTCACAGAAGGAGCTGGAGGTTAAAATGCACATCCAACTACTCTGTTTTTCCATTTCCCCAACCAATTAGCCTTGTTGGAGCCCATGTGTGTGCTGACACCACAGTGAAGCCACTGCTTAACCCCATGTGGTCGCTCCGTTAGCTGTTTTCAGTGGATTATCTGTAGCAGCCTGTGCTGGGAGGCCGTGATGAATTTACTAATCACCTATCAATTAATCCACCCCCCATGACTCCTTCTCTCAGGATAATCAGTTTTGAAAAACAATTGATTCATTCTCCATTAACTGTTGAGAGAGTTTTACAGTCATTACACAGTATGTAACATTTTCGGATGCATGTAAATTGAGTTGATATTCAATTATGTTCTGCTTGAATGTGGAATAAGCTGTTTTATTGTTCGCAGAATGGAAATAAGTGATTATTATTAAATTGACTTTCAGAGTTTGGCCCTCCATGCAAACAAATTAAATTGAATTTTAACAAGTTTATCGTCAGTTTCAGAGAGATGCTGTGAAAGTTTTGCCATTCTGGAGCACTGCCAGGGAAAACAGGGAGCAGTACTTAGTGAAGAGAAGCTTTTTATACAAGGTTGGTGTGTAGGAAATGAACAATTATTCTTAATTTATTGTGATAAAACAGCTAATATCGTCGGGAAATATCCTAAAGCATTTTCTGCTGGCGTTGTACTGCTTGTTGAACAAACCGCTTGCACGTGTGCATGTTTGTGTGTCAAACCCTCTCTTGATCTTGCCTCAGCACAGAGCTAACCTCTATCAAACCTAATAACTAAACAAACTGCTTATACCAGCAGCTGAGCCCTCAGAGAACAATTCTCACGGGGACAGAGGAAGGAGAAAAAAAGAAAAGATCAGGAGTGGAGCGAAAATTGGTGGAGAATGTATTTAAGGGAGGAAGACGTGGGAAAAGGTGAGTTTGGAAACATTAAATATGAAAGCAAGAGAGACATCGGTGTCATTAAAATGTTTCTCATGATCATCAGTGGAGACCTAAAATTGGATTTGATAGTAAGAGGAGCTTTGAGTTGAGATTATTAGTTCTCTTTCGTGCCTTGTTTAGGTTTCTGTTACCCTTATATTCCTTATTATTTTCTCTTTTGCAATCCTTGAATGTTTTTCCGCGTCTTCTCCCTCTGTTAGCTTTTATTAGTGTGGTGACTTTGCTCTCTGCTTAACTCTAAAATTAAGCTGTGCATCCACATACTGGTAAGAAAAACCCAGGACATTCAGAAGTATGTGAGGTGTACACTGATCAGCCACATATTCTGACCACTGACAGGTGAAGTGAATAACATTGATCATATTGGTACTATGTGGTGTTCTGCTGGAAACCCTTGGATTTTGACATCCGTGTTGATGAGACTTAGACACTCAAATAAACATTGTCCCACAACAAACACACTCCCTCATGCTAATGGAAATCCCAAATATCACTGGCTTACCTCCGCAGGAAAATGCACCCCACCACATGGAAAAAACATCAAACAATCAGGAACATGTTGAGGAACATGACAATGGTCCAACATGTTGATGTGACCTCCAAACTTCCTACACCCCATTGTGATCAAGCATCAACAGGATGCAGTGGAACAAGTTTGATTGACAGAGGCTCCACTGCACAAGCCAGAGTACCCAAAGGATCCACTTCCAATGTCCTGGTTCCAGACCCAATAGGACACCCTGAGAGGTCTTGTCCATGCCCAATGGTTCAGAGCATTTTTGATCGCACAAAGGGGACCAACACAATATTAGGCAGATGGTCATAATGTTATGCCTGGTTGGTGTATATGTACGAACTAAAAAAGCTGAAACTGAAGATTATGGAACAATAAATTCCTGTTCGCACTCAGAATCTGGATTATGGTTTGTTCCATCACCATTTAAATACAAATCACTGATTGGCCTCTAAGATGAAATGTTGGTATCCCCAAGAAGAGGGGACATTTCAACAGCCTGTTACACAGAGAAAGCTATTCTATTAATGCACTGAAGACAACTGAAGCATATGGAATAAATGCGGTAATAAACTGATTTTGTTTTCAATGGATGTTCCAAGAAATTAACCCATTGTGACATTTAGGACTGTATGATGCTGTCTGATAAGTTTACTGTGATTTTTTGTTATACAGTGCTGTTCTGTACTATAGGCACTAAAAATACTTTTAGCACCAAAACGTATCAGTGACATATCAAATAACTTCATCCAAAATGCTTTAAAGACAAAAACCTTAAAGCAAATCAATATTTTGTAACTCTTTTCTTTTACAGCACCAGTTCTCCTACTGAATACAGTATTCGAAGGTACTTGGCAGACTTGGCATCTTAAAGAACTTCTGATAGTTTGCTGGATCTCTGTCTTTTCATGCAATCCAAGACTGACTGCATGAAACTGGGGCTCTGTTGAGGCCTTACTATATGTTGCAGGACTTCTAGTGTTGAAGGTCCAGCAGCAATTTATAAGGCTGATATTTGAAGCCAGAATGTAATGGTGCATGTCCAGGGGTGTTTTCCGATCTTTCAGAATCGCTTCCCAACACTGACTTGGCAGTGCCTTGATAGAAGATTGACAGGTGCTCTTCAATAGGAATCCAACACAATCTTGACCTTCCTACAGGACGAATGCTTTGCTCCTGGGTTTCAAACCAGACCAACATGGCAGCTCGTTTGGAGACTTACTCTTTTCTTAACAGTTCACCATAATATGTTTCTGGAAACATTTGAGGCAAGAAATAAGACATGCAGTTGCTCGATAATGGTGAGTTTAAAAGTGTTACGGAAGTTTCCTGAGGTGGAGGTTTATACTTGAAGCTCTTCATTTGCATAAAGTAGCCATGACCTCAACTTTATGCAGATGAGGCCCCTTGTCTCTCTGATGATGCCACCAGAATGCACCACATGGTTGCTTAGATGGACAAAGAATGGGAAGTGATGGAAACTGTTGACATGTACCGGAAGTGCCAAAAACTGCAGTTCCTCAAATGACCACTTGAAGCTGACTCAAAAAGTGAGCAATCCCCACAGACCTCCATGCCAAAATGTCCAACTTTACAGCAGAAATAAACATTTTTTGAGCCTGGTACAAAAACTGTTTTGATCCTTGCAGCTAATTTCCTCATTCATGACACCTGTACAAGGGGTGAATTTTTATGTTACTCACCCGTTGAAATTGTTTTAGGGCCTAAAATAATGCATAATTATGGTTGCTTTGAGTGACTCTGGCCGGATATTTGGCTCCATTATTATGCAGGAAAATGAGTTTAAGAGATTCAGATGCCTCATTAACGTGATCGTGTGACAGATAAGAATCTGATTAGTGCCTAAAACATTTGCACAGTGCCGTATATTTACATGTGCACCTTATTAACGCTCCGACTATTAGCGTGTGCCCTAGATTTCATCTTCTCAACCTGTGTTAAGGGGGAGTTTAAATAAAGACAGAGAGGAGGAAGGGCTGGAGAGGATGAGAGAGGAATCAGGGTTTACACAAAGAAAGACAGGCAGAATAAGAGATGGAAAGTGGCATTACAAGGGCAAAACTGCCAGGAGGGAGTCGTATCTTTCCTCTTCACTTTCCTCTTCATTTTCCCTGATCTCGTCTCATCACCCCTCCCTCCGTACTGCACTCTGTCCCTGGGATAATGGCAGTGTGTTTGGAATCCTAATTCCTTGACCTATACAGATTCTCTCTTACATCCGCCCATTGCAAATGAACCCTGTACAATGCAGGAAAAAAATTAAATAAAGAGGTAAAGTCTGCAGAAACTTTAATGAATACCGCTATTAATTCTTCAGCTGCACACATTTACAACGTGTACGATATGAATATCTGAGTTAAATATGGGTGAATAAATTAAACTAATGAAATACGATTCAGTATGCGGAGCATCAACAGACTGAAGGGGAGCGGATCAGGAAACTTAGAGATAAGCTGAAGAACAGTAAGTCGTCTTTTTTTCAAAGTTTTCAGCCCATCAAACGCATTTAAGTGGTGATGCTTCCAGTCCCCATTTTCTGTCCAAAGCATTGCATATTTTCAATTCAATTGTAAACTGATCTAAAAAAAAGCCTCATAAAATTGAATACAGTTCTAATCCATCTTAGTAATGGGAACCAAAATGGCTCTATAGTTTATAATCTACGTGCAGTCCTACTCTTCCTCCTTACATACGTTAAAGAAGGTTTTGAAGGTTCAGTTGTTCAAGTGCACTTTAGCAACGATGCTCGGAAACTTAAATGCAGCAGCAATCATTACTTTCCCCGTAGCTACAGAGTAAAGTCAGTCACTCCATGTCAAGGTCAATTTGTTCCTCTATTGTTACGTAACTTCTGGATGTTTCATCTAAAACGCATTCTGGTTTTAGGCCATGTTGGGCAAGTTTTAATAGCAGCCTGAGGTCCTCACTCAGAGTGCAGCAATAATTCAGCACGCAAAGATAAAAAAATATTTTTAGAGATTTTCATAAACAACGTTTTAGTCACATTTAGTCGTAAAAACTAGGCTTTGTTACAGTTTGAAAACAGGCCTGAGTCTCACGATTAGGGGCTGCGTGTTGCTTGAATGAAGTGTGGAAATAGGCTGTGGGAATTCTGTACAGCCACAAACGGTGAATTTCTGTGAAAACAGGTCTTCAAACCATTATGTAAATGAAGCTGGTGCTGGTGAGACACGTTTCTCTCGAGGCATCATCATGCAGTTGCAGATTGGCTCTTTAACAAGTGTGACTCCTGTGGCAGTTACATCTCATCCTGGTTGTGGTTCACAAAACCAGCGACAAATGGAAACAAATGACTGCATCCCGATTTAACATGACTGAATGTGTTTCATTATGCCTTCTGTCTGATGCTCTGTGGGTTAGTGTCCGCTGTAATGAATTTTGCTTTAAATTTACAGCAGAATTTTGAGCATATTTGCACACATATGCTGCATCCACCTCTATCTTGGCGCAATTCCTTCAAGTGAAACAATGAAACACCGTTTAGCATCTTGCTCTTTGTCCCCCCCTCTTTCTTCCTCCTCTTCCCCTGCCAGCATCACGTCTGCCCTGAGCGCAGCATGTGGCAGGCAGCTGGCATTATGTTGACCTTTCCCACACCGAGCGGCTCAGCCAGTTTGAGTCAGACCTCTCAGTCTACCGTGAACCACCTGGGGCAACAGTGCTTAGAGTTGTCCTGCGAGCCAGACATTACGCCCTGGAAAACAAAAGTTTCTGCTTGGTACCAAAAGGCCTCTTTGGATGTAATCAAGCAGTGTCACCGGGAATAATCATTTTGCTTCGGCTTCACAGTCCCTTCCATTCAATAATACAAGCAGCCAGCTTAATCAATTATAAATAAATCGTTTTTGGTGTTACAGAAATATGAAATTAAACCGGACCAACATGTGGACAACTCATAATATATTGCACAACACCATTAGACATGGACAAGAGGACCTCTCAGGGTGTCCTATGGGGTCTGGAACCAGGACCAGGACACTGGATCCTTTGGGTACTCTGGCTTGTGCAGTGGGGCCTCTGTCAATCAAACTTGTTCCACTGCATCCTGTTGATGCTTGATCACAATGGGCTGTAGGAAGTTTGGAGGTCAAATCAACATGTTGGGCCATTGTCTTGTTCCTCAACATGTTCCTGATTGGTTGATGTTGTTTCCATGTGGTGGGGTGCATTTTCCTGCAGGGGTAGACCAGTGACATTTGGGGTTTCCATTAGCATGAGTGAGTGTGCTTGTTGTGGGACAATTTGGGTGTCTAAGTCTCATCAACAAGGATGCCAAGATCCAAGGTTTTCCATCAGAACACCACACAGTACCACTATGATCAATGTTATTCATTTCACCTGTCAGTGGTTTTAATGTTGTGGCTGATCATTGTATGTATCTGTATATTTGTGTTGCAACCCCTACATAAGAGTTCTTCACTACTCTTGAGAGAATGTATACTGTACTGACTTCATTAACGGGGAGCAGACATGTATGCTATCAGAAATTGTTTATGGATAGAGAGTTTTCAAGTCTTATTCGTAGCAAGATGCATCCTGGTCAGTGTTTTTTTTCTTCAGACCCTGACATCTATAATCTATATGCCTATAGACAGGCATTTAATAGGTAATCTTAGCTGCAGTAACATGGTAGGTAGCAGTTTTGAACATTTATTATCCAACATTCATTCAAATGTATCTAGCACTCGTTGCCGAAACAAGGATTCAAAAACCTGCGACTGGCAGTGCAGAGAGAGTCACCAAGCAAAATCAAAGGTTTTGCTGGCTGACGCTCCAAAGGTTCCCAAGATGTAAGGGATTTATTTTGGCTGTCTGCAGGTGATGATGAAGACAATCATCACCTGCAGACGAGTGATGGGAGGCTGAAACATCAGACAGCAGGTGCTTTGTCTTACTCACATGCTCTGAGCTGGGAACGAGCTCAATGAACTGACTCAATGTTTTAGTTAACCTTGGAGTTTCAATGCTAGAGTCCCAATATGGGTTTGACAATTTCCAAGGTTTTACCGTCAAACTCTGTGCACAAACATTCAGAGAAGTTCACATTAGATTTCTCTAAAGTGCTGTAAAAAATGGTTGTCAACTTCGACTGTAAATGAATAAAATAATCATGTAAAGTAGATCTATTTCTTTCAGACTACACATCAGTTCCTTCTTTTGCATTAGATCCTCCAAGGCATTTAATATTTGATAGCCACTTCAGAAAAACTATGTTACATATTGTACAATCCAAATAAACAGGTGAACATAGCTCTAAACAAGAAAGGGACAAGGTGCAGGAGGAGGGAGCAGGAATTCATGTTCATATTCATATGATCAGGTTGGACTTTACTCAAGCTATTTATTGCTGCATTACAATTACAGAATGAATTGTAAGTATGATGCAATATATAAAATAATTGCAAAAGCAATTACTAAGTCAAATTAGGCATCAAACTCAGTGATCATGTCATAAATTTAGCTTTATATTTTTGCTTTCTGTACATACTATCATAAACAAAACCTTGAGAAATCAGCTTCATCATTAGTCTCACAAAAACAACACAGAAAATACATAGTTGGCTTTTTTACATGTATCATTTGGAATTTAGTGTATCAAACTGAGGCCTCTCGACAGCAAATTCTCAGGCTGCTTTTTGTTTTCAGTCTGCTGCTGTTTGTAGCCATTTACATTCAGTATTTAAGAATTATCCAGCAATAAAAGTGTCTGATCAGCCCAATTTAACCTGCAGAAACGTCTGACAGTTCTTGTAACGTGTTTTCCTGCCGGGAAATTGATTCATGATGAGCAGGGAGAAAAAGATTGGCTGTCAAAGATGAGAAGCTCAACAAGACAGTCTGAAAGCCTAAACCCTCAGCCTATCAGGACTCTGGGGACAATCCTGACATGGTAAAACTAAAATAAGGACAGAAAAAGAAGATTTTAAAACATTTACATCAGTAAAAATGAGAAACTGCTGTGCTGCACTTCAAGAGCGACACCTTCTTAGGACTTGTCCCTATAGTTCAACACAAGTCATCTGATTTGATCCTTACAGTTTATTTAGAGAATAGAATAGAAGAGAAGACTGCATATTTTCTCAATCAGTTTCCACGTGTTTTAGGAGAAATAAATGCCTTATGATTCAAATAATCGTTGGTGTCTGATGTTTTTTCTACAAAATTCTTAAAATGGCATCACCTCTTTCTACATTATTGAGAAATTATTATTTGACATATCTGCTGAACGTGATGTGTCTACTGTTTCACTGAGAAGTTCAATTTGATTTGAATTCTCTTTTATTCATAAAGCACCAAATCATATGTCACATGTCAGTAGTTCAAGTTTCATGGTTCTCCTGGGTGAAATTTGTTCCACAGCAAAGAGACATCAACACCATCATCAACAATCTGTCACACAATAATGCAGAAAATGGAAATCCATAGCAAATACAAATGTGGAGAGATGCAAATCCTCCACTGTAGAGCAAAGACACAGCCAGAGTGCTAATTGCCATTAAGTATATCAAAACCATTAGGGATGAGAGAGACATGGAGTCTTTTAGTCCTCTGAACAGGTGTCCTGGATTGAGGCAATAACCTAAACTGTCTATGGAGGGCAATCGTCCTTTCTGACCAATAAAGCATTAGGCCTCCTAAAGACCTGTTTGCTTTAAATGACCTAAAGCTTGGTCTGACTACTCCCAGAGATCTTTTTAAGATCAGGACTGTGTATTATTATAGACAGAAATCCAACAACTCTCTCTTAAACAAGTATCTGGTGACAGTAAAAAGGAAAACTCTCTTAACTAGTAGAAACCTCCAACAGAATCAGAGTCAAGGTCAGAGGGCGTCTGCCTCAAAAAATAAAAACATGCTTATGTCAGACTCAGACTTGAGATGTGCACAGAAAAAATGCAGCCTTCATTCTTCAGTGTACTTCAAGTTAATAAACAATAAGCAAAATCCTTTTTTTTTTTTGAGTGGACGGGGATTTTCAGGTCAAATAAAACCAGAAACTTACCACTGTGCTATTCAGTGAAATTTAATGTCAGGCATCTCAGATGATGCATGTATCACAACTCTAAAAATAGCCAGTGTCTTCTTTTGCCAAATGTGCTGATTGTGTTTAGCCTGCAAACAGAGCAGACAGGAGCAGCTGAAAAACACAACCGAGAATAGTAATCGGGCCAAGTTGAAATCCAGGCAAGGATGCCTCCATATGAGCTCAGCAAGAGCTCCTCAGTGAAAATGAGGAAGCTTAGTCAGCAGAGGCACTGCTTAGACATTACTCTGGGATTTGTAGAAGTTCCTGTAAAATGCATGGGTCCGACTGTAAAGACCAGGAGGTGTTCTAAAACTGGGACAAAAATAAGCAGCAAAGGGTGAAAGAAGGACACCAAAACCACCACCAAGGCAGGTAAAGAAAACTCTGTCGTAAAACCATGACCAAAGCAACTCTTGTTTGTGAAAACTCTACAAAACAACCGGGTGAAGGTCAGCCCGTCTACGCCTCTTGTGTCCCAGGAGTACTAGAAGTTCTGATCCGATTAACGGGATGGTGGCTGATCTGCACCCTCAAGGGTCTCCTCTGAGCAGGGATAATGGCGAGGATGGAGTTTTATCTAATCCTGGTGCAGGTCGGATACTGAGAAACTACTGAAAGTACCTCTTGAAGTTCATTTATAATTTGGGTTACTTGTATGCAAAGACTCTCATCAGGTCAGCAGTTCTACAGAAATGTGAGTGCACCTGATTCAGTTGCTGTCAGCTGATTAAAATGGACATTATCAGTTGATATGACTCCTTTGGCTGGTTGGGATCCTTTTTCACCTACTTGCAGGCTTAGTGGGGTGTCATCATCTCACTAAATCATGGTGACGGAATAGATCAGACACATTTGAGTATTTGCTGAAGTCCGCATTCAAAGGCGTTGGTGGTGGTATAGGTCGATTGCTGAACTTTCATTTAGGAGAGAGAGAGTTTGAGGGTTATATTCATCTGAAAAATCTGGCAGGTTCTTCACACCTGCCATGATATTCTGTAATGAGCCAACATTACACGCTTTGTCATGATACTTGGACGTGATACAACACCAGGAAGTCATCAGCATAATCTGGTTTACTTTCTGTTCATCAGTGATCAGAGTGGATGGTAACGCACCATCTAGTCCAATACCAGCTGCAGTGTTCCTAATTTAAACCATAATTATGTGAGCCAAGTCAACTGATAAAGCTCATGTAATGGGCTGATAACATCTGAATCACGAGCAGTGTAGGTGTACTTAACTGATGACAGCCTCTGTTTTGCATAAATAGTCTGTTAGAGAAGCAAACTGGAGTTACTTTGGTTGGACAAAAAACAGCTACATCAGCAAAGAACTGCCTCATTTATCACATGATTCATGTTTATGCATTCAGATTTTTTCCGATGTGGAGCAATGTTTGCTTTTAAACAGATTCTAATTTCTTCTCCCCACGAGAAGGATTTTAAGGGTGTGGAGGGACTTGAGAAGATATATGACTAATTTATGATGTTAGTGTGCAGCTACTAGGAATGGATCAACATGAGCAATTTTGGGAAGTTTCCTCGAGAAATTGGCGAAGAAAAGCCAATAAATATTTCACTGAAACTGAGTTAGTAATGATCTGTAGCTTCTCTGAAACTTCACAAACTGGACTCGAACATCATGTATAAATTAATTACATATCTGATAGTGTGTTTAAGTATGCCGGTTGACACTAGAGCCTGCAAATTAAACAGCCAGTGCTTCTGAAAAGCCTGATTTATTGGATTTTTTTTTCTGTGTAGCAAATTAAATGGTAATTAAAACTGAATACTATTAGAAATAAAATATATTCCAGCTTAAATCTTTTCAACTCTACCTTACAGCAGCATGAGTTCTCACTAATATGATATCAGGCGGTTCGATAACACGTCTTTTCCTGCAAACTGACTGATGAAAAGTCTTTCAGTTGATGATGAACTTGAGGTACTCGAGCCACAAAACAAAGCTAGTAAAAGTCATTTTTTCCTTACAGAGAGTAAAAATCTTTAGGTTCACTTAAGGTTCGATATCTCAAGTCTCGTCTGACCGTCTGATCAATAAACACGAACTTTAAAAAACTAAAAATATCCACTGAGTAAAAAAAAAAAAAAGCTCCTTAATTTGTTCCCTGTAGCATTAAAAGCTGCCTCTCTGTGACGATACAGTGAATCTTAGTTTTCATCCCAATAACATGTTTTTTTCCCCCTTCTGTACTTACTGTATCATCTTTCAGGCCTAGATACTGTGTGTCTGTACCGGTACCACTGTCACGATACTGTTTGCCTTGGGGATGTGTGTTTCAGAGCCAATATCCTCCTGGCCTCCACTGCATTTTATTTGTCCAACTCTGTTTGTCCTACCCAGGAGCTCTTCCAATAAAAGAGCCAGGAAACATTTGGTTATATTTTCTGTGGACACACACAAAAAAAACCTCTGTTGTTGTTTTAAGAGCTCTTCGTGGTGACAGAAATAGGAACGCTGGCCACGGGTTATATATGTGTGTGTGTGTGTGTGTGTGTGTGTGTGTCTGTGTGTGTGTTGTCTTCTTCCCACTCTCATACTAAATATTGAAGCCGAGTTGGGGGTGGGTTTGACTCTGTTGTGTGAGAAGTGAAGAACTTTTACCTGCAACCTACACTCCTGTGGCAACACACACATATCCAGGACTGCATTATATCACCTGATTAGACTGCAGTCGGTTGTTTTATCTGATATGTGTGTTTGCATCTGGACCAGGATGCAGGGAAACGATAATCCCACATTGCGTTTAATGAGAAAACTGGCTGCACTTAATGGCTCAATTCCCAGCCCAATTCTGAGTTTAATGATGTTTATTTTACCTTTTCTAAGCTCCTCTGTTGGTATTCACATACTGCAGCACAGAATAAGAACTTATTAACAAGGATGCTTGTGTTTTATTGTCGTCAGTCATGTTATTATTTATTCACTCTATGCAATTTATATTGCTGTTTCCTCGGTAAGGCTTCATGCAAATGCTGCACGAGGACATGTGTGGGTAGGGAAGCAGTCTACTCACCCAATCCTAAGCAAGATACTCTGAGTCCTGACTTTCCAAGGTTCCTGCACAAACAGAAAAAAAAGGGATCAGATGTCTTGAATATGCACCTGCACCTCTCAAAAAAGGCAAGTCAGTAATCTGGATCATGTTTGGTGACATGTAGATGATGATAAACCCTTTGGAATTCACTTCTTTTCATGGAACTTTTGCTTGTTGGACATATCCTGATGGAAATGCTAATATTCAAGGATTCAAGGTTCTTTATTGTCATATCGACATACGTGTTCACGAGATGGCATGAAATTGGAACTTGGGTCCTAGTTGTTAAGTCCAAAAATAACAATTATTTTTATATAAAATTAAAGAAAGCTAAGTGAAATTACAAGCAATAAAAACAAAAGACACCAAATAAGAGAAGAACAGTGAGACTCCTCTCTCTCTGCACAAAATTACATTCCCATACAACTAAACTGCATTTCAATCATGTTCTTGAGGGAAAATGTATGTTTTAAACCAACATATCTTTGCCATTTATTTTATTGCTTTACTGTTGCTTCTCTTCAGCCAACCATTCGTATATAAAATAGGGCAGATCTGTCACCTCGGTAACCCCATAAATGGAGGAGAAGCTTCAAACATGTCGTGAAAGGCTAAATAATTAATCAAACCCTGACATTGTTCCCCAAACATAACCAAGTAACTTTGGTGTCTAAACTTTGCCAAGCCTCCAGGTGTAGATATCGTTGTGAAAGTGTCAACCAAAGTGTGATATTTTATTAAACGGAACCACACAGTTTTGCCTAAACCCAACCAAAGAGCAGGTACCAACCAAAAGTAAAGTAAAAAATTATGCTCCCATTCTATCCTCCTACCTAATTACGTAGACTCTGTAGCTCTTTTAAACTGGAAGCCTTTCTTACAGCATCTCAAATGACAAATTATGTTGGTTTTAAACTTCAAAACGTCACGGACAATGCAGTTTTGTTAATTCAATCTAGTCATTGTCCAACCCACTGCAAACTTTGCCCTAATCACATTCAAAGCTGCATTTTGATGCAGGTTTCAACCCGTGGTACATAAAAATTGTGTATCCAGCATGACGCCAAGGAGGCTGGCAGATAAGGGAATGACAAACGGGCCTTTCATTTCTACAAGACGCTGGGTTCAGCTTCGCCTCAGATAATCACATGACAGCTTGACAGTACGTCTATCTGCCTGATTTCTCCATGACATGAAATTAAATGACACTTTCCCAGCCCTCCAGGTAGGCACTTTGACACCGTCAACCTCCCACCACGTCTGAGTAGGTGTGCACACGTATGTGGAAGGAAGCCTCGCTTGATGGAAATGCTTATCTGCCCTTTGATGTTGTGGTTCATTCGACAAGGGAGGAGAACAATCACACGCTCATCAATAGCAGATTGATGCAGAGGGAAAATGACAATGAAAAATATGAAGCTATACTGCACGTGCAACCAAGAAAGATGTAACTTATATCCCTTACGTGAGATAAAAAGGGCGAGTGAGTGTGTCTACTACCACTAAATGCATCTTATTAGCTTCTTAATAGCCTCATTAGCTGTGCCATTAACACCACATATATCTAATGTATTTTCACCATACCCATTCATTTCTTTAGAGGCTCATCCCCATCCTTCCACAGCACAAACCCACATTCTGTCTTTGCAACCTTATGAACTCACTAAATCATGGACAGGCTGATTATAGTGTGCATAAAGGGTCAAGTCATTGCCGCTCTGCAACAACTGCCTAATAACTGCTTATCATTATTAATAGTACCAGTTCACATTTCATTTAAACTTGCATTAATTGCTTGTGAAACTTTTGGACAGCACAACTACTGGCAAACACACCACTGACATATTTTCACCTCACCACAGTGTCCCACCTGAACATCCAGACACAGAGCAACTTTGTCCTTCATCTGGAAGTTATTTCGTGTTCATGTATCCAACATCCAGTTGTGTAATTGGTGAAATTTGTGAGGAGCATTTCGATAAATGAGTCCAATCATCAAGTATTGTAAAATGTCCTAATCAACAAACATTTTAGTCACTGAATCCAATAACCTAAGTCCATTATTCACTCTCCAATTAGCTCTCTCAACTCCCGAGAGAATTATCTGGGCGTTTAGCTGCCAAATGCATCGCCATGTTCAACAGCCAAAAACTGAACCTGAAAACAAAGTTGATGAGAGCAGTGAGACTAAACCAAAACAGTTAATCAGTGGGTTTGTCACTCACTGAATGCCACCTTTCACTTACAAACAATTTGAAAATGGTAAGTGTAGCTTCAGCCAGTTTTAATATTCAGTTTCCTGCATAGCTCTTTGGGCAACATGCATTTGTTTTTGAACGTGTTCTAAAAATGAATTTGCTGGACTTGACGAGGGGAATGGCATAATTCCACTCTCAGATTACAGTTCCAAAGCAGAGGTTGTCCTGCCTGTCTGTTCCAGGCTGCACTGTAGGGATTCGTGCCACGTCCAATCAAGCCTGGAGGAACATTTATTGTCCTGTCATGTCAGCTTCCTGTGACAGTATCCACTGAACTGATGACTACACACACACACACACACACACACATGCATACAGAAACACACACAGTTTTAAAACAGACTTTGGAGGGTTTTTTAGCAGGTGCAAAGCTAAGACAGCTGCTCCAGTTCATCAGCTTGCAGGCCGTACATGTGGAGCAGTTTTCCTGGGGAAGGAGTTTATAATACGTTAGACTGGTACTTTTGTACTTTCTCAGAAACTTTACTGAAAGAAGATACTTCAAAATTGGAATTCAAATCCACAATATCATTCCTATCAAACTTCCTACTTTAAGAAGATGTGTGTAGGAGAATTAAACATTGTACGTCACACTGTGCACACTTAAAATACATAGAATTACTTATGTCACAGTTAAGGTATGTGCAGCTTATCAAGCAGCTAAAGCAACAAAATATATTTTTTAATGAGGACATTTGAAATGCAGAAGAGCAGAGAAAATATTTGTGCCTGTGTCCCATGAGGTACAGTACATGTCATTCTGTTAACAAAGAGCTCCAGAGTAATTCCTAGAGAAAAAATACATTTTCACATGTCCTAATGAAACACATGATAAGACATAAAACGCCAATGTGCAGATTCATTCTGTTGCAAAACCTTTAACTTTATTACAAAGTAACTGAAGCTCACATATTCAGTCTCTTTAAGTTTTCATTAAACAAGCGCATTGCCTCCATAAAATATGAGGTTTACAGGCTTAGCCTTGTTTATTGATTGAACAGTACATTATTCACAGCTGTCAGCAATCTTTCATTTCTGCTTACCTGTCAAAACCACTTAAGTTATTAATTGCTGATGTAGCCTAGATATCAGAATAGTTAACTGGGCATAAAAATCAAGCCATCTATTTTGCATGATGCATTAGATCCTCTGCGGCCTTTGAACAACCCACATAGGACAGTCAATAATTTTGGACAAGGTGCTCTTGAAGAACAAGTAACGGGATTTACTTTTGCTCTACTAAAACAGCAACTACAGATTATTGTGTAGGGATGTGGTTGAAGCCTTACTATCAGGCATAACATTATGACCACTGGCCTAATATTGTGTTCGTCCCCCTTATATGGTCAAAGATGCTCTGAACCATTGGACATGGACAAGAGGACCTCTCAGGGTGTCCTATGGGGTCTGGAACCAGGACGTTGGCACTGGATCCTTTGGGTACTCTGCCTTGTGCAGTGGGGCCTCTGTCAATCAAACTTGTTCCACTGCATCCTGTGTCTCAACAACACAAATGGCAAAATCCAAGGTTTTCCATCAGAACACCACATAGTACCAATATGATCAATGTTACTCACTTCACCTGTCAGTGGTCAGGATGCTGTGGCTGATTGGTGCATATATACATAAATATGTATGACTAATTTTACATCATGTTTCTGGATGAAGTTTTGCCTGTTCTTCCCTTATTTGCATTTGCGTTTCCTAAGCATGTTCTCCAAAGAAACACCCAAGTGCTGTAGAATTTTTTTTTGAAGATTGTAAACTGTTCTCAAGCATGAAAAAGTATAACTACCACTATGTTGCAGCTGTAATTTACTGCAAACCTGTCCAGAGCACTTGGCTGTCTTTTACCAAATGTTCCCGGCACCAGGCATAAGTCCTCCCAGTGACCCTGAGCAGTTTAAAAGAAGCATGAATGCAAGTTATGCAAAGTAGCTCCTCTCTTACAGAGAAGATGAAGACACTTATTAAAAGTCCAAAAGTTATGGGCTAAAGTCAGGGCAGTCTTTTGAATTTAGATCATGGAAACTAGAGGTGCTGAGTCAGACAGTGGATGCCCCTGCCGGTGATTACTGATGATGCTGCTGTTTCCCTGCCACAGCCGAGAATGATGGTGATACAGGTGCACTCTATTTCAGGTCGAAAGAGAAAAGCTTGGCTGGAGCCTGAACGGAGCCCAGATAGATACTCTAGCAAAGCAAAAACACTGTAATGAGTGATAAAGCAACCACCAGTCCACTGAGAGCGTTTGTGTTGCAAATGAGGCAATGAGGGTTTCTGTCTGTGATGGAGCAGTTTCCATTCCTCTGGCACAAAGCCCTAAAACACTGCAGTGTACAGATTCACTTCTGTTAGTCTGGTCTCACAAATTCTCCAGGAAAGTCTGCAATGCCCTTTGTGTAAGCAGTTTATTATGGACTATAGTTCCATTGATAAGTTGCCTCTAGTGGCTGGGTTCAACAGCAATGCCCCAAAACAACATATGTTCACATCAATCAACCAGAACATTAAAAGAACACATCCGCCTCGTGGGAAGTTGATCGTGGATCCTTTCAGTCTCTGTGGATTTGGGCTTTTTATGATGCCCACAGATTCATGATCAAACTGAGATATGAGAAGTTTGGAGGTCAAGTTAAAACATTGGGCTCTTTGTCATGTTCCTCAAGTAATTTCTGAGCAGTTCTTGTGTTGTGGCAGAGCACTTTGCTAGGGTAGACTGCTCTCGTCAGTGAATGCTGTCGCCATAGTGGGATGTGTTTAGTCTAGAACTACTTTTAGGTGTGTGGTTCATGTTGAAGTAACGAGATGAATGTCAGAACCAAAGGTTTCCCAGCAGAGCATTGCATGGTAACATGATGATCAATGTTCTTCACTTCATCAGTCAGTGTTTTAAATGCTTTGGCTAATCAGTGAACAATCAAACGACGAATTATGACTGAAACACCCAAAGTTTGAAAAGGGAGGAGTTCAGGGTGGATGGAAGGGTTGAAAAAAAATTGGACTTCAACCGTTTGTTTTCAGGTTTACACTGATGGTCAGTGTTGTTTTGGTACCTAAACCTAACCAAACCTTTATATTGATCCAAAACAATTTATCTCTGGCTTATCTCCTGTTGCTGGTACCTTTTTATGGGTCTTATCAGAGGATAGGGACAAACAACCTATCTGTGTTTTTTGTTTGGAGGATATACACCGATCAAGCATAACATTATGACCATGTGATCTAAAATGCTCTGAACAATGGAACCAGGACGTTGGAAGTGGATCCTTTGGGTACTCTGCCTTGTGCAGTGGGGCCTCTGTCAATCAAACTTGTTCCACTGCATCCTGTTGATGCTTGATCAGAATGGGGTGTAGGAAGTTTGGAGGTCAAATCAACAGCTTGGTCCATTGTCATGTTCCTCTTGTTTGATGTTTATTCCATGCGGTAGGGTGTATTTTCTTGTGGAAGGTAGGCCAGTGACATTGGGGAGTGTGCTTGTTGTGGGACAATGTTTATTTGGGTGTCTAAGTCTCATCAACATGGATGTCAAAATCCAAAGTTTTCCAGCAGACCACTGCATAGTAGCAATACGATCAATGTTATTCACTTCACCTGTCAGCGGTCGTAATGTTGTGGCTGGTTGGTGTATGGGACAATAAGAATCACAGGACTAGCTCCTTCTCCTAAAGCAGGGTGTACATTTGACTTGTCTCTATAGCTGCAAACTCACATTAATCCCCTATGTATTTTATGATAAAACAGAGAGGGTTGAGATTAAACAACCTTTTAGAAGACCCCAGCATTTACAGCTGGGTATACTTTATTCCACTCACTGTTTGTTTGTTTGTTTGTTGTCCCATGCTGATTGAGGTAATAAAGGACCAAATAACTTGGTTCAGATCAGCTTGGTTGGCCCATATACTGCTGCGCCTGCACAATGCAGCCCCTCATTCAGCTTTCAGAGGGGTAGATTGCAAGATGGATGAAGAAGCGGCAGTGAAGAGGATAATATATGAGATGGAGAGAATGATTCAAAGACGAAGAAAATAAGATTTCCCCACTTGGGAGATGAAGTGAGAAAGTGATCGTCTCCCTCATTTAAGAGCCTTTTCAAATGCCTCTTTATAGATATGCAAACACTCATTGGCACACATAAATAACCACACACACACACACACACTAATGCAGCCATCCTCGCCCATCAAATATTTATTGAAATATGAACCCCCCGTAGCCACTTTCCTAAACAGATCTACCATAACAAGCCTTCCCCATCAATGAGCCTATTCATCTCCGCTTAAACATGTCTTCATTTGCCTGATGATGGACAGTAATGACTTTCTCTAATACCCCCAGCACTATGGCAATATTATCCTCTCTCTTCATCTGCCAAAGCACACTCTCTCCCTCTGCCTGTCTCTCCTGCATGTCAACAGTCATCACCGCAGATCTGTCACTGATTCGCCCATTACCTCCCCCATCACAGTCGTGAAGGGAGGGAAAAAAAACATAGGTTACGCTTCAAATCTGCATTTTTAACAAGATTAGCTTGGGTGCAATTGGCCAGAAAGCACTGAGGGGATGCTTTAAATGCAGCAAAAGGCTTTAGTGTGAAGTGCTGAGGTGACAAATGGCCTTTTTTGCTCAGATTTTAATCTGGTCAGAAGACTAATGACTCTTTAGTACTATTGCTGGACTCATTTCTCTTGGATGGAGGTAAAAAATTACACTTCATAATAGTTTTCTTTCTCAACTGTATTATTCTTTACTTCTTATCTTTTCTTACAGCTACTGTGCGCACAACTAGTGCTGCACCTGTTTTATGAGTAATAATGGGTTGCCCTTGTTTAAAATCTCAAAGAATAACAGGCTGTTTTCCTGCATAGGGGAAAATCTGGCACCCACCAGACATTTTAGCCAGTTTTGTTCATTTGGGCTCCATTTACTCAGCATAATAGTCATTTTTGTTTGACAAATTGTCAGAAATAACAGAATAATGTATAGATTTCTGTCACAAAAGGTAACCTGTAAGTGTCACAATCGCGCTTGTGCGTAGTCACGTCCAAGGAAAACCCCTTCATAAATCCTCTTTATTTTAATGACAGCTAATACAGGAAAAAAAACGCAGTATGTAACAATTGGCTGCACTTGTAATTAGATGTAGGTCACTGATTTAATTATTTCATGGACACCTTCCAGCGGGGTTGGCTTCACATTTACAGCCGTTTGGAAAACGAAAACCAAATTGCCTGTTTACGATAACAGTTGGGCGCCACAAGAGATTGTCTGACACACTTCTCTGCAGAGAGTAAAACAGTCTGCGATAAAGGAAGAGAAAGCGACAGAGAGGGAGATGCATGGTTGCACGCAGAAGGCCACATGAGCTTCAAATAAAGTAGGTTACAAGGTTACAGTAATCTACCAAATCCTGGCAACACACCCCGTTTAGCTGTGGCATCTCTTAATGGAGACATTAGGTGGAGCTCATTTTTATTCCGGAGTTGTTTGACAAGATGTCTGTGTGCTTCTAAGTGTTTGTTGATATCCGCTATTTTCGCTTTCATCCTCTGTCCATAATTTTCAAGTTTACACCGAATCGAAGACACTCCAGCACTAAAATCCATCACAGGCGTAATTTTCTCTGCACTTCATAACAACCTCACGTCAGTTCACAGTGTAAATTGATCAGCTTTCCCTTTCTCATTATTTCAGTGTTTATCTCTCTGTTACCATGTTTTTCCTGTGTCATTGAGGCATTTTGCATATAAAACACCTTTAGTCAAACAAATGTCATTCTTTTACATTACTGTGAAATGTATGTGCGGTGTGTCTTTACGCTTTATGTATTCATCAACATCATTGTTTCTTGAAAGCATATTACCGGTCAAAAAAATCAGTTTAAACCCCATGAAAACATGCACCTTTATGAATCATTCAAAAGCATCTAGTGACATTGTAGCCCAGCATTGCGTGCATCCCTCCTGCCCTTGACCACAAACCCCCATTGTTTCCGTCCTCTGGCTATTCTTTCACCTTCCTCTTGCATGCCATCATCTTTTAAACATTACAACTCTCTACATCTTTTGTGCTGACTGCTCCTGTCACTTTCGTTCATATTTGAAAACTCTGAAGGTCTTTGAAGGGGTCAGATTTACCAAAGGAAAAAGCGCTGCCTTATTAAAGCTTGTTCACTTTTTGTCTAATAGTCGGTGCTGACTAGTTTTTCTCCTCCTCATCTTCGGCCACAGACACATGCTGACTTTGCATCACTTGCAGGAGTAACTGGGCCAAGTCATGTTAGAGCTCAAAAGACAGGGACGTAGAGAGAAAGAGGCACTGGAATAGAGTGATGTTTGCATGATATATACATTTGTAATTCATAATGGCAAGTTGTACTCCAATATGCGCATAAAATCTTCTGTTGGTAAAAAGGCTGCAGCACTAATGACTTCACTTGAGAGGAGAAGAGGGCCATCTGCAGATAATTATCATGTTATGTGGACTAATTATCTCTCCATATTTAATTGGCTGAGTAATTAACACAGGGACGGCATTGATTGGGGAAAAAAAGTAAAGAGGAAAACAGAGCTGCTGAGATATCAAGTATGAGGTATTTTATTCCAGGGATGGGAATCAGAGTAACTCATTCTGTAGCGAGAGAGCATCTCTGTGATATTCCATGCATTGCATAGGAATCATTTAGGATACATCACAATGTCTGTGTAAATAAGGAGGAATAAATACCCATAAAAAAGCAAATAGGAGGAATTATGTATTTATTCACTGCATTGTGGGGTCAGTGTGTATTTTCATTAATATTTATTATTCATGAATGAATTCATTCAATATTCATTATGATTATTCAATTCAATTAATTTAGCGTTCTGATTCGCTTTACTGCCACTGTCCATGCTGTCAGTTATTCCCACTTTATCAGTTCCTTCTTGTCTTCGCTGCAAGTTAGGGAACTTCAGCCCCTGTTCTTTTGATAAGTGCCACAAGACATCAAGAAGTCATGACTCTGGCAAGGCATACTGGTGGAGGATTCGGTTTGAGTTCCTGCATCAATAATATTCATATTTGGCACCAGGGTATCAATAATGTATTGCAACAGGAAGAGATATGATATATTGCCATGTTAATATTTTGTCCCACTCCTACTTTATTTCCCCATATCAATAAAATTGAATTAGAGAGTAGAAAATTCTGTAATCTCCAATTAGATGCAACTGTGAAGTTTCATAAGCTCTAATGAAAGTATGTCCAACTCACGGGAAAGCATAAAAGATGAAGGAAAGGCTGGAAATGAAAAAGAAAAAGAGCCAAAGATTGATAATAGACAGAATAAGACATTGATCACTGTGATGGATGGATGGATGGATGGAGAGGGAAAAAGAGAGAAACATAGCAATAGATTACAGCTGATGATGATATATAGTGAAAAGCTGTCTTTCACCTGCTCTCCTTCAGTTTCTGACCTTTCCCTGATCTTTCCCTGATTCTGTTACACACACCACATTTTTCTTTTTCATTTAAAGGGAAGACAGAGACGAAGTAATACCGTGTTGGCAGGTTATTTACCTGGTCCAACCTCTGGCTGTAACATGATGTTACGTTAAATGATCGTGATGGTCGTGACTGATTTATTGTTTGAGGTACAAAAAGCATTCATGTTACTACGGCAACAGTGTCGTGTAGATAAAGATCTGAAATCAGCTGAACGGCAATCAGAGTTCAGTCGTTCTGTTTTTTCCTTTATGCCGACAAATCCACCATAAAAACAACTATATTGACGATGAATTGATCCAAAAGCAATCATTTGGTCATGTATTCCTTCATCTGTGGAGAATTTAAGCTTTTTGATTCAGCCTCAGCCTCTGTGCACAAATGTGTTTTAATCCAGTATTAGTTCCCAACATATGCACTATTCAGTCCTCTGAGTAAAGTGCACTAAAACCATAGTGCACAGCTGCTTTAATTAAAAAGCACTGGACCTTTGTAATTAAAAAGTAGAAGGATATATTTGCAGCTTGCTCAGTTGGACAGATTGGCTTGGGGCTGAGTGTTGCACACACGGTAGAGGAGCCAGAGAGTACTGACAAATGGACTCATTCATTGTTGGTTTTGGTCTTTAATGAGACTTGAAGACAATAAGAGGAATACTACCCTTCACACTGCACATTTTCTGACCTCAAATTCTCCATGGTATCTCCAAAGCACTGAAGCTCCAACACACATTCATTCAGTTTTTCTGTACAAAGTTCCATATAAAAATACATAAATTGATACTAAAATCTCAGACACCATTCTTGAAAAATCACTTGAAAAGAAAGCAATCTGTATTTGCGTGTGGTTGTGTAGAAGCAACTATGCAGTCAAGCATGCGTGCATACATAAATACATTTGTGTATATGTGGGGACACACGCTTAGCTATACATGCATTTGCGTCTGCTTGCATGCATGCGGCTACCTGTGTGCCGAGCTAAACTGCTTCCGTGAACTAAGCAGCAATCTCAGCAGCGGGGCTATTTCATGCCTATCAAAGCCTGAACACTGAGTGGGTGGAGGATGGGGGGTGAAGGAGTGATTGGGGGAGCTCTCAAAGCCTCCATCCAGGCAGAGTAATGCAGCAGCCTGTGTATGGATGTAATATAAAAGCTGTCACCCAGCAAGCGGGGCGAGATAACACTGCCAATGGGACCAGCAGGAAGCACACTTTCAGCCAATCAGACTTTTGACACCTTCACAGTTGCAGCTGCAACATATACTGTGACGAGAGCAGTAATTTAGAGCATGGGGAGATTTGTGGGGGTGCATGTGTGCACATATGCACGTGTGTCAATGATTTGGCACTGGATAACACAAAAATGTGATCGTATTGGTTTATCTGTACCCATTTGGTGCAGCAAGTGAACTGGCGCACACATTAATCAATCACATTTAGGTACAGTCATGAAAATCTTATTTAATTTACTTTTTTTTTTTTAAGAATAAGAGAACTCAATACCTCATTATATTATGTTAAAAATGAACTTTGTGACAGAAATGAAAAATGAGAGAAAATTAGACTTGCATTTTCTCCTACAGAAGCTAACCAAGACATGAGGAATGAGTTTAACTCCCTGTCCAGGAAAATAATGAAGACATTACAGTGTATTGCAATTTTTCTCATACAGTAAAAACATACCACCCGGAGCCATAATAGATCATTATATAGCCACTTCCATCTTTCCAGCTCTGTTAGAACAGAACTGCAGTCCTGGTGGTCTCGTTGTTATGACAAATACACACATACCTCTTGATTTTCCTCCTGAGGCAAATCCGCATCCAGTTAGATATGCAAAATGCTAATTACCCACAATTAGCTTCATGCTCACAGAGACAAGCTGGGCATGCTTTTGCACACATGGAGTGGTGGTGCATGGTGCATTCTGTCATGAAAGCACAAATGAGAGTCTGTGTGGTTTTCAAAAGCGATTCCAACACAATCGCATGTGTGCGTGTGCAGACATCAGCAAACATCATTAATTGCGCGTGCATGTTACGGGCACATGTTTAATAGCTGTGGAAGGACACAGCCAACTCTATGTGCGCCTGCGGTGACTCAGAGTGGCTGCGTGGGCAAAGGATCCTCACATTTCAGGCCTGAATCATTCTGCCAAAGTCTCTGATCTATTTGTTGTCAAGTGGCCTTCCTGTTCAGCTACAGTCAGAGGCTGACAGGCTTCCACAGCGATGTAACCCCAGAGCATCAGAGAAAGGAAAGCAATTTGCACAAACCAAGATCCATAACACTACGGAGTCCTTTTTTGCCAGACAGTCAGGTAATTCTGTCATTCAGTCCGATTACTTTTCCCTCGACTTTCTGTTGCAACTATTGAACCAAGTTGATGCCCATCATCCTAAAACACCGCCCCTCCTGTCTTTCACACACATATACACACACGCAAATCAATTTTCCTTCAATTTCAGAGCTACAGATTGGAGACATTTCAAGCCACTGCCAAACAATATATATCAGGGACATTTGGCAGAAGATTATGATATTGTTGCGGGGATCTGCAGCAATTTCAAGTGCAGACTGGGGACAAACTTTAGACGGCATGCTGACAAAATAAAATTGATTACTTTCTGCAAGGGCTGAAACTTATTTTTATTGGTGAAGTTATGATACACTATATTGCCACTCCAAATAATTGAAGTCAAGTGTTCCAATCACTTCCATGGCCACAGGTGTATATTTGTGGACATTGTCATGCTCCTAACTTGGTGGGAACTGTTTGGGGATGGCACCAGTGCACAAAGCAAGTTCAATAATGACATGGATGAGCCAGTCTGATGTGGATGAACTTGACTGGCCTCACAGAGTCCTGACCTCAACCTGATAGAACACCTTTGGGATGAATTAGAGCGGAGACTGAGAGCCAGGCCTTCTGGTCCAACATCAGTGTCTGACCTCACAAATGCTTTTCTGGAAGAATGGTCAAAGAGTCCCATAAATACACTCCTAAACCTTGTGGAAAGCCTTCCCAGAAGAGTTGGGGCTGTTATAGCTGCAAAGGGTGGGCCAACTCCCTTTGCCAAAACCCTATGGATTAAGAATTGGGTGTCATTGAGGTTCACGTGTGTGTAAAGGCAGAAATCCCAATACTTTTGGCAATATAGTGTGCCTGGCTTCAGGGTTAGCTCCTATAACAGAGCACAGAGTGTTAGAAAACCAAGATTAATTACGTTTTTCTGAACTTCTTCATAATTCAAAATATCAGCTAAGTAGACCAAGCTACACGGACTCACACATGCTCAACACAGCCCGGTTTCAGAGCATTACAACATTATTTGGCGTACTTTATTGGAGAAGAAAAAAAAATCAATGCATTCTTCATAGTGCATAAGAACAGATAGCTCCGGTTTAATTTCCCCAAACCTCAACTGTGGACCTAAATGACTCAGAGCCTGGAGGCAAAACAAAACAAATACCAAATGAGTTTCTTCGAAGATCCCACATTGCCCTTCAGCAACGACTGCACCCACACACATGCACGGCACGCACACACAGCTTGAACGCTGTACAGTTGTGATGCAATCTTGTATTAATTGTTATGAGATTCTGCAACATAACCATGATTATATTAAGGAAGGGTCTCTTTGGCTTTTCTGCTGTTGAGTTGGTCTTGCTTCTAAACTGAAGGAGGAAAAAATGAAGGATAGCGAAACAGACAAACTGACCGACTGACCTCGAGTTTTTCATAGTAGTAAAAATGCGGTCAGCTGCATAACACAAACACAAAAAATCTGTTTGCGAAAGAAATGGTGTCAGTGAGCCTCCGGTCTCCAACCGCGGCGAATGTACCGATATGTGACAGACTAATATAATAAATACATTCAGCGTTAATTAAAAACATCACAGATTTCAGTGACATCCAGAAGGGACTCATAACACTGTTGATATATGCAGGAATCTTTTTCTTTTGGCTTATGCATCACCCTAAAAGATACACAAGCATGTACAACAATGATATATCTGCAGTCATAAAGTTTTCTAATGTCACTGAATGATTTTATTTTGTCAGTGTTTCTGGCTCATAACTATCCCCAGCAGGCATCCCACATATGGCATAAATATAACAGAGATACTTCATGCACAATATGGGCTCCCAAACACAAAGTTGAGGACAATTTATGCATGAGTGTACGTCCGTATGATTAAGTAATGCTCCGCTTCTGTGCCTATAAACATACGACAAATGGATGTGAGGACACAGCACATTTCATACAGTGAGTAATCCGCTGTTATTGATATCATGACCTTGTATTTTGAATGGAGGATTTATAACACTACGTGCCTGGATTCAGTCCTGTAATGTGGCTTTTCAGTGATGTATGTTTGTAACTACAGAGAATCTTTTGTAAAGGATGAAGCTCTCAGGCCCGAACGGGAGACTTGCTGATCTGTGCTTCCACTTATATGAACAACCGGTCAAACAATCTGCCGGATGGCGAAAAAGACGTGATGTAATGTGACTGTGCACGTCGAGCCAAATTAGCATGCACTTAACTGTTATTTGTCGGCTGAAGATTGTTGTGGATTTTGTGCTTCACGGGATTTTAAAAAGCACAGCCACAGCAGATTCACAATGGATTAAAAATAAAGATGCCACTTGCAACATTCACCAACATCGGACTCTAAAAAACACTAATCCAGTTTAAATAGGGATTAGCATGTCTCTCTGCCGGATGTCCTCCTGCAGCTAAACGAGGAATTAACAAGCGCATGACATAGCAAACTTTCACACTGTGACAAAAAGTAAAATATGTGAAAGATGACATATGGGGGGTTTTTCCATCTTTACATATAAATCCTTATTCGAACACATGCACCCCTACAAGAGGGCATGCAATCAGATTCACTTAAACCCTAAGTCTCAAGCAGCGGGTGAAGACATCACGTTAATGCAGGCAGACTGGAGTTGAGCCACTTACAGTGATGAGTTTGCACTGCACATGATTAAAATGTACAAATTAGAAGCGACAGGGACGTGTGCCAGACCAACCGGCTGCAAAATAAAAGTCAGCAGAACTTTCTGTCTGAAGTCCAAAAATGTGTCTGCCTGCTAATGCCACCTGAAAAGCATCTCTGTGGTGGTGAAGGGGAGCACAGGGTCGATCTGTTTCTATGTGTTGAGACTCACTGCAGAGAGGAGAGCCAGCCAAGGACAGTCGGATGGGGGACCAACTGAGCCAGCAGCCAACTCAGAGATGCTGTTAGCAGTCTTGTCACTTGAAGATTGTAGGTTCAAACCCCTGAAGAAGTTGGGCTCATGCAAGTGAGGAACTGCAATGAATATCCTCTCAGTAATCACCGTCAAAAGGAGCTTGAGAGAGGTGCATTGCGTAAATATAAAGTGGTATTCAAGGTAAAATTACATATTGTATGCTCCTTTCAGGTGTAGACAAACCATTAAATAATGAATAGACCACTAAAAGCCTGCTATTAAGCTGCAACAAGAAACTTTTGTGAGGCTGCTCATGCTTCTGTCCATTAGCAGCATGTTCAGTTAATCCTGATGGGTCATTAAATACACTAATTAGGAGTACAGTCAATAAAGGGATTAATGCCTGGACATGCACAACCTATTCACACACAACACAGTGAGGTACGTTCAAACACAGACGGATGAAGCCACACACGTATTCACAAAGGTGCTCCTGTCACTCCGACTTCTTTTCTTGTCACGATCATATCGAGCTGCGATCACAAACTAATTATGTTGGATCAAAATGACACGATAACTCGGCACTGCTTGCTTTTGGAAAATGAAAACCAGATTGAGACGAAATGAAAGTGGGAGAACATACATGAAGATCTAAATTGCAGTTCGAAATGAACAACACAATCTAATGAAAACATTTGGGATTACATATCATGAATGTAAAAATTGTAGGCTATGCTATGCTGTATAAAATATTAATTAGTTTCAAAGTGAGTTCTTTTTTTTCTCATTATGGTTAGTAGTAATTAATTAAATAATTTAAATTACTTTACCATACATTACGTTATATTCATCAGCCGGAGAGCCTCAGTGAAAATGGAAAATCCAACCTTTACAGTTTCTGTCTATTAAACTAAAAATATCTACTAATGAAAACTGAATGAGAGCTTTGGTGGCATTTCAGTGCATATTGTACAGACTGAATAATAAAACATCACAAGACTGTTGGGAATTGCTTGGTGCAAAGGCAACATACCCACTGAGCCATTTCAGAGGGATCAGTGTGAATTACAGTCAGTGAGTCTGAGCATAATAGCGAGAGACACGGTCAAACCACCTGACACTTCCTCTTATAAAAGTGCACTAATTTATGCAGCCTATAGCAGGGAAACTATCTTGATCCAGTGACTATCTGACAATGAGCGCAGGCCTCCTATTAATTATTTATTTAACAGATAAGCATTTCTTTCATGTGCTGGGTCATGGTCGTCACATTAGTAGAAGCGAGATCTCAAACCGGCGCACCGCCGAACGATTCGAGGGGGTAGAATCCACAAGGAATCTTTTAATGGAGCACTGAGTAATTAAACTGAACAAATGAAAAGATGCTAGTGGTGAAAGGGAGGCACAGTGCGCAAAATGGGAAAGGAAAACTAATGTGTGCTGAAAAAATAAAACAAATATCACTCAAGTGGGGCAATGGCTGCATTATAAAAATCCAGAAATGTGTATAAGAACATCCAAGGCTTCTGCTCAGTTTTTCTGTCAGACTATCATGTAATTATTATTGGTCTGAATTGGAAAACAAAGTTGCGTGACTGATTGGTTCGGATTCCAGTTAAGAAAACCACAGCAAGTATCTGGCAAGTGCTGCGTCTCACTAGTACATTTCTCAACAACTGTTAATCCGATAGACTTCACACTTGGCAGGTGTGCTGCTGAGGACACGAGGAAGCAACTGTGACGTTGTTTGGATGTGCAGTTCTTGAGAAATATAAAAACAGCTACAAGCACTTTCATTCACACGTTTTCAATGGTGTCCACAGCGGGCCTTCGTCATCTGGGAGCTCTAAACCGTACACGAACGTATTACTGCCTGGTTTGAAATTGCTATGGACACTATCTTTAGAAACTATTAGTGGTCCCAGTACCCATTTTATCAACACCATAGTTATGTCAAAGCCAGCAACTACTGCAAGTTGAGATTCTATAAGACCACTAAGCAATAGAAACCCACATCAGCAGTGTGTTTGCTGACACATCCCGTTCCTCCTGTGATCAATGACTTCAATCACACACTCGTGCTGTAAGTTACAATCAGTCTGGTCCGAACAGGCACGTTTTGAACAGGCACTGCACTGCTGAAATAAATAGGTGGTCATAAATGAACAGCATACCAGCATAGAATCATAAATATGGATTCAGCATCTGATGGAACTGTGCTTCAGTCATACTAACTGCGTGTGTGCCTGCGTCATTTGACCATTGTGTCATTACTCATTGCAGCACAGCAGTGTTGCGTTAGCGCCAGAGATGGAGAGACTCGCCACTGAAAGGATCCTGCATAGAAATCTATGGGAGGACTGGTTTGTAAAGCCGAATCATGTTCTCACGCTGACTCAGGCACAGTAAGTTCAACCTGTGTGGGAAAAAAAGTGTTTATAGCCTTTTACACCTTATTTTGGGGCAAAGTCACTAAACTAAAAAGAGATTTTACTGGTAATTCTATACATGCAGTTCATGAGTCTCTCCACATTCATTTACACCGACGAGCTACAACATTAACACCAGTGACAGGTGAAGTGAATAACATTACAATGCCATGTTCAGCTGGGAAACCTTGGGTCACTGGATTTATGTGGATGTCGCTTTGGCACATATCCTCCACCTAAGCATTTTTCTCGATCAAGCGCACCCCCCTACCTTCAACGGCGACGGCTCTGCTGGAGGAGCTTAATACCTTAAAAAATGCTCAAGAATGGCTGAAGGAACATGACCATGGCGCTGACCTGACCTCCAATCTCCCCACAACCCAAGCTCAGGTTGAGCATCAATGGCAACCCCTACCAAGCCCTACGCTGCAATTCACAACTTCTAAAGGATCTGCAGCCAACATCGCAGGGCCAGAACAGTTCCAGAGGTCCTTGTTAGCACTGTTTCCTCACACCTGTTGATTGACTGGGGCCTTTCTGTGTGGAGTTTGCATGGTGTGTCTATGCCTCTGCCTCAAAATGTAAATTGGTCATAGATTTCCATCTCTGTGTGTTTTGGAGTTGCTTACACAGTTTTTATTACAAACAACCCTGTCTCTTATAAGCATTACATTCTATAGATATCTGAAGATCTATACACACCAATCAGCCACAACATCATGACCACTGACAGGTGAAGTAAAAAACATTGATCATATTGGTACTATGTGGTGTTCTGATGGAAAACCTGGATTTTAACATCCGTGTTGACGAGACTTAGACACCCAAATAAACATTGTCCCACAACAAACACACTCCCTGATGTAAATGACAATCCCAAATGTCACTGGACTACCCCTGCAGGAAAATGCACCCCACCACATGGAAAAAACATCAAACAATCAGGAACATGTTGAGGAACATGACAATGGCCCAACATGTTGATTTGACCTCCAAACTTCCTACAGCCCATTGTGATCAAGCATCAACAGGATGCAGTGGAACAAGTTGGATTGACAGAGGCCCCACTGCACAAGCCAGAGTACCCAAAGGATCCACTGCCAATGTCCTGGTTCCAGACCCCATAGGACACCCTGAGAGGTCCTCTTGTCCATGCCCAATGGTTCAGAGCATTTTTGATCACATCAGGGGGACCAACACAATGTTAAGCAGGTGATCATAATGTTATGCCTGATCAGTGTATGTATATAGTGGAAGACTGTAAGACAATAGCATGTTTTCCAGTCATTTGCCAACTACTAGGTTAGATATCTTTAGTGCACACCTAAATCCAAGAGGGGATAAAATGCCTCTGTTCTTATTCCTTATAGAAATCAATTGTGTGCTTGCCCTGAAGAAGATTTCCATTTTACCATGAGCTTCCCCACATTTGAAGTTGTGCAGTGTGTAAAACTATGGCAGCTTCCCACCCACAGATCCAGCTTAGATGTCAAAGCCTGTGCTATATAAGTGAAAGATAATTATACTTCACTTCTATGTTGATGTCAAATGTATTTGAGTCTGATGACACAGTTGTACTGAGATGCTGAGTGAGTTTTAACAGTTGTCCATTCAGACTGCGCGGACTTGGCTACACTTATTGATTTACTCTGTGTTGAATGGACGAACATGAGCATCAGTTTGGATTTTGTTTTCCCTTTTTCCTTCATCTTGTACTTTTTTGCTGGCCATCACATGCCAACATACTATATCTCCTTCTGGCTGTAGAAACAATATGGCTTGTACAGCATACTCATAAGACCATATGCTTAATGGTCATTTCCTCTTGTTGCCGTGCTCATATCCTCACTGATGATAGACCACAGCTGGAGGACCGAGGCACACATTTCGGAGCAGGTGCTGTTTGTCATGCAAGTTTGTTATTATGATAACCTGCAAACACATCCAATTAAAAGTCTACAGAATTCGGCTGAAAAGGTCCGAATGTCTGCTGCAACAGAATGTCTGCTTCTTTATTTGCGTGACCAGGACAGAGAGAACGATTTACCATGAAGAATGAAGCATAATTGCTGTATCTTGGGGTAAACATGGATTGTAGATAATTAGATCCAGATCTCTTTCACTACTTTCCCAGAGAAAAAGAATATAAAAACCACTGTTTGCCCTTTTTTTTAACCTTGTTTAAGAGTCTCTTTCCCCAAAGACACACTGACACTGTTGAAGCTGGCAAGTGCAAACAAGGAGTAAGTCAGATTAAAGGAGAATATATCCAGTCTGATGGGCTGCAGTATCGTTTTAATGTCCTGTCACCATGTGTAAAACTGTAACTAAAATGAAGCAACTTTGACACGCAATGAAACACAACCTCAATACATGCACAGCCAAAAAACATATATATGCACACGCAAACCCAGTCATACAAACACTATTCATTTGAAAGTGGTACATAAGCACACAGTCACGATTACATGCACATTAGCAGACAGATCTTAGTGAGTCAAACATATATTTTTACAAGCACACACGCCCACTACCAGCACAACATAGTACCGACACAAACACATCCACAGACCCTGGGAGCGGAGATTGAATTAAATTTACTCCTGTGATGTGGAGAAAAGTCCAAGGCAGCACATTTTCTGGCTATCAGACTGCATGTTGGGGGAGCTGCAGTGTGTGGGACAAGATCGATAAATCCTACAGAACAGCGGACCAGAAACGCTCCGATGGATTTTCTCTAAATTACTGCCTCATAGACTTGGCTGCATGCACACACAGCATAGAGACAGATACAGATACACACATAGACATAAACAGTGCACGTAGAAAAATGCACTAAAAAGGCCCACACACATGCACACATGCTGTAGTGTAAGTACGCAGCCAGTTAGTATGAACAGTTTCATAAATGTCATAAAATTGCTGTGGACCATAAAAAGTATAATATACTGGCTCTTGCAGGGGAGAGTCAAGCCTTGCTGAGCCTATGTGCTGCTTATTATTATTGCTTATTGCCGTTTTAAGGTTGTTATATGACAGTGCACCGAACGTAACAAAACCGAAGTGAGCTACCTTTTATTATTTAGATCGTTCTTAATAACCGTATAAAAACATCTTCTCAGGGACACAATTAAGGCTCTGTGAATCAATGGTGTCTACCGAGAGATGCTGAGAGCTTTTTTTGTTTTTATGAGGGAAAAAGCAGGTGCAGCCTTTCAAAGAGCAGGAGGTGACAGGATGGCAGAGTTCAGACTTCTATGATGGGATTTTTCTGGCAGCACTGACAGGACTAGTTGTATGTTTGCTTGCTTACTGTGCTTGTCCGGTGAGGATACTTTTAACAGCACACAAACAGTCATGGGAAACTTTAAAAGAAAAGATTTGCCATGTTTTCATAGATCGATGTTTGCTGTGTGTTCTTTATTAATTCGTAATACTCTAAAAGTGCATGTTACAATCTACAAAGTGACATTTAGACTTCACCGCCAACCAAAGCAGCTCAATTCAGCCCCAGTTGCTGTTGCATGAAAACTAAATCCCCTCAGGGATCACCAAATGTCTTCAGCTCTCCGATTCAATTCGAGAGTAAATAAAGGTTAATGGAACAAAACAAATCTTAAATGAATTGGAACAAGATGACCTTTGCTGAACTACAGTTGGATTTACAATAAATGTGCGGATTTAGCAATGCAAACAAAGCACTTTCCAAACTGGGCGCGTGGAACCACCAACACTAGGCTGACTGACAGGCCTGGACTCTTATGCAACTGTATGTTCATTCCTGCAATAGTGACTATGACACAGCCATAATTAAACCATCTAAAGAACGACTGAACAATACCACCCCCAGACACAGAGAGAAGAAAACATGTCCAGGTCTTATTTTAGTGCACTTCATCAAGGAGCCTGCATCTGACATGACGTTTAATGACTTTATTCTTTACATTAGTCTGATTAAATGCCTCAAATTGAATTGAAAACATGTCCTTGTAAAATTCTCCAAACTCTAAATTCACAGATCTGGGCACAAAATAGTTTTATCTAAACATCCAAACTGCGTGTTTGTCAATCAAGCTGGTGTGTGAGCTGTGAATTAGCTCATGTAGAATCTGACCACACTGAGAAAATCTTGCTTCGTTCTGCATTATTCACAACACAGCATCGGTGCTCGCTCAGCCGTGCACCTCACTGCAGCAGCCTGTTTCCACCTTGTTACCCTAAAAGAATCTCTCCGTCCATGTCTGTGTGTGTGTGGTGTTTTGTCTTGTCGGGACTCTTTTTAAGACTTTTTACCTGTGAGACAAATTCTCTCTGTTTCTTATATTCTCAATTTTAGTTTCTTTCATTTCCTCTTTTTGCCGTCACGTGTGTGGACAGAGGTTGAGGAGAAAACAGCAATATATAAAGAAATTAAGGAAAACATGTCTTACGCTTGTGCTGAACAGAAGAAAAGCATTTTAACTATTCCATAGCAGCTTCAGTGGTACCCTATTCACAGTAATCAGATCACATCACATGTTCGGCCACTTGGTGTTTATCGTCTCATTACACTGAATGCAGGGATGCATTCCAGCTCTTGTGCTCCTGATGTCTGTGTAAATAAAGGTGTAAATGTACTGTGAACTGTTAACTTTATAATATCATTATACTCTTCTAACACTGAGTGTTCTCAAAGATATACATAAGTGGTTGCATGGAAGAGTAGTGCACTGACCTTTTCATTTGAACCTCTGTCCTGCTTTTAACTTTCTATAATGGGTTACTGTCCGTATTTTTACTTGATCATATTCAAAAAGAAAAATATGATGAATATCATCATTATATTGCACACTATCATTATAATGAGGTATAAATATCAACGTACCAGGTCTGACTGCACTTGTGTTGTGACACAGTCTGCCTGTTGAAGGCCATTTTAACAAAACTACACAAAGCGTTACATCATCGTTTATACTTATGCAAACTTCTTCTAAACTCTCTTCCTTTGTCTGGAAAACCACAACGCATCCTTCTTGAAAACCAGTCAGGATATCTCAATCGTTGCTATGTTTGAATTTATTCATATCTGGGGTGTGTGATCTAATCTTGTCAAAAGTTTAAACACTTTCCTTGCTTAAAAATCACTCCCTCTTCTCCTTCCACAGCTTGCCCCGCTTCATTGGGTTGCAGTTTACACAAGACTGCAGTTTATGCAAGACTGCAGTCTACACAGGATTGCAGTTGACGCAAGATTTCACAAGATTGCAGTCTACACATTAAGTCAGTGCACCCATGTTTTCTAGTTTTATCCTGTGTTTAGTGCTTTGGTCGAATTTAAACATCCTATTTTCCAGTGTTGGCATTTGTTCAAGTGCAAAAATCCCACAACACCTGCCACTGCAGGTGTAACCGTTAATTACATTCAAGTAGTAAATGGGGTTCATCATTTGATGTCCTCAGCGTAAGGTTTAGGTGCACAGGTGTATTTGTATTTGCCAGGCGTTCATGTCAGAGTGTATCTTTATTTACTTCTCAAGGAGTAAACGTGATAAATTAGGCGTTAGATAAAAAGTGCTTGCTAAGTGATATAGGAGAATAATAGCATGCAGGCTGGCTACGGCACTAATGAACCCAAAATCCTTTTTCTACAAGCAAAATGACATCATTAAAAATGTAATCTCTACTGGGTTTCTCCTGACCTCTTTGCTTCTATAGTTTATCTCCTTCTCCCATACAAAAATGTGAGAAAAATAAATATTATCATCAGACTCTAATAACAGTGCAACCATCCTTATAATTTGTGCACATTTACACACAAACATACTGTACACCACAACTTCTAGCATTAACATCAAGTCTTTCTGATAGCTCAGATCAACATGGGAAGAAATGAGATGGAAGCACCAAAAAAATGAGGATAATTACTGAAGAACTATAGAAGCAGGAGAAAGGAAGGGGGTCATTCACTCAAGCTACAATTAGCAAAGTGTTCGAGTGTGTTGCCATGCAGATGTATGCAGAACTAATCACATGTTTCCTCAAAGGGGAACGAGCTGCATATACTGCATACTGTAGACTCACGCTAGCAGAGCTGGAGGTATGGTGTGATGGAGGAGGGATGGAGAGACGGACAGATGCAGAGATGAAAGGAGGGAATGAACCTGCAAACACAGCCTTGAAAACAACACTGAAGCTTCTCCTTTCTCCTTAAATGAACACATGGTTCTGTTTCGGAAATTTTACTCGCATAAATATTAAGTTTTTGCATATTTTGAGCAAGAGATACTTCATTCATTCCAGGGCTTCTCATATGGGCCTGATGGCAAGTCAGTCCAGACCCAGCATGTCACTTGTGTTGTGAATATAATACATTAGAAAATGCAACGATTTTCCATTGATCCATAAATTTACAGTGCAGCTGGAGATTATTCACAGCGATCCCATCTCAACATGAATGTGGCTTTAATGTGACTCATTCCCCTATCGTTGACATTGTTGTCATGGTGACATTAGCTGCTGGAGAGAGAGTTGCTTGTTGCTGCTGAAGAATTAACACACTGACGTTACACCTGGCTACCAGCGTGTCTCTCTCTCTTTATCTCTAGGACACAATATCTTCAACTACTGTAAATTTAAGAATATGTCAGAGTCGGAAACACACGCGGATTAACTGTCTGAACTGTGTCCACCTCGGTTTTATGCTTCTCCAGTTGCATAGATGTGACGTTAGCGGTGCGTTTGTGCATCAGATATCAGAGGTCACACTGATGCAACTGATTGCAGGCCATTTTTCCCCATCAGCCTCAAATGCATTTTGTCAATCTTGACTGTCTTAACCTTGCATGTATGCGGCTCAAAAGTTGTAAGCGAGCTGATAAAGTGCTCCGTCATTCCGGACCTCTGACCTTGACCAAAAATCCGATGCGGACCTTTGGGTAATAAGTTTGAGAGGCGTGGGGGTTAAGTGTTTGCAAATGTAAGCTGAGTCCAGTTGACTCCACAAGCAGCCAATAAAGTGATGCCAAGAAACGTGAAACCTTTATGAACCTTTTCAATCACAGTAACGAGTTTATGGAGTTATTACCACCTTGTCCTTCTTGGCAGGGCTCTTATCAGTCGGCCTTTTCATGTCCATCACCGCTGCAAAGTTTCAGCCTTCATAGACAGGTGCGAGCTTTCCAGGAATCAATGAGAAGACGATCCCTCTTACATTAGATTAAGAGATAAAATTGACACGTTGAAGTCGCACGCATTACCTTTAATGGACAGGTACGAGGACTAACAGTACTTTGCTGCGATGTTGGACGCGTTAGAGTGGGTTTAAAATTACAGCTTCCTGCTGCGCACTGCATGAGGATGAGTACATAAGAGGTCAAGCCTCTCAACAGGAAGATTTTATTCTGTCGGCTTTGATGTTGACACATTAAAAAGCAGACGCGGGAAAAAAAAGCAGTAGGAGAGCAAATCCATCTTCGTCATATTAAAGAATTAGCTGAGGGGGTTTCTCGCTCAGTGTGTGATTGAATACCTGTCAATATCCCTCCCTCAATTCATGTTTCACTCATCACACCCTGTCCGTGTTCACTCACCCGTCTTTAACACCTCCCACCCGCACACGCTCGCTTCAGCCTCCCTCTAATTCATCCCTGCTCCCCTCGACACTCGCTTATCAATCTGGATGTTCACACCGGAAGAGTGTGTGTTTTACAGGGTGTGTGTTGTCACGTGTTGTGTGTGATTTCAAAGGCAACACGCTGCAAGAATTTCCAAGGTGTGTGTGTCTGAGAAAGAGACAAATAAATAACTACACAAATGAGCAGATTCTCGCTAACTCAGAACCAGAAGTGAGTTTGCACACACACTAAGCGTGCACATTTTCCAAACATGAAACGGTGAACTATCCGCGCACACAGCCTATGCATTATTAATACCACATTGTGCAACACAGCATGCAAAAACCAAAAGCCACTTTCAAACAGAGCCACAAAAACCTCCAACAAGCAAAACCTCTCTCACACACACATTAGACAAACCCACACAACAGAGCCTCTTACTTGCAGCTTCTGCAGTCATTCACATCACCATGGAGATGAAAGTCAATTATATGGCCTTCGTATAGCTACAAACACACACTCCACGTTCCCCGCTACTACAACACACACATTTGAAGCAAAGTAAAAGAACTGTTGCTGCTACATCTGATCACTGAATCTAACTGAAAGTGATATTTCCATGTAGTTTTCTTTCACTTTCTAATGTGCAGAGCGTTGCAGGTTCACACTTTTTCCCTTTTTTTCTGGGTAGGCATCCCAAACAGCCAGCAGGAGATGATCACTTTCCCTGTCAGCTTCCTCCTTCACAAACACCGACGACTGGATTGACGGACTTACTGAGCAGCAGCCCTGATGCCTGGAACTGAAGCCAAGTCTCTAACTGCTGCATTTGCGACCGACTACATACACGAGTTCTCGCTGTGTGTTGCAGAATGCAGAATGGAAATTGATTTATATTATAAGAGCTTCACAGCAGGCTGACACCAACAATTATTTACACTATTGATTAATCTGAACCCTTAGACCTGCTGGTGAGTTTGAAAGGCTTGTTATCTTTTTTTTAAAAAATGCCCAAATTACAAAATTATTTATCAGAGTAGAGCAAAAATCACAAATACGTAGAGAATTGTTACTTTCTGACAATCCTTGAACTAAACATGTGTTGTTTAGCTTTGTCAGAAAAATGATTCCAATCTAAGCATAAAATCAGGACTTTTCATAAAAAGCACCTCATTCTACATGTGCTATTTAAAAATTAGTCAATGACAAACTGTTCGCACTAAAAAAAATCTTGTTAAAAGCAAAAACATGCTCGTCGCTGCAACTGAGAATCCATTAGTGCCTCAACTGTAACCAATAATCACATCATAATACTCGGGATATTTTTGACTCATCTGGCCTGAACTGCAGGCAGTGTACACAGAGCAGATAGGACACAAGTACGGAAACAAACCTTAAACTGAAAATGCAAGCTGTATCTATAGTATGTCGAGTGATTATTATTTTCTCAGTTTTGGTAACACTGTGGTTCTGTTAAGATTAAGATTAAGATCCCTTTATTGTCAATGTGCATGAGAATACAATGAAATTCTGTTGGCAATCTCTACAGCAGCAGCATGGGTAGTAGGAAATATAAGAATATATACATTATTAAATCCAATAAATACAAAGGTATTTACAGAAATACAAGTACTTTTGTGCACATTCATTCATCATTTTTTGTAAAATGAAGAAATTCGAGTTATTTTTTCTAATATCTTTCAGGGGTTGCAGCGTTTTACCCACATTGAACTCGTTTTGACAATATAACCATGTTATCCTGCAAAAATTGCATTCGTTCTCCCTGCTTTTAGTCATGGTTATGTTTTCCATAGAGGTGCAGGACTTTATATTGCAGTGAAAAACTAACCCTAATCCTAACAGTGAGTAGAAATGTGACAAGGGCAAAGAAAAGGCAGAGATACTGCTTGGAATTTGGATGGTTAATTAATAATTTATCCACTTTCATCACAAATAGGACAAACTTTAACGATGGAGAAACTTGACATTTTAGCGTAAAACTTAAAGATTATCAAAATAGCTTGTTGACTCTTCCAGCTCTACTGCACTTTGAGACCTCCCATGCACTAAGAGAGTGTTTGCGTGCAATGAAGTGCAGAGTGAGAAGCCTTTTCTGCTCTCTCTGCTTAACAGCAGCATGTGTAAAACATAAGTGAAATGTGTTGGTGTTAACATGTCTGCATTTAACGGTTGAGCGCGTATCACACGGGGTATGTAAATGTCGGCCCCCCTGCGCAGAGAAACATGACATTAGCTCTGGGCCACAGTTAGGTGATGCTGTACGACATGGATCAAAGACACTGAGCCGAGCAGACGCTGCAGTGTAAAATCTTTTCCTCGTGGCATTCAGTGAGCCATTGCTCTCTGCAGGCAGAAGGAAAGGGGGAGAAAGAAGTGAGAGAAAGAGGGAGAAAGAGGGATAAAAAAAGCAAAGGCAGAAATACTGGAAAAGAGAGGCGGAAGGGGCATAATCTGAGGACGGAGGAAGAAGCCAAAAAGAACATCTGTAAGGGAAGCATGCAGGCGTGTGTGTATGAGTGTGTGTGTGTGAATCCATCTCCATTCACTGTCAGTGTTTGAGAGCTTTGTGTCAACTAGGATGTCATTTGTCTGTTGTGTAATATTTCACACAGGCGCTGAAGGACAAGTGGCACATATGCACACAAATCTGTGCAGGACGTACATCATCACACATTTGCAGTCACGTGCACCACATCCCTGAAGCTGAGGATTTTGCTCCAACTCGGTAACAACCGTTCTGACAACTTCTCGCACTTTCTCTTCTGCTTCTGTTTTTACTTCTCCCGGCTGCACCGCAAACCCGACGGTAATTCAGTGCAATTCCACTGTCATTGTGTCAGCAAAACGCTTGAAAATCACGACTTGAAGGAGACAAGAAAGAAGGTGTGAAGACATACGTCAGATGTTAATATTTTCATTACAACATGCCAGGAGATCAAAGCGTGTCAACACGTGCTAATGTACGCGGCGATGTCCTGGGAGATTACCCTGATCTCCGATAACCCTCCGCACCTCTTCCAGCAGAGAAAGAACAAAAAGCTTTGAATCATTATCATTTTCAAGCAGGATTTGTGATCTGCCAGAGACAAAGAGGGAGAAGGTAATTATGCAGAGAGAGGAGTCAGCTATAAGAACTGCTTCTGATGGCTGCTTAATTGTTGGTTTAATCGCTTCAATTAACTCCCATATGCAAGATGGCAACAGAAGACAACACCTGGCTGAGACGGAGCAGCAGCAGTGAAAATATCCACCGCGTATCAGCAGTTCTTGTTCCTTTTGTTTTATGTTCTGTAGAAACTTGGCAGTAAAAGAGATTAATGTAGTTTTCAGAGTAAGCACCGCTGTAGCTCCACTGCTGTAAACCTGGTCGAAGCACAATCACACTGCAGTAGAGCCCTCATCCAACTGTGTATTGTTCACATTATTTAAGATGAGACTATCGCACATCATGACGATAAATATTTGAGTGCAGACTACACTATAGAGCTGCTGTGTATTATCATGAACCTTACGGCCCTCTATTTAAAATGCATGCATTCTTTTTATCACATACTAGATGGGGAGTAGGGCATGGATCTCCTTTCAACTAAAGGAGCAACTTGGGGTTATTGTTAACTTCACTTCAATGACCTGCTCTACTTTGACACTTTCACTCTGAGTCATTTCAATTCACACAAACTCTTTCTATTCTCTCTGGATCATAGCTGAGTACACCTAAAAACGCGGCCCTTGTCAGATCATCTTGGCGTAATCCCTTGAATTTCACATTACAGACAATCCAGAAATCACCTCCTCATACTGCAGTGCTTGGCAGGTTTGTGTCCTTATCTCCATTTGTATTATTTATTGTGTCAAAACTACAAAGACACTCACAAGTCAAAGAGTTCTTGGCAGTGCGATGCAGACAGGAGGAAGGTGTGACAGCAGCCTTGTCACTCTGCATACAATAGCAGCCATATAGAGCAGGTATACTGCAGATGTCTTGAGGTAATTTAGCAGGTTGAAGGAGGGCTAGTAGGAGGTTTACTTGAGTCACAAGTTGTTGCGAATAAAGAAGTCTCACTTTAAAAGTTGTGATCCAAACTTAAAACTGCTGCTAAAAGTTTGCTCATGTTCGTGACAACATTCAAAAACCTTCAAATATCCATTTTTATGTGAGCATGCTCTCTAAGACTTTATTAAAAATTAATTTCTTAAAATACGGGATCAACAAAGACGGGATCAAGATGGTTTAAAGGATACTATTCTAATGATCCTTGATCACATCAAACAGCAGAGAGCAGGCCAAGTTTGTTCATACTGAAACCAGTCCGTCTGAACCAGTTGACAGTAATCTTAATGATAGTGTATCATTGTTGTTTATGACCAGTAAGTTTGAAAACTATACATTTTTGACACACATTGGACACAGAACTGGAGACAGGTGACAAATTGAAAGAAAAAACAACATAATGTGCATTAGTAAGGTGTTGGACCATCATGTACCACAGGAACAGCTACATTTTTCTTTGGTATTGATTTTCCACGTTACTTGGCTGGAGGGACGAACACCAATTCTTCCAAAAGATATTCCCACATTTGGTGTTGGAGAGGGCTGTCTAAAATCTCCCGTAAGTGTTCCGTGACTGGGAAGGCCACAGTACATAACACTATGACCACCTGCCTAATATCATGTTGGTCCCCCTTATGTGCTCAAAAATGCTCTGAACCATTAGGCATGGACAAGAGGACCTCTCAGGGTGTCCTATGGGGTCTGGAACCAGGACGTTGGCACTGGATCCTTTGGGTGCTCTGGCTTGTGCAGCGGGGCCTCTGTCAATCAAACTTGTTCCACTGCATCCTGTTAATGCTTGATCAGAATGGGGTGTAGGAAGTTTGGAGGTTAAATCAACAGCCTGGACCATTGTCATGTTCCTCAACATGTTTCTGATTGTTTTTATGTTTTTTCCATGTGGTGGGGTGCATTTTCCAGTGACATTTGGGATTTCCATTTTCATGAGGGAGTGTGCTTGTTGTGGGACAATGTTTATTTGGGTGTCTAAGTCTCATCAACATGGATGTTAAAATCCAAGGTTTTCCAGCAGAACACCACATAGTACCAATATGATCAATGTTATTCACTTCACCTGTCAGTGGACATAATGTTGTGGCTGATCAGTGCATTTCATACCATTTTCACATTGATCAAACTTTGCAATTAACTTTTAAGTGACAAAGAACAGTTTAGAGAAGTTTCAGCTAAAGTTTACAGTAAATTCACATTACATCTGTAACAACACAAATGACAGAAGACGTATTCAGTTGTTAATAACTTCTTCTAGCGAGTCTTGTTGAATACTGAAGTTGTGCAGTCATTAATTCTGTATTATGCATCAGATCTGATTAATATGCAGGTGGAGTTTCATCGTTTATCACTGCACCAAGCTGGGATTTAACAAGAGGAGAGTTGCCAGGATTGCAGGGAACCTTGTAAAAATGTAAAACCTGCAGCTTCCTGACCAGCGGGGCAAGAATCATAGTTGATCCTGGCAAATCCAGTGAAAGGGCTGTCAGGAGACGCAGCGTGCTTTGTGTTGTGCAGGTATCCTGAGGGCGTCAGCTGTTACTTACACAGCGGTCTGTCTGACGGGCCTGCAGTTTCAACACCAGCATGACTGTTAGGACGTGGAGATTTTCAGCTGGAAGCAGGGCGGGGGGTGCGCGGCTCGTTCGCTGATTGCTCTGCTTTTGGGAAGCGGGTTTTCAACTAGTGCAGTTTCGAAGAATGGCAGGGGAAGGGGAACAAAGACTGTTGTCGTACATCTCACAGCAGGCATCACAGTGAGGCGCTGGAGAGTAAAGAGCTCCAGCACAGTTTGCCTTAAAACATCTGTTCTTAGAATCATGAGATCATCCAAACTCTTGGCACTTTCTGTGTGGTAACTTCAACCGCATCTAATCCACAAATATTTACTATTCCGCTTTGACTATTCATCCATGGTGATTTTCATTCATCTTACTTTATCTTGATATATGCACTTAACTTTCAAATTCATATTCGTTCTGATTTGCTGTTACAGTCAAGCAAAACATCTGCTGTTTTCGGGACGTTAAAAAGAAAATTGCATTCATCTTTCGTACTTAAACGCTGCATTGTACTTTACAGCAACCAACAGCAGAAACCAAAAATAGTCTCTTAACAATGACTTGAAAGAGAGAAAATTGTTTGTGCTAATTGCAAAGAAGCCTGTGTGCTTAGAACAACACAGCTTCTGTGATGAAGGATTAATTACAGACTTAAAAAGCTTTAGGGAGGAACTAATGTTCCTTGGGAGGACAAAGCTGTTTTTAGGGGAAAAAAGAACTTTCAAACATGCTGGTAACCACCAGAGCTAATAGCATGGTTAGTGTGAATTAAAAAGTGAGGCTGCTCATGAACTTCCTTGGTCTATGAGAGCAATCTGTTTTTCTTTATTTTATACAGTTAGACAGCTACCAGACATCTCCTTCAACACCTTTAAACAAACCCGACAAACCATCCTGACTCTTTATTTAATCAAAAACCAAAAAGTAAGTGGAATAAAGCAGTTGAATAGGGCAACGATTTTACCCTCAACTCAGAGAAATCCAGTTTGCCATTGAAAATCAGCGCAGAGAACCCCGATTAATGACGTGAACAAACAGACCGCAACTTCAAAGTCAGCTGCCACAGACTGTGTGAAATACAGATATGCACAGAGAGGTATTATTCTTATCGAGCACTGTCACATATGAGATAAAGGGTTTGAACTCGGCTGCAGATCTGAAATGGTAATTAACAACACTATCACCGTCTTGCAGGACACCCAGAAGCACAGCAACAGTTCACACACAACTGGTTGCTGCTCTGGCTTCAGTTCAATACAAGAACCCCAGTAGGGATTCGCTGGTTATCATTCATAGATTTGACACATTCTCTTTGCTGTCGTCTTTCCCTTGTTCTTTTTCATGCTCCTTTAATCGTCCCTGCATCGCTCTGAGTGAGCTAAATACACGCTTGTCTTTCTCCGCTAGCTTTGAAAAGAGTTTAAACCCACATCAAACATCCACAGAGCCTCCACAGCACAGACTTTTTCCATTTTAAATTAATTTACAACTGAATAATAAGTATTCATAGGAGGTAAGGTTGAGTTTTTCTTAAAATCATTCAGTAAATTGTTATTTTTCTCTAGATTCTAACCTTAAAAAAACAAGTGCCAGTTAATATCTTCAGAATGAAAGAACAATGGCCACCTACACAATGCTCAAAATCACGACTAAAATTAGTAACTGTTGATGCATTTATGATAATAGGTGTGTTGTGATCCTCTTACTTTTATGCCTTTTTCAATGTGCAAATAATAAAATCACTGCAATGAAGTTTTGACACAGTGGACAAGTTGATGCTTTAATAAAAGTAAACTGCAACACAATTCAGCAGAAATAAACATCCACTGAAGCCCCCAAAAGACAAAACCAATATCTCAAAATTTCTTATCTTCAATATATCTTAATTGGTTCCTTGTACAGTCAAGCAGAGAATTTAAAATCCTCTTTCTGCGGGTATTTTTAGCTGCAGAGTTACATCTTTGTGATCTGCAGTTAATGGCCTCATCAACCTACCCATTGTTTATTCTTCTCTTATGCATTGTTTGTCTGTTTTCTATCCTGTTCCCCTTTCACCCTCACCCCGACCAGTGGAGGCAGACGTCCATCCTCCCTGAGCCTGGTTCTGCTGAAGGTTTCTTACTGTTAAAGGGGAGTTTTTTTTCTAAGTTACTGAAGAGCTGCTCAAGGAGAATCTTTGGATTTCTTTTCTTTTCTGTAGAATAAAATGTGAGGTCTTCATCTAACTATGTGAAGCGCCTTGAGTTGATGTATGTTATGAACAGGTGCTATATAAAGCTGAATTGAATTTGACATTTAATTACATCAGCATGCCGGAGAATTGGCAGCAACAGCTGTTTATCTTGTTTAACCTTCTCCTGAAATTCACACCCTGGAGGTTAATGGAAGCAGAGACTAAATTGAATTTTGTTTTGTTGGTTATCTGGTGGCACGGTACACGGTGGCTAGCAGCATCGCCTCACAACTAGAAGATCCTCGGTTTGCGTCCCGGTTAGGACGCCTGGGATCTTTTGTGTGGAGTTTGCATGTTCTCCCTGTGCATGCGTGGGTTTTCACCAGGTACTCCAGCTTCCTCCCACAGTCCAAAAACATGCTGAGGTTAATTGATTATTCTAAACTGTCCGTAGGTGTGAATGTGGGTGTGCTTGATTGTCTGTCTCTATGGTGTAGCAATGCGATAGGCTGGCGACCTGTCCAGGGTGTCCCCTGCCTTCGCTCGAATTGGTTGGGATAGACTCCAGCACCCCCGCAACCCTACAGAGGATTAACCGGTGTATAGATAATGGATGGATGGATGGTTATCTGGTAATTTGGTTAAAATTTGTATTAAATCTGAATGGAAACCCGACTACAGACAGTAATTTGCTCTCATCCCATCACATCACCCTCCCTTTTCCTGATTCAGTTTTTCCTGTCACTCTTTAGTTCAGTTGCCTTTAGTTTGTCTCCACTAGCTCAGAGTCTTGAAGTTCTGTGATGACCCGCCTCCACTTTGAGGTCAAAAAGCAAGTCGCTATAACATGAATCATTCCATTTTAGTTCAACAAGATGTTAGTGTTAGGTCTAGGCAAGTAGTGACGATGTTTAGGGTTCGGGTGACTCTCCAGGAAATTAATCTTAGTCATCGTAGTGTCCTCTGAAGTGGCATCACTGTGTGTGCGTGTGTGTCTTTTAACTGCTCCAAATTAATATGATTGCAGTACAGAGCCAAGGACACGATTGCCATAGCAACGAGCATAGATAATGTGTTGGTTAGGGCCGTTCAGTATTTGTTGTTTGGTGGTTTGGATCGCAACCAGCAGGCAAAGAATTGCTTCCTTTATTCATTATCATTCTTCTCAGTTCGCATCTCCTCCATAGAATGGCTCAGCACACAGATACGTTTACAGTCGTTGCTAATCTGGCCTTTCACACCATTGTGCTGTGCAAGCGCTCAGCAGGCAACGTACAGTATGAGCTGACACCAACTCTTATCTGCCAAATTACCAGTGTGTGAATTAGCTCAGGCAAAAGCTTGCCCAGTTTTCACAAAGCCTTCATGTTTTTTTTAACTGCAACACATGTTGAAACGTCATCAGGAATTGGCTTTTTCTTGCCGAATATTTCATATGTTGCATACGGGGGCCATCAGATGTCACCAGTGACTTTTTTCATACTAACAAGTAGAAGTACTGATAATTTTGCAGCTCTCCGAAAAACTGATAATAAAAAGCTCTTTGTGTGCGTGTTATTTTCCTGGAATGAATATGTGTCAGTTTGTCTGAATTTTGCTCTTGCAGTGTTCATGTGTTCCAGAGTCACTCGTCCTTGACATTGCTTGTTGTAACACTTTAAACTCCTCCCATCACCCACTTCTGCTGCCTCTCTCCTCTTTCTCTTTCTCCCACTGAACCAAATCAACAGGTTTAGCTGTCATGAAGATAAAAGGTCTGTGTGGCACACAAACCCACACACAAATAGGAAAAAATACAATAAACAGTGAGTCAACGACTGTTTGCTGCTTAGATATGTGTGTTACATAGTCAAAACACAGTGTGCATATGGGTTCCAATTGAGATTGGTAACATGAAGCAAAGTTAACTCCTTTGAGGTCGTATAGATTGGAGGCTCCCAAACTTCTGAGCCCTTGATCCCCAAAGTCATTGTGCAGAAGACTTGAGACCTCCACTGCTGACTGAAGCATACAAACATTGTGCACAGCTGCTCACACACACTAATGGGCCTGTTCAAACCACAGGCACAACGACAACACAAAAGAACGCAACAGCCTAACGACCATAATATTAATTTGTAGTAATTTAATATACAGTAGACTATTAGGTGAATGCATGAAAGTAAACTCCATGTATAAACTACATTAGCCTACTGAGTAAACACACAGTATGTAGGAGCAGCAGACTCAAAAGGGATGCCTGTGTCTGTAAGAAAAAGCATTTATCTACTATTTTTATCTTGTGGATCACTTATGACTGAAATGTGCTATTTCCTATCATTTTTAAATTTGTCTGATTCCTGGAAATCATCTCACGACCCCCCCTCAGTGTTTCGGCTTCCCCACTTTGGGATGCGCTGCTCTAGATGCCCTGAGACATCACTTAGTTCAGCGGAACCCCGCCCTGTAGAACGCAGTAGAGATTGCCATCCTGTTCCCGGTGTACTCAGTGACCTGAGAACGCAGGGCCAGATGCTGTTAAAGGGCCACACATGTGATCAAGGGACTGGAGTCACTTCAGGTAAATACTACCTTTTTTTTAACCTAGTGCTAACCTGTTTGTGCTTAGATACAAACAAAAACAAAGCCTGCTATGAATGTAATATTCTGCAAAACACAAGAAAGTGTTGAGCTTGACTGGATGTTATGAGAGGTAACAACCCCCTATAAAGGAGCTCTAAAGACAGAGCAGATATTGACAGAGTGAGGCTGATGAATGAAGTGCCAAAAACTGCAGTTCCTCGAATGACCACTTGAGGCTTTCTCCAAAAGCCATTCAATCCCCATAGCCATCTATGTTAAAACTGCCAGTGTTACAGTAGAAATAAGCATGTCTACAGCCTGGTATATTAAAGGGGTTTGGTCTCTATAGCAAATTTTCATGTTCATGATAACCACATGAGCAGTGAATTTCTGTGTAAGTCAATGGTTCTGATTGTATTATGGCCTAAAGTTATGTATAATTACAGGATATGGCCACTTTACGTGATGGATGACAGGCATCACAATCCAGTCCATGGTCCTGAGACGTTTGCATGGCCCACCTCAGCTCCACTCCCACTTCACCTCATTGCTCATTTTTAGATCAGTCGGGCGTCAATAAGAGTCAGGCAGGGCCAAGATGGTGTCAGCCAGAGCCACCACACTGAGCTCCAAAGCTACTCTAAAAGGACACTACTGTTGTTGTCAATAAGGATTCATCCATCTTTATATACAGTCAATGAGTGAGCTAATTTGAATCCAGTGCCTCCAGGTTCTGTGACAGAAGTAAGAAGACCACAAGCAAAGTCCCACCGACATTTGTAGCAATGTTAATTACTAGAAATCCAGCCTGGGAATCAGCTTTTTTCAACAGCATGTTGTGTTGATCACACTGTAGGTTTAGTTCTGCACAGAAATCAAAAAGAAAGCAATCTAATATTGCTGTTTCTCAGCCTTCAAACATCATTTCCAATAAGCCCCAGACCATTGAGGGGTAAACGGAACAGAATGTATGAGTATGAGGCTGTGGCTAGTTTAAATAATGTATGTCAGTAATAATAACAGGACAGAGAGGACTGAGCATGTAGATGTTTGTAGATGGAAGATATTACAACTTAAATGTGGATGTGTTAGTAGGTTTTATAGATGAGGACAAAAACAAGTTACAATTACGTTAGTAACCTTTCAGCTGTAGATTTTCTGCGCTTGTGAAGTGATAAATGAACTTAATCATGAAGGTTTCATTTTCTAATGGTGTCATAGTGTCAGGGATTATAGAATATACACTCTGGCTCTCTATGTTCCTCTGATGCAGACTGTAGTCCCGCTGCAGATCTGAAAGTCACGTACGATAAGTCAGCGCCTAAACAGGGTTAAGTAACAGAGCTGATAGTGAAGCCTATTAGAGACCAGGGCACGTATTAAAGAGAGTATAACATTTTAATGCTTCACACATATCTGTGCATGGCAAATGATTTATTAATAGATTTGATATTAAGTCAAGCAGTCAAGTCAGGCCTCCTAATGCCTCCTTCTATCAGTTATACCTACATCCTGCTTCTTCTCCTCCCCCTCCTGCTCCTTCAACTGTACTCTCACTTTCTCCCTTTCACACACACTACCCTTCCTCCTCGCTCTGCCTCAATAAAGCATGCACAGGGATTTAAACCAACAAGGGGACAACACAAAAATTACTGCAGCTCTAACTCATTTCAAATGCTCATTACTGCATCACATTCAGAAGAGGGGACACGAGGAACAAGTCCCACGCTGGCGGCTCAGGCCATACAGCACTTCAGTGGGGGGACTGAATCCTTTCATGAGAGCGTCTATATTTACTTCTCCTGTCTCTCCTGTGTATCATCTTGACCTACGTGACTGACTGATTGATGCAAATGATGTTTACCGAATCAGAAAGTAACCCCGGCGCATCGACGTGATGATTTTTACGGTGAAAAATAGACGAGCAAACCCTTTGTCTTTGCAGTGCTGTTGGAATGAAATGCAAAGGATGTGTCCATAAATCCACCATAATCCAGTATCTTATCGCCGTATTCAGATGCACAGCTATGCAACCACAAATCCCCACCCTTCCACACGTGCATAAACCAAGTCTGCACTGTTCTGCTGCACTGCTGTGGTCAGAACGTAATAAAAATTTAAATGATTCTACTCAGCACAGCTCGCACTGGGCACCGGTAAACAACATATTACACAAGTATATAAATATTAAGGGAAGTATTATGAAAGTTTAGCTGCAGTTACAGCAGGACATAAGAGTCTAATATGACAGCACTTTAAGCACCATCACCACAGACTCCCTGCCAGCATTCAAGGTTGTTCCTGTTAATACAGACAAACAGAGGCTCCATTGTGCTGCTTCAAAAGTGCTTTTTTCATTATTTGTTATCTTCCAAAATCCACAAAGGCACGCTGGTTTGTTTTTGTGCAGGCCAGGTGCTGGATTGACACATTTCTCCAAAGTGAGGCACGCATTTGTGCTTTGAAAGGGATAAATAGTTGAAGAGCCTGACCCTCTGTGTAGTCGGTGTGGGTGCGTGTTTGCCGAGTGGCTGTAAGGTGCCGTACGAAGCGCATGAAATAAAACAACCCCGAGAAACCAACACATCCTCACTTGTCATGCTTTCACCTACGCTGCGGTGCCAGAGCAGATGGTGTGTGCAACCCTGGGTTCACTTCCTGAAACAAAAAGAAGCGCAGAAACACACAGAGAGAGAAAGAGAGAGAGGAGGGGGGAGTCTATCTCGTCCCATACTGTCCGTCTCAGAGCATTACTGACAGCAGAAGACAATACAGCACAGAATGATTAGCGCACACACACTGGTGTCGTCTCTCGTCGTCCCTCTCTGTCTCTTTTCGTTTCCATCTCTCCCCTCTTCCCCTCTCCATCTTCTCGCTCATTGTTCCTATACAGCAGCGAGTAGAAACTCTAGCCCATCCGCCTCTATTGTCAGAAGTAATTTTCACCATCCTCTGCCTACTGAACATTTAATGACGAATTGACAGGAAGCATATGGTTTGCGACCCTATAGAGGATGCTGTGTATAGGAGAGTGTGAACAGATGTGATTTGTGTAGTGTGTGCATGCGTTACAGATGATTTGCTGTCTATCTTAATCCGCAGAATGAATCAAATTTGACGACTAAACCCCCAAAGTCACCAAAACGAATGTGCGGAGCTTCAATCTCGTTCTCACCATTATCCAGGCTTCACATGTGTTGACTGTATCTGTATGATGTCAATACTTACTGTAAATATCCCTTATCACTGCCTGACATGTGTGGCGACAAACGTGAGAAAATCCTGGCACGCGAGGCAACGCTCTGCGAGCTAAAGGTGGGCGATATGCTAATCTGAACCGTGGATGATTGTGATTTGGTACAAGATCTGCTTTTCAGAGGAATCACGCAGACTGTGTCATTAAATTAATTAATAAATAAACAACAGTGCTGCTTAAACTTTCCTACTCCGCATGAAATAAGCAAAAGGTGTGATTGGTAGTGACCCATTTAGGCCAAGTTTATTGGATGCACTCAGCACGTTGGAGGTGCAACAGATGGGCTCTGATTGTATAGTTTGGGAATGACTATGTTCAGCAGTTTAAGGTTATCTGCAAAGATTGGAGGGAAACTGTTGCAACAACTGGAGGTCAACTTCCCAAAGAACATGTCAAAAGTCTATCTTTGCAGACGGTGTTTCGGATCCACTGGTTCCTACTTTAACTGGTGACTGTCGGCGGAGGGTGTTGCAGGTTTCTGTAAGATACAACAGCTATAGAAAATAGTGACAGAATGTATTACTGTCCTTGTAAATGCCACTTTGTATGCTGTTCATTTGAGTGTCAAACCACATGTTGTTGATTCGTCCATGGAGTGGGAAACATAAGTAATATTCAGTTGCATTTCTAGCATTGCAGGTCAACATCGTGAAAACAGGATGAAAGCAAGTAGTCTTGTTCTATTTGTATTATCATTTCAAAACATGCCAGCTTCGAGTCATGATTTGACAGTCCCAAGTTAGAATATCAGTCATGGAATATTTCAAGTCATACAGCCTCGTCCTAAATAAACCAACAAGAGGCAGAAAAATTCTAAATTACTCATTCGTTGGTTGTAACTAACCTACATTTTAAAAGAGGTAGAAAAAAATTATAACAATTCGGATTCTGGATCGTGATTCTGTCCCAAATGATCATATAATCCTTTGGCCAGATTGCTCATCCCTGCTACACACCGATCAGCCACAGCATTATGACCACTGACAGGTGGAGTGAATAACACTGATCATATTGGTACTATGTGGTGTTCTGATGGAAAACCTTGGATTCTAACATCCGTGTTGATGAGACTTGGACACCCAAATAAACATTGTCCCACAACAAACACACTCCCTCATGCAAATGGAAATCCCACATGTCACTGGCCTACCCCCGCAGGAAAATGCTCCCCACCACATGGAAAAAATATCTATCAATCAGGAACATGTTGAGGAACATGACAATGGTCCAACATGTTGATTTGACCTCCAAACTTCCTACACTTCATTGTGATCAAACATCAACAGGATGCAGTGGAACAAGTTTGATTGACAGAGGCTCCACTGCACAAGCCAGAGCACTCAAAGGATCCAGTGCCAACGTCCTGGTTCCAGACCCCATAGGACACCCTGAGAGGTCTTCTTGTTCATGCCCAGTGGTTCAGAGCATGTTCGAGCACATAAGAAGAACCAACACAACATTAGGCAGGTGGTCACAATGTTATGAGTCTGTATGTTGGTCATTGGTCGACTGCATCGCTAAAGAATGCAGTGACATTCACAGTTCAACACGTGGGATTGGTTTGCTACACTTTGCAAAAAGTTATAAAAAAAACCAAATAAAGTTATGGCATTATTTCCTAAACCATCTTAGCACCTGAAACATTTGCACAGAGCTGCATCTCTGCTATCCATCACATCATGTGGAAAGTCATGTGAATTGGGAAAGTGCCAGAGTTCCGGTTTCAATTCTCATCATCTTATTAACAAAAATGCTGAGTACAACAATGTGTTGCACAAGAACCTGTAACTGAAAATTAATTTAAAGTGGCTGTAATCACTGGCACCACAGCACTGTCAGTATCATTTCCAACTAAGTCTGTTTTCAAGGCGGATCGATCGATGCTCAGTCACACCCTGTTAGGAGGTGTCATGAGATTTCACTTGCAAACATGAGCCTGTCCATCACTGGTGGTTGCAAGTCTTAATTTGAGCTTCTAGAGACGCATCAGTCTGGTTGAACAACTCTCCCAGACTGCCATTAATAAAGATGCAATTCAAGAATGTTACTCGTTCATTCAGAACTTTCAGACATGCTCCTCTACAGCTCTGTGAAGTGAATGGTCAGACCTCTGGATGCCTCTAGCTCTTCACCCCCGAGTCAAGTTGTTGTTAACAGGACAATCTCCTTTTAACTCAGTGTCACCTGCAGGTAGCTTGGCATGTTTGCTCATCATTCTGACCTGTGGTCTCCAACAGGGAGCGACGTGGCACCGAGCCACATGCTGTACACTGCTCGCTCTGCTCCCTGCTCCCATTACTGGACAGGCAGTATCATAACCCACTTACATTACACATTGTCTAGACTACTTCAGAGTCTAGACAACTTGTAATGTAAGTCCCGTCTTGAACAATGTCATAATAGTCCCAGCCAGGGTGTGCAAGATAAAATTTATAATAGGCTACTTGATAAATTCTAACAAAGTCCCACAGGCTTATTTCACTCGGGTGCGTGTTCAGTCATTATCAAAGGCACATTAGATATATTCTGCTGATATTCAGTTTATCGCTAGGTCCTCTTGTCAACAGTTAAGGAGTCAAGAACACTTCAACTCCATTTATAACACAAAGCACATGCAGCAGTAGAGTAGGAATACTAAGTACTGCTTCACTGCTTCACACCTTTTATCCAGGTTAAAAATCAAAACCAGATAAAAAGGGCGGAAAAGGTCATTCTGGCATTTTTTGACAGTGAACTTCATTTGCCTGCATGTCTTCCAAAGTAACTCGATACTTTTTCTACTATATTCATGACATGAGACCCATTTTATCATTTGCAGACTTTAGATCTGGCATCACTTGGAAATCCTATTACGAACCCTTAAAAATGCACCTACTGGAGCAAAAACTGCTGCCAGATTGAAGCCTGATAGAGTCCGCTTTCACACGGAAAAGAGTTCTTTAAAGTGGCATTTTCAAATAAAATATCAACTCCATCACAAATAGTCGGCACCACCTTCAGCCTGCTATCTGTCGCTCTCTCATCCCTGCTCACAAACCCGGAGTCTTCGCAGACACTCTTGACACGCGCTCGCTCCGGTCTCATTTCACGGCGATCCCGCGGAGCTTCGGAAAAGCAAGCAATGGCACCATATTTTACGTAAGATGCCCAGCTCGAGGGCTACGAGAGTCAAACGCGCAAGTCAGCTGAGCAATAGCACTGCTGAGGTCAAATCCGACTCAGACACTCTGCCCACACTGCAGAGCTGTCTCACCGAACCACACAGAGAGGCAGAGAGAAGAGAGGTAGAGAAAGAGTTTAGGCGTGTAGGAGAGAAGCGGGAGAGTGATCCTTCCATTCATGGCATCTGAAAACATTAGAATTTGACTATCTGTGAGGAGTTTTAGGATTCATGTGGGGTATTAAGCAAGAGTAGATGAGGAGAAAGACAGACCAGACAACAAACCCCACACACAGGACAGCATTTATTCAGAAATCCTGTCAGGTTTTTCTTCCAGTTTGAATGAGCAGCCTCTGTATGATTTACTGATCAGTGTGGAGGCTGCGGATGAGATCTGAAATGTGTAGCGCGAGCTCACGGACGACACAGAACAGACTTGGCAGAAGGCGCTTCAGATGGCGCTGGCAAGCACGGCTCTACGAAATGACACAATATGATTCCAACAAAAGGCACATGAGCAGAGATTTTAGGGCAGAGAGGGAACAGGAGGCGGGGGGTTGGGGGGATGCAGCTACATTGCTGTGAGTCAGGAGATTATCAGCGAGATTAAAATCTGTTTTTTTTTTATTGATTAAAAAGAATCAAATTCCTCTGGAGATGGTATCTGAAAATTCCTCAGGATCTTAATTAAAAAGATTTCTCAGATGTTGATATTCACCGCATAACAGCATTTCATATTTAATGCAAATTACACTGATTTGCTGGCATCGCATGACATTGGATAAAGCTATTCACACATGCAGAACAAAAACTTCTGAGTCACTACTTCGCATGAGAAAGTTTTCCAAATGATCATTTATTAAGTTAGTATAGGAGTCCACTGAAACTGAAGGACCAGTAAAAGGGATTCTCTTGTAGGCAGAGTGTCCTTGTTTGAAAGATTTTATGTGCAATCTGCTGTTAATCTGTTGAAACAGGAGTAAAGTTATAGAATAGAATAGAATAGAATAGAATAGAATAGAATAGAATAGAATAGAAGTTGCATGCAAAGTCGCAGACATGTGAATGTGGGCAACTTGGTTCCAGAAAACTGAGAAGTGTAATAAAAGAATAATGAAGATGGAGCAGGTGAGATGGATATCAGATGGATCAGAACATATAAATGTGAACCACATGGGTCTCATGCTTTCCCAATAAACTTCTCACTTTGGACACCAAACACGACACACACCTGTATTTCATTCCCGTGTGCTTCCCCGTGGACTCCTTCAGTGAGATGTGTCGCGGAGTGAAGGAGCCGAAGCTGCGCGCAATGATGGCCACTGTGCGGAACTTGGCCCGGGCTTGGTTGACCACGTTGGGGCTGGTGGCGCTCTGCTTGCTGTGGTCTCCATTCCCCCTCTTCAGGTTGTGGTCCGTGCAGGCGATGGACACCTGCATGGCTGAGCTTCAGTTGAGGGGAGCAGAGTCCGAGAAGAAAACTTGCAGACGGCACAGAGGGAGTGGAAACAGTAAAGTCTCCAACTGCGTTTTTCTTTTTCCTTCTTCTTCTCTTGATTCTTCGTCCTCTTCTGCTCGGGGTCTGTGTTTAGGTTCTTCTGAAGTGCTTTTTGTTCTCTCCTTGTAATTGGATAAAGTCTTCAGTCGCTCACTTCCAAGAGTGCTGCGTCTCCATGTGCATCACTTTGTTCCGTGCAGTAAAATAAACCTTTTTCTTGTCTTTTCTGTGCTCACACCAAGTCTTCCATTTTAAGTATTTCCTCGCAGAAGAGAGGCAGCAGAACAGAGCAGGTCAATCATCAAAAGCCTCCAACAACAAAGACTCTTCAGCTCTTTGAGGGATCCCCAATTTATTCCCCAACTGGTTTTCTCCTTCTCCTTTTCTCTCTCTGTTCGCCTCTGACGCTGAGCCTTTTTTTTTTCCTAACAGAGTTTCAGCTGCAGAATGACAATCAGAGGAGGTGGAGAGAGAGAGCAAGAGAGAGAGAGAGGGAGAGAGAGAGAGAGTGCAGAGGGATGGAAAGAGGAGTGAGAAAGAGAGACGGAGATACGACCCAGGCACTGCGCTCTCCCCGGTCTGACTGGTGGAAGAGAGTGCAAGCGGTAGCCTCAGAGAGAGAGCGAGAGAGTGTGTGAGAGAGAGAGAGAGATGGGGGAGAGGAGGGTGAGGGAGGAGGGGACAGGGTCAGAGAACAGATAAGGAGACAGGGCACAGAGCAAAGAGGAGGAGGGAACAGAAAAAAAGGTGGGAGTCACTCTCAGGTCCTGGCACGGTGCGCCATCACACTTGTGCCATCAGCACTTTTTCCAGTCTTGTCACTTCTCCTGCCTCCTCTCCAGCCTCCTCAGCGCTCCCTGGGTCCCGCCTGCCGATCTTAATGTGTGTCACTAATGTGCTTGTGCCCCAGTTTCCTCCCCTCTTCCTTCCCCCCACTCCTCCTCTGACTCCCTTCTTTCCCCTCACGGTATTTACTCTCTATCCGATATTTTCTGACGCTCTTCCCTCTCTTTGCCTCCTTCTTCCTGTTGTTTTTCTCAGCAGGGCTGCTCCGGCACCGACAGCGCACCTTCAGGGAACTGAGAGGGATGTAATGCAGCTCACAGCTCCCTCTATCTCTCTCTCTCCCTCTCTCTCACTCTCTCTTACTCCCACTCGCTCTCTGACTCTCTCTCCTCAGCTCCACCTGTCTCCATCTGCTGTTTCTCACCTGTCACACATCTTTGAAGGCTCCTTCCTCTCTTTCCTCACCTGTAATGTCCAGACAACAAAGCCTGTTGCCCTTTATTCCCTCTGCACACAGCAGCCTCTCTGTAGTATTTGTTTTTCATTCTTCTTCCCCCTTTTTGTGTCTTTCATGTTTTTTTATCTGGACTAAACGCAGTAATAGTTGTAACAGCAGCCGTAATAGTTGGCTGTTTGTCCTGCAGCAGGCTAAATCGAGCCCCAAAATGGTAAATTTTAGTTCATATATTGTGGAATCTGTATAATTGTATTCTTCTGGAGTCAGCATATTTAGTTTAGCTATATATTCAGTATACTATATCATGCTACACTTACTATGTATACTGTATATAGCTCTAATTAATATTCCAGCACCAAAAATACAGTAGAATATCATGTAAATTAACAAAAAATAACCAAATAACACTGTCATAATGTAAAATGAAGTAATTTTCCGTAGAAATTAAAATACATTTTCAAGCCTTTATTTTGAAAAAAAAAATCATTTTGGGGGCTTTTTATTGTTAAACTAGAAAAGCACTCAGAGAGCGCATACCTCCGCCAAGGAGCTTCAGTCCATCCCCAACACAATCTCCTAATTCACATATTTTGTATGAAACGTTACAAATACAAACGTAATTATATACAGTTCAAATTTCCTACCGACTATGCGGCCTTCACCCCACCCTAACCTAATGAACAGGCACGGCCTCTAGCGTGGCAGCTCCTAACAGCCTCCCAGCTTCTTAGACAACTGGAGATAAGAATGCCGGCCCAACCGTGTGTATGTCGCTCAGGAAGGAAAGAGAACTCCGCCATTGTCGCTGTCTGTCGCATGGAGACTCAAAATCTCATGTGGTCAGAGGGGGTTACCCCAAAAACAAGAGTGCCCTCTGGTGGCTTTTAGAGTAAATAACATTTAATTGTCCACCCGGTTACACTTAGATTTAAAAAAAAAAAGTCTTAAGTCTTTAAGTCTTTTAATGTGAAAATAAATTCCATTCTAACTTACAGTTTTTATTGGTATTTCACATCAGACATGTGAAACAACAGCTTATTTTGTCATTTAATTTATATTTTAGTGTATTTCAAAAATGTGGCATAAAAATCTGTACAATAAAAAAAAGCAAAAATTCAGTTAAATTGCTGACTTTCTTTTTACAGCGCACTGCATGTCCGAGTCAGAAACAAGTATTTGCTGACATAAAGTAATCATTTTCTCCCAAAATCCCCGAACGCACCGTACATACAACCCCCCATAGGCAGCTACAAATCAAAGCGAACGAGAGGAGGATGGATGGACGCGATGGGGGAGGTGTGGGGGAGAACGGAATCGGGAGGAAGACTAAAAACAGCAGGCTGAGGCAGAACGGAGCTGAGAAAACAGGGAATTAATGCATCTGTGTGTGTTTGATTACTGCACATCCAAGTGTGTGTGTGTGTGTGCTGGTATGTCAGTGGCTGTGTGTGCATGCATGTGAGTGTGTGGTGTGTGTTTGCAGGGTAAGGTGATAACGTGCGCTTTCCAGTATTTCTATAAGGGGTGTCAAGCGGAGGTAAATGGAGCGTTTCGCTGCAGGGCTTCTCAACACTCAACGTTTTTCTGTTTGTGTGTATGCAAACACACACACACAGACACACACACACACACACACACACTCACACTGTAGACGAGCACATGTGGTGTAAATGTCAGCACTGCAGTGTTTATACATGCAAATGTTTGGACAGAATAGAGAGGCCATATCAGTATCTGGACCCCACAAATACCCAGGAAAAAAATTAACTGCAGTATTTCTTATCATAACATTAACATTTGGTTTGCTTGTGTGGTTCACTTTATTGCCAGCAGATGCTTTTACTGTAACAGCTGACACATGTAAATCTCAGATGTTAACACATGCAAAAAGACACTTCCAATAGCAATCTACAACCACGAGGATGTGATTGCTAATGCCGTGGAAATGTCAGGCTAAGCCCATTGTTATCAGCCTGATTCATCTCTCAACACCAGCATGTAGACTGGAGGAGGGAGGCGCGGAGCCAAGGACGAGGAATTAACTGTACAGCATACTGCCGTGATGGAAATAAAAAACATACGACCTCTTCAGCCCTTCACACAGCCTGACTACCAGGAGCCACATTAACTGTTAGAACAACTGTAAAATCAGTGCCAAACATTAGATTCTTTTAAAGTGCTATATGTTTCAGAGCAACTACCAAACCGATACTTTGAAGAACATGCTCTTATACCGAAACCATTTTCAGCATTTCTCTAATGACAGTCAGTTGGCCCTCCGTGAAAATATCTCAACAGCTAAAAGACGGATTGGCTGGAGGATTCATTTTAACAAGCTCGCTCTGAAGTTGACATTAATGGAGCAAATGAAACTATGGGTTTGATTTCCATAAAAGTGGTGCACACATTCAACTGTGATGATGCTTTAGCTTTCTAACCTGCGGCCGCCATCCATTCAAAGTTTTAACTGGTCTGTAAAACTAACGGCTTTTCCATCAGAATTGGTATTTTGTATTTAATGCCAAGTGGTAAATGTTAAATCCGCCCCTCTGGTGAAAATCAAGCTTTTCACCTCATCACCACACCCATATGGCAGAGGTGTCCAGTCCTGGTCCTCGAGAGCCACTATCCTGCATGTTTTAGATGTTTTAGATGTTTCCCTCTTCCAAAACACCTGATTCAAATGATCAGGATCGTTATCAGGCTTCTGCAGAGCTTGACAATGAGCTGATCATTTGAATCAGGTGTGTTGGAAAGGGGGAAACATCTAAAACATGCAGGATAGTGGCCCTCGAGGACCAGGATTGGACACCCTGCCATATGGTGTATGTTATATTGTAGAAAATGGCTGAGCATTTCCACCTTCAAACTGCAGTGTATCGATGCTCATCTCAAAAACTTCAAACTTCCGAAGTCTCCGAACAAACTTCCGAAAAAACTGAAAATTATTAGCATATCATTAGTCTCCTTCAGAACTGGTTTCTGGTTTGAACATACAGAACTCCAGCATTAGAACTGGCCATTGTGTAGCACAGAGTAGTTTTACAATGTTTGAGCCGTAGGTGAGCTGGTGTGCTCGAGCTGCAGCGTGCATTGTAGAGAAAGCAATGAAGTAGAATGACATCTTAGTCATTTTAAAGCAGGAAGGGATTATTTTCATGGAAAAACATCCTAAATATGTAACTTTAACATACAGAGATTAGTTTTTTGGGGTTAAATCAATGACAGGAAAGGGACTTTACTATTCTCTGCACTAAGATGGTGAAGATAGTAAACCATATGCCTGCTTAACATCAGCATGTTGCCACTCTCATTACAATCACAGCATTTAGTTTAAAGCACCACTGTGCCGACCGCATCACAGAGCTGCTGTCACGACTGTCGACTCTGTTTTCCACAGGGCCCTGTCTTGAGGGCAGCACAATGACCAGCACAAGCAACACTTCAACAGTTCAGTAGTTTCCTGACCATTACATCTGGGCAGAAACTGAGAATAGATGTCTAAGAACTATGCTACATCTGTTTCGCGTGCAATGTCAATTTGCTTCCCCTTTTGGGGTTTGGTGAAAACAGAAAACTGGGGTTTTTCATGGCTCACAATGAGCCTTTTGGGGATTTTGGGTGTATACACAACAGCAAACATGATTGGTCCACGCAAAGTAAGGTCAATAACTCTATGTTACCTTATTTGACAGAAATAGGTGGATTTCTTGTTTTTTCTGACTGTTTAATGAAGAAAATGTCTTCTATGCTCGATTCATAAAACCCAGTTTAGCACAACGGGTTACAAAGAATATAATATGCTTTTCTGTTTTCCACTCTTAGCGTTTTGCCACTGGAGATCTTCCTTTGACAGTGGCTCAAACAAACTTCTTTTGGGGGGTCACTTAAAACCTCTTTGGGGAATACATTAAAAAAAATCTATGCAAGAAACCACATGCAAATCAAAAACACAGTGCAACTTCTCTCCTGTCATCTCCAACTTGTTTATACCGTGTGAAAAGCTTCAGTTCATTAAATTCTTGCAGCAGACAGATATGTTGACGTGCGACCCTCCATTGTATTTGTCTTTAATAAATTATATGCAAACAGCAGCAGGCTGCAACAAAGTAAAGCCATTCAATACTGCACATCAGGCTGGTCTGTCAGGACTCAATACATTGCTCTTGAGTACATGAGAGATGTTGGATTACAATGACCCACCCATCCTGACTGCTACTGTCTCCTTGCCAATTTATTTTTTAGCAAAAGTAGCATTTTAGTTTTGAAATGCATGAGGGTGCAAATGCGGTCGTGTCACATTTTAATGGCATTATGTGAAATTAAACAGAGAGAGAACTTGCGTTAGTGCCAATGGCTTCATGAACATTTTCACTATTTATTTCTATCATTATTGAAGTTTTCTAAAATCCCACACTGTGTGCCTTTGGCTGAAGATTTGAGGTGGTGCATTTTGAGGTCATGCTGCTCTGCAAAGTTCAGACACCAATATAATTTCCTGGTGATGGTCTTCTCATTTATTTAAAATGCTTTCCCCTGTTTGGCACAGCTGTTACAGAGCAATGCAACCGGGAATGTGCCTGGCTAAGACCGAATGTTATCAGCTAATTTTGGCCAAACAGATATTTCTGTACGACCGCATATGTTGTCTGATATGCACTGATATGAACACTTTTTCATAAAAAATGTAATGCAGGAAAAGATCCTTGGGGTCATTTAGTAATAATAATAAGAAGCTATCTCTATAGTACTGTGTAAAATTGGATTTACAGGGTGTTTTACACAATATTAATATACACAAGGCCTTAGAAAATGACAATAAAACATTAGTAAAAACAGTGAAACACTAAAAAGAGCAATAACACAACTTGGATAAGATGTTATACAAATGTCTGTCTGTACAGGTGGGTGTTTAGAAGATTTTTGAACTAAGGCACTGAATGAGCTTTTTTTTAATGTAAGGGAGAGCTTATTCTGTAGTAAGAGCATGGCCCCCCTTTGTTTTAAGCCTGGATAAAGGGACTTTTAACAGTAACTGATTGTCAGATCTGGGGGGTCTAGGTTTAAAAGTAATCACGAGAATCCTAAATTGAATTCTGTACTGAATGGGGAGCCAGTGTTCAGAGTAATGTGTTTCCTGCACCGAGTGTTGAGACTACTGGAAGTAATCTTGCGGCTGAATCACCTGTAACCAGCATTGTTAGTTTTCATGGTATTTCACAATAGACTCAGTTTAAAAATAATAAATGACAGATCTTCCAAACAAAAAAAGTAAATTACTTTGTTTTAATAAAACACAACTAAAACTACCAAAATCTGAATTTAAATCAGGTAATGTCTGATAATAATAATAGATATTTAACCAAGAATTAACTGGTTTCAGTTCTTGCTTGCTACTGATGTCGTGTGATCAGTAGCAGGAGATTCTTGAGGTTTTATTTGTGTCATCAATCCATGAAAAATAACTTTTGCGGCTAGAATTAATGGCAATGTGAAGTCTATAAACGTGACATGATACTTATTCATTCTTACGCCATTACTGGAACTCCTCCAGATAAACTGGCCCCGTCTGAATAGGGCTTCAGAATCACTCGGTAATTGTCTTTTTGGGGACAAAGTGGCTTATGGAAAGCAGAGGCAGAGCTGATTGTTGAGGTAATTGGTTGTATCTGACTATGACTGATTTGGATGCAGTCCATTGTTTTAAACTGCAGCGTTTCATTGATTTGATTTCAACAGCACAGAAGCGCATTGTTTAATCCCGCAATCAGCCTTTCAATCAGCTCATCTGCAGCACTCTATGTTCACATGACTCCATTTTCATATTAGAATACATTTGTAAACATTAAAAAACATAAGAATATTATATAACCTATTGCACTGCATGTAATGTGTTACGTTTTATGTGTTGTGTACTGTATATTGCACATTTTCTATCAAAGGGGAGTGTTGGATGCTTTCCGTGTCCTGACCCCGGTGAAGTCCTTTCAAAATGAACTCTTCATATTATCTCCAGCCCACCATATCTCTCACCTTACTGAGCAGATGTACACAGCTGCAGATCAATCTCACACCTAATGGAAAAGCAGCTCATTCCAGATCAATACCGTCCTGCTTCTCGAGGGAACCGCGGATTCCCAACCAATTCCGCACGTGGAACTGGAGCTGGCCTAAATCTTCTTTACTTTAATGAGCAGCGGGAAAGTGCTGAGCGAAAAAAGGACTGTGGTTACAAAGTGTGTTACTGTGCTGGCATGAGTGCATATCACAGCACATAGGCACAAGATTATGTGTGGGGGGAGATTGGACAGCAGTCACACAAAGCAGCTGGATCAAACTGTGCACTAGTTTAAAATCTAAACACAGTAATCCATTTGAAATGGAGCTAATCACACTGACGTACTGATTTGCATCGACTAATTTGGTTTTCAAACTATGAATCACTCCTTTGACCTAAAATTCTCAGCTCAAACTCAGTTGCTTGCGTTGGGAGTTTGTTGAGCTGTAGCTCACAGCTGAGCAAACCTGCATACATCTTACATTCATTTTTTTAAATAAAGTTTTCAGCTGAAATTCAGCTTCCATACTGTATATCCAAATACACATGATATCCTTTGAGTCAGACGGGACAATAACCAACCCCACAGGCCATTTGTGGAAACAGCTTATTGCGAACCAGAATATCATGTTATTGTTAAGTGACCTCTTGCAGTCATATGAGACAGATTCAGTATGAGGAGGTCAGGTGATCTTATACAGCCACAAAGTCTCATAAGTAGGAAGTCAGGATGGATAATCAACGAAACACTGACCTTTACCATGGGAGTGCACTGTTTGGTTCCCATTCCAACAGTCAATTTAGTTTCTGAGCTGGAAGGCAAAGCTTTAAATATACGAGTTGGTCTTTGTTGAGCTCTTGGTAGCGACCGAAAGAATGAGATTGAGAATGCAAGCAGCTAAAATGAGTTCCCTCCTTAAGGTGGCTGGACTCAGCCTTAGAGATCGGTGAGGAGCTCAGACATCCAGAGGAACCTTGGAGAAGAGCTGCTGCTGCTTTGCGTCAAAACAAGCCAGCTGAGGTGGTCCAGGCATCTGATTTAGATGCCCAGGGCGTCTTCCTTTGGAGGTTTGCTGGACTGGAAGGAGTCCAAAGGGTAGATCCACAATTTGCTGGAGGGATTACATATGTCATCTGGCCTGGACCGCCTTTGGATTCCCAGGAGGAGCTGAAATGTCTTGATTGCTCTGCTCAAGACATCTGTCACCATGACCCGGCCGCATATAAGTGGAAGAAAATATAATAGAACTGTGTGTGTATCATGGTAACAGAGGCAATAAAGGTTCTTTGACCTTAACAAAGGACTTGTTTATAAACCAGAAGATATTCTTCTCTTAAACCTTATCTGGTTGGTATTGCACCCAAACTTAGCAATGTGTCTTTGACATTTCTCCTGCTGGAACACTCCACTCCAACACTCTTAACTCCATGTTAGAGGGTACAAGGACAAATTACCTGTTTGATCAATTAGGGTGGAGGACTTGTTGGGTCAGAACATACACTATGTAATACTGATGGCTGTAGCGAATTTGGAATTTTCTGTTAAAGTCTCCATTTTGGCTTTTTGAAACCAGACAGGACAGGCAAGAGGTGACTCTGACTGAGAGCCCCAGGACACTTTATACACCCACATGTAGGTCACAAGGTAGCCATTCTTCTAAAACATAGATTGCTTTATTTTCTATATTATGCTAAATGGGATCATCATTTACAAAATGAATACTAGATTGTGTTGGAGGAGACTTGAAACTAGCAAGTAGGACCATAAACTCATTAAGAAAATGCTTGTTTCAAGTCTCCTCCAACACAATCTAGTGTTGGAGGAGACTTGAAACAAGCATTTTCAAGTTAGTAAGACCATAAACTCATTAAGAAAATGAGTTTATGGTCCTACTAGCTTGTTGAGGAGACTTGAAACTTGCAAATAGGACCATAAACTCACTAAGAAAATGTTTACTGAGATAACAAATCTCTTGAGAAGTAGGATCACTTTCACACAGACTTCTATACTATTGGACTACTTTTTGCAACCAGAGGAGTTGTCCCCTGCTGGTCATTTAGAAGAATACAGGTTTAAAGCACTTCCATCCATCCATTATTTATACACAGCTTATTTATCTGTAGGGTCACGGGGGGGACTAGAGCCTATCCCAGCTGACTCAGGCGAGGCAAGGGACACCATGGACAGGTCGCCAGTCTATCGCAGGGCGGTTTAAAGCACTTTCACCACCTTACTTTTCAGACCCGAAAGCTACAGGTGTATAGAATTTTTTGGTCTTCACAGTCATAAATAAAAGACCGGGTCTGTCTGCATATAAGTAAAATGACTTAATTCCAAATTCCAAACTTAATTTTTGGCCAAATGCCCGTCTGAATATATTTGTGCTGGAGAAACTAAGTGGGGACGAGAGTCTTCTCTGTGCCCAGCTGCATAGCAACATCTCAACATCCTGTGATGCATGTGATGCGTTTAAGGAACATTGGTAAGTTGTAGCTTCTGAAAACAAGCTGTGTTACACTCTCCCCCTCCACACTGTATGAGTCTCTGCATGCACAGCACTTACGCTGTACCACCCACCAGCACAAGTAAATTCTGTAATGAAAGGTTTCCAAAAATGCTACACACTGGACCAAGGTATGAATATATCCAAGTTATAGATATCATGATGTATCGTTATGATTGTCTTGCAATATATCGATTATTACAGTATCGCTGTATCATGACAGCATCAGTATCGTAAGCCATGTATCGCGTATTGTATTGTGAGGTACCCTGCGATTCCCTCTCCTAGAAATGATGAGAAAATATAACTTAAGTAACTTATAATATAGCTATAGATCTATCATTTCCTAACTTTAAGTCACAGATCATCCTTATGAAAACAAATTAAACTGCCCCTTTATTCCTGTTTACAATAATTTACATAATGTGTTAGGAAATTACCACTGTGTATGGAAAATTACAAAAAAGGCAACACTTAAAATGTATTATTCAAGGACAAAAGTTTGACTATGTGTGCAATTAAATGAGAATGGAAGGCAAACAGTGCAACCAGTGTAAAAAGTAAGTCTGTCGCCCTGTGCTTCAATCTTTTATATAGAGTCTTGGTCAGCAACAGATTGAGAAACATATAAAACTGGTGGAAATGAGTCATGCACTCCAACCTATAAAAGACAAGGTTAAGAACTCATCGTAAATCATTTGTCAGCATTCTGATGACACTTATACTGTTCTGTATCTGGAAATCTACAGCACAACATTATGGCTGTGATTCAAAGATAACAGTAAGGCTCTGTGTGTGTGCGCATATGTGTGTGTGCTCTTTAGGGGTAGCGACACAACACTAAAATGACTCATTACTACGACAGCCTGGGATTTCTGGCACGGCTCTTCCGGTTGACTTAAAGTCCAAATGATGCAGCAGTCAAATTGAAAGCGCCTTTGCAGCTGTGTCCCGTAACGGCACATGCCCTGTAGATTTGTGTGAAATTTTTGGAACCAACCATCCCAACGAACCAACTGTCAGAGTGACTTACAATAGCTGCTGGTTGTGGCTAAAAATAATGCCTTGTGGGTTTAAATTGCGCCCTCATTTCTGTGATCTATTAGTCAGGGTGCACATATTTTTAGCCTTTTTCACCATTTTTCTGATCATCATCTCGGCTTTGTTTTTGTTTTCCCAGCAGCTGCCCCGTAAGCGGCAAGTGATGACACATCCATAACTCTGAGCGCAAGGCAGCGACTGTGTCCTACTTTTGCACCTGTGTGCGTAAAAGTGCGCATGTGAGCGTGTGTGTGTTGTGTTCATGCTGGGTCATGAGCTTTGTCAGCAAAAGCCCACACACTCCATACTGAAATCCTCATGAGATACCCCATGCTACGAGTGAGTGTGTATATTAGAGGTGGGAATCCTTGGCATCACGATTCAATTCAGAAGAGAATCTCAATTAAAAACTGTTTTCGTTTCTATTAGAAGAAGGTCTCCGGTGCCTTGTGTGCAAACCACTGACTCCTGACCTTTGCTCACTGAGCTGCAAATGAAGCATAACTACACTAACAGGTGTTGATGAAGGTTGTTGTCTGACTAAAAAACACAGAGGTGTACGAGTATATCAGCCACAACATCATGACCACTGACAGGTGAAGTGAATAACACTGATCATATTGGTACTATGTGGTGTTCTGATGGAAAACCTTGGATTTTAACATCCATGTTGATGAGACTTAGACACCCAGATAAACATTGTCCCACAACAAACACACTTCCTCATGCAAATGGAATTCCCGGAGTTGGCAGGTCTGCATACTAGAACTACGGCAGCGTTCTACAGCTTTGGCAGCGTACTAGAGCCATGGCAACGCTCAGCAACGCTCGGCAGCGTTCGACGACGCTCAGCGGCGTGCACAACTATTCGAAAAATGGAAAGTGTTATCCGAATGCCACCACAACGAACGAATATTCGGATATTCGAATATTTGAGACCAGCCCTATGGATAAGCCAGCTATAATTTCTGAATTCACCAGTTTAGCAGAAAGAAAGTGATATATGTATAGTCTTTGATATAGTTGCATGATCAAGTGTGCGATGTCAGGAAAAAGAGAAAGAGGCTGCAGCAGGATGTGTCATTGTAAAAGATCTATTGCATGAGTTCAGAAATGCAGAGACAGGCACTTAGCATAGTTGCATTCCAAAAGTGTGCTGATGTAAGAAATACTAAGAGTCAAAGCTCATAATTACAAAAAAAGCATTTGCACCAGTGCATGTAAGAAGCTTGATACATAATAAAGAAAAGCCTGCCTACCATTCTCCATCAAAATAGAACCCAAAAGTTAGCAGTGAAAATGCCTGCATTGCATTCCAGCAACTTTCTTTTATACAGAAAGTTTTGGAGCAAAATTAAAACCAGAAATCTAACTAATCGTAGACGTGTCCATCTTGAGCGTCACTGTCCATGAGAGTTAAAATGCCAAATATCTATAGAAGTTACTTTGATTTAATTTCTAGAACATATAAATTTGGTTGTCAAACAGCTACTATGAGTCCAGATCTAAAATCCACTAAACAGGTAATTAGAATGACATCAAACATGATATGTTTATCTCCTTCCTGGGATAATAAGAAACGGTGTAAACAGGCATATAAATTGTGGAATTTCATTAAACATGATAGCTTCTAAAATTAACCAAACTATAGAGGCTCTCTGTGTCTTTTACAGTGATAACAGAGAAAATGGGTCCTCATGTGTGCACCCTCCACAATTCAGTGGTGAGGTGTTCTCTTCAATGCTGGTCCTGATGACCTGGATTGTTGAGTCTAGATTTTTGGGACATCACTCTGGTGATGCTGGAGAAGAAGGTCAGGAGGTCACAGTGAACAATCCAATCTCCTCCTCTCCAGAGGTGTGGTTATCCTCAGAGATGACAGTCTGTGGCCATTATTAGTTCCTTTGGAAGGTCAGTGATGTTCTGTTCTCTCCAAGAGGACCGTAAATGGTCATTTCACTGTAAACATCCGATCAGTTTGTTACCTGCTGCCTGATGCAGATGTTTCATTTGGATAAATGTTCTCTACCAAATTTATAGCTCTGGGAGAAGAGGTTTTGGAATTTTCTGTGTGCTGCTCTGGCATCCTTCACACAGTAAACTGTAGCTCTGCTCCTTGGTACACCACAGTCAGTCTGTTTTTTTAGTGCTGGAATTTGATGCTTAGCTCTACAAATGTTAGTGGGTCAGTGATGAGATACAAAGTATTCACAAAATAATTTGTTTTGTTTTGCAAAGCTAATTATTAAGTGATAAAATCCAAGACTCACATAATTATTCTTGAAGAAAGTAGAAGACAATCAAAGGGATTTTATAAAATGTTGATGAAACACAGACTTGTATTCAGCTGAGGACTCTAACTTAAACATGCAATCACAAAGACCAGTTTGAGGCCCTAAGTCAAGTTTACAAGGTCAACAAGGCAATACCCAAGAACACCTGCTATTTTTATAGATGTGTGCTGAGCACACAGTTGTGGGGTGAGGTGGAAAAGAGAGTGAATTATTCATTATTTTCATGCTGCACGTTCTCATTTTGCAGCACAATCCTACCCCCCACTGTTGTGTCCAAACAAACCTGTTATACTGCAGATGTATTTTTGATTAAATATAGTTTGTTTTTTGCCATTACAGGCCAATTACAGTTCAGTTGTAACAGACTCAGCAGATTATAAAGACATTACATTTTGTTACTGCTCACAGAATCAACATAAACAGGTAACTACGTAATTGTCATTGCATATTAAGACAGCAAAACTTCAAAATTGCAATTAAATAAATATTCAAATTCGAATCAGACAAAATGTCATACACAGTGACAGTTGTAGCACTTGCAGCTGTTACGTTCCACACTTGAGGGCAGGGTAGTTGTTTTGGAGGGGCAGGGTTATAGCTTCAGCAGCTTGTCCACGGCTCAAGGGAAAAAGCTGTTTCTCCGCCTGTTGGTTAGTGTGCAGATGGTTCTGAGTCTGCCTGAGGGGAGCATGGTGTAGACTATGTCATAATGTATAGACCAATTCATGCTTTCTACGTCTCCACGAGTCCACATGACTCAAATTTTGTCATTTTACCGAGTCTGCAAGGGTCTGCATGGTTGCCCACTTGCAGCCCAAGCTTTGTCATCGCACAAACTATATTCACTGCAATCCGTCAAACCACACAAGTGCCAGGGAAACTAATGATGCTCTAAACAAATGCTTGCTTTGAGTAGATGCTGTGCGAGGAGATTTACCATCACCCGCAACTTTTAAATTCATCATCAAGACAGCAGTAATTGAGGTGGCCACTGCGGGACTTTGGAGATGCTGTTCCATATCCACCTTCTGTGCTTAGGACTGATATGCTCGTCATGGAATTGCATATACACATCCTACACATTTTAAGCTTTTCATGAATCATTTTACAGCATTAAACGAAGATGGTTAAAGTTAGGGTAAGAATAGCAGATCAGCATGTCCCTGATAGTATGTAATGTATTTTCTAATATGAAGGGAGCTGCATGTTTTCCCACTGTCTGCATTTACAATATGAATTGGTCAGCACATGGGAAAACCATAATTCAATTCAACTTTATGGACCTTTGCATTAGTTCATACAGACACTCAGAGAGCCCTTTTCTGTCCAGTCATTTACTACTTAAGTCCAGCCCACCCACTTAGTAAGCTTTATAGCTGAGGCAGCCTTCATTCATTCTGCCATAGAGCCTTTACACATTCAAAAATCATTGCTGCTGTTCATCTCCTGGTCAGAGACCTCTGATACAGGTTATAAAACTTAGAGATTTGTTCCTACCTTCTGACTGTGATAATATCAAGGCCGATCCATCTTTGAATTAGGATTGCAGCGTTGTCACTAAGTTAACGATGACCTGTCCTAAATCTCTTTCATCCTCCTCAGGTAATTTAAAAATCCAGTAAGAGCCTCGCAGCAGTCAAATCCAACATCCGTGCAGCCTATAAGTCATCACGAACTTTTGATTGTTTTGGCTACTCCCGCTAACAACTTCAAATCTATTCCAGGAAACGTCGGGCGTCCCAGCTCCGCCCATCCCATCGGTCCACCGGCTCCTCCGGGAATAGCCAAGATGTAACCACCTTAATCGCGCTCCAACTCCGGAAAATGTTGCTCCCAACCTCCCCTCGTCATGTCTCCTCCATGCCTCCACATGTCTCTCATCAACACAACATAAACTCTAATTCAAGCCCTGAAATCCAAGTTTCCTCAGAGTCAGTTACCTGTCGTACAGCTTCCGGGTTCAAGCCCGCTGTCTCCGCCCACCAGAGTGATGTCACAGCCGATCCATCGGCTCACCATGTAGCTCCAGCACCCTCTGCTGTTGCAGCCCTTTTCCTCCACTGACAGGTAATGATATCAGTCTAATTGAATTCTGTTTATTTAATCTGAATCCAACTGGGGAGGAAAAGTCTTGGTGGTTGTGTTCAAATAGCAGTTATTCTCAAGATCATGATTCAAGGCCATCATAGGATATTACAATGACTGTGTTTAAGGTAGCTTTCAAAACTTATAGATAAAGCTGCTGTTCGTGTGGCACAATAATGTTGATCACTGGCTTATCAGCTCCTCATGCCCAAGAGGCTTAATGTTCCAACAGTCCCACCCAGGGCTCCAGACTGGAACCAAATTTTTGAGAGCTTGCAATTTCAAGTGGTCGCATTTGTAAATCATGAAGCTGTTTTGGTGTCGCTCTAACTGGCATGGGCAGCTACTGCACTAGCTGTATTGGTGAAAAGTAATACTTTTATAACCCAGTGGCTCTGTCAGTCTGTCCCTACCTGATGCGTAAACAAGCCATTTAGCTGTTGCATGTTCTAAAGATGAAGGCAGTTGATGGAGAAAGACAGGTCCCTTGATCTTCTTGGACAATTCTGACATTCGAATGCACTGTTTCACTCTTTTCAAAGTACTTTGGTCACACCCTTCTGAGCACACCGCAGTGGCTACCACAGCCTGCACGGTGAGGCATTTAGGGATCATCATGTAAATTTAGTGTATCAATAAGCAGATGTTCAGCAAGTGAGGTGTTTCCCCTGTGACAAGGTGGGATGCTACCAGTCAAAACGCTAGTCTGGAACTCTGTGCTGTGCCATCTTTCTTCAACTATTCAACTGCAATTAGTGCTAATTAGAAAAACAGATACAGGTGACACAGTGGTACAATGGCTACCAGCTCAAAGGTCCTTGGGCCTTTCTGTGGAGTTTACATATTCTTCCTGTGCCTGCGTGGGTTCTCACCAGGTGCTCCAGCTTCCTCCCACAGTCCAAAGACATGCCGGGGTAATTGGTGATTCTAGATTGTCTTTAGGTGTGAATGTCAGTGTGCCTTATTGTCTGTCTCTGTTTGCCTCTGTGATGGACTGGCGACCTGTCCAGGGTGTGCCTTGCCTGCACCCAAAGTCAGCTAAGTAGGCTCCAGTCCGGCCGCAAGCACAGTCCAGACCAGTGGGGTGTTTTCTTTTTTTTATTATTACTATTTTGCATTGAGGTTCATTGAGGTTGTTGTCCTTGTCCTGTTCAATATCAGACCCAATGTGGTCATGTCATCGGCCAGTTTGAGGCACTTAAGCTCTGGGTGGGAGTTTAGTTATGAGTAAAGAGTGATCTGAGGACTGAGGATGCAGCCTTGATGGAGGCCGGCATTGAGGATGATGGTTGATGAGGACTGATTGGCCAGCCCGTTACGTTGTCTTTGATCCACAGACAGATAAGTGTTTCTAGACCTAGTGTCTGCACTTTGCTGACCATTTTGTTTGGGTTTATGAAGTTAAAAGTCGATCTGAAGTCACCAAACAGCATCCAGACTTTGATGTTGGAGTTTTCCAGGTGGGTGAGAGCAATGTAAGGCACTACTGAGACTGCATCATCTGTGGATCTTTTGACCTTTTAGGTAAACTGGAGTTGATCAAGATCAGAAGGGAAGCAGTCGCTCTCTGGTGAGGCGGTAATTATGACTGACCCTTTGTTGGAGCTGCCATCAAAGTGGGAAGAGAATGGGTGGAGCTGGTCTGGGAGGGAGGTATCGATCGAGGAGGGGATGTGGCTCCGTTAATAGTCAGTGATGTTTCTGATGTCTTGCCACGCGCTGCGGGGGTTTGTATTTTTGTTTAGCAGCTTTTATATCTTCGTCTAGGTCAGCACCAGCTCTCCTGTAGGCCTCACAGTGAACTAATTTGAGTTCATCCCAGGCTTTGAGCAGCACTTGCACATTGTTGTTGAACCAGGCTTTCAGGTAGGTTTTTTTTGTAGTTACATCGTGAGTGCAGAAGTTGGTGTATAAATATACGGTGAAGTGGAGGTGTGGTGCTCAATGTCTGAGTGTTCAAAGACCTCCCACATAGTGTCCTCAAAACAGTCCTGCAGGCAGGGATGATGAGGCTTCCTCAGTCCAGATCTGTGCTGTCTTGGTCTGATGTTTCTGCTCATGAGTGGTTTGTAGGCCGGGGTCAGGAACAGGGGCATAGAGCCAGATTGTCCCATAAGGGGGGACGGGTAGGTCTTGTAGGCTCCAGGGATGTATGTTTACACCTGGTACAGTGTTTTGCTAAATGCACAGCTTGTTCATAAAAGCATCCCAAACAGGGTGATCTGATAGCCCAGTGGTTCGGGTGCATACCGCATGGGTGCTAATACCCTGAGCAGTGAGTCCATACTTCAAATTCCAGGCAACCAAGCAGTTTGCTGCTTGTCAATCCGCTGCTCTCCCCCCCCATATTTACTGTCGCTCCTCGATTTCTCTCATTCTCTCAGTGAAGTCACCTAACTGCCAAAAAGGAAGTACTAAAAGACAAAAACATCCCAAAATGCACTGCCCTGTTTTTGTATACCTCCGATTTCACTATTCATAGTGTATAAAAACATTTAAATGACAATTAATTTCTGTCTCAGTAACAAAGTATGTTATTGTCAAGCAGCAAACTCCACGGCTGAAAATGAAGACGACACAAAATGCCAAAAACTGCAGTTCCTCAAATGTCCACCTGAGGTTGGCTCCAAAAGTGAGTTACTCCCAATAGACCCCATGTTAAAATGTTCAACTTTACAGCAGAAATAATGTTCACAGCCTGGAACAAAAAGCAGTTTCGATCTCTATAGCTAATTTCCCTGTTAATGACAGTTGTATTGGAGTTAAAATTTCATAAAACTTACATATTTAAATTGTATTAAGACTTAAAGTTGTGCATAATTGAGGACGTGGCTGCTTTGAGTCACAGGTGGATGCTGCCATAGCACAATCCCCAGCCAAGAGACATTTTAGTGGCTGTCTCAGTTCTACTCATGATCCACCTTTTTGTCGATTTTTGGATCAACTGGGAATTAGTTGAAGTCGGGCACTGCCAAGATGGTGACAACCAGAGTCACTACACTGAGATATAAAACAGCTGTTCAGGAAACTTACAGGTGACCCTATGGAGGGTTTGTAAAACCTGATGTACAGTCAGTGGTTATAGTGCTGCTTGTATTATCTAAAAACATACTGAATATTACTTTGTCATCACGCAGTTTCACAATGATTATGCATATAGTGAATTTGTATATTTCTATTACTTTCAGTGCTGATTGAAGCATCACTAAGTATGAAATGTACAGATCAAGTGAACTGACAATTGCCAGCCACTGTTCTCCGCATAGTACATAATGTGTACAGTACTTACGCCCTTGTTTGCGGCTCGGCTCCAAGCGTCATGATCTAAGTGGACAGAGAAGCATCAAGGATGACTGACCTCCTTTTGACTGTAAGCTCCTCATCTCCTGCCCACAGGTCTGAGCTGTCCTGTGGACTAAACCACTGTGGCAGCTGTAGGGGGAAGTTGTTAGCAGTCAGATCTGACGCTGCTGTAGAATCTGACTTGCTAGTGGCCTCATATTTGTTCAAGAACTGCATGCGAAGCAAAACATGAGTAGAACAAACTTTATGTAGAAACTACGTAAGAAAAGTTAAACAGCGGGACTGGTATTGGGGTTAGGGCCTGTTTCAAAGGCTCATTTTAATCTTCAAACTATCAGAGTGTCACCCCTTGGAGAGTCAGGTTCTTTAATAAGCTTCTCCAGGTGTTATAACTGGGTTGGAAGCACTGTTTTTTCATAACATTTGCAGAAAACAATAAGTTTAAAAACGCCCCCAGTGATGAGGTACGGTGACCTAACATTTCCTAAGATGTAGCAGAGCGGCTCTCTGCACGCATACGAAACTGAACAGCAAAACATTAATACAAAGGTTTAAAGCTAAAAAAAAAATAAAGGTTGAGAACCGCTGCACTGGGAAAGAGAGCCACTTTGTTGAGGCTCCATATTTGCAAGGCATGCATGATGCATGAAACAATAGAAAACCAATAAAAGAACGGAAAGAAACATCCAATCAGTGGAGAGGGATTTATAGTAGGATACAAAGAATGCTCGTTCAGTCCTCGTTCATACCCAAGGCTAAAAAACAAGCCAAGTGCGAGCTTTCCGAACAGCTCGAAGCACACAAAGAATGACTTCTCTAAACGGTTCTCTGAAGGTTTTAGCAGAGTGGCATATAAAGATAAAGATAAATGTCTATTGTTCCAAACAGTCAGCACCATTCCTGATCACGACACAGCGACAACGTGAGCAATGTTCATCAGGTTCAATGAAAATATCAGGCAGACTGTATTTCACTTAAACTACCACTTAGACCCTGAAGAGTGATTAGCACTAAATCAGTCTCCAGCCCCTGCAGGCATGACTGTGGTCACAGGTCAAAGGGCAAAATGACAAAGACAAAGGGGGACCGTTAACATGTCATTAGTCAACCATATTTATTAAAGTCCATAAAGGCAGTATGTCACTTTCACCGCTGTCACTGCAGTGATGTCGCTCTGAGGAAAGATGGTACCATGAAGCAGTCGCACCTCCCTCACTTCCAGCAGTGTGCTCAAAGCTGCTTTAAATAAACAAAAGGAAATCCTACATGTTAGATTTTGTATGGTGTCAAAACATTTAACTGTACTTTGTTTGTGTTATATTATGCATATTATAGACATAACATACTGACTGTATTACATACTTACATGTACAAAGAGCAAAATACTTGGTCACACTACAAAGAGAAGCACTTTAAAACACACAGAACAAGCAGTAAGTCACATCGTAATTAAGATCTATTTTGGTGTTATACTCTCTGCCTCTTCTCCTCATATCTTGTGCAAATATTATTTCACATAAATTATTCTGCAGAATTTTTACGACACCATTACAGAAACGACGTTAAACGGTGAATAGGGAAAATGTATACTACAAGCATCAGCATATTGCTATATTACAGCTACTGAGGCTTCAAATAATCTTGGCGAGTGGCTTCTGTGTGCGTGTCGCTGGGAACGGGGCGTGATTTTATTTGCTGCGCGATTATTTAATATTGCCGGGGCATCCTGGGTAATAAGTTTGTGATTCATGTTGACACACTCGCTGATACCTGCTGAATGTCGCACATTACTCCTGGGGATTTATCCCTACATCGTTTGTGTCATTAAAGCAGCACCAGGTTAGATCATGGGTCAAGGATACCACAGCCATAAGAGTGATGAGTGTTAAGTCCACCCACATGTCAACCACAGATCATATGTCTTTGCTCTCTGTTGGCAATCACTCCTCCCCTCCCTTCCATCTCCTGGCAGAGCTGTGTGCACTGCATGAGGCTTAAGATGGATTGTAACGTGACTCTAACGAGCAATCATCTGGCTGCACAAGTGTGTTTCATGAGCCTTAATTGTTTCGTCTTTGTTAATGAATGGGCCACCAAAAGGCCTATAAAATGAAACGTCCCCGTGAAAATACATCAGACACCGCAGTTGCGCTCATCCTCGCATTCGAAGCCCCTTTCCTCATGCAACTTTCACTCTCTGTAGCCGGGGAAATCTGCATCGCTAAATGCCAAGGCAAACCCTGGGCGGCAAATGAGCAGAAGAACAGCAAAACATCACCACTCAGCTTTGCGTAAAAAGCCGGAGTTTCCATTATCCAGTGGCTGAGCACTGAGGTGTGTCGCAGTGGAAAGATGTTAGACCCTCTGCAGCTGTTACCTCCCCTCACAGTGTCAACATTACCCCCGGAAAACAACAAAACACATCTACAAGTCCTGATATAACAGCACATGACACAACCTGACATTTATAATTCAGATTCTTTTGTTAATCTCTAGTAAATTGTGCCAGATGCATAATTACACAGAGACACATTCAACCTTTACCCCAGTAGGACACTGACATTTACGTTACACAGACAGAAACACTGATAAACATCCTTTATTCTGTCATAAATCCTCTAAAGTGGAGCATCTAATGATTAGGAGCATGATCCATGAGTGTGGTTTGATCTGTTTTCTCTTAGAAATTAAATTTTAAATTACACTTTTGACAAAATACCACAAATATGTCGTAATATGAGCACAACAACAGACAGCTTAACAACATGAACATCTCGGTTTTCTATACTCTCTGTTACATTTACTGATTTACACCCAAACACACACACATGCAGGTCACCACTAGGTCTTAATCCCAAGAGTATCCATTTAGTAGCCGTCATTGTCCTCAGAGGAGCGTTAGATTACAGCTAGTTATTTAGATCTGAGACAGCTGGTGGAGATAAGAAGGCTCATGACCTTATATTTATCACTAGCACTGTTTCCCAGCCTCGCTGTACTGGGGACAGTTGTCCAGTAGTTATCACGTAGCAGTGATTATTAATGCCAAATGATAACTGCAGTACAAACAGGTTACTTGCTGCACATTAAAAGTGTAGAACGTGTTTTAACTTGGCCAATTACATGGCCCCGCGCTGTGTGTCTTCAGACATCATCACCTTCCACGTTATAATTAGAGAAATTTATTTCAATTAAACACTTGAGCAGGCCCAGTTCGAGAGAAAATTAATTAGTGAGAGAGCACTAGTATTAATCGTTAGAGTGCAGATTGTATAACCTGTCATGCAACAGCATGCCATCAAATCAAAAGTAGTACTTTGCTGTTAAGTCTCATAGTACTGCATGTTATTAAATGACATTAAAATATTTCAAGTAATTACATGTATTTCGCTTAGATGTTGGATAAATTACAGTATTACAGGAATTACTTTGTTAGTATATAATACAATATACTGCTTTTAGTAATACATAAGAGTAACTCAGTGCATTACACAATGTGACAAACTATAGGCCACCATTAGAGCAAAACATGATAGTGACTTAAGCCTTATTCACACAGGATTGGTATTACCGAGGATCTCATTTATTTATACAGCATAAGCAAAGTCTATGTTTTACACGAATTTACTGACATTATCCCCAGATATGATATTCAGGCTGTGACATAAATACCTGTGGCAGCCTATTTATAACAACTGCTGAAAGACAGAAAACTGTTCCACACTTCATGGTTCTATTCATACAGTTCATCAAAACATCTTTCAAGGTTTTGCTGCTCTGATGGATTTGTTGTTTTTACTGAACAGGTCCCCATGTGAGCCGCCTGAATTTACACCCAAAATGCTTCAAACTTTCATTTCCAATTGCCTGCTCATCCTTCTTTATTCTAGAATGGGAAAGAAAGTGGCAAAACAGAGGAGTCGCAAAAACTAAAACTGTTGCAGACAACTCTAAATCACAGCAATTCACACACGACTAGTTTTATCACAGGACCTCTGTGTTTGGCAAAGTGTGCTTGATAATTTGCATTGAGACTTTTACTTCATAAATTACAGAAATGCCAGATTCACATGGGAATTAGGCTCACAGATGACATCCACAGTTATCACAATTTAGAAGAGGTGTGCAGGTAACACTACTACGACTTGTTTCTCCAACACAAACAAATGGTTGGTTTTCAGCTTACAGCATCACTTAACGCCCAGTGATATACTGGTGTGTGGCAGCATGTTGTGATATCACTGCAGGGTGTGGTTATAGGCGCACCAAAGCACACTTCCCACCACACTTAAGCCTCAATCAGAAAGAGTAGCAGCGCTGTTTGTCAGCCAATTACTTGCTTTTACCTCCAAAAAAGGGTTTAGAGAGTCTTGATGGCCTGCTGGCTTCTTCATCCTCAAGTTGTCTCTTCTTCACATTTACTTTAAACATAATAACAGTGGAAAGTGCAGCATGTGTACTTTTACATGTAGGGCAATTTGTGGCATACAAGTCTCTTTTGTACCTATTACTCTCCACCAGGTTGGTCGCCATGGTAATATCTGTGCGAGGAGCCAATCCCCTTCAACATGTGCAAAGTGCAAGTGTACAAGTACAAGGGACCTCATTATGGGTGCCTGTGAGCAAGGCACTGTGCTCTCACGCTCTGAGAGCTTCAGCTGTGCTCTGTTTGGACTATAGGTAAATCTTTCCACCTGGGGTTAATGGAGTAGGTTAATGCTTCCTCCCGCAGCAGATCAGGTCATAGCTGTATCCATACGGGGTCACAGCTGTAAATATGAATGTGTTCCCAGGGAATGACGGGAAGTCAGGGAAATAATCTGTATCTATCTCTGTGTTTTCTGCACTTAATTTAAAATCCACCCGCCATTAATGTCACACTCTATGCAGTGCATTTATAGGAGAATCCCTGACAGCTAAATTGTACGGTACAACTTTTTTTTTGAAAAGTTTTGTCCATTCTACCTGGATGCATGACATAAGGTTGTTCTCCAACTTGCACCATAATATGAGCCCGTACGCCTACACTACCTGCGCCACAATTAGCTATTTGTTGCAGAGAGCAGCGTTCCTGACTGCTAGAGAGTCTCCAGATATGGACACTTGATAGTCAAGAGCAGTAACAACAAGAGAAAACCGTCATCTCAGTAATAGCATTGCTATGGAAACCGTATGGAGGCGTTGTGTGTGTGGGAAAAAAGCAGCAATAAAATAACACCAGGCAGGAATAAAGATGCCAGATGGCAACCAGGCAGCATCTGTAGGGATGAAGGATACGCAGTGGTTACCTTGGAGAAGAAAGTATGTGGTAAGTAGAGTGATGGTAGAGGGTGGGAGAGATAATTTGATCTATCTGAAGCGAGTCTTGAAGGTGAACATACGGCTTAAAAATTAGGTTTAGGGGTTCAAGTTTCAGTGATGAGAAACGAGACAAAAAAGGGAAACAGCTGCAGAAAACTGAGCTGTACTAGTAAAAGATTTTCAAAGTGTATTCACCACCGTTTCTCCTTTGCTTTAAGGGGAATCGCTTTGCAAGACTGAGTCACAGAAAGAAAGAGCAAATCCTGAAAAGTAAGTCAAACCTCAAAAGAATACAGCGAAAACAGACAGCTGCATTTATTCAGTGCCGGAAAGGAGATAACCAAAAACCAGCTTGCCCTTAATCTTATTTTATGTGTTGTGTTTGTGACCTTCGTGCCACTTTTTTAACTGACCCGATTTCCATTGGCTCCACTCTTTCTCTTTCAGCGTTGTTTTTTTACCTGGATGTGCTTTTCTGAAAGTGCGTGTGCAATATTGAGACAATGCATTAACCAAGAAACTGCAGTCTGAATTATCTGTGTTAAATCAGCATGCTGAATGATCAAAACGCATGCTGCACTTAACACCAGCCATCAAATGTTCTTTAAATCCTTTCAGTTGGCTGGGTTGAAAGTGTGGCGTTATAGCACACAAAGCAAAGGTCAGAGTGATGGTTATGTACCGGACTGTAGCTCTGGCCTCAAGAGCACAGATGGAGCCTCAAATGGACTCTAAGAGCTGCATGACATTTCCCCTCTAGGAAGGGTTACAGTACGTTGTTCTACTTCCATACAGTGTTGTAATATTCTACATTATCTGTACCACAGTTTAACACTTTTTCTTTTTCTTGGCCTCTAGCAATCAATAACGTAATATCTGCCAATAAGGTAATAACGGCCAATAACTTAATAACATTTTGCCAATAATGTAATAAGTTATTACGTTAATGGCCTAGCATTAAAAAAATCCTTTGAAAATGTAATAACTGCAGCCAATAATGTAATAATACATCAACAGGACTGCATTTCTTGGGGAAAAAAAAGGTTGTTTTGCGGTTTTGTGCAGTCTGCTCATCAAAAATAGGTCTAGTGGATGGCAGTCATCATATTCACTCACTCTCCTTAATTATGGTCATAGGAGTCAACTTGAGAATTATTTGTTGTACAAAATCTTTATTTAGAATATTGTTATTTGCTTTGATATTTAAACTTATGGGGCTGCACAGTGGCTCGGTGGTTAGCAGTGTTGCCCCCGGTTCGCGTCCCAGTTAGGACGCCTGGGATCTTTCTGTGTGGAGTTTGCATGTTCTCCCTGTGCAGCGTGGGTTTTCACCAGGTACCCCAGCTTCCTCCCACAGTCCAAAAACATGCTGAGGTTAACTGATGATTCTAAATTGTCCATAGGTGTGAATGAGAGTGTGCTTGTTTGTCTCTATATGTAGCCCTGTGATAGACTGGCGACCTGTCCAGGGTGTCTCCTGCCTTCGCCCTGAGTCGACTGGGATAGGCTCCAGTCCCCCCGCGACCCTAGAGAGGATTAAGCGGTGTACAGATGATGGATGGATGGATGTAAACTTATCATTTCATGCCAGCATCTCTGTTGGATGTTGCATTGTTAAATGAATTAACCGCATTTTCTTCTTAGAAAGCATTTCATTAAAACTTTTTTCAAACATTTCTCAAGGAGAAACGATTCAGTCCTCACTTCATACTGTGTTTAAATAACTGGACTGGCACTACAATGACAGTTAACTCCAATATACAACACAGAACATGAACACTCATTTACAAATGAAGAGTATTATGTATGTTATTGGCTCAAAAACTTTATTACATTATTGGCAAGTTATTATGCTATTGACTTTATTACATTTAAAATGGCCAAAATTATTACGTTATTCGTTTGCGACATAGCCTACATAGTAAAATATCTGTCACTTTTAAAGACACTGTATTAGTAGAATGAACTGTCTTTGTGCTTTTTATTATTTATTAACAACTGTGGATTGTGATGTACAATGTGTTGGCTGCAGCATGGGTGAACAGCCCAAAACAAATTTCTCATTTGTGAGACAGTAAAGTTTATCTTATTTTATCATCGTATCTTCTACATCTAAATGCACTTCAGGTACAAAAAAACAAAATCTGGTTGTTCCAAACACACTCAAATATAATGGAAAATATTATCACTGTCTGCTGATCATTCTTCACTAATTAATGAGCATCAGTAGGCCAAAACAGCAGCAAGATGTAACAGTTCTCACTGTCCACGTCACCTCTAAAAACACCTTTTTTTCTTGTGTTCATCACAGTCCAGATGTCATGATGGGTTCACAGCTCTGAGATGCACCGCATGAGAACAACACCTTACCCAGACTCCTTTTAAATGAATATCATCTGCACCCAAAAGAAAGAAAAGGACCTGTAACTGGCATAAACTGTTGGATTTAGATGTTTAAATCATGTTGCGGTGGAACTGTTCAGTGTGACTTATAGGGAGACTGAGCTGCTCAGAGTCAAGTTGCTCTTTCAGTGGCTAAATTAAAGTTGGTACAGTATAAAAGCCACCGGGAAAAGGCCGGTCCTGGCTGGTTGAGCAGGTACATACGGTGAAATGCAGCTCGGAGCCCCACAGTAAGGAGCACTTGAATCTATAAAGCCTGTTCAAGAGTAAAGCTCGCGTGAAGTTAATTTGTATGAAAGCTACTCCACATGCAGCTGACTCACCGATTTGCATTGCTCTGAGTTCAGGACACAAACTTTCCGAGAGAATGAAACAGATGGTGTGCGCGTGTTTGTGTCTGCATGTGTTACACGCGTTCATCTGCATGTGCAATCGCGTAGATGCGCTCTTACATCAGCGTTTCTGTGTCTGGGGGAGGCAGAGAAGGGGGGAGACACAAAGAGCTCGGGAGGTAGACTGCATGAGCTTCATACCAGCTCTGGTGAGTTCATCCCTTTGTTAATTGGACTATATGAAACACCTGTGTCTAGTCTGACGTGCGTCTCCCTCTGCTTTAATTTTCATGCTCTAATTATCTGATTATTACCGGCAGGGTCAGGAAAAAATTCAATTTGTTTCTTACTTTTACTCTGCATTTATGTGATTTTGTCGTACACGAGCTGAACACAGAAAGTCGGGAGCTTGGCTGTTTGCAGGTGTGTGAGGTCCTTTCTTGGTTAAATATGCATTATGAGGACCTTTGTTTGTTATTTATGCATTGTGAGGTCCTTTTGGTGTTATTTATCGATGATTGACGGCAGGATCAGTAAAAAAATTCAATTTGTTTCTTACTTTTACTTTGCATTTATGTGATTTTGTCTGACATGAACACAACACAGAGTCGTGAGCTTGATTGTTTGCAGATGTGTGAGGTCCTTTCTTTGTTATTTGTGCATTATGAGGTCCTTTCGTTGTTTTTTTTATCAATTATTACCAGCAGGGTCAATAAAAATTCAATTTGTTTCATAGTTTTACTTTGCATTCATGTCATTTTGTCCTACATGAACACCACACAGAGAGTTGGGAGCTCGGCTGTTTGCAGGTCCTTTCTTTGTTATTTATGCATTTTTAATGAATTTCAATCAGACTGGCAGCACATAATGAGGAAGTCACGTCTCCAAGGTGAATCCATGCAGATGATTTCAATTATTGTCATTTATTTTCTGTATAGACTGAGCTTGATTGACATCTCCTTCACTCTCCTGTGAGCAGGACGAATTACATACATTAGTACCGTTTTATTTGCATGTGCATCGTGACAGCTATGCACTTTCTGGCGTCACGTTATTCTTACAGGGCAACGCCTTCTGATTTAATTTGTCGACTGTAGTTTTTGGAAACCCTCACTTTGAAATTCATCTCTTACCCCACTTTGTAGAAAATGATCATTTGCAACATTACTTAAACCATAAAGTGTTGAAATGAAAGCACTTGAAGGTAATGGGAGAGGTGAGGCGGTCACATGAAGGAGAGCTCTCACATCCTGCCAAACCACTCGGCTCTTTGGATGAGTGCTTGATTACGGCTTTGTTAATCGCCAAAGTGAGACAAAGTGTGTGTCTCAAAACCAGGAACGGCCTTTCAGGGTTGTTTTAAAGTTGAAAAGAAAGTCAAAACTTCATAACTCATCTTGGAAATCTGTGTATTATTTTAATTAGGATCATAAAATGAGGGTGAAGTAGGATTTTTGATTGTTGCAACAGCGAGAAGTAACTTTTATTGGCACTAATTAACATTTTAGCATCTGTAACTTTGAGCAGTAAATTAAAGGACATAAAAATAGGTTTGCTGTGTAATCAGCTGACGATCCCTAATGATAATTCTTTACATTCTTTCTAATTAGTTAATTAAGTCCTAAAAAGAGATGAGACTTTACAATTAGAAGGGTTACCAAACCTTTGCACGTCACAACTACAGATGTTTTTCTACTATTTAAAGTATATATATATATATATATGAAAAGTATGTATAAAAACTAATTATGTATTACCTGTTGAACAAATAATAATTATAAATATTTTCTGCAAAGGTTGTATTTACTTCTTTTCAGCTCATATCGACAAAACATTTGCCCTGCGGTGCTTTCATACATGCCTCTGTAGGCGTTTTTGTGTGTAAACATACAGCACACAAGCATGCGAGCACACATGCTTGCATGCTGTGTGATCCACGTTCAAGGGATTCCCCATCACTCGTGTGTGCTTACTGGGAATTTCTGCGCCGCATCTCATGCCATTTATCATCCGCGCAAACATGCAACTCATCAAGTAAGATTTATTGACCGTGTCGGTGGGAAACAGGTGAGATTGTTTCCATTAGTATGTGTCCCTGCAGGGGGAGATTAAATCATTTCATATAATGTTGCAGTGATACACCACGAGGCCAGGAAGTAATAAAAGGTATTACAATGAAAGAAATATCTCGTGTTGCAGGTTACATTTAGACACTGCTGTGTGTGCATACAGGGGAGGCATTATTTATGTATCACAGTTTATACACATGAGAAAATTCAATGTGCCTCACAACACTGCAGAATTTCACAGGAACACGACAAACCTCTGAGTCTTGTTTTTGAAATACTTTTAAAAAGCTGAGCTTGTAACGCCGGCAAACACATTTGTGAAGGTCTGCAAGTGTGAGCTATAGAATTTTGGAGGGTGTGCGAAAACTTGTAAAACTATCCACTGAAAAGGGAGACTGCAGTCGCCAGCCGTGGACTGCTGCATCTGTGCTGCATTGCTGCACCGAGGCCACTGAAACACTTAGCTGTTCATTTATGGATTTGGATTCATGCAACTACTTGTTCAGTGTTGTGCACACAACGCTTTAAGAGATCTGTGAATCTGCTGGCACGGTGTTTGCAGACACTCGCAGTATTTTAACACTGACAAATACTGCAGCAAAGTCCACAAGACATGTGTGTGTGTGTGTGTGTGTGTGTTACATTATGCTTCAGCTATGACAGAAATCTTTGTCCCCACTTCCCTCACCTCTCCTCTCTTAATAGGCCTTGAGGGGGGAACACAGTGTATTACCTTTTCTTAGACAGCGCTATACCGAAAAACACACATCCAAAATCTTACACACACACACAAACTGGCAAAGAATCAAGCCCCACTCCTTTATATTACAATCTGGGAAGACACACACACACACACACACACACACACACACACTGAGAAAAGACAAGAAAAGTGCTGATCCGGGGAAGTATAAACTTTGCCTGCGTCAGTGTATCCGCTTAGTGCTGTAAAGTAGAGATATATGGTGTCACTAAAACTGAGTGTCCGTTGCAAGTGTGACTGCGCAAAAACGCAGATAGAGAGGAAAAACTAACGACGAGACCAAAGGAGTGTAGAAGACAAAATGACAGCAGGGGAGGAAAATAGAAAATAAAAGAAATATACTGGGTGACAAGAGCAGTAAGATGAAAAGGAGGTCTGAGAAAACTGGCTCACTGGAGAGAGATGGAGCTGCAAAGGAGAGTTATTTGTTTATCTGCTAAAGGAGCTCAGTTGGATATTATATTGACCCCTCTTGAGCTGTGGTTTCAAAGGTCTCTCTGAAACCCACAGCAGGCGACACTCCAGCTGATTCCACCTCTGCATGAGCACTGCAGCACCTCTTAAAGCAACATTTCACATCGGTCAAACAGCGTCGCTCCCCGCTTGGCAAATGACTCCGTGCACAGGGAAGTAAAAATATTTGGATCTCTGGTGCTGATCTTCTGGAAGATGTGCAGCTTTTCAAGGTGACACGAAACAAGCAAACACTCACAGCTCCTCAATCTTCTGCCTTCTGCTGACAAGAGCGCACTCACAAAGAAACACACTCACATCCCCGTGCTTTCATGTCTATTGTCAAAGTGACAGCAGGTCCACGGCTCCCCCAAGTGGCAACACTGCCAACCAACACTGTAAAACAAATTACAGGACACTTGTTAGGTATCTCCCTGCCTCTCTCTTTTGATCTCAGTCTCCCGAGACTCTCACTTTGCATCTTCTCTCTATAACCAGCCCAGTGCACCTCACTCTCCCACCCACATGCTCCTTGTAACTGTTAAACATGTTATAAAAGTGTCTCTCTTTCCCCTCTAGGGGTTCATCACACACCCGCGCTATTACCCCTCTGCACCATCATTACAAATTAGGTATTTAACTGCTGCTGTTATCTTAAAACAGAAAATAATTCAGTTGAAACACACACACACACACACACACACACACACACACAAACCTATTGCCAGGTCCTTGTAGGAATTTTTAATTGAGTGACAAATGTGTGCTCAGCCCTAACAGACTATCATTATGAGTTGTGGTACTTTGGCTGCGGTGCGACTTGCCAAAGGCTACAGAGTCACCTTGAACATCACATTTAAAGTAAAAGGATGAGTGTGTGTGTTCAAGAGCCACAAAGTTAAACTTGGCATGGCTCCTTTTTGTTTAAACATGAAGTGGTGTTGGAGAGTAAGATGAGGTTCTACTGAGGCTTTATCCTCAAACGACCTCGCTGGGGCCCAAGGAGAGCACCGACTACTACCGCTTATCTGCCCTCATCAATAATGGACCGATACCAAGAGAGGGGAGGAGCAAGGCAACGATACCTAAAGATCAGAGTGTAAGGGGAGAGAAACATAAACAGAGAGATGGATCATTTACTCCTTTCTTATTTTCACAGGCCAGTAAGTTCAAATGATTAAAAAGAGAGACGGAAGGACAGAGGGAACATATGAATCACCACACCGACAGTATCATGAGACTTTTCTTTACCTGGCAACTGTCAAAACTCCCTCTGAGTTTGTGTCTTTTTCTGATTTAATGAATTAAATAGAATTATTTCCCTAATTCTACAACCCGGTTTGAACCCGAGTGAGTTTCAGAGATTGGTCAGTCAGGCGCAGTGATCCATGGTGACTGTTTGGCCCGTCCAGACAGCAGTCAGCTCCTGTCTGGCACTCTCCTAAATGAGCAAGTCAATAGGCCAAACTGATGCCCTATCGATTCACACAGTCGACTAGTGCTGACACAAGTGAAACACCAGAGGTCTCACTGTGTGTGTGTGTGTGTGTGTGTGTTTGTGTGTGCATGTGTGTTGCTGAGACAGACAGGTAGAAGTAGAGTCATAAAAGCGTAATAACTGTGTGCGTCCTTGTGATTTTTAAAGCTGTAGAGTTAATTTATTGATAAGAGTCATGTTAGCTCACCCCATATCCAACTAATGAACTGGAGATGTGTGTGAAAGTGTTAGAGTGACTGCCCTGTACGCCCCCCAACATGGGAGCAATATTGATTAACTGTGTGGCAAACCTGTTATTGCTACAAATACAATAAAGCTGCCTCTGTCTGTGTCGGGTATACACTGATCAGGCAGAACATTATGACCACCTGCCTAATATGGTGTTGGTCCCCCTTATGTGCTGAAAAATGCTCTGAACCATTGGGATGGACAAGAGGACCTCTCAGGGTGTCCTATGGGGTCTGGAACCAGAACATTGGCACTGGATCCTTTAGCTACTCTGGCTTGTCCAGTGGGGCCTCTGTCAATCAAACTTGTTTCACTGCATCCTGTTGAAGCTTGATCACAATGGAGTGTAGAAAGTTTGGAGGTCAAATCAACATCCTGGGCTATTGTCATGTTCCTCAACATGTTCCTGATGTTGTTTGATGTTTTTTCCATGTGGTGGGGTGCATTTTCCTGCGGGTGTAGGCCAATGAAATTTGGGATTTCCATTTTCATGAGGGAGTGTGTTTGTTGTGGGACAATGTTTATTTGTGTGTCTAAGTCTCATCAACATGGATGTTAAATTCCAAGGTTTTCCAGCAGAACAGCACATAGTACCAATATGATCAATGTTATTCACTTCACCTGTCAGTGGTCAGAATGTTGTGGCTGATCGGTGTATGTTGAGGTTTATGGTTTTGTTTAAGCTTTAGAACAGGGTTAGCCTCAAGAGAATTAATAAGTCAATGAAATGTCTTTGAAGTGCCATTTAAAGTGTGTCTCACTGAGAGAAACAAGGAAGACAGTGCAGAACAATGATGGATTAAACAGTAATTAACTTCAAGCAGTTCTGAGAAGTCAGTCTTTCTCTCTAGCACACTTTAAACTGTATTGAAGTCAAGACTGGTGGAGTTTTACAATTAAACATATTTAAAACTCTGCTGAACAGTATTTTTTATATAGCAAGTTCTGAATTTCAAAACATTGCTCAAGGGATAGAAAGGCACATGCAATTATGCATTAGTACAGAATGTTTTCTCTACATCATCTGTCAGTAACTTGCACCTTAACTTCATGATTGCACATCTGCACAGGTGTTCTTACTTGTGTTGCCTGGTTAAGACTGTGTGGGTGTGCTGCTCGACTGACATCTACTTTCATTTCCTCTTACTCATGCTACACCTGTTGGAGTGGAAAAACATACTAACATTATCATTTATATAATGCTGCATTGTCACTGCAAGCCTTGGTGCTCAGTGCTTTTTGGGGAACAATGGCTCCTTCTTTGATATAGTGATGTGTGATTGGTCTCAGTTTCTTTTTGTTTTTAATGTAGCCAAAATCAGATTCCAGCATGAAGTTGGGCCTGATCCATAAAACACACTAAGAAAATTGGGGATTGAAGTCCAGCACAGCTTCCATAAAGGGCAGTTTAAGTTAATTTAATCAGGCTAATTCAATACAGGTTTAAGTGGCAATAATAACTGCATGTGCATGTCAGTCTTAAATTGATTTTCTGCAAATTTCAGTTTTGTAGGTCAGTGTTACAGGAACTCTGGTTAGGTAACAACTCAGTCTTGGCCTGACAGGTAACCTGGCCTGGACCAGGTTGGGTTACCAGCATGAGGTGGCAGAGTAACTGAGCTTGAACGATGTTGAATTCACTTTATGCAGCTAAAATAACCTCAGAGTAAGTCAGGCTAACTGAATACACGTGCAAAAGAACAATGACAGAAATGACACATGCAGCACACTGTCGTACAGAAGTAAACACAGAGGGCACTGAAGTTAGTGTTTATAGTTTCATTTTTGAGCTGATGTGAAGTGGAAAGCAACGAGCTCGTCAGCAAATGATAACGAGGACGAGGAGAAAGAGTGCCATATTTTTAATTATGGCTTTTTGTGGAGTAACAGTTGCTGCTTCCATATGGTGATGTGTGTGGATGTGGAGCTGGAGCCATTAGCGGTGAAATCATGGAGAGAATGACTTCCAAAAAGCAGATTACATACTAAATTTCAGGACACCAAAGGTTGCTTTTACTTACTTCTTTCTGCAAGACTCTCACTGCAGGACGCTCAGTACAGACGAGTGACATAAAAATCACATTAATTCTGATGTAACGGCTCACATTGAAAATAAAAACAAGCAAAGAGACATCTGATGTGCCAACTTTTGCATTTAGTACAGATAGCATCATTATTGTCCCACCCAACCCAAACCTGAACTTTGTTAATCTACTTTTATGATACACAGTGGCAAATTGTAAAATTGGAGTCATTAAGTCAAGAGTGTTCAACCTAAAAACCAATACTGAAGATGAATAATGATACTTAATAAGGGCTTCTTAAGTTTGTGACTCATTGAACACTTAAAGTCTCAATCCATGTCTTCGGGACTGTCATCAGTGGGCTGCATTTCAAGATGGTAATGCTCAACCAATATGTAAGAAACAACCGTTGGGCATGTTAACAAGGTTTAAAAAGGGTTTCCACAGGGGGTGGTTTTAAGCAGATTCACTGATATTTTCCAGCTGTTAATTCAGAGCGACACCGTTTCACCAATTTATTTAAATGTTTTATTTAGAGTACATTTATTTCACATGTATATGCTATACACCATCCCTGTCAATCTATTATAAACCATCATCTTCTATAAGTTCTTTATATGTTTTATATTATGACATGTTAAGGTCAGTAACTACTAACTAAAGCTGTCAATTGTACAGAAGCACAGACCCGTAGCAACGTCTTTATCTAATCTCTGAATGTACTTAGTTACACTCCTGGCTTTAACAGTGAAGAACTTAATTGAACACATTGTACCATAAAATCCCTGATTAAACAGACTTTCCCATCTTGTAATTACAGATCCCTTTCTATCAGTCCAAAGTAATTTATTAGATGACTGGTTCGAGGCCAAAGGTGTCACAAGATCTTGGTTGGTCTAATGCTCCGTGTGTAAAGCCCTTCACAGTTTAACACACCCTCTAGCATTCATAATAGAAAAGGTTTTAAACCAGGTACTTATACTGCTATAGCCACATACAGGCAGGTGTTACAAAAGAAACTTGGAATGTCTTAAATTTTACTTTTTAGAACATTTTACTTGAATATCTTCACCAAAACAACACTTAAAATAAAAAATAATACCAAATTTGTGATGTAAAGAATCAAATATTTTCCTTCTAGTGTTGATGTGTAATTTAGTCACAGTGATGAGTCCATAATAAACCATACAGAAATGTCTAATATACAAATAGCAACTTTGCAATGTTAATAACAAATAAATGTTTACAAGTGCACGCATGCCTGCACACACACACACATACACCAAACACACACACACAACACACACAAAGGCTTCTGTGACCGCCTGACCAATTAAGTATTTAGAGAGGATACCAGCTCTTCTGTTAAATATTCAATTGTTTTCCAAGATGAATAAAGGATGAGCAATTGACGCATTTATCTGCATGTTTGTGTGTCTGACTGCATGCGTGAACGCCTGTCGGTGTGTGAGCAAATTTGCTTGATGAATCACCGGTTGAGTGCACAATTTTGTTTCTTGGTTACAAAGAACAGCTTCCTAAGAGCACAGGCTGACACACACGAGAAATACTGCCAACACAGAAAAACTGACAAACACATACACACCGGTCAGCCGCAACATCATGACCACTGACAGGTGAAGTTAATAACATCGATCATATTGGTACTATGTGGTGTTCTGCTGGAAAACCTTGGATTTTAACATCCGTGTTGATGAGACTTAGACACCCAAATAAACATTGTCCCACAACAACCACACTCCCTCATGCAAATGGAAATCCCAAATGTCACTGGCCTACCCCACAGGAAAATGCACCCCACCACATGGAAAAAACATCTTGAACATGTTGAGGAACATGACAATGGCCCAACATGTTGATTTGACCTCCAAATTTCCTACACCCGATTCTAATCAAGCATCAACAGGATGCAGTGGAACAAGTTTGATTGACAGAGGCTCCACTGCACAAGCCAGAGTACCCAAAGGATCCAATGCCAGCGTCCTGGTGCCAGACCCTGAGAGGTCCTCTTGTCCATGCTTAATGGTTCAGAGCATTTTTGAGCATGTAAGGGGGACCAACACGATGTTACGCAAGTGGTCATAATGTTTTGCCTGATTGGTGTATATACACTACAGTATAAAGTAAGACAAATTTGGCCCTATCCTCATGTTCTTGATCATGAACAGCACATAGTATGTTTGTTCGTCACTTTAAAATCCCTCTTTTGTTTGTCCATCCCCACTTACTGGCCGTCAGTTCTCCAGTCGTGCTGTTTCTGCCTGTTAGGCACCATAATAAATAAAGTGGTGCGCCTGGACAGTTTCTCCTTACATAGGCAGATGCCAGAGTCTAAACTCTGTTAGTGTACACAAGGCTCCAGGCCAGAGAGGAGAGGCTTGTAACCGGCTGTAGTCAGTAAATGGTCATTGCAGCTCTTTTTTTTTAACTATTTTCAACTATTTTTTATCTGTCATTAGTCTCTTTTTTATTATTTATCTTGCCTTGAAGTCATGTAGAGCACAGAAACAGTTTTTGGAGTTTGGGTTTGAAACTACTTTTCTCAGCCAAAATATGAAATTTATGCTTGGTGATTTAAGCCATGAACAACAGATCAGTGTGGAATAAAAACGTGACATTTGTTACAGTTAAAGTGTTAGAGTTCATGTAATGCAGTTTTATTGTAGAACTGCATCTTGCAAAATCAAGATGCACCAGTCAAGCGATCAATAATCAAATGCTTACAGGGCTGGTGGTACTCTACTGATTAACTGCAGTTAATTATTTGAATTTTCTATAGATTTTCACTGTGTTCAGTTTTATGTTTACTACTGAAAGAGAGCATTTTTTATGGCGGTTTGTGTTAACTAAGCTTTTGTTGTTGTAAGAACAGTATGTCTCTGGTAATGTGAACAAGCAAAAGTGGGAAAACTGAAAATATCCAAGAGGATTCACGTCATTTTCACATTCTGAAAAACACATTACTCATTAAAATGGTTGCGGGACAAAGCAATCGAATGATGCAGATAACAACATCAGTGAAGAATGCAGGCACAAAGAAAGAAGTGAGTGACAGAAGAGCAGTAAAACAACTGTGGGAACACAGTCACCTTCACAGCACAGTCCATCAGCAGGCAGAGCTCATTTAATCAGACGGACTGACAAACATCCAGACTGTTTGGTAGCAGAAACACACAGAGGTGTTTCCATGACTTCAGAGGACACTACACTGACTCACTACAAACTGCTGAACTCTTATTATAACCTTAAACAAAGTCTTCTTACTGAAACCTAATGATTTATATAATGGGGACGTTTTGTCCCCAAAACTCTTTGGGTCCCCATAGTGCGAGTGTGTAAACAGACTTCTGTCCCCTCAACACAAGTACACACACATAAACACACACACACTGGTGCACTCCAGAGCACATATGCTTCATAATATGACCTTCTGCCCCCTGGAGGTTCAAATGCCCCTTCACTGTTGCTCATTGCGCAGCATCCCACTGCTCTGTATCCAATAATATCATGGCCTTTAGAATAATCTTTCTGCCCACTAGGCTGATTGAATTGATGTCTGTTTTAATTCAGTGTGAGTAATCAAAAATCAGCTTTGCTTCTGTAACTACTGTAGCATTTAGGTTAAAAGGGGATGTTCTCGATTTGTGCTTTTAATTTTTACTGGAAAGGTCCACTCAACACAATAGTTATTTTTCAGTCTAATATTCATTTATTTACACTGAATGAAATTGCCTTCCTGTCCTGAAATATGAATGAGACACAAACATCATTATTTCCCCAAAGTGTGTTTGGAAGTGCAGAAACTGTGAACCAGAAAATGTTGCATTTTACAGATTTGCGAAAGTGTTTCAGCTGAAGCAGGAAGGAGATTTTCTCACACTGAAGTGACTCAAAAATGGCAGATGGTGGAGGCATCGAATCATAACACACTGCAACAGCTGCAGCCTCTTTAATAAAATGTGAGAAGATTGAGAATGCAAATAAAGCACGATGACGGAGGCAAAGGAAACACCGGAGTGAACCTGTGCCAGGTGTTCATTCAGCTATGAGGCGTTCAGGTACAACACGTCACAATCACTTTCTAAAGCTTGTAAAAAATCTTTCTTGGACATAATAGTTCATCCTTGCTTCTCTAACATGCATCACTAACAGTGTCACGTAGCGACAGTTTCTGGCCACGACTAGATAAGTAGCGTTAACATTGACCACATTAGCCCAGAGGAAACATTGAATGCATATGTTCTGAACTCAACAACAGTCAGTTGTCACCACAGCCTACATGGTCAAGAAGCACATTAATGAGACAATGAGCATGCAGCCATAAGAAGCAGCCCTATCTGTCTCAACAACACTCACAGATGCTCCCTCATGACTAAAAACACACACCCACGACCCACAAACAGACACACACACACTAATGAATAATTAACTGTGGAGCATGTGAGGGCATGCTGTCTTCCTCTTCCCATCTGTGCTTTTTTAGCAATTTTGAATGAATCAAATATTTGGGAAACAAGTAGAAAGCATGAATGTGGTTGCTGTGTGTGTGCTGTTGTTTTGGCAAGGACTGAATGTAAATAAAACAGTAGGAAAGAGAAATATAAGAGCATTTTGATTGGTTTTCAAGTTGGGAAGGCAGTCTTGGGATATATCCAGGCTTTATTTGTGTTGTTTTGTCCAAAAATGTTCCAAAATTGAGATAAAATTCAGATTTTTTTCTAAATTGTAGCTTCAGGTTAGGATTGTTGTTAGACAGCATTAACAACTTTCCTCCATTGTTTTTTTAACTCAAAAAATTGGATTTACTTGCTTTTTCAGACCCCTATAAAATATTCAAAATTTTGCTGCTGTAACAACCTATTACAGCTCACTTTGTCTTCGGTTTTAAGGGGTCACAAGCCAAAAGGTTGCGTTGGAAATGCTACATTTTGTCATGTCACGACTCACCTCTCCCCACAGAGCCAGCAGGGCTTTGTAAGGAAAACACATTGGAAGGGCAGTGAGGGTGTGCTCCACTGATTTGCATCTCTTCCTCTGGGGTGTTCATATGTTAATAAAAGCAATATTTTGCAGTTTGCTCTTGTCCGGGTAAAGTTGCAGCTGGTTTTGGTTATTTTATGGTTGGAGCAATGGAAAAGGATTCGCGTATCTGTCCTGCTTGTTTGACTGCATCTCTATGGATGGACTTCAAAGCACAGGTCTTGACCACTGACACACACTGACCTGGAAAAGGACGCTGACAGCCAGCTGTTATGTTACATTACCATGGCAACAACCACAAACTTTAAAACACGCACATGCCCGTGGACACACATATGCCAAGGTCCCGAGGCGAAACGCTAACAGCGCATGGCCATATGAACTCCCATCCAACAGGGATACAGACTGCCATCCTTTCTGTTCTTCTCCCCCCTTTCTTTGCCTCTATTGGTGGACACACAAAGGGGGGGATGGAAAAGTCGCACTCAATGCTGCCATTTCTTTAACACCACCATAACAACAGAATAAGTTTAGGCCATGTTATTATTATACTGACCGTTATACAGTCAAATATGTTGGCAGAATTTAGCACAGAATCACTGATGATGGAACCTCGGGGATGGAATGGGCTGTTCAAAATATAGTTCATGGAAATGCTAAGCCAGCAGCCTTTCCAAATATAAAACACACATGGACACATTTTTAAACCACGTTGTACAGCCAGTTTAAACATTGCGTGTTTTCTTTTGTTTATTTAGAAAATGTTATTCTAATTAACTTTTTAAAAATCTGCCTGGAGCTAGTTTTTTTCTCTCATCATAGCTCATAACTATTACAATGAACACCATAAAACAGCTATGAGCTGTTAATATTCTGTGGTTCCTGTGGTGCTGTTGAGGGCAGCAGTGATTATGTGTTACAGTGTGAAAGAAGTGAAGCAAGCGGTTGTTTTAACAAATCATTCACATTACACTGAGGAATAAAGATTAATTACCGAGCTGAAGTCGATGACAGAAACTCTGTCGGAGAATGGAGTCTTTTATTAAAGAGCATCTTTCCTCCCGTCTTCTTCGCTGGCAACAATAACAACACATTACAGGCAGAGCAGCTACATGCTGCTTTCTTGCCTGAGGGCTGAGCAGCGATCCACAATGTCCCAATCACACTCAATGAAACCCCTCACCAACATGATGCTCAGTCACAGAGGAAAAACGAGAAGAAAAACAATGGCTACCAGCGGCTGAGGAACGAGAACTGCATTACATTCAAAACAAAAACTAAATCATTCAATATTTAACATGATTCATTTGGAGGATAACTTAATCCTCTTCTCTATCCGGTGTTGTACACTCAGATTAAAGAAAAGCTCTAGCGCCTAAACTGATACTTTACTTGTACTACGTCCATAATGTCTAAACAAAGGATGCTTGAAAGGCAACTTTTAAAGCACTGCGAACACAAATATGATGACAGGTACTAAGAATTAACATATTTCACATCCACAGCACAGGTTTGAGGAAATAGGAAGAGAAAACTGTTAAGCAGTATACATATGTATGCAAGCAGAAAGTAAGATTCAACTATTGTTTGAGCATGTGGCTGTTTATAGTTCAATCCAACATAAAGCAGAACATAAAAAGTTTTGAAGTTGTTGTTTGTTTTAGATAACTTTGCTCAGTTAACCAATTAATACGTCAAGAAGGATCAGATCAAAAGTACTGCTGCAACACTCTGGCCGACATACCAGAGAATGATCAATCAGCTGTTGGGTTTCACTCTGAGATCAATATTCCCAGTGATGCAGTGACTGTGCGACGTATGTGTGGCCTTAACAGTGTTAAAGCAAAGATACAGTGTATGCGGTAAATGCTGGGCATGTTTTGCAGATTTTCCACTCTTGACATGTGAAGCGCGAAACTTTTCTTTATGTGCTTTTATTCCAGTTACTGTTGAGCAAATGCGTCTATTTCCAGTGAGATAATAATAAACATGACGTCACATACAATCACTTCCCAAAAACTGCAAGCAAGAACCAATCAAACAATGAGTTGCTCAAACGTCCAATTCAAAAAGTCAACTCTGGCGTAAAACAGCAAACAATAAAGTCTATCAACGAGGCAGAACAGCCCAAAGTTAACAATCCTCTCAGACACACACACTCGGGTTACCTGTAGACCATGCCAGTCTGACTCTTCACTGTATCGTGCAGCGACAGCGAGTGGAAGTTGAGAAACTCCTCCAGCTGTTTCAGCTCCACCACGCTGTTGGGTTTGTTGGACGTCCACAGCATCAGAGGAGCGTAGGGTCGCGCCCTCGTCCCTGAGGATGTCTGCCTCACCAGCCTCCCCTGACCCAGGCTTTGGGCCTGGATCCCACCGTGACCTCCGCTCTGAACCCTGGAACTCTTCTGCTTCGGGTTGGGGATATCCGGGCATGTTGCTTTGTACAAGTACATCTTCCAGCCGTCCTCTTCACTTTATCCTCTCTTTCAATCTCTCCCTTATTCTGTTACTGTGTCCCACCAACATGTACGCTCGCAGTAATCCAGGTAGGCCCCTCGCCCACTCAGCGCTACATGGAGCTGAGGAGTGTCTGTGTGAGCATTTGATTAAAGCTAAAGAAGAAGAAGAAGTACTCCTCTGGATACAGCTGCACTTAAACTATACTCCTCTTATTTAAAAAACACAAAAGAAAAAGTGCAAGAAAATCCAAAGATATTTCAAAACTGACTTCCGGAGTCCATCATGAAACTCGAGTCCAGTCTGCCTGCAGAAATCCACACAGGAAAAACAGGCTTTTTTCCTCACATGTACCTCTCCATGCGCTGTGCCACATATGTTCTCAGTGCACATACATACATGGAGGCAGAGGGAGAGACACACAGATAACTCCCTCTCTCTCCCCTCTCCTCCTCTTCTCTCTCTCTCACACACACTCATGCGGCCACTTTGCCCCCTGCTCAGCCAGTCTACATTATAAGCTCAGTTTGGTTTTGCTCCCTATTAAATGGCATGGGAATCTGGGACGTTTTTCTCTCCCTCCCTCTCCCTCTCCCTCTCTCTCTCTCTCTCAGTCTGTGTCTCTCACCCTCTCCTTCCTTTTACCCTCTTTCTCCCTCTTATCCACTCTCCCACTTTCCTCATCATCCCTCCTTTGTTTTCCAGTATTCCCTCCGTCACAAGCTTTTTCATTTACTCCTGATTTACTCTCTTGTCTGTCCTCCAGCATTTACAGTACGTCTCTTGCTATTTGCTTTTCTTCTCGCCATCTCTTCATATTTTTTTCTCTTCTGGCACAGACGCACTGTGAGCACACACACTTTTGCAGTCGCTTTAGTCACTTCTCCATCCCCAGAATGCCACATTACATCGCCACTGAATCTATTTCGTCTCTTTTTGCGTTTTTATTCTCTTACCCTGCCCTCTCTGTCTCTTCTCTCTCAATCTAAACAAAGTGTGCTCTGGAGTTTTGCCCGTAACAAACACCTAAAATACAGGAACACACTCGAGCACACACTTCCTTCCACACAGCTATTGGTGGGGTATGAACAGCTACTCACAGTCTGAGGACAGTGTTTTTGTAATGAAGTGAACCGCAAAATAAAATGGGGAAGCCTCTGCTTTCTGTTTTCTCTCTTTCCCTCTCTCTCACCACACACACACACACTGCATATAATCTCTCACCTCTGGCCTTCTCATGGGAGCGTTCAATGACATCACGTCTAGTTCTCCAGTGGATTGCGGTAATCATGAGGAATACCATTCTCCCATATCAGGAAATCTGAGTTTAGACACACACTGTCAATCGCCCTACGAACACAAACACACACACGCACAGACGATGGAATTTTTTTTCCTCCACTGCTCTGGTATTCAGCAAAAACTTGGCATTTCTGCTCGACCAAAATAACCAAAACATAGCATGGCATGAGATGAGAAAAAACACATTATTAGGAAGGTTTCAAAACACTAATGACACATGGAAACATTTGCTGAATCGTGTCTTCAACCAGGTATGATGCTCTTTATTGTAATAAAACTTCATCCTCTGAGTTTAACCTTGACTTTTGTGAGTCAGGATCACTTTTCTTTATGTTGTATGTGCAGCTATCAGGTGCCAACTACCTGGTAGCCCTTTGTTTCTCAAAAACTGTGTAAAAAGATGGCTCCGATGATTCTCAGGCTGAAAGAAGGGCATGCTTGAAAAGTATTGTCCCCCTATATCAGGGGTGTCAAACATACAGCCCACAGGCCAACAGCGGCCCGCCAGAGGGTCCAATCCGGCCCACAAAGTGTAAAAATTACAAAGAAGACATCCATCCATCCATCCAGTATCTATACACCGCTTAATCCTCTGAAGGGTTGCAAGGGCGCTGGAGCCTACCCAGGATGTCCTCTGCCTTCACCCAAGTCAGTCTATCACAGGGCTACACATAGAGACAGACAAGCAAGCACACTCATTCACACCTACGGACAATTTAGAATCCTCAATTAACCTCAGCATGTTTTTGGACTGTGGGAGGAAGCCGGAGTACCCGTTGAAAACCCACGCTGCACAGGGGAGAACATGCAAACTCCACACAGAAAGATCCCAGGCGTCCTAACCGGGACGCGAACCGGGGATCTTCTAGCTGTGAGGCGACGCTGCTAACAACCGAGCTACTGTGCAGCCCCTGAGAAGACATCCACTGCAGATTGTAAATTTGTGAAACTGTAAATTTAAAATAATCTCTAGATCTTGACAAGTTGTTTTGATCATAAAGTTATGTGTAAGTGTAGATTCAAAGTGATCTGTAAGTTGCAATGCGCATGTGTAAATGATAAACTGAGGCATAATGTTGTTGAAATTGGACATTTCAGAATGTACTTTTTTGCACTAAAACAAAGTGAAAGTTTTGTAGTTGACCTTATTTATAGGTTATTATGCTGTGATTTTACTGGTCCGGCCCACTTGAGATCAAATTGGGTTGTATGTGGCCCTTGAACTAACATGAGTTTGACACCCCTACCCTATATGATAAAACTAATTGAACAAATACTCAGCTTGCAGCGATAGAAGAAACCCAAAACCACCAAAATGTCTCAGATTTAACATTTTTAAACCTTTGTTCCTGTAAAAGTTGGACATGTTTTCCAGAGCTGGCCACTATCAGAACCCATGGATGACCGTACAACTGTTGGAAAGGAAACAAAACTATAGCAAATGCAACAGAAGCAGCGCACTCATCCGAACACACAGAATTAGGCAGACAGGTTGGTAGAGGGGCAGCTGTGTCCAGCAGGGCGGGTGGAAAAACTGATCCAGCCCGGCAGCAGGAATGTCAGCTGAGCTTATGCAACTCCAGAGTGTGTTTACAGTGTATTTATAGACACCAGATCTTCACATCCATACGCACACATGATGTTAAATTCACATCCAGTAAACTTTAATAAGCAAGCAGCTAATGCTCTCTGTTGTTTTGAAATTCACCTCGAATTTTCCCTCTTTTTCAGCTTTTCTCTCTGTCTCACTTCTTTTGTTTCCCTCTTTCCGTCTGCCTGCTCGTTCCATCCTATTTTGGCCTCTGGAGTTCGTTCTCCTTTGAGCCACTCAGCGTGTGGGCAGGTGAGTCACTGACGAGAATAACAAAAAAGGACCGAGAGGGGCGAAGAAAGGGAGGCTTACAGGGAGGATGAGAGGCCGGGGAGAGGACAGCTTGGGAGATGCAACAAGCAGAGGAACGCCGCTTCACAGTATGAGAACCAAAGCTTCACCCCTGCCTCGCATTCTTCTCCCTCCTTACCTAACTTAGGATTTTATACGTTTCTATTCTGAACTTTTACAATCAGCTCTTCGTTCCCTGAGACTAATTAGCTGTCTTTTTCTGTCTCTTTCATTTTGCCCCCACCACCCCCTCATGTACTCCCTCCAGTGAATGAATCCCCATATAATGATTGCATATGTCTGACGATTATCCAGTGCGCAGTGTGATAGAAGCAGGACAAGCAGAGCAGCATACCGTACAACACTATGCACCTTTTTTGTGGATGAATTTTCAAAATACTGGGTGATGCATTGTGTTTTTCTAACCTCAGACTATCTGCAGTGTATAAAACTATATTTCTGCGTTGTTTACTTGAAGAAAAAAACACTTTCTATGCCATCTGACTCCATGGCAGTAATAATTATGTCAGTGATCAGTCTCCAGCCCTCAGGGACTGTCCTGCTCCTGTTTAACACCAGTGTGCTGGCCTACATTCTCCACTAAATCCCATTGTTATTATCACTGAAAATCTAGATTAATGCTGAGGAGGGAGAGTCAAGTGAGGCAGATATTATATTACATTACTGTATAAGATACAAGAGCAACACACACACAAGCGCAGCATTTTGCAAGTGACCTTTCAGACGTCCCGAGGCTCTTCTCGCTTCTCTTAAATCCTTTTAACCACTGAAGAGGTGTTATAAGGGAGACAACGTATTATTCAAGTGCATTTTGTTGTCTGGTTATGTGAGAAATAGTGCAAATACACCGTAAAAATGGCGGAGAAGGTAGTAGTATTCTAGCGCTGAATAAATACTGCAAAATAATGACAATTACCATCTCATGACAAAAAAGTAGTACTTTTCCGTAATTAAAATACAGTTTCTAGCCTTAAATTGAGCTGAGATCATGTTGGCTTTTAATATTATATTTAGATATTTGGGTTTTAATGTTTAATGAAACATGGTTGAACAATGCTACGAAACAAATAATCAGGTGTAATTCTACAAAAGCACAAAAGTATTATTATTAGTTAGGTTAATTGTATAATTTTATATAGAAAATCTTGTAAAAAAAATGTCAAAATATGGTTGTAAAGTTAAAAATTTGGTTTTAGATCATATCAAGTTAAACCACACACATGGCACCTTTCTACCTTAGTGGTAATTCAAGCACTTTACAATGTATTTTCACACATATTCACACACCAGTGGCGACAGAGCTGGCCTGCCTTCGAGAGCAACTTCAGATTCAATGTCTTGCCCAACGAAACTTCGCCATGTGGTGGTGGTTGGGGGGGGGCCGCCAATCTGCTCTACCACCTGAGCCACAGCCGATCTATATATATACTGTACATGTTATAATAAGTAATAAGTTTTAACATTTAATTTACATATACATTTGTACATAATGTATTTGTTATTTTACGTTAGATGTCTAAATTTGCATTGTATTTTTTTTTTTGTAATTTTACACTTGTAAAAAGTATTTCCACCTTTAAAATAACAGATTTACCTTTAAGACATCATCCAAACTTGAACTTAACAATTAACTGACTGAATAAAAATGATTTTTTGGGGTGGGAGTTTGTGATATATTTTAGCAGTCTTTTTGTGTCAGAAAATTTCAGTTTTCTTTAAAAAAAATAAATTTAATGGTTGTTCATAGTTGTTGTTGTACATTAGATGTCTAAATTCACTGTGTATTTTTGTGATTTTACACTTGGAAACTTAAAAAGTATTGCAGTATAATATAGTATAATAGTATAGTATTAGTATACGAGATCATCCAAGGGTGTATAGACAGATGTTTCAGATTTGACAGTGCATGTGCTCAGTAAACTACATTTCACATAATGGAAGTAGATTTATAGTATTAAACTAGAACAGAAACGTTTTTTCTATTAAATAGAAAAAAGACAGTAATATATGACAATATATATTGTAAAAGATTTTGATGTGAAAACAAATCTACATCAGACATGCAACTTCAAAGTCAATCTTTGTAATTCTATTCTATTTTCTCCAGATTTTGAACATGTAGAGAAGAAATCTTTTTTAAACACTGTAGTTTAATGTTACAGTGTTTCCAGCCTATTAAGGGATGGATACTTCTCATGTGCAAAAGCAAAAGCAGGGCTGCTGTGTGAATCAAACTGCAAATCTTGGCACCGTCCCCACAACTCATCCATCAAGCTCATTTCGAACATGTGTTTTTGTTCTCCATGCAATAGGATCATGTTGCCACACCTTTGAGGAAATATGATACCTGGTCAGAGGAGGGCAGTGATACTGTTGGCAGTCGCCATCATTTGAACTCTTCAGACTATGAAACTGGCTTTGCATTACCAGGTTTAAAAAAAACACAGCTAGATTAGATCCATTACTAGTGGAAACAAAACTACTGTACAAACAGAAGCTTGAGTTCTAGCTCGTTAGTAATTCCGAGGATCACGCTACCTCAAAGGGAATTCCCTGGTGTCCCATTTTTTTTGTGGTTTGTGGTGGTGCCACCTGATCATTAAAGGGAAGATGCATCCTGTTACTGACTGGGTGGCCTATCACTAACATCGTCTGACAATGGCAGTTCACATTGTGCTCTACTTAAAGCTTTCTTTCACTTAATTCGATGCTCATTGTCCAATATCATCTTAATACCTTGTATTATTTATTAAAGCAACAAATAGGTGGACTGCTGATCCCACAAAAACAACATGACAATTTGAAATACAATGTGAATTCAAGACTGCACGACACTGTAAAAAAACACACACAAAAAAACCTAAAATAACAGCTGGGGGTCCAGAAATGCTGGAAAATAACCAGCTCATTTTCCAGCTTCTATTCTATGTATTTTTTATTTTGACTATTTAATGTTTGATAAGAAATATTTACATGTGTAAAACAGTAAAATTATATATAATGTGACTATATATAGTCATAAAGATAGGTAGATTGTACATATATTAATCAAAAATATATTTTGACTGATTACCAATGCTTATAGATAACATGCAATGATGAAAACACATTAACTTTTTATTATAAAAACCTTTTTAATTGTACGATTTAAAATATCTCTCATCAAACCAATTTATGTAAAAGTAAAGAAGCAATGTTGCTTTTTGTTGTTCATTGTCTCTAATGGTACCTTATTATTTTAGTAATATATTTACAGTATTAAACTTGAACTTCAGAATTCAATAACTAAACTAAAATTCATACATTGACTGAATAAAAAGGAGTCATTTTGTGAATTTGCAATATATTTCAGCAGTCTTTTTGTGTCAGAAAATGTACATTTTCTTTTAAAAATGAAATGTAATGGTTGCTCATTGTTTGTATTTTGCATTAGATGTCTGAATTTACTGTGCATTTTTGTGATTTTTGAATTTTATTTTTGTGTATCTTCAAATACAAAAGAAAAAAAATCAGTAAAATGTCTTTTTACAGTGTATTATTGTAAGCTATATGTATGGATGCAATAGCAAAAAGACACAACCTCTTACTATCTGGGTTTAACAAACTTTACTAGTTATCTTCACTTTTTTTAAGGCTGATTATGTCAGATCTTTAATAATTGCACAATAGCATTTAAGAGGAAATAGTGTTTAAATATTCAGTCTTCACCCAAAACAAATTAGCCTTCAATTAACTTGTGGTAGAGGAAAAAAAAGGCATATCTAAGGAGGGGTGAAAGCTATTTATAGAACTGTTATAAAAGCCTGAGAGTGCTGTGTTTATATTCTGCCCCAGTTTTTATGTGGAATCACTGGAGAGCTAAAAACTGCAGCAATTGTTCTGATTTACATGAGAGAGAGAGAAAGAGGATATCCAGCCATCGCATGCTGTTTGGCGTCTATGTCAGGGGCTGATAGGAGAGCTGGCAGACGTGTGTGTGTGTGTGTGTGTGTGTGTGTGTGTGTGTGTGTGTGTAGAGTTGGCTGATTGGCAAGAGTGAGGACTTTTGGAGAGGTTCAGCTCAATGCTCATGTCTTTTCTAGGTCAGAGCCAAATGCTAGCTGTTCTTTAAAGTAGAAGACTGAACACTAGTGATCAGACAAACCAATCAGGATTAATTCTCTATAATTACGAACTGTGTTTTTTTTTTTTGTCTGAGTGTGAGAGAGTATGTGTAAGTGTGTGAAGGTCGTGCTAATCTTACGACGATTCACACAGCGTAGTCCCTTTTTTTTTTACTGGCGGTCCACTGAGCTCATCGCTTCGGAAGCATACCCCATTAAACAAACTCACACATGCACACAGTCGTCACGCTCCACAGGCACCTGTCAGTGTGTCAGTCAGTCCACGGGAGGCTTTCATCATATTTTTATGAGCCTGTAAATAAAGAGCATGGGAAGTGAGTAGCCACCAACATGTCATCAGGACGGCTCTGATGTAGCACTTGATGTCTGCCTTGACAGGAAACTAGTTGGAGAGTCTTCAGCTTTCAGTTGAAATCTGCATTTGAGCCCCTTTTTTTAAAAGGCTATACACAGAATACAAACAGAATATCATAGTTTAAAGAAGGATTTTGTGGTAAGAACACAAACAGGCTACAATCTAACGAGTGCATTAGCTTTTTATAGGTTCTCTGGTGATAATGAAAAGGTCATCTGGAAAAGTACAGTCTGCACACTAATCATAATGCCCACAAGAACATTTATTAAACCACGCCTTGCGGTTTAATATATGGGAGCATTAACACTAGCGTCTGGACTCCAGATGATGGCATATATATTTTTGTCCAGGGCCTAGAATTTATCACATGGATGTGCATGCTTTTTATATAGTTACCATTACTTACTTATGCGTCACATTGGTAATAAACACCAAACTTTTTTCAGATGCTTTTTGCTGATTAATCTAATGTACCTGAACCATCTCTCGCCATGCTGCTATATTGGATTATCATTCCCATAATCACCTCTCTCCCTACATCTTTCACTCTCCGTGCATTTATAAGCCACTGTTACATGTCATCAGCTTTCTGTCTTATCTCTCCCCTGTACGTTTCTGATCTGCAGTTATTCTCACCAGCCTGCCCAGCGTTTATGTTCATTGCTCATCTTTTCTCTCTCTGCTTTACCCCTCAACCCGACCAGTTGAGGGAAACCGCCGCCCTTCCCGAGACTGGTTCTTGTGGAGGGTTCTTCCCGTCAAAAGGCTGTTTTTCTTCCCCCACTGTCACCAAGTGCTGCTCAACAAGAAACTTTTGGTTTCTCTCTATAATATTGTGTGATCTTAACTACATCCATAAATCTAGTACCTGGTGAAAGGTAAGACTTTAGAGATTTTAAATCTGGTGTTAAAAGAATGCAAATATTATGTAATTTTTCTAATGTGAATTGATACAGAAGAGAAAAATTAAAATGCAATTTCTGCCTATGCAAAATGTTAAAAAAGAAGGTTGTAACAGCCTCCTATTTTATCTGGGTAGCTAATTATACAATTTTTTCAGTTATTCAACATCTTAAGAATATACTGGATTGATTTAGGCAGCTTGAGTAGTCAACAAACACCATAGCACCAAACAGGCACCACATACAGTCAATGGGTTTCCGCTATAGGGGTCCATATATTCAATGCTAAGCTGCAATTGCTACCATACAAATAAATAATGTAGACACATGTATGAAAAAGAAAATAGCAAATAGAATTTGCCCACCTTTTCTATTGTCATTGGTGGTCTGGCTCATGGACTAAACCTAACTGTGTAACGTGCCCTAAGAGGAGTGTTGTAATTTGGTAATATATAATTAATTTGATATTGTAACTCACCCTTTTTTTTAGTCATTTATTTTTCTGCAGTTTTATTGTGCCTTGCCTTACAGCATGTGACACTTGAATGTTTTTCTAACAAGGCCACACTGTATTTCTTATGCTTTATTTTACCGTCATTCCTAAACACTGTTTCCAGCGTTCCAATTAGACTGTGCACAGGGGAAACATAATAACACCTGCTAAACTATCTGCTTCCGTCAGTTTACAGCTGACAGAAGCAGTACATGACTGTATGTGTAGCAATATGATTCTATGACCTTCTGCCAATTATATTTTTGAATACTGAACAAACAAATTTGGATGATGGAAATCCCTTTGAATTGCAACACAAATCGATCCACAAATATTTGGGAGACCTTAACGTTTTCACGCCACAACGTCTCTTTGCTTCTTTATCATTCTGGTCTCTTGTCTCTGTGCTGCTTTGTTTTGCTAAATTACAGCGCGAACAAAGCCAAAATCAGCAGGGAAGCGGGGAAATAAAAAAAGAGAGGAAAGAAGGCGGGAGGGGAGGAGGAGGAAGGGAGATGGCAGGACTGCAGACTGATGAATGTGGAGCTTTGAGCTTGAATGATTGGAATGGGACACAGACGGATTAGCAGCAAGAAAGAAGAGTAGAGCGACGAGAGGGAAGACATGGCGAAGGGGGTCGGGTGGGGGGAACCCAACACTGAAAATATCCTAGTGTGAGAAAAAGAGAGTCTTGAGGAAGAGAAAGAGAGAAAGATTACCAACACTCGCTGCACTAACACTGAAGAAGTAGGAACTGCACTGAACACTACTGGTGCTCGCTGTCTGTCAGTTGCAAGAGTCGAAACACTCCCTCCTGCCCTTCATGTGTTTTGTCACCATGGTGGTAGAAGATGTCAACACAATCTAATGCAACAAGACAGATGCTGGCTATTAGCATTACAGCCATATCAGGTGACACAACTCTAAGCCAGGGGTCGTTATGACCAGCGTGACTCCTGTGACACACAAATGAAACGATAGAACGGAGGGGCAACCACTTGTCAACAGACAGCACTGATGGTCCAGCCTAAAAATACTTGAATAATCTATCAGTGTACAAGTTATGCATTAACTGTAGGTTTCATGTATAAACGTACTGGTCATAGTGGTATTGATGTGTAGAGGCCAACAAGCCCTTGATGCATGTGTGTGTCTGCGTACGTGAGTTTGTGTGATCCACAGTATTTGTGTTCTATATAACACAGGAGGCCTTCAATCTGTTTGGGCACCATTTAAGCCCCCCTTAGACAAACACAAACTCACACAGGGCTTAACTGACCTGTACAGCATGCCAGTCTTATGTGCAACTGTCTCCTCTTTGCCCAGTCCAAACATTTTCAGGTACCAGTTGGTCTCCATTTCTCTGATCAGCGCCACCTTGTGTCGCTGCTGCAACGTCTGCTTAGAGGAGGAACCGCGCTTGGCATCCTGGGAGTTGCTCCGGTGGGCTCTTGTCCCGCTGAGAGAGGCCACTGAGTGTTTTCGGTGCGCATGGGGCGGCGGGCCACCGGGCCCCCCGACGCCCCCTCCGCTGCTTCGGGCAGCTAGCATGGCCCCGGAGGGTGCCCCCTCCCCTCAAGGGCAGAGTTCAGGGACCAAGGTGAAGAGGAGGAGCTTTAGGTTTCCAAGTGTCTCCAAGTCCTTCACCCCCTTTTTTGGGACGACGGATTACTCCAGCCTCAGAGAATGATGCATGCCTTGGGAAAGCTTCTTTTTTCCTGATTGTCCTGTGGTTAGTCAGAACCTCCCTTTCTCTGTTTTAAGTACTTTACAAAATGCTCTAACACCCTACATTTGTTTCCTCAGTTTTGCCTTTCTGTCTGTTTGATTGAAGTTCTTTTTGTCTTCTTTCTGTCTGTGTGTCTTTCTGTCGGTGCAGTGTGCTCTCTGGTCTCTTATAGCCTCATCCAGCTTGAAACAGGATCCCGGTTTCCTTGTCTCGTCACAGCCTGCCCTGGCCTAAAAGGAGGGAGCCAAACATGCCAGGGTGTCGACAATGCATACACCCTCACACATGCACACAGTTGTGTATCCATGACTTCAGAGGGCATTACACTGACTTGGATTTCATTTCCTGGAGACTTACTCTCACCTTAAACATAACTACAACTTGCCTGTGCATAACCTTGGTCGTAAACTAATCTATCTTTAAAACATTTCATCACCTTAAAATTTAATGTTATGGGGACGGGCTTTTGGCCCCATAAGGAAGATGCGTCCCAAAAATGTAACTGTGTAAACAGATTGAGGTCCCCACAATGTCGTAATACCTGGACCACACACGCTGCATTCCTGATGGCTGTACACAATAAGCTGAAGCGCTGAAACAACATAGTACAAATAGAGATAAAAAGATATAAATAAACACAGTCTGCAGACACACCAGTCCAGACACACAATAGACACTGACATAAGTATTTGTAATGTGAAAACACAATAGAAGATACCCTGCACTTGAATGTGGATTTAGGCAATAAACACTGTGAAAACTGAAGCAGAGCTATTAACAATTATTAGCACACATCTACAGAGGCGACCACACATTGTGTCTTGGTAGTACCAGTGTCAGCTCTATATTTACACACTTCCTGGACCACTTCAGCATCTCGGAGCCTTAACACCATTCCTTGTGTCATAAGACTCTGGGCTGGAGTGGGAGAAACACAAATTGACACCTTTATCAGGCAAAACAATGTGGAAACACAGTCATCTGGCCGTGTTAAAATATGTGGGCACAGACGCACAGTATGTTAAATATTTGTAGTACTTCAAGGTTCCTCATTTGTCAAAATAAAAAAGGAACATGTTATCTGAGCACTTAGTTGTAGATTTCGAAGTAAGTGGTATGCAGGTGTGTACATGTACAGGTCTTATCTGTCACCACATTTTCATTTGTTCTCCTCAAAGTTCAACGTTGAAATATCCACAACCACCCAAAAGCTTTTCTAGATTTACTCCAGATGACTTTCAAACTTTAAATTCCCCTTCTGTTTTTCTCGCCACATGTAAGCTATATTACCTACCTGAATGCACAAGAGAGAGGAACACAAGACAGCAAAGAAAGTACTGTGCAAAGAATGGGAAAGTAAATTTACTGAAGGTGAATAGAAGGACCCAGGAGACGCACTCGCTCAATCATTGTTTGTAGGGCGGAGAGGGATTGCATGCTGATGAGATGTTAATGCATGTCAGATGCTGCAGGAGAACAGGGGCTAGATGTGGCCATTTAACACCTAAAAACACAACACAGGTTTAGTCCGAAACATGCAGGAGTTTAAAGTCTGTTAAGAGCAAAAGAAGGCAGTGGGTAAAGAAGGAAAAGGAAACCTGGAGACACACAAAGAGGATTTGGACTCAGTGTGGAGTTCATTCATAATGAAAACTGCCAAAGTGAAGTGCTGGCTCTCTTGCTCAAACCAAAGGACAAAAGTAGGCTTGCTAGGTGAGCTCAGCACATAATGCAGCCCTAAAACTTTTAGTACAAGAATTGAACTGATTTCAAACGAGGCAGACAAAAAAGTTTCTGTTTATAACATCTAACTCCAAAAGCTAATGCTTTGAGTCAGTTTATAAACCAGCTAATAGACTTCAACAGGTGAGTGTACTCGTCCGGTAAACAGCTGCTTGTGTTCAGCCTCAGCGGTTTGAGAATCCTCCCGATATCGAAGCAAACACCCAGAGATTGGTGTCCTCTGAGGTCAAGTGAATAGATCAGTGATGGAGTGTCAGCCCTGAATTATTCAGCCAAGTAATGAGAGCCTGACAGCTCACTGGACATGTCTGAGGGGTTTGGAGGTGGGGGAAAGGTTGGAGTCAATGCTGACTGTTCAGTGTGAAGCGAAGGGATGGAGGGTCAATCTCTGTCTGTGTCTGGGGTCAGCAGCTAATATGGATTGGACATTTGGGGGGATTCTGCAGTTTGCTGTGAGGTTGTGCAGTGGCTTTCAACACCATGTCAACGAAGGCTACCACTTATGCAATACTGGACTGAATACTATAAAAATATTAGCAATATATCAGCTGACGGAGATTCTGTCATACCAGAGATAAGCGCTTTTTCGATACCTTGAGCATCTCTGGTTCTTTTGGGCAGTGTTGCATGTCAGTCTAACCAGGAATACTTATGGGATTCTGGCATACCTTAAACTGCAACATATGCGATTAAATGGATAGAATACATTAATGTTTTTTGAATTGAATTTTGGAAATAAATTAAAATACAGCAATATCTTGATATAAAATTAAGGTGATGGACAGCATGGGTTTATCCAAGTTGCCCATCCTTACACGAGTGAAATAGAATAAGTAACATCAATATTATAATTCTAATTATTATTATTAATAGTGGTCGTAGTAGTACTCGTGTGATCTGGACAGTGTCTTGCATGCTTCAGAGCTTAAGCACTTTCCACTGTTAGAGCTTGAAGGTCCCAGTAGATTGCCTGCTGCACCCACTTTGGGTCTCTCTGGATAAAACAGCACATGGCACATTTTCACGGCGCTCACACCGGCCTGGCTCACAGCACCTCGACTGGATGACCTGTTGTCCTTCAAGGTTGCTGCCTGGGAAGATCCGTCACGCCAAGTGCATCTAATCTGACCTCTGTGCAACGTCGGCGTCACGAAGAGGGAAATTCTATCATGAACAAAATCCGTCATTCTAGTCCTTTATCCCGAAGCCGCACTGAAACGCAAACCGACACAGTGTGCTTTGCGAGCACACACACACACACACTCACACACAAGTGTAGATGGTTCACCTAATTCTTTCCCTTAATATGTTAGATTATTCTAATTGTCACTGGCAGTCTGCCTAACTGCCGTCGTCTCTGTCTGTAGCTCTTTCACCACACTCACAGGTCAAGACAGTACAATTAAACCACTTGACTACTACAGTAAAGGTGTCTACAGTAGGAATGGGAAGCATTTGATGGAATTATGCATAAAAATAATTTGCATAATGTCAGTTTATGACACAGAAGATAGAGTCGATGTCAGCATCTATGAGTTAACAAATGATGATTTGGTTTTAGGGGCCATACGCTCAAAAGGTAGACACAACCTTTTCATTTGTAACCGGGAATGCCTCGGTGCCATGTGTGTCCAGCAGCTTTAAACATTCACGTTTCATTTCCATGTGCGTCAGGTATGTGGATGCACTCTGTCAGAAGTAAGCATACGTTTCCTACATATCAGCGGCTTCCAGACTTTATTACACACACACAATCGAATGTTTCATCACACATTAAAATAGAGAAACGAGCCGCCTCTGCGTCCCTGTACGGACTGTCACTAGTAACACATGCATGTTTATCTGTCCTTGTCCTGCACAGCCGATACACAGCAGCTTCTGTTTATTATTAAAGGTACCTGCAGCTTTTGTATATCGGATGCACCTTGAGCATATTTTAATCCTGCATAAATTCTAGCGCCTGAGGGAATTTATTTAACCTTCAGTCTTTTATGAATAATTACACAGTTTATATTCTCATTTTGCATTTAATATTTTGTGTATGCTCATATTTAGATAATCACATGACAGGAAGGTTAATCCTTCATGAACCAATTTTACCAGTAAGGTTTTCTTGCATCCATTCTGTGTTATAATCTCTCAAAGAACATATTATGTAAAGACAATTAGAGATAAGCGAAGGTAGTTACATACAGAGAGAGTTTATAATTAGTGCAGGGAGCGAGGTGGTGAGGAAACTGATGAGAGGCTGATAAAGGATGGAAGAGAGAGCTGGAAACTTGGTTGGCATTAGAGAGTTAAAGCAAACACTCAAACACACGCATGCACAACCGCACAGGCGTCGAACTATATGGAGCAAAAGGGAACAGCTGCTCCTTCCACTATTAAATTAGGAGGAGCAAACCTGAGCCTCTGCACCTCCCATCGGTCTCCTCTTTCACTCACAACTCATTAGATGAAGTTGTTTATTAGTACAGTAAGAGGCCGAAAGCATCAGTGAGGATACGCAAACAATGTAGATTAACCCGTAAGCATTCACCCCATTTTTACTAAAAAAAAATAGAAGAAAAAGACTTAAGGCTTGCATGCATTTTGTTTGTTGGACTTAAAATAGTGTGTGGAATGTTGTGATTTAACAAGGATGTGTCTCTATAGACAACAGAAAAGGTAAAAGATTACAGTTTTGCTGTGTACAAACTCGAGGGAACTATTGCTGCTGCTGCTGCTATTGTTGCTCTGGTATTACAATGGTATCTTTAAAGGGTTTACACATTTGGATCATGAGGCTTTGTGCTTTCAAATGCGGGGCTGACGTCCAAATACAGCAGCACTTGACCCTTATTGGGGTTGGTTGAGTGTTACAGTGTTGGGACTTCTTTTTTTTTTACCTGTCTTTTGAATGTAATATTATCTTGGTAATATATTTTAGTGTCCTCTAACCTTTCACATGCTGACACACAAAACAAAGGAGGTGTGACAAAGGAGGGTAGTTTCATATGTCTCACACCCTTTGAGCTCACACAGCAAAAACAAAAACTCCACAGGTTACAGTAGAGGAGAAGAGAAAAAAAAAACGACGTTGTCTTTGTCGGCTATCACTGCTGACAGGTTCTTCATCTCTGCAACATGAGAAAGCTAAAATAAACCCGATTCTTTTTACTTCTGAAAAGCTTTGAAGTTTGAATGTTTTTCACTATGCAGCAAGAAAACCATAGATAGTATTAACCACCATGAGCTCTACCTCTAAGTGCTGACAAAAAATATTGTGATCTTCCTTATGGGTGTTTAAAGACAGTTTATTATCACTGCAATCTTATGTAATACAAGGTATACACTGATCAAGCATAACATTATGACCACCTTCCTAATATTGTCTTGGTCCCCCTTATGTGCTCCAAAATGCTTTGAACCATTGGACATGGACAAGAGGACCTCTCAGGGTGTCCTATGGGGTCTGGAACCAGAACATTGCCACTGGATCCTTTGGGTACTCTGGCTTGTGCAGTGGGGCCTCTGTCAATCAAACTTGTTCCACTGCATCCTGTTGATGCTTGATCACAATGGGGTGTAGGAAGTTTGGAGGTCAAATCAACATGTTGGGCCATTGTCATGTTCCTCAACATGTTCCTGATTGTTTGATGTTGTTTCCATGTGGTGGGGTGCATTTTCCTGCAGGGGTAGGCCAGTGACATTTGGGATTTCCATTTTCATGAGGGAGTGTGTTTGTTGTGGGACAATGTTTATTTGGGTGTCTAAGTCTCATCAACACAGATGTCAAAATCCAAGGTTTTCCATCAGAACACCACATAGTACCAATATGATCAATGTTATTCACTTCACCTGTCAGTGGTTTTAATGTGGTGGTTGATCAGTGCATGTCAGGAGAAGTGGAAAATAAAAGACTAATTACACACACACAGTTTGTGACTCATCCGGAGCTCAAGCGATCCTTTACACTCTGGAGTCCCTGAGTGCGAGATATAATGTTCCTATGAAGAATGACACAACATGTCCGTGGGAAACTGTTCCGCAGAGGTTGGTCTCGGGATGGTGAGAGGTCCTTAATGGTGTTTACTGTTTACAGCGGCCTGCCTGTGTCACCACCGTGTGTAATGTAAGCTGAGCAGGCCAAACAGGTGAAGACACGTCTTTAACAGGGTCCTTTTAAGGAGGCAGCTATGTGCTGTATGTATTTTTTATGTTGGTTCATTTGACCTCTAAATTATACAAGTTGGTGACACCTGAACAGAGAAGTCTGAATTAGGGAAGAAACAAGATACATAAGTGCATTTATTTAAGTACACATTTTAGATACTTCTACTTAACATTAGTCTTTTCTTGTCATGCCTCTTTCTATTTATACTCCACTTTACATTTGGCATAATGAGTAATAATACAAATTCAGATTTTTGCACACAAAACATAAAGACAGCGGCATTGCATGTGATGATTTGTGATCAGTTAAAATACTCAACTGTTTATTCAAGTGCAACTTAAACCAAAAGTCTATTAATCAGTTAGTAGTTGTCAGAACATTGGCAGCTATTTGATAATGAATTAGAGCATTATGATGGCTTTTCTCACTATTTTCTGAATTTTATTAATCTGCAGATTAATCTATCAATACAGTAAAGTGCATTCAAAATAGTTTAACGTTAGCACTACCTAAACCAACTACAACAGTGGAGGAAGTAATAATAATCCACTGACATAATATGTAATAGTATAACCATCACAAGGGACATTATTCTGCACTGAGTACTTTTAGTATATTTCTTATAAGACCTACATGCTTCTACTTAAGTAACACTGTCAATCAGGACCTTTACTTGAAGCAGAGTACTTCTACAGTGTAGTGTGAGTACCTTTACTGAAGTAAATGATGTGAATACTTGCTAAACCACTGCATAAAGTTGATTATGATGAAAACATTTCACAGTCAGCAGATCTCAGGATCTCAGAACATAACAGGAGAGGAAGCGACATGTAAAACACCTCCATTAAAAAACACAGAACAAGTAAATATCTTATCAAAACACATATCATATTGCCAGAAGGAAAATCTGTATCAAGGAGCACTGAGGCTGCTCCGGAGGCTTGCGGTGACCTAATACCTCAGATATGTTGTGCTGTTTTTATGCCTTCACAGCAGTGACATCAACGGCCAGAGGCATTATGTTTTCAGGCTGTCCTATGTACGTCCATCCGTCCCACCTGTTATCTCTTGAAGGCCCTGATGGAATTTCTTCAAGTTTGGCCCAAATGTTAACTTGGACTCATGGATATGCTGATTACATGTTGGTGGTCACAGGGTGATGATCAAGGTCACTGTGACTTCATGATGGACGTTTTTGGCTATAACTCAAATATTCACACGCTAATTAGGACACAAATTCACACAACTGTCTGATAGGATAAATATGAAGTGATGGCATGTTATATTACAAATATACACCCATCATCCACAGCACTATGACCACTGACAAGTGAAGTGAATAACATTGATCGTATTGGTACTATGTGGTGTTCTGCTGGAAAACATTGGATTTTAACATTCGTGTTGATGAGACTTAGACACCCAAATAAACATTGTCCCACAACAAGAACACTCCCTCATGCAAATGGAAATCCCAAATGTCACTGGCCTACCCCTGCAGGAAAATGTACCCCACCACATGGAAACAACATCAAACAATCAGGAACATGTTGAGGAACATGACAATGGCCCAACATGTTGATGTGACCTCCAGACTTCCTACACCCCATTGTGATCAAGCATCAACAGGATGCAGTGGAACAAGTTTGATTGACAGAGGCCCCACTGAACAAGCCAGAGCACCCAAAGGATCCAGTGCCAACGTCCTGGTTCCAGACCCCATAGGACACCCTGAGAGGTCCTCTTGTCCATGTCCAATGGTTCAGAGCATTTTAGATCACATAAGGGGGACCAACACGATATTAGGCAGGTGGTCATAATGTTATGCCTGATCACCTGTCAGGCATCACACCTATATACAAGGTCAAATCTGGACAGACATGGATGTAAACTGTAACTTGACTGGTTGGCAGAGGCACACAGTTGCATTGCATTAAAACTAGTTTTTCTTTGTTGCTTGTACGCCAGTCAGTTTGAGACCTTAATGCGATACATGTCCAGGATGTGGCATCATGTATCTGCTTCCACTTCCCTCTGCTTGCCACAAGAAATGAAGATGCAGCTCTGACAAACCCACAATAGACTTATTAATCATGAGCCCAGGACAATACTGCTTCCATTATCAGCGAGCCTCTTGGCAATACTTGGGGGGTTTTTGAGCGATTATAGGTTGATTGATTCTTCATTCGCAGATTGCCAGCAGCCCCTCAGATGTTAACAGGCATTAACAGGCATTTAGGCATTTAGAAAAGAAACAAATGCCATCAGCTCTATAGCTCATTTGAGTTGTGTCTCACTCACTTAGTTGTTTATCCATCATGCTAAGACTGAGGAAGGGAAATGACACATATGAAGTCCTTCAGGCATATGATGTGAATGATGACGTTTTAAAATGAATCACAAAACTAGTCGGGTAGCAACACGGGCTAATTTAGAGTAGCGTGTTTCTTAAACAGGGTGGGAGGAAAGTCCCAATAGGTGTGATGGTGCTGATGGGAGATCCATGCGATGTTTTCTATAACAGCTCAATTGAAAATAGACATGGTGGTATTTTCTTTTTTAAAACAGGCACATGTCATGAAGGAACGCTTATTAAAGCACAGCAAACTGCAATCAGAGCATGCTGACTTTAAAAAACAGATAAAGTACAGTCATCTCCTGGATGTTAGCCTTCTGCAGAGTAAAGGAAACACACACACAGTGATGCACGTGCGTACATTTTGTCTTGATTTAGCACCAGTGTTCCTGTCCACTCCCGTCAGCTGACAATAAATTATAAACACATTCCTCCAGCGCTCTGTCACCAGCAGAATTTATTACTGTCCACACTGACAGCTTTGATAGGATACAAGTTCATAGCTTTGCAGATCCTGGAAAGTCACATGCTCGGGAGTGAGAGCACACAAGCTGATCATATCTGCAATAAAAAGGCAGAAAGAAATAAAGGAAAAAATGTTGGCAGATGATAAAAGACGTGCGAAACAACAGAAAATATTACTTCATTGTCTTTCTGCAATGCAGAGGTTATCAAAGCTCGTCGTGATTTACGCGACAGCAAACACACCCACACGCGTTAATGTCATGATTCTCTCTGCCTTGTTAGTGTTTAGTAAAGAACTGTTTCTATCATCTTGTCATCTTTTCAACACTGTGACATCCATCACATGGGTTCCTGCATAATTAATGTCTCTCCAGCTCAAAAAAGTCATCTGAAAGATTCAAGGGTTCAGGGAGAATTGCATTTTCTTAACATTTCGTCACTCTTTACAGTCTGTGATGCATTTATTATGTGCTGTTCTGCAATGATAACACCAGGCCTCCTATCAACTTGTCCTGAATCAGGGTGAGGGTTGATCAGTCGAGTCAGGATGCAGATCATTCAAAGCAGCTTCCTCCAGCTCCCTCTGCTGGATGACTTGAGCCAGTTGAGAGATTATCTCCGTTCGTCTCCTGTTCCTGATACACCTGGGACATACTTTACACTCAGAAGATTGACCTTATTTCTTTTGTATGTGTTGGAGCAGCTGCATAACTCAGCGGTCCTCCTGGATTACTGGCCTTTACTGACCTATAATGTCCTGGAGATCTGCTGCTGTGCGTGCCAGTTCAGTCTGCACAGCTAATTTACACTATTATGAAGCATATCATCCAACAGTACTGCTCTTACAGTAATATTGCAAATACATAGACTCAGCAAATACTTGCCACAGTAACTTTTTGGCTCTTTAGCTGATAAATGCTCCAATAACTTGAGTAACTCGAGCATTATAAACTAAAACTATGAGCTAAAAGATGCGAGAATGGCTGCAAAGTTGGGTGATACTTTCCAATAGGTGTGTCACTATGAGGGATCCCTTTCACAATGCAGTTATTTAATCCATTGTTTAGCTGCTATGGGGATATAAAGAACAAGATCGGTGCAGGTTTATTATAATCAACAATAGTACAAATTCAGACTTTTGCACACAAAACATAAAAACAAAATCGTTGTATGTGATGATTTGCTGTCAGTTAAACGACTCAACTGTTTATTCAAGTACAACAAAAAGTCTATTACTCAATCAGCTGTTGGAGAGAACATTGGCAGCTGTTTTGATAATCAGCTGGAGCACTTGTGATGCCATTTCTCACCATTTTTTGGATTTTTTTTAACAAAAAAAGAGAACAGACTCAATCAGTTAATGGAGAAAATAATCTGCAGATTAATCTATAAATAAAGTAAAGTGGATTCAAAATAGTTTAAACCGATCAGTCACAACATCATGACCACTGACAGGTGAAGTGAATAACATTGATCATATTGGTACTATGTGGTGTTCTGATGGAAAACATTGGATTTTGACATCCATGTTGATGAGACTTAGACACCCCAATAAACATTGTCCCACAACAAGCACACTCCCTCATGCAAATGGAAATCCCAAATGTCACTGGTCTACCCCTGCAGGAAAATGCACCCCACCAAATGGAAAAAACATCAAACAATCAGGAACATGTTGAGGACATATGACAATGGCCCAACATGTTGATTTGACCTCCAAACTTCCTACACCCCATTGTGATCAAGCATCAACAGGATGCAGTGGAACAAGTTTGATTGACAGAGGCCCCACTGCACAAGCCAGATTACCCAAAGGATCCAGAGCCAACATCCTGGTTCCAGACCCCATAGGACACCCTGAGGGGTCCTCTTGTCCATGTCCAACGGTTCAGAGCATATTTCAGCACATAAGGGGACCAACACAATATTAGGCAGGTGGTCATAATGTTATGCCTGATCGCTGTATAATAGTGTAACAATCACAAGGGACATTATTCCGCATTGATATAAAAACATGATCAGTGCAGGTTTAAAGATTTAGTAGAGCTGCGAGATATCAGTGACAGATTTACCCAAAATGTGCCACAAATTTCAGGCTCTCGCTTAATTACATTAGCGCTGATCAGTTATTGAGCAAGAAAGTCAGCACAAAGTCCCGCCTTACAATTGAGCAAAAATAACTTTATTGTTTTAGCAAGAAAAACACATATTATAGCAACTGAAACTGACATTTGTAATATTAGTAAATGCATTGTGCCAAATCTAATTTCTATCACATTCACAGGTTATTATGGTAAAAGGAGTTTAGGGTGCAAACATTTGATAGGAACAACAAAAGCAATAAACTGTCAGATGTGTTTGACATCTAGATGAAACTAGAGTTGCAGCAGCAGGATATCTGAGGTAAACATTACCTTGGTTTTAATTCCACTACCACATTTAAACACCACCTGCATCAACAGTAAGTGTCTGAGCTTGTTAAAATACGTTTTTTGCAGAACATACAGACATCATAGTGAAGCAATTAAAGATTATATCACTCTGAAAGAACGTGCATTTGATAATGTCTTCCTTTTGTCCTAGTCATCAGCTTTCTTTTGAAATATGTAGTAATTGTTTAGGTAGCAGTTTTCTTTCCTCATGAGTGTTGCTTATTGAAAATATCCCTGTCATAAAGGTGCACACGTTCAGTATACATGTCAATCATTTTTTAGTCATATATTTTGTTCATTAATCATAGATCAAACATGATGATTATGTGAAAAACAAGACTAGGAACCCTGATCAGATGGTTGGTCAAAGAATCAATAGCTCAGTTTAGGTATTTTTACTTATCCCCTAATCATCAATAGCAGTGGATGGGATCGTCGCATTGACCTCAGTACCAGCCGTAGCGAGAGAGGCTGACGTCCCAGTCGAGGTCCCGTCGCGGGGTTTGGCACGAGGCCTCATCATCTCCTCCGTGTTGCGTTCAGGTTTTATCAAGAGAACGTAGCACTTGGGCAGGAAGATGCAGGTCAGCAGGCCGAAGCTGGAAGCCAGGATGGCAAAAATCTGGACGGCAACCATGAACTTGCCTCGCGTGCTGAGGTAGGCCGGGACGAAGGAGATCCAGACGATGAAGAAGACCAGCATGCCAAAGGTCAAGCACTTTGCCTCCCTGGAAGAAGGAATTAAAAAAAAATAATAAAAAAACAGATATTATGGCTCTGAAACTTAAAAGAACATTGACATTATTTAATAAATGTCCTACACTTAGTGGCCCTTTAATATCATGGGTTTCCATGTGTTTGTATAAGCTAAGATTATATCATTCTTGCTGACATTTGCTCAGAGAACATGAAGAAATGTAAACAGACGTGTCCTTGACCATTTTGCATTGTATTTTCTGTATTTTATCTCTTAAAATAGAGCACGCATTGCAAAATAATTGGGCTATATCTAAACTAAGGCAAAATATTTCTACAGGAATCCTGTTTGCTCCAGTGAGCCAGTGGTTGTAGTGATATTAATGTAACTGCTAGTCAGTTTTACCTGAAACCCTTGTGTTTCCCACCTGATGTGGTCATCCAGTTTGCGGGCTATGAAGGCAAAGACGAAGGCCAGCAGAGCCAGCAGGATGTCGTAAGCAAAGATGCAGCAGATGAAGACCACTGAGCCTTCGTCACACTCAAGAATGATCTTTATATTCTGGGCAGAGGTGTTTTTCACCGGGTGTGGAGGGAGGATGATGAGCCACACTGTGCACGCTATAGCCTGGGTAGAAGGATTGTATTTAGAGGTCAGGGACGGATATGATAATGAAACATGCCTGGGGTGGTAATTTGCATGTAAGTTAATGTCACTGAGTACTTTAAACACATACAGTGTTGATCCACTGAGCAGGTTTCCTGTTTGTTCACATGGAGTTACCTGTATTAATGTTGCTGTAGCAGCTATCGCCCTCTGGTGGGCACAGGTGAGAGTGTCAACTTCAGGGTTCATACAGGCATTGACATCATTGTTGTTATTTGTGTTGGTTACGATGACATCAGGGCTGCCGCTGTTCGCTGCTTCTTCCGCGGCTGCTTTTGCAGCTTTGGCAGCTGCTTTGGCTCTGGCTCGGGCTGCTTTCAGGGCCTGAGCTCTCAGCATCAACACTGCAGCCTTACCTGAAGCAAGGACAGATTGTGGTTTTGATATTGCAGAGCAGAACAAGGGTAGGGTAAGTTTAAGAGTGGGTGAATTCATTTCTCCCGGTAACCCACCCATGATGGAGGACAGGCAGAGAGCGAAGCCGAGAGCCAAGGCTACTTGGCTGGTCATGCAGCTCCAGTGCTGCGGCTCTCCGAGGAAGACGATGGAGCAGAGGAAGGTCACCACCAGCGAGAAGAGCAGCGAGAAACTCAACAGAGCATCATTGGCTTTCACCAGAGGGGTTCCAATGTTCACAACCAACACCACCTAGAAAAAGAAGAAGAGAATAGCATGCTGGTTCCCTCCTCTCCACAGTAAGAGATCTACTAGGAGGTCTTTTATTGGTTGTGTGATTCTCACCCCAACAGCAATGGTGACTAAAGCTCCAAAGGCAGAGATGACGATGAGAGTGATTCCCAGCGGCTCCCCAAAGGCCAGGAACTCAATGATTTTTGGAACGCAGGTGTCATGAGCTTCATTGGACCAGTAATCTCCACTGCAGAGGATACATTCACGAGCATCTGTTGGGGAGAGAGGAGGGTCAAGTTTATCTAAAGTTGTTTAACCTGATAGTGAAAAGTCTCCATTACAGCCCTTGAACATCTTCAGTTTTTAAGTTGACACCAGTGACAGTTATATACAGTTCAGTTTGATGTATTTGCAAGAGTAGACTTGTTTGCTTGTGTTTGTACTATTTCAGGCGGAGGCTGGAGGGAGGGTCATGGATGCAATTTACTTTAAAACAAGTCAGGATTGTTGTAACCCAAGTAAGGAGGTGGTTTATCCAGTTCTTGATTTATTGGAGTGGACAGTTTGTTTTTGTTGAAGGGGCTTTAGATGAGTTTTGCAGAACATTTTAGCTCCATGATGCAACATTACACCAGCAATATATTAAAGCATCATATGGGATCCATAAATGTATATTTTTAACCCATTTGTACCAATAATATCAGCTCATTCAGTCAAACTGAATCTGAAGTAAAATCAGTGACAGTAATTTAAGCAAATTCAGGCTCTTAAGTATCTTTTTATCAGCTGAAATGAATAATGTGTAAGTGAGTGAGTAAATTTAACATTGAGGGTAGTTTCTAAAACCAGATTTATAAGTAGCTTCAGAGGTGCACATTAATACACAAGGGGTTTCAAGGAATCTTCAAATACTGAGTAAAGAAAGGCAGTTTTTTAAAGCCATTGGAGCAGAACATTACTTGTTGGAGTTGGATTACTGTTGGCTCAGCAGATTTGACACAGTTTGTTTGTGGATGTTTAAGTTAAAATAGCAAAAGCACGACCCTCTTAAGAATGAAACCTGGACAGTGGAACTTTAAACAACATTTATGTGCCAGAAGCTGAGTCTTGGTGCAGAAATAAACCATGGAACGGAACAGTGCTTTAACTCGTAACACATTAAATGCATTCACTAAACTCTTCAGTAATATCCTGATGTCTTGAAGGTACAGTTTGAAAGTTGTGTACTGACTGGTTGTGTTGCTGATCTCTCCATCAGCACACGGGATGCAGTCGAAGCAGCAGACCGGCTCCCCCTGCCGGATCCCCTTCCTGGTGCCCGGCTGGCAGTTCTCGCTGCACACTGACCGAGGAGGCTTTCACACAAAAAAAGCAGAGATAATTTACCTCTATGAGCCAACTAATCAAGATCTTAAAGAGCGTGCGGTTAACTGCTGTCTGAATCAGTACGTCACTGACCTCCAACACCTCATTGTTCCACACAATGGAGTCATTCATTATGTGGATTCTGTCCTCCAGGGCTGTCGAGCCATTGTAGCGTCCAACAGTCACATAAGACACCTCCCCATTACTATTGACCTGCCAGTTAATGATGTCGTAGAAGCCCTCTACGTCCCCGTCTTCAAAGTAGATCTCCTCCTCTGTGTTCGGCACTTTGAAATGCACATTCTTCAGGTAATACATCAGCTAAAGAAGACAGAAATGGAGATATAGTTCATACAAATGCATACAGAAATGATTTCACGTTCAGACATACTCACCTGCCACGGCTCAAAGTTAGTGATGTCTGCACAGCTGTTCCCAATGAACGGCCCCTTTCCATGTTCACAGTGCTCCAGGTTGTGCAAGGCGTGGGCCACAGCATACACTGCTTTGTACACACTGCGGGAGACACCTTCATCATTATCACCAACATTAGCATCGTCATTCACGCCATGTGTACAGTTTGTGTACTGCAGGCTCACCAGAAAGTTTTTTCATCATTAAAGACAACACCAGTGCCAAATGGGTTTTTTCAGAAATACCATCTTGGTTACCTGGAGCTACTTTTCTACAAGGTAAGTCTGCAAACCGATCACACAAAATATAATCAACAGATAAATTGTGATGTATTATCATTATTAGGTTAGGCTAAAACTTAATTAACTAATCACCAAGTGGATATTGATTAATTACTTAAATCATTATGATAATTAATTAACTTAAGATTAAGTAATTAGTTAGTAAATAAGTATTTTCAGGATCATTAGCTATGATCTAATAATACAACACACAGTACTCTAAAATGGGCCATTCTGCATGAAGAGTACGTTTACTTTTGTACTTTTAGGGAAAGACTTGAATGCAGGACTTTCATGTGGAACATAGTCACTTTTACTTAAGTACAATATCTGAATGCTCCTTTCGTACTGCACCACTGATGCCTTTAGTGGTGGTTTAAGAACTAACCTGTAGGTGATTCGTAGCTGGGAGACATCAGAGTAGGTGTTATTGAGTTGCACCAGAGACTCACTCCCAGTGCAAAGACCATCAGGGACCCCCCTCACTGCTCTGGACAGTGTGCCGTTCCCCTCCTTGGCCCTCTGTTTGGCCAACCTCAGCGCTTTGCCATAATCTAAAGTGCAGTTAAACACCTGTAACACAAAATACGATCACAGAATTCCCATCCGTTAGTTTTACGTTGACTTCTATGTGACCTTAGACCAGTAGTCATTAACTCATCACTGTTAATGTCTCCGGGTTAATAAACACACCGTCTCCCAGAATTCCTCAGTAAGCAAGTCAGCATAAGGGTCCAGATCCAGTAGATGGCGCTGAAGACCAGGGATGTCAGCCCTTTTCACCCCAAAACCCAGAGTACCAGCCAGGATTGAGCTCACCTGCATGTAAAGATGCACAATGATGCATGATGAAATGTTGTCTAGACTGGTTTGAGCCTCTGGATCATCATCAACTTTCACCCTTGGTCAACACTTATGTGAACGCTCACCCCGGGCTGGTTGATGAGAGCAGAGGTGATCCAGGCCTCGCTGGCTATCCAAGTGCGGTTGGTCACATTGTGTTGGAGCAGCTCAGTGATGAGAGGACTGAGGTCCACGTCTGATGAGAAGACCACGATGATCTTGGCTGTGGACTCAACCACAGTTTGGACGATACGCTGGATGGCCTCTGGGGAACTCACCTGAAGTTTACACACAGGAATGAATTCTCTGGAAAACACAAATGGCCTCAAATCGACCAACATGACAGGTGGAATAGTGAAATATTGAAACGCAGCTGTTCACCTTGGGCAGGGTCTCAGAGAAGGAGATGCAGACTCCAGCTTCCTCCACCTGCTCCTTGAAGTCTTTGATGCCATACTTTCCATAATCATCATCGGCAGCGATGGTGCCCACCCAGGTCCAGCCGAAGTGTAGCACCACCTGGGCCATAGCTGTAGACTGGTGCTTATCATTGGGAATGGTCCTTAAGAAGGTGGGGAACTGGAACTTACTTTCCAGAGCAGAGCAACTTGAAGAATAACTGACCTAAAGATGATATGGAAGAAACAACATGATGTCTCTTTTTGATCATTGTCCTTATTTTTTCCTTCTGTTACGCTACTTATCATTCATACCTGTGGAAAATGATAAAGTCCAAGTATCCTGGCAGTGGCAATGGACAGATCAGAGCCTCCAGTGCCCACCAGAGCAGCCAGAGGTGCCCCGGTGCCACATCGGTAGTTGGGTACGGCTTCGTCTTGCCCCGTCAGGTAGGTCAGGGTGCCCTCCACCGCCTTGGAGATGGTGAAGCAGGAGTCGTAGATGACGTAACCCAGGTCAGTGTTGGGCAGCAGATCGGTCCTCTCATTGATTTCATTGATGGCGAACAGCATTGTCTGGGTCCAGCGGAAGGTACGGAAGTTAAATCTGGAGGTTGATGAGACAGTGATGGAGAAACGTCACACGTCTAGACATCAGTCTGCCATTCTCGAGTACAAGCAGTTTTGTTTAGAAAGAAAGAACACAAGAAAAACTCAGATCCACGTCTTGTATATATTCCAAATTAAAATACTTGAAAACTGGAAGACAGACTATTTTTGTCTTTTAGTGTTATTCCCTAAATTAGCAGTTCACAGACTTGCTGGTTATTGTTGCGTACTACACTGTAAAGGCCTGTCTCTATAATAAGATAATTGGCCCCAGTGGTGCTGCGCAGCTCTGTCTTGATTTCTGTAGTAAGAAAAAATGAGGTTAAGCGACACAGGAGTGCACTGTGAGTTTGAAATACATAATTAAGCTAAAATTATTCATTAGCAAAGCACTAAAATATTAAATAATTTAGCTTTTGGTAAGCCCACAACATTGTCTATCATTACTTTAACAACAAATTAGGCCAGTAGAGTGTAAACCAGCACAGTCACAATGAGAAAAAAGACTGAATGTGGCTTGGCTCACCCTTCACACCCCGAGGAGACAGGCACCCTTGAAGTGTTGCCATCACTGGAAGCAATGCGCTTGTGAACTGGAAACATCCCCCCAACCACCACCTTCTTCTTCTCTACATCCTTGTAGCCGCTCAGGTTGAACTTGGCCTTCAGCTTGCATGTGGACTCCGCTGAAAGAGATCTGTAGACGAGGAAAAGGGCACATAATCCAAGCAAAAAGCGTCTGATTTCCATGCTATGTAAACACAGAAGGGAGTTGCGGGAGCTCTCTCTCTCTCTCTCTTTACAGCAGACAGCAAAGGAGGCAGCAACCTGTGGCAGGTATCTTATGTGTTCTCTGGGGAGATGCGCTGCATGAAGTAACCCAGCAGATTCACCAGTGCAGAGGTGAAGAGGAGGACTCTGGGTTGTGGAGACCAGGTGATGGCATCTTTATTCAGTGTGCAACATAAACAAGAAAGACTTCCTTAATTTTAATAAACACCAAATCAGTATTGTTTATTATTAATGGTGCATAAAATCACACGTGATTCAAAAGGCTGGTTTAATTCCCTCATCATGAACCCAAACTGAACCCTGGTTCACCAAAATAAGCACCGACACACACATTTCTAGCTCAAATTAAAATTCCAAGAAACATCGCTTCATGTCGTTTCTGTCCTCGCTCTCTCTCCTCCTGTAAATATCACTTCATTAGTCTGAGCTGCCACGGGCCAGTAGTTAATTGGCAGCTGCATGTGGCGACTTGTACGGCCCTCGTGCAATGTTACAGCACAGCGACTGTTCCAAAATCGTGCCTCGTCTCCAGAGATCTGGTCTGCAGCTCGTGGACGGCTGGCTGAGCTTGTCTGCTCTTGTCTCTCAGTCAAGTGGGAGCATCACACACCTGAACCCCCGACACACTGAGGGACGCCTGCTGGGCAACGACTGCTGACACAAATAGGCTCCTAATGAATGACACTGTAAACTTTCTCTCAATAATATGGCAGCTTACAGTAGATGCGTGTCGCTGTTGTTGCAGTGAATTATGCTAGGGGGGAGATTTCACACAGAAAGCAGGAAATCTAAAACTTGAACGTGTTACATGTGGAGTTTTTTGAAGATGAGAACCACCTTTAGGGCGTTTGAGTGTGTGATTGAGTCCTTGTGATGTGTCTCAGGCAGATTAACGAGTTTTGCAAGAAATCAATTATGTGCAGAAATTTACAAAACAGCTCATTTCAAAGAGCAACTCTGTGGAGAGACTTTTAAGTTGTTAAATGGAAAATAGGGGCATTTCCCCCCAACATGCCCCTGCAAGTTCTTTTTCTCTGTATGTCACCTTCTTGTTTTACTTCACCATTTTAAAAAACAAACTCAAGACCTACCTTTTTAGTCTTTATTTCTTCTTCTTCTTCTTAATTTTATTTACTGATTTCTCTATTTATTTACCTATTTACATACCGATACCGATCAGGCATAACATTATGACCACCTGGCCAATACAGTGTTGGTCCCCCTGATGTGATGTGCTCTAAAATGCTCTGAACCATTGGGCATGGACAAGAGGACCTCTCAGGGTGTCCTCTGGGGTCTTGAACCAGGACGTTGGCACTGGATCCTTTGGGTACTCTGGCTTGTGCAGTGGGGCCTCTGTCAATCAGACTTGTTCCACTGCATCCTGTTGATGCTTGATCACAATGGGGTGTAGGAAGTTTGGAGCTCAAATTAACATGTTGGACCATTGTCATGTTCCTCAACATGTTCCTGATTGGTTGATGTTGTTCCTGCAGGGGTAGGCCAGTGACATTTGGGATTTCCATTTGCATGAGGGAGTGTGCTTGTTGTGGGACAATGTTTATTTGGGTGTCTAAATCTCATCAACACGGATGTTAAAATCCAAGGTTTTTCCATCAGAACACCACATAGTACCAATATGATCAATGTTATTCACTTCATCTGTCAGTGGTTTTAATGTTGTGGCTGTGGTTTTCTTCAGTTCCTCTATGTTTTAGAGTCTTTTACTGACAACTGTTGGGATGGGGTAGAAGTGGGGGTTGTTTGTGCTGTTTTATTCCATTTATTGTCATCTGTAAAGCACTTTGTGTTGCATTTCTGTTTGTATGAGAAGTGCTATATAAATAAAATCTGACAAACGTGGAATTATTTCCAGCCATTATTATTTCTGCTCAATTTTTTTTGTTTGGTTGTAATAAAAGTACAACTTGTGCAAATATTCAAGACACGGAGGAACAAACTGCATCTACTTTGACCTACGTAAGTTTTGTCTGAAGCTAATCTCAATCAATGAATCACTCTTATTTCTTAAAAGTGCCATTAGATTTCCTGCTCATTTAGTCTGATTTGAGGCTTTTCTATTTAGTAGGTTAACATTTAAGTGGGGCTTTGCTGCATCATATTAGCAATTTACCAGGAAAGCCGACATCTGATACAAGTTCTGTGACTTTTTATCGTTTTTTGAGCAAAAATTTGCTCCTAGAAGTCAAATAATAATATTAAATAACAAAAATAATTAATTTAAATGTTTATCACAAAAAAAAACACTATGGTGAAAAGCAGATAAGTTGCTCAGCATAGAAGTGAGAAGTTTCAACATTGAGATCTTTATTAAAGCTCAGTTTTCCATTGTACAAATGTCATAGTTGAAACTGCATGCAGTGGCTTGGTTTGAGGCACGTTACTAAGGAGAATGAGCATTGTTGACCAAAAACATAAAAAACAAAAACCAAAAAAAAGAAAAAAAAAATCCAGACATAGAATTGCATAACTTAATCTTATTGATATATCAATTAAATCCGACTACAAAGTAATATGACCATTATTAGCTGTTGCTTTCTATGAAGACATACGAAATAAAAATACACACATATTAAAGGCAGAACAGAAGGAGAAACACTAATAGCAGTTAAGACAAGTTAGGAAAACCATTCATTTTGCATTAGGAGTATTTTGCCACTAAAGGTTAAGGATGTAACACAGGGATGAGAGGCACAAAAACAAATTCCGGAGGCATGAGAACCACCACATCTGAGTGAAATGTCTCTAACGGGGTACAATACACTTTTTAAAACTCAGTTAAACCTGAGCACTGTATTCACTGAGGTCTAAACGACAAGACTAAAGGTTATGATGCGCTGAATGTTCCGACGGTGCAGAACACAAATACATGAAGCAGTAATGCCTTTCTGAGACACAGTGAACTTATGCTGGAGATGGCAACAGACAGAACTCTTTAACTTTGACCTTGGACACTACAGAGTGACACACGTAAGAAGGTGAAGCTTCCACTTGATGTCTGATTGGTTATGCTGACAAAGCACCGAGGCTTTATGAGTGATAAAAGACAAAATGTGCAAATATGTGCCCCCTGCACAACAAAAGAGCAGCCAAATCATGATGAAGTGACAACAGCAACTGACACAATGTGGTTATAAACTCTACTGTACTTATAATTTTGTTATTAGTCCTCTTGCCTTTTTAATTCTTCTTCATAAAAAGCATACATATTGCAGCAAGAGGAGAAACAGTGTTATATCCTCCGTTCTGGAAACATCAGAGTCCAGGTCAGGTCACACCAAAGAAAAAACCAAGAACAGAACAGGCACATACAAAGTTACCCATCATATTGGCCTCCTCCACAGCTGCACATGAGTCATTACACCGAAGCTATTCTTGGGTTGACTGCCGTCCGCGACGGGCACCGGCAACAAGTCAACAGCTCTCGTCGACAAATGCAGCTTGGAGAAGATCGTCAGGAACCCACAATGTTATAGATAACTACAGCATATTCTACTTTTGGCAAAACAAAAAGCTTAAAAATTGTTGATTGGTCACATAGGCTGTCTGTTCAGACGGCCTTCGTCATAGCACAGTATACAGGCAGAAAGTGAAAAAGAACAAACTGAGAGGATAGTCTTAGGCTGCGAACATTCTGACCTACAACAGTAAAACAAAAACATCCGACGAAAAAAAAAACAATGATTTTCAAGCCCCTCCCCGCCTTCTGCTGTTGCGTCTTTTCACTTGACACGTATTGTTTGCGCGTTTTCAATGTTTCACTCGTCCTATAATGCATCCTGAGGCACAACATCAAGTCCACTTACCGAACTTTCACAGCTTCTCGCCACTTGCCTTCAATGGATGACCTCACAAAAGGAAGCAGCAATTTACCCTTTCATCACAGCGAGGAAATGCATTGTGGTACATGAATCAAAAATGACAATATATTACCAATAACCAACATTAATCAATCCCTATCGCCAAAAGTATTAAGACCAGGGAGAAGTGGTGGGGAGAGCAGAGCAGTGGCGCCTGCCTTTGCGTGTGCGCCAAGTCACAGTACGGTCTGCCGTCCATGGGAATGTTGAAGAGAGGAGGGAGGTACAGGAGGGAGGTGGGAGGAGGGGGGAGGAGGAGGAGGGGTAAAAGAGGAAGGATAGAAAAGGAGAGCAGTTCACCAGCCCTCACTGTAATCTGTTGAGTGTGTTTGTGCAGTGTGTGTGAGTGAGTGCGAGTTGCTTTGATGCCGTGTTGCGTTTTATTCCCACTCTGTGGTGCCGGGGGGTTTGGAGGTCAGGTCATACATGACTCTGGAGATGCCTGGGATTTTCTTGATCTCGTTCACCATCTTCAGCACCACCTGGTGACACAGACGAGACAGGCAACGGTTAAAAAACACTGAACTCGACGGCAAATGAAGATGCTCCTTGTTTTGTTTCTGAATCCTGGAACTTGGCGGCGGGTTAAAATGACCGTTATTATTCTATGAATTTTGCCAAAATTGCACCATTTATCATGTGAAAAACCAGCGTTCAGAAGGGTCCTGAAGTACTCCTCTGTCATTTCTTTGGGGAAATTATCCAAAGACAAGCTTAAAATTGTGATATTTAATCAAAACCACTTTATTCTACATGTCTCACTTAAAAAAAATGCCTAAAGTAAATAGTTTGACCTGACCAGCTTCTGTAAAAATCTAATTATTTTGTGCTCCTCACCACACGTGTAAAGCCATGACTGAGTCGCCATTTAGCTCACCGAGTTAAGGCGATACCACATGGGCTCAGCCGTCATGAGTTCGAGTCCGGCTCAAGACTCTTCGCTGCATGTCGCTCTCCTGTCTCCCCCACTTTCACTCTGTCTCTTTCTATCAAGTAAAATGTAAAAACTCTCCCCCAAAACCAACAATCATGTGACAAAATACCAAGGACTTTTCAACTGAACTGAAGGCATTCTTTACACAGAGCAGACAGGCATGAAGACAAATTGAAAATATAAGTAGTAAAATATCTATATTATGTAGAGCAACCATTTCTTCATGTTTTGTAACACCTATGGGCTGGTCATATTGCACAAAATGCGTTTTTAATTCTCTATACTTTGACTATTGGTTGTGCTGTTTCCATAGATGTGCAGAACTTTATACTGCAGTGAAAAATAAGCCCACAGTGAGTAAAAATGTGACCGGAGCAAAGAGCACCCAGAAACTGCTGGGAATTAAGATGGTTGAATAACTCTTTGGTCGATAATTTGCAATATCCAAACCCAAGTAATTACTATGATGCAAGCTAGTGCCACAGACTCTGGAGAGACGCCTTCACCAAGTTGAGAGGTGGGATTATGGTATACCTCCTCTGGGATATGGTTGCCCGGCATGGCGGGGATGCCTGTCATGAAGTCGCTGGTGATGAAGGTGCGGACCACAACGGAGCGCCGGCAGGACGGCTGCTTCTGCAGGGGGTCACGGTCAAAGTGCAGGGGGACGAGGATGACCGGCATCTGGCTGATCTTACCGGAATAGCCTGAAGGTACAAGAGGGAAGAGTTCAGCAAAAGTCTTTATCTACGTGAAAGAATGCTGGAATATGGTAAAATATTTACTGTGGCTGCAAATGTTCTTTTATATTTGTTGGAAATAAATATTTTTTAGTTTGACAGAGCTAGTCAGATTGTAATGGAGTGATTATCAAAGCCAGTGTTTAAACCCAGTATTTTATGTTTATGTTTCTTGGTCTGTCAGTTGCATTTTTACTGTGTACCAATAAAAAAAAGGTGAATCAACTTAAAAAAAAAAAAAGAGACTGGTCATCTTTTCTGTCGCCTGAATGTGCAGAAACATACTGATCGCCCCAAAATCACTGACTATACAAAGTTTCAATGGCATAAAACAGCAATAGAGCCATTAACACAGTTCTGGAAAATGCACTGCTAGACAAGGCAAAACCACCTCAAGTGCTGTCTATTCTTTAGTGGGGAGCTCTTCAATGTCTTGTACGCTCTTTACTTAGTTGATTCCCTTTTGTGTAAAGACACTACTCTTCTTCTCATTAGAGAAATACTAGAATTTTTATCTAGTTCATATACTTCCTTTCTATTGGAAATCCCAAAATACGCAGAGCTCTAAGTGTCTGAAATGACTGTGGTACACACACTTACCAGACTCTCTAAGAATAGAATGAGCTACAAAGTCAGCCTGTCTGAGCGTGCTCAGAACGCCTGTGGTCAGGAAGGTTGGGGTAATGTCTGTTGGCGGCTCCTTCACATGGGACCCGAATACATACACAACTCTGGAGGAGAGAGAGACATGAATGAATGAATGAATGAATGAATGTTCTCATACGGTCAACTGATCTTAAACAACACTCAAATCTAATGTTTCTGATCACTGAGGACAGACGAGGAGGGAATCCGTAAACAAAGATGTGTGCATTACCTATTGATGCTATGGCACATGCGAGGGATGAGTCTGGCCAGGAACATGAGCGATTCCCAGTGTGGAGATTCTTTACTTGTGACGCCACACACGTAACTGTAGGACCGGCAGTCACCCTGAGACAGAAGATTGTGTTCTCATTATAGTGTTTTTGCAGAGGTACAAAAAAAGAAATCGGAACAAAAGTCTGATTAACACACACACAAAAACAGTTTTCTTGTGTTAACCAGTGACATTTCTGAGCAGTCTGTTCCTACTTTCAGCCAAGGCAATGAAAGCTGCTAGTGTTTGTGTACCGTCTCCTGTCTGCCCCACAATTTGAGGTTTGGAACAAATTTAACTCTCTGGATACACCTACACAAAGACACACACAGTCACTGGCTGTCTTTAATGTTTGGGGGAAGCAAGTAGTCATAACCTTCTTTCTGTCCAGGCAACGCTGAAGGTCAGTTTTAATTATTGGAAAGTGAGTTTCTTTTTGTCATATTTAACCATTTCTACAGAGCAAATCCTTCCTTGGCTCAAGGAAAAACAAAAATAGAGAATTTGAGAGGCTTGTGTGGGTGTGTCTTGTGGTTGACCACTTAATTATAGTTATAACACAACAAGAGACAAACAGCTGGTGACACATACTTCATCAAGCCTGTCTCGAAAACACTGGAACTCCCCACATATATGCAACAGCTCAAATGTCCTAACCGTACAATAAATGAGCCATAGTTGGACTAAACTCTTAGAGAAGCCACTTTAGTAGATCTACTTTGAGACTATTTCTACTGAAGATGAATAAATCTTAGTTCTACAACATACACAGATCAGGCAAAACATTATGACCACCTGCCTAATATCGTGTTGGTCCCCCTTATGTGCTCTAAAATGCTCTGAACCATTGGACATGGACAAGAGGACCTCTCAGGGTGTCCTATGGGGTCTAGAACCAGGACGTTGGCACTGGATCTTTTTGGTACTCTGGCTTGTTCAGTGGGACCTCTGTCTATCAAACTTGTTCCACTGCATCCTGTTGATGCTTGATCAGAATGGGGTGTAGGAAGTTTGGAGGTCAAATTAACATGTTGGGTCATTGTCATGTTCCTCAACATGTTCCTGATTGTTTGATGTTTTTTCCATGTGGTGGGGTGTATTTTCCTGCGGGGGTAGGCCAGTGATATTTGGGATTTCCATTTGCATGAGGGAGAGTGCTTGTTGTGGGACAGTGTTTATTTGGGTGTCTAAGTCTCATCAACATGGATGTTAAAATCCAAGGTTATCCAGCAGAACAGCACATAATACCAATATGATCAATGTTATTCACATCACCTGTCACTGGTTTTAATGTTGTGGCTGATCGGTGTATGTGACAGAAGCTGAAGTGCAGTTTTGAGAAAAAGTTATCAAAATATTCTCAAAATATTTTTGAGAAAGTGGTAAAATGTGTCACAACATACCATTATAACTGAAGAACTGTGGTGCCTACAAGTCATGATCTCCAGATGCAAGGAAACAAGCTTGTTTGCCAAGAGATCGCAGCAGAAGTCACATTCATTTTTAGATTTGTTTTAGTGAAAAGGAAATGAAGAAATAACCATTCCCTGTTTAACTGTGACTTATCAGTCAAAAGAATCCCTGTTTTTAAAATCAGATTTCTTTTTTGCCTGTTGTTCAGCCCTAGTGGACCCTACTATCCACAAATTCTGAATAAAACCCATGTTGACTCAATAATAAACTTTGCGAATGCATTTTATTCATTAGGATTATTGATTTGGTAAAGACACAACATAAAACAACATAAAAACACAGAGGAACTGATAAGGTTTTATGTGCTGCTTGATCGACTGACTCACCTGGACCCCGACAGTTTTGATGGGCAGCAGGAAGGCATTGAGTGAATGAAGGCTGGTGATCTGCATGAGCTTCTCCTCCTCCTCATCTGATATGCATGACTTGACTCTCTGCAGCAAGGCATGGGGCTGAAGAGGAAACAGAGGAGCAGCTTGAGAATATGGAACTGAACATGCAGCGGCATACTGACCGATGCTGCTCTATTCTGTGACTAACTGATCAGTTTGAGAACGCTTGCACTTCACCATCTGTTTTATTGCACTGCTCCAGATTTTTTTTTAATTTAAATGTCACATCAAATGTCGCAGCAATTTGCAGTTTCACAAGAGACTACAGTTTGTTCCAGCGTTTTCAATAAAATTGCACAAGTGCTGATCCATAACCCACTTCAACTTTGAAATTCACAAGTGCAGCTGCTCCGCATGATGAATCCCTATTTTGTACTGTCTGACAACAAGCAGCCACATGCTTGTGAAACATAAAACTGATCCCGAACGGTCTTTGATCTGACCATATATTGTGTAATTTCTACATTTTAGATAATTTCAGGGTGCTGTGTAAAGCTCCTTCTTTCATATCACATGTTTTAACTGTCTTGGGTATTTGCCTGTTTGTGCAGTGTGCCCTTCCGACCAGCAGAGGCTGCACATTATTAACTCTATAATTAAACCGGACAGAACAAACAGTCACAAAGGTCTTCTCATTTGGTGTGTGGACAGAGCTTCCACTGTGCTCTTTCTTTTTGCCTTCTTTAATTTAAAAAAAAAAAAGAACCAAATCAAATGAAAGGGCAACTGACAAATAAACCTTGTTGCTAAAAACACAGGGAGCTGCTGATGGACTATTTACAGCAACAGGGTTAGGGATGAGGATCAGACAAGTCCATGCACTGTTTATCTTTTGGTAACATAATAATGACCACACTTTACACCAGTAGTCTGATGTAGTGTGATACTTTCAGCTGATTTACTTTTTAGGCTTCTGATGCATACATTAAGCTCAACATATCACTTATGATTTGTAAGATTCACTGAAAGATTTCCCTCAGTCCTGCACCTGTTTGGACTTGCTTGGATCTGCGTACCTCCTCTAACATGTCACACAACATACAGTGTCGGCGCAGGAATTTTCGGTAATGTTTGATTAAATGTAGTACTAGAAGTTTGCATGCTTCAGTGCAAACACTGGCAAGTAAACCGGTGTGTCAGTACAGAGGGTTGACATCCAAACTTTGCAGGAAAAAAAAGCAAGAAGCATATCAGACATGTCGGGATTTAATGCTGTGCTTACATTAATTACATTAATTAGAAACTCGCCACAGTGGGAAGCAGTTTTCTGAAAAAAGGACGTCACACATCGGTATTAGAGTTGTAACTCACTGACCTTTTTGACACTTGCAGAGAAGTCTGTAATGATTTTGAGGATGTTGTTTGTTTCAGCAAAATCCTTGCAGATGTAAGGTTCCTCTGCACAAATCACTCTGATGGACAAACCAGGACCTGAAGAAAAAGAGAGAGAGAACGATCACTTTAAAGCAAATACAGGAGTGACGCCTTAAAAAGCAGTGAAGCTTTGAGTTTGTCTGAATAAATCAGTAACTGGCAGCATGATGGAAAGAAGACGGATCACCCAAGAAGACACTGGCGGACAAAGATCGAAATCCAGTATCATCAACTGTTGTGATACAAATTACCTTCATGAAGTTTGCCCAGAGGCATCACAGACATCACAGACATGTGTGTTTATGTACTTGCCAGGGAAAGGGTGCCGAGAGACAATCTCTTCTGGCAGGCCCAGCTCTCTGCCCAGCGCCCTGACCTCATCTTTATGGAAATCTTTCAGTGGTTCGATTACTTTTCCCTGGAGGATTACAAAGGAGTGGAATCAGCATTGCAACAGTCTGGGATATGTTTAGGTGTTGCAGAGTTGTGCATTTATTTGAAAAGGCTGAGCAAACCAGCAGAAACACCAAACAATCTATGAACACTAACCAGCCAATAAGGAGAGGAATGAATGTCTTTTACTGTATCTTCAGTTGTTCTTCAAATGTCATACAGTGTACTTGGATGTTTTTATACTTTCATAATCTGTGCTCTGTGCTACAACAGCATTTGATTTGTACTATATTTTAGCCTCAGGGGTTCTGCAGTATCCACTATGAGAAGTCAATGCACAGATATAAAGACACAATAATATAGTAACGATCATTATGAGTTTTGTTTTGATGATCAGCAACAGCAATCAACAGAATCCGTGAGCAACTGTTAAAATGCTTGGAAATGAATCCAGTTAGCATTTGCGCAAACATGCGTATGTATGCAATACCTCATCTCTGAGTTTGCGGATGAGCTCGGTGTCGTTGTGGTGTGTTTTGATGACCTCTGCCTTGCCGCTGGCAAGATGAGAGGCACTCTCGATGAGATCAGGCCTCAAGGTACCCTGGGCCAGGAAAACCTCTTCAGGCTTCAGATTCATCTCTCCAATCACTTCATTTGCCACCTGTGAAGCATGAACAATTCACAAACTGGAAGTGGTAAAGAGCAAAACTGACAGAATGACAGTTACAAACGTGTAGTAAAGAATTCAGCTGAACTGGAAATGTGTCAAATGTTGATGTACTACTTGTTAGAAAAGGTAGATGTGCTGTCTGGCAGGTTCAGATGAAATAGTAATACATGTGGCACAATTCATACAAGCTGCTACTCACTTTAACAAACGTGTCTCCAATAATTTTCCTTTTCTCCTCAGGGTTGGTGGTCATGTTTAAGGTCTTGCTGATGCGTTTCCGTGGCGTCCTGTCCTCGTCAGAGATGGGAAGGGTTGTTGTTCCATTATAGAAAGTGTGTGCTGCATTTACCACTGAAGGAAGCAACGTTTTTTAGAGAAGAGAAAAGCAAAAGATACAAGAGGATTGTGAGAAACACAAAAAGGCATACATCTGAAAAAACCTATTAAAGACAAATTATGTGGATTAAGATATTGATGTAAAGCACAATAAAAATAATAATTCGATATTAGGAACTCCTATTAGATCATAGTTTCAGCAGCAACTGTGTTTAACATCACCCTCAGTCTGGTCCTTACCTTTGAGTTTGATACCCAGCTTGGTGAGGGCCTCCTCCACACTCTGACTCTCCCTCTTCCTCATGAAGCCATTGTCAATGTGAACTGCTATCACCTGGTCCTGGTTCAGAGCTTTGTTGAGGAGGGCTGTGCAAACTGTTGAGTCTACTCCACCACTCAGTAGCACCTGAAGATATAATCAAAACCAGTGCCTTTAGACCAAGCCTTGTCATCTGCTGCTCTAGCATAAAATCAGAACCATTTGTCACCAGTTATCACCTTTCTACCATTAAATTAACTGTATGTGTGGAATTTCGTTTCAGTTCAGCCTCTCATTTTATGACTCATATTCGTATCTGGTGTTTCATCTGCTGGCAGGCTGTAAAATATTAAGTGTAAAAAAATAAAAGAATATTACAGCCATGACACTGCTTTACATTTAATTAGCTGACTACCAGCTCTTGGCAATCATTCAAAATGACATTCTCGCTGTAGGAAAAAGCTTCAGCAGAGTAAAAGTAGAGTAAAAGATACTGATAAATGTATCTGCACTGTATTTGAGGAACAAGAAACGGTATAAATCCTCTGCTTTGAGCCTGTTTTCCACACTCATTTATCGCCTTTACACTCCCCTGAGATGAAGCCTAGTTTGAAGCCGCAGAGGGAGAGGACTACCTCTTTTCAGATAGAACACAGTTTAATTTGAGAGTTTAATTGGTTCTACTTAACTTCCCACCATCACTGCTGTCACCACTTCCTGAGCGGCTACCACACTTCACACTGAGCATCCCAGCTCTAGACTTTTAGCCAAATTACCTCCCATAGTAAGATAAAAAAAGTGCCAAGAAAATATTTTTCCCACTGTTTTGAAGTCTGGATATTAACACACACATTCACAAAGCTTTGAGCAGTTTCCCACGTACCAGAACTTTAGACTTGTCTACTTTTTCTCTGATCTCACTGATGCAGGTCTGTTGGCGGTTCTGTACAGTGAAGTTACTCGTGCATCCTGCGATCTCAAAGATGAAGTTACGCAGCATCTCCATGCCTCGCTCCGTCAGGTCGACCTCGGGGTGAAACTGTGTCCCATACAGCTTCTTTTGCTCGTTGGCGATGCCTGGTTTGGAAGACAGCGATGTTTTAAGGGAGTGCAACTAAACCTCTCTAAATGCCACTTTAGAGAATTTATTCAAGCAAGACTAGTATTAACATGAACCAAACATAGACCTGACAGAGATTTTAAAAACACTACGAACCTGACCAACTTCAACATGAAAAAAGGCTCAAGATAGCTTTTTTTTTTAATTTGCATATAAAACTTTGACCAGAATATAGTTTTAGATTATGTTAACCAGAGTCAAAGCCTGCTACTCACCAGCAATGATGTTCCCTGACTGAGCCACCACTTTAAAGCCATCAGCCACTTTGTCTACACTGTCTCCATGGGTCAGCAGGACCAGCTCCTCCTTCTGAAGGCCTCTGATAAGATGAACACACACACACATGCGTCAGAGGAAGATACGCAGAAAACATTAATATGCATGTGATAGTTCCATGTGTACAGTTAGTGTTTTCAGTGAGCCAAATGCGCAAAATAGGCAGCAATAAAAGACTGCAGCCTTCCATTTTTGACTCTGTAGTATCTGTCTAACAACCAGGGGAAATACGTCACTGCAGGAATGCTTCTGCAGTTTATGTAGCACATATGGCACTGGGACAAACCAGTTAGGCAGCAGTCATGTCTTACACACTATCTGCAACACTCTGACCTCATCGTCTGAGGCAAAGGAACGGCACTGCAAAGTCACCGATAGAAGTCGAGTTCTTTATCGTGAATATTCATGGTTTGACAGCAGACAAATATGTGGGCTATCTGCGACAGAACAAATAAATAGGGGATGGATTTTTTTGCTGATTATATCAACAGAATAAGTGTTGGTAATTCTGACAGACCAGCATTCAAGGTGTCAAATGTGACACTATTAATTTATCTCTAAAAGCACAATGTACTCTATGTGTCATTAGTAGCTTTTATATGATCAGCTCTTCATAAAAATCTCTCATCTGTCAAGTGATCCATTTCAAATGAGAGGCTGTGTTTTGGCTGCACACACACACACACACTACTGGCCTCCACATTCTGTTCAATCCATTTTCTGACCATGCAAACGCTTATATAATAGAAATACAGCTGAAACTCCTAATCAGGGCACACAACCTGATCGGGTGCAGCATTGAGTGCAAGAATATGGAGCTTCAGTCAGCGTCTAACGCAGCATAAATGAGCTCACCTACAGTGTTCCCTGTGGCTTCTGAAGAGATTACCTGTAGGTGTCCTGAATGTTCCAATTAACAGCTTTGTAAGTCTGCAAAATATTAATGTTTTCTAAACATGTCATGCAGCGGAGCCACAAGAACTTAATCCTCTAACAGCAGCATGGACTAGTTAACACCAGAAGAAGGAATGATGCTGGCCAGGTAGGGAAGAAAGCTGTATCATCTTGTGTATTTGTACAGTGATAATGTCAACCGTATACAGACTTTCTGTATGTTCACTACTATGTATGCTCTATACGGACATGTACATTCACCAGTCACTTCATTTGGTTTAAACTGTGAAATCTACTTCAATCCAATACAGCAGCTCTGCTGTAAAGTCTACTTTTACAAAGCTTCTACGTTTTCGGTCTTTGTTGGTGTTTATTCAGGTCATAGTGGGTGGTTGGTTGGTTGGTGGTGTATTGGACTGTAGTGCATTCAGAAGTGTGACTAATATTTTGCCGACCCCCTTTATGCTAATGATGTGCACAAACAAAAAAAGCAAATAAAGACCTCTTGCTGTCCACAAGAGAAAACCACAATACCTGAAAAGGGAACAAGTGTTGTCCAGCCCAATACTGAACACTCCATCCTCCCTTACACTCTTTCTGTGTACTGTGCCGCCGAAAACCTTATTCATCATCTGTAATACACACAACACAGCAGAGTTAATACTTGGACACAGACTTCATTATAGTGTCATAAAAGGGATAATACATCTGTTTGCCGTTCAGAGAAATGTGCTTGAGAAGCTGCTGGTTTTAATTTTCAGGCCAGCTGGGAAAAGTAAGCAAGTAATACTCTCATCTTTCTTAGCTAGTGTCAAAGTACCCTTGAAGAAGGTGGTGAAATCTTAGCCGATGCAGGAGAGCTGAATGGTAGCTTGGTAGAGTGATAGTAATGTGTTACTATTCAGAGGCAATTTGTGTAACACAAAAACCTTCTGGATGAAGGATTGTTTACCTAATCACTATACAACATCCTACAATCACTGTTTCATATTGTGTGCATGCCTGCATGTGCATTTGTACCTGCATTCCATAGCAAATCCCAAGGACAGGCTTTCCTATAGTGAATATGGCAGGGTCAAACCAGGGGGCATCTTCTGCATACACAGAGGCTGGTCCTCCTGAAATAATGATTGCCCTAAGGAGTGGAAGAGGGAGAAAAACAATCAACTTAAATTGCATTATAAAGCACTTTCAACACTTCAATATTGACAGAATCTTGTGTTAAAAATGCTGACGGCATAAAACAGCCGTGACGCAAGTGCTTTTCATTCTCACCTGTAGCCCTGTTCTCTGATGGCAAAGGCCGGGGTCTCTAAGGGGAGGATCTCGGAGCGCACGCACAGCTCTCGCACCCGTCTGTCAATCACCTTCCCATACTGGGCTCCTGCATCCAGGATGGCCACCGCCCCCTCACATGACCCATTCTGCTCTGCGCTGCTGATCTCCAGCTGTGGGAAACACATTGTGAAAAATACAGTGTTGTTGTTAGTGTGCCCACAGTTCAGGACTGAAGAAGCCTCTTGAATGAGAAGTCAAACATCCTCAAGAACCAATAAAAAAACCCACAGAATTCCAGCTGCATTTAGTGATAGTACAAGGATTCCCATGACCTGGAGAATCTATACAGATGCATTTTCTTTTTGGAGAGTGCATGTATTTATAGGATTTCCGGACGCAAAACTTTGGAGGGGTTTGGATGAGTGATAGCATAAGGAAACCAATTCCTTCGAGACCCAACTGTGCTCCACCTCTGACATCCCCATGGAAAATGTGACTCAAATTGGCCTAACATAATTATGGACTCGTGAGCCACTATGCAGACAGACAGCCACTCTTGTCAAACGTGCTGCAACCATTAAGGCCATCAGGACAATCACATGAAACCCACAAGTTAGCCAACGGTTGTTAGTGGGGCTGTTCAGACTCTGGTAGACTATTTCTCTCCTGTATAGTGTTTCTAACTGTAGGCTATTTTTAAATAAATGTATGGTAATATATGCAGGTTTAGGAAGCAAACTTCAGCACAGCCAATTAATCTCCATAAAGAGCAAAAGTGGGTAAACAAGGGCGGCAAGGAGAGAAACATGATCCCACGTGGTGAGTGGAAACACTTACTGAAAACAACTTGCATTACCCATACAACCCATCATCTCCGATTTCTCATCTACAGTGGAGTGCAGCCGTAATGAAAACGAAATCGGCAATCACATGAGCTGTAGCAGCACGGCAGCAAGAGAAATCCTCTGTCGTTTTAGAGCAAACTTCACCAGATCAGCTGGTAACACGGCAGCGGTAGTAGCTCCGCTTGTCAGACCGGTAACCGCAAGTTGGCTCGTACTAGCTTAGTGACGACGTTAGCCAACTGACAGTTAACGTTAGGTTAGCTTAAAGTGTGTGACAGCAGCCGAGTGAAATAGATTAGTCTGCCACAAGCTCCATTTCCGCTCTCCAAATGAACGCCACAGCTATCATAACACGAGATTTAGGCTTTACAGTGTTGTCATTACACATTCCGACTGCCCGGCTAAAGCTAGCTAACAATTCAGAATAAACAGTCGTTAGCCTGTTAGCAGCGCGTCTTGCTAGGCTAGCGGAGCTATGCTAAAACCCACGCGGTGCTTGGAGCTGAAAGGTCTTGAGGGGGATCCACCATGAGAAGGACACAACAGCGTTTGGTGGCAAAATAAACACTGGGAATGCTAAACCTCGCTGAGATCTCCAGTCCGGCTAGTTAGCAGCTACGAGCAACATGTTAATGTAATACTGCAACAGGCAACCAGCAGCGTACTCACTGCTCCTCAGCGGTACTGTTGATAACGTTACATGCTCCCTAACTTTCCCCCCGAGGTACACACAGGCCGTAATTAACCGGGGGGGGCTACAGCAACAACCGGGGTCCTAACACCAAGTCGACCGGGCCACCCAGCACCGGAGCCGCGGGTGCTTCCCCGCTCCACTGACCTTGCTGTCTCCGTTGCACAGAGCCATGGAGGACTGCCGTGTAGTGGAATGAGAGCTCCCCTTCGCCTCGGCGTCCCAGGTCTCACAGAGAGAGGCTGCTGTTAGCTCCTGGCTCAGCACGCCGACTACTGTTGGAGGAGCACACTGGGTCTCTGGTTGGAGGATGTCACGGTCTCTCCTCCTCCGGCTGGGGGAATAACTTTCACAGTGGGAGCAGACTAAATAAATATGTCTGTGTTTTCATGGGTGGAGCGCAAAGTTAAATATATTTAAAAAAAGAAAAACAGTTTGAAAAAAGGAGAAGGGCAGAGTGGCCCCATGAAGGCTGGGCTCAGAGGACTTTTACTCCATATTTTAAAACACACTCCTACATTATCAAGCATTTTAAATATACATGCATTCTTATTTTGCATAAAACTAATAGGGGGTTGGAATCCACAAGAATATCTACAATACATACATTTTTATTATTATTATTATTTAAAAATATTTCTGTACATATTTGTATTATTATATTTCTGTACATAGTTTTAATAATTATTTTGCACATATACATTTTCCTTGTTTTTTGTATATATTTATATCCCGTTTATTATTTATACATAAGGAGAGAAGAGAGAGAAGTCATGCACAATTTCATTATACATCATTATACATTATATCCTGATTTTGAAATGCTTAATAATGCCCTTTTCTGTCTCCACCACAAAATAAGCAAATGCGCATCATCATCATAATATACAACATTTCCTTGAAACTCAACTGAGAATATGTCTGCAGGCGGAAAAAAGCCTGTTTTTTCCGCATATCCATTAAATTAAAAGTGCTTAATCTATCCTTTAATTTCAATATTAGCATAATAGTATAAAGTAAGAGGGTTAATCTCACAGTCCATGCTTCCATATTGCATAACCACAGTGCCATAGACAAGGAGAAGTAGCAAGTATGTGAGAGGAACTCCATGTACTTTAACAAACCTACTGTACTGCATGTTCCAGGTTACACTTTCCACTTGCTTTTTCAGAAACTACAGCAAAAGTGACCGTCGAGTTCGTTGTTCATATGTGACTTTTGACATTTATTTATTTTTGCCCAATAATAATGCAGTTGCAGTATTTTCTTTGCCTGTGTATCGTAACAGAAAGCGTACACTCTGCATTTCTTGAACGTTAAAGAGGAATGTCACAGCAAAGACACACATTCCAACAAGCCAGATAGACAGCTATCAAACTCCACTTCATTCTAAACAAGTTTGTAGTCTTTAGTTAGTTTTATTAATTGTATTTTTTTTTCCAGGTAAACGACTTATCCAGTTTAAAAACAACCTGAAAGTATGTCAAAGAAATTGTTTTTTAAGAGGAGGAAAGTTAAGATATTTGGATGTGTCACACGCAGATGTAATTACATTATTAAATGCTGCCTTGAATTGCAATAAATGCCGGAATAGAGACATTATTAATGCGATTGGTTCTACATCTACATGTGCTTTTCCTGCTGTGACAGATCAAATGTCTGCTGTTGTGATTCTCAGTCATTTTAGGAAAAAGAAAAGCTCTCATTCCAACGAGGCTATTTGTGTTAGAAGTATCTCGTTAATATTTGTCCAGTTGTGGCCAGAGTTGACAGTAAAACAACTGGAGATCACAAGATTATTCTGAGGAGTTGTTCCCAGGATTTACACCGATCAGACATAACATTATGACCACCTGTCTATTATTGTGCTGGTCCCTCTTATGTGCTCTAAAATGCTCTGAACCACTGGGCACGGACAAGAGGACCTCTCAGGGTGTCCTATGGGGTCTGGAACCAGGACGTTGGCACTGGATTCTTTGGGTACTCTGGCTTGTGCAGTGGGGTCTCTGTCAATCCAACTTGTTCCACTGCATCCTGTTGATGCTTGATCACAATGGGGTGTAGGAAGTTTAGAGGTCAAATCAGCCATATTCCTCAACATGTTCCTGATTGATTGATGTTTTTTCCATGTGATGGGGTGCATTTTCCTGTGGAGGTAGTCCAGTGACATTTGGGATTTCCATTTGCATGAGGGAGTGTGTTTGTTGTGGGACAATGTTTATTTGGGTGTCTAAGTCTCATCAACATGGATGTTAAAATCCAAGGTTTTCCAGCAGAACAGCACATAGTACCAATATGATCAATGTTATTCACTTCACCTGTCAGTGGTCATAATGTTGTGGCTGTGATGTCAATGCATTTTAATGTGCATAATGTGGAGAACCACTTGGGGGAAAAATGAAATCAGCACCATCCTGTGGAAAATGTAATATATGACACCTTGCGTCACAGTGAACAAGGGTCTAGAAGCACGGTCCAACAACTATCGGTCTGAAACTGCATTCTCTTCTGCTGCAGACACATAACACTGTAGTCACTTCTTAATAATTGGAATGTCTCCTTTAAAATCTGTCAGATTCTACTTTACCCATCATTTCAAGTACAATGAATAGCATGGCAACAACACTTGGTGAAATACAATGAATTATAAACAGGCTTTAATTAATCCAGATAGGGCCACTGTGCAAAAAATGATTTGGAGTCCTGTATTTATGTAATGAATTTAAGGAATATATATATATTGACAGAAGACCCCTCTACAAGATATTATTCATGCATATTCTTGAGCAAATTTTCAATTAATGGGATTACCACCATTGATGCATAATAAATACTGGGGCTTTGGGATCACTGATAGTCACCCAGTTGGTAATCCAGCAAACTTTATATACTGATTTGGACCCAACTTATCAGTCGTATAAGTGCAATAACACAAACATCATAGGTGTCTTGATATGGGGTGAAAATGAGGTGAATGATCTTCCTCTGTCTGACTGACACAGTTCAGAGTGGAGTTTCTCGGAGCTCCTTTCATCACATGCAGATGCTCCCAAATGTGCCTGTCACATGTGGGGATAAGCAGCTTCACATGCGCTCACAGTAAAACCACAAGGCAGAGCGTGCCGCTATTCATTACCTCTAAACCAAATGCGAGGTAATGCGAGCATCATGACCTCCATCAAAAGAGCTTTTGACCAAGGAGAAAGCCTGAGTGGGACTTCTGTTCAAAAGCTGTGGAGTGACCAAAATGGTTTCGTTCTTTATTTACAATTTTACCGCTTCTTTCATTGTACACTTTAATTTGGATCCTTGAAGTTAAGAATTTGCACAAGTTATGGTGCCTTCAGTGTCTCTGAATCAAGTTTTAAAGAATAGTCAATAGTCAATTCTCACCACGTCATCCTTTTTTTAACAGTTATTTTAGGGCAATAATTTGCAAGAACATGCTTCAGACAGGGCTGCACAGTGGTTCTGTGGTTAGCAGCGTCGCCTCACAGCGAGAAGATCCCCGGTTCGCGTCCCGGTTAGGACGCCTGGGATCTTTCTGTGTGGAGTTTGCATGTTCTCCCTGTGCATGCGTGGGTTTTCTCTGGGTTCTCCAGCTTCCTCCCACAGTCCCAAAACATGCTGAGGTTAATTGATTATTCTAAATTGTCCATAGGTGTGAATGAGAGTGTGCTTGGTTGTCTGTCTCTATATGTAGCCCTGTGATACGCTGGCGACCTGTCCAGGGTGGACCCTGCCTTCGCCCAAGTTGGCCCTCACGACCCTACAGAGGATTAAGCTGTGTATAGATTATGGATGGATGCTTCAAACAATGTCACGATTACCTTGAACAAAAGCTATTTTTCTAGATACCATTTGTTCTCGTAGCTTCAATCGTAGCATCTGGACTTAGCTTGAGTTTCTCGAAGACGTTCCACCTCTCATCCAAGATGCTTCATCAGTTCTAAACTGACTGGTTGGGAGTTCCAGATTTTTATACTCTTCAGGCGCCATCAACACTACTGAAGCTTCAGTCTGCTGTGCATGTGATAGTCTTCCCCTCGAGTCATGAGGTCGTTCCCTCTCACAGTGGGGCTGGTTGGGCCATTTCTGGCCAGGTTTGTTTTTCCTGGGTAGAGAATGTAGTACTGCATTATAAGCAGGTGAGAGGTGGTGTCTCAGGGCTCCCTCTCTGTTTAATGACGGTGTCTCCAGTTTAACATAGATGGCTTCCTTCACTCCCCTCTCAAACCATCTGTCTTCTCTGGCCAAAGTCCTACCCAAGAAGAACACCCCTGGCCACAAATCTGGCCACAAAGGGACCTAACGAACCCCATTGTGAGAGGGAGGGACTTAATGACTCGCATAATGAGGGTAAGGGCATCAGACACCCAGCAGACTGAAGCTTCAATAGTGTTCATGACTCCTGAAGAGTATGAAAACCTGGAACTCCCCAACTAGTTAGTTTAGAAGTGATGAAGCCTCTTGGGTAAGAGGTGCAACGTCTTCAAGAAACTCAAGCTAAGTCGAGATGCTACGATTGAAACGACGAGGATAACCATGACCCAGATAACTGAGAATCTTCACAGACATAGATACCATTTATGTGTTTATATGGAAAATACAACAACTGTAGGATGAAGTAAAAGAACTCAGAACTATTCATGATACTCAAAAGTTTGAGACACAATTACAGTGATAAACTTAAAATAATAATTAATGGATCACAAAAACTTAACTTACAGCATATAGTATATTTCCTACTTACCTGATGTTGTGCAGTAGTATGCATTAATGTTAATTATAATAAATTTCAGGACTGTTAAATGCACCTAAGTTTTAATTGTCATGTGAATACAACATAACACACCAGTGAAAGGATGCTGTGTGTCTTTTAACATTTCTGTTGTGGTTAATTTATGCTTTAATTGTGGTGGATAATTAGGATTTTAGCAGAACTGATGTAATTATCGGTGTCTTCCAACAACACAGTCCTCGATAATCCCCCCCAAAGCAATGACACTCAACTTGAAGCCACGGCAGGGTGCCAGCTACCCTGCTGACAATTTTGAAATTGTCACATTTAAAATAAGATGATTCACACAGAGATTTGTTTGTTTGCTTACACAGTAAATGTTAATTAACATCCCTGGGCTCAGTTGTTTTTTTTAAACTGCATATGTCAAAAAAAAAATCAGATTTAGAGCTTTTAATGTTTGCTCATTTTATCTGTTGAATATTATTGATTGTTTATTACCTGGGAGAAGCAAGTTGAGTATCCTTGTCCTAAAGGTTCAATACCAGCCAGGCAATAGTTCAAGGCCAGCTCTTAATACATTCCTATAATAGTTTGTAGTTTATTTTTGTATATAATGCCTCTAATGTTTGTTGTATAATAATTCTGTGTGTTTTCTGATGCTTATGACAAGGGTTTGGTATCATTGTAATTAGAATCAGCCCAGATTACACTTGAAATATAATAATATATAATCATAGATTTTACATTGACAGATATACACCGATCAGCCACAACATTCTAACCACTGACAGGTGAAGTGAATAACATTGATCATATTGGTACTATGTAGTGTTCTGATGGAAAACCTTGGATTTTAACATCCATGTTGATGAGACTTAAACACCCAAATAAACACTGTCCCACAACAAGCACACTCCGTCATGAAAATAGAAATCCTAAATGTCACTGGTCTACCCCCGCAGGAAAATGCACCCCACCACATGGAAACAACATCAAACAATCAGGAACATGTTGAGGAACATGACAATGGCCCAAGATGTTGATTTGACCTCCAAACTTCCTACACCCCATTGTGATCAAGCATCAACAGGATGCAGTGGAACAAGTTTGATTGACAGAGACCCCACTGGACAAGCCAGAGTACCCAAAGGATCCAGTACCAACATCCTGGTTCCAGACCCCATAGGACACCCTGAGAGGTCCTCTTGTCCATGCCCAATGGTTCAGAGCATCTTTGACCACATAAGGGGGACCAACACAATATTAGGCAGGTGGTCATAATGTCATGCCTGATCGGTGTATGAAGGGAAGTCACTACTCTCATGTTACCAGTTTTGTTACTAATTAATCTTGATTTTTGGTTTTTAATGATAATTTACAGATAATGATGTTTTATTTCTTTGTATTTAAATTGAAAATGTAAAGTGAATATTTTGCGTCAGTCCTCCATGATGCCTTTAAATAGAAAAACAGCAGCAACTAAAACATACACAAAAGAAACAGCATCCAGAATGTTGCAGAACAGGCCCAGTACCTCTGCAGATCTGTACAACTGCCAGTATTGCTTTTGTCAGGCTAGTTTGAATTGGCCAACTGCAAATGTAGTTATGCAAAATGTATTTTATTTGCATTGAGATTTTCATGGAAATGTATGGCTGCATCCATTTTATAGTTTAAGGTGCAATGTCTTAAGTAACCCAAGCGTAATCACATTAGATTAAAAAAGTGGTATGTGTTTTGTGTTCAGTAAGTCATTATATTTTAAAACAATTTGCTCCATTCCTGCCTAAAGCACATTTACCCCGAAGCGGAACCAACAGGTTGGACACGTCAGCTGTAGGTGCCGGACACATTTAGGCGGCGCACACGGCGCACTTCCTGGTTTGTGTTGATGTCCCCCGATGTAAGCAGTGTGAAACTGAAAGGTAGTCGTTTTTCTCGTGTTTCTTATCTTTGCTGGCATGCCGCCGACTGTCAATCGAACAGACTAAGTAAAAATCGATGTTCCGCTGATCGGTTCTGTGATTCGGCCGTTTGTGTCCTGCTCTTTGATTTGGCATGTTGTCGTCCCCAGGTATGCTTGAATTAATCTGTGGCTTTACTTTTTCACCTCATGCATGTCCTTTATCTGTCTTTGCCCTAATTGGAAAGCATGTTTTTGTTGTTTTGTTAATTTGAAGTGACTGCTGCCCTTTATTTGATCCCTAAGTGTCCGCTGATAATTTTAAGGTGACAGCTGGAAACTTAAAATCAATTAATTCACTGATTTATTTGCTTCATCATCATCTTTAATGTTGTCACAGCATGAGTTCTAGGTCCCCATTTTTAATTTAACACAATTCATTATGTTAAGTTTTTACACAGGTGTCTGCTAGTATGTTGTTTTTTCCCTGTCTGTTGCCATGGAGTCATCTAGTCTGGTCATCATGCTGTGAATCATACACAACCTCACGTGACCTATTTGCTAATTGTTTGTGCAGCTGTTACCTGAAAGAAAGAAAGAAACTTACCTGCATTACACATCCTATTTGCTTAATATTGTGTTTTATTTTGTACCATTTGTGAATGTTATTCTTGCTATAATCAGCCTGACTTTTTGTATTGTTCTCACTTTGCCTTACAAGAAAATACCTTTTTTATTCTCAGTGGAATTGAAAGGATTCAAAACCTTCACAGCAGCTTCAGTGACTGCCATTTAATTAGTAATCAGTTTAGCCGTTTTAGTGTTTCTCTCCCATCTCCCTCTGCAGATTTCCTGAGGGCGCAGCAGGTTTGATGCCCACTGCTCCCGTCATGGAGCCCTCAGATTTGATCACACAAAAGAACGGGAGGCAGAGGAAGATGGCGGGTGCGACCGTCCCGTATGAAAACATGAGGGACAGGGACAGGGGAGAGACGAGCTCCCCTGAGCCGGAAGTAGAAGAGGAAGCCGAGGGTCTCATCAGAGGGTCGGACTCTGAGGACAGGAGACGTCCCAAAGCCCGGCCCGGCATCCGTGGCGAGCTGGGGAACGTGCTGCTTCTTCTGTTCCTCTACGTGCTGCAGGGGATTCCTCTGGGACTGGCTGGCAGCATCCCTCTGATCTTACAGAGTAAGAACGTCAGCTACAAAGACCAAGCTTTCTTCAGCTTCGTCTTCTGGCCTTTTAGTCTGAAGCTTTTCTGGGCGCCGTTGGTGGACGCACTGTACTTCAGCAGGTTTGGCAGGAGGTAAGAAAGACATCTGTGTAGCTTTTAAGATGATGTTAAATTTGTATGGAGATTTTTTCCGACCTTTATTATTTACACTTTCCTTTCATAATACACACCCTATCCTCCACCTCCCACCTGTTTCTGCAGAAAGTCATGGCTGGTGCCTACACAGTACCTCCTGGGCCTCTTCATGCTCTGGCTTTCTTCAACGGTCAACTCGCTGCTGCATACCGAGACAGGACCGTGTGTGCGAACACTTACTGCAGTCTTCTTTATGCTTTCCTTTCTGGCAGCCACACAGGTAAATATTCATGCACGGTGATACAAGCACATATTCAGAAAGGTAAACACACTGATTTGCTCTCTTTACCGTCTTTGTGTTTTAAGGACATAGCTGTGGATGGCTGGGCCCTGACTATGTTATCCAGAGAAAATGTGGGATATGCATCTACATGCAACTCTGCAGGCCAGACTGCTGGCTACTTCCTGGGGAATGTGCTCTTTCTGGCTCTGGAGTCTGCAGACTTTTGCAACAAATACCTCAGAATAGAGCCCAAGGACACCGGCATCGTCACCTTGTCAGGTATTTTCCATCCATGACAAAATAGAGTGAATAAATAGTTGGTGATCGGTTCAATAAAGTGCTTTTTTTTAATGCTTTTCTTGCTTTGCTGCAGATTTCTTGTTTTTTTGGGGAATGGTGTTCCTGGTTTCCACTACTCTGGTAGCCATCTTTAAAAGGGAAAATGAAGTTGGCAAAGGGAGGAGGAAAGTCCCAGAGGAGACTCAAGGCGTCATGGAAACCTACAAGTTGCTGTTCTCCATCATCAAGATGCCCACAGTCTTCACCTTATGTGGCCTGCTTCTCACTGCCAAAGTACTTGACCATTACTAGATAAAAATGTGGTTAAACCTTTAAATATAACTTTAAACATGTTCCTTTTGCATATTTGCTTTTAACCTCATGCCTCCTTGTGTGTTTTGTGTGTTTTTTAGATTGGCTTCTCTGCAGCAGATGCAGTTACAGGTCTGAAGCTGGTGGAGGCTGGAGTTCCCAAGGAGCAGCTGGCATTGCTGGCGGTGCCCATGGTGCCTCTGCAGATCCTTCTAGCGGTGGTCATCAGTAAATACACAGCAGGGCCCCGACCTCTGGATGTCTTCTACAAGGCCTTCCCTTTCAGGTTCTAACACACAAAGGCACACAAATACATGCACATTGCACACACACTGTAAAAGCTAACCGAGTCTCGTCCTGTGCTGCAGGCTGCTTATAGGGCTGGAGTATGCTCTGCTGGTGTGGTGGACCCCCAGTGTAAGAGAAGGAGGAGGGTTCCCCTTTTACTACTTTGCCATTGTGCTGCTTAGCTACGCATTGCATCAGGTGCGGTATTTCGCTGCTACTGTCTTTGCTAATCCTTTTTATCCCCTGTTTTCCACTCCTAGTCCAGACCATACCGTAGCTTTTCCAGGTGGCAGGATTTCAGCACAAACCAAACAGCCTCTAAGAAAAGGACTATTGACCCTCTGTAGAATATTTACACGGTGTGCCAGCCTGTCTGCCGAGTGAAAACTGGCTGAAGAATTACAATGACAATATATTTTATCAAAAGATGTGATGCAGACAGGAGGATGGGTGTTTCTTGCTGCCCCATTTATGAAAGATTGTGCAACTTAACCACAGCTACAGAGTCCTAATCCGGAACAGGTTTTCTCATGCCAGCTTTATTAATTTCCTGTCTTTACCCCATGATGTCTCTGTGCAACAAGGCACTTAAAATATCATGTTGTGTCTCATATTTGAGCGAAAAAGTTTAAATTCATGTAAATTTGTATTTTAGTGGGACATTTTTAATGGAATTTATTTATTTATTTCAACAAAAATGAATCAGCATGTACATTTTAACTCACCGTACAGCATAGATGTCTTTGAACGTCACAGGTTAACCTCTTGTGTTTCTCCACCAGGTGGCGGTGTACAGCATGTATGTGGCCTGCATGGGCTTCCACGCCAAAGTGAGCGACCCTCTCATCGGCGGGACGTACATGACCCTGCTGAACACAGTCACCAACCTAGGGGGAAACTGGCCCTCCACCGTGGCCCTGTGGATGGTCGATCCGCTGACTTCCAAGGAATGCCAGGGGGCTGTGGGGCAAAGCTGTGGCTCCTTAGAAGAGGCAGGGGTAAGTGATGATTAGGGAGAGGGTGGAACAAGACCGTATACATGTTCTCATCTACAAAGGTATGAACTTCCGTTGTCCCTGTTCTCTTCTCCAGCTGTGCGTCAAGGAAGGCGGCGTTTGCGTGACGACGCTGGATGGCTACTACGTGGAGTCTGTGGTGTGCGTCGTGATCGGTTTAGCCTGGTGGGTGTGGTTAGGGAAGAAAATGAGGCGGCTGCAGGAGCAGAGCCCCGCTGCGTGGAGGTGCAGAGTGAACCAGTGACGACACTCCATCATCCAAACCCTCAGACACTTCTTGGTGCACTGTACCTCCATGTTCCAAAAACGGCTAATTCCTGGACATACTGTAATTCCATCCTCATCCGTCTGGTGTAGTTCCTTTGGTCCTGCAGTAGCTGCTACACTCTGCAAACATTCGCCCTCACACTTTGTTGCTTCGGTCGCCATATGTGTGAAGAAATTCGCCGTTGTTGTCTTCTCCGGAGGTAAAAATCTCTCGTTATTACTCTTCTAAGTGTCCCACTGAAAACTGAAACAACCAGTCAGACTAGCTGAAAACTCTCCTAGACAGAAATAGTCATTTTCTGACACCATATACTGCTGCTTGAAATAGCTTAACCAAACCAGAGCTGAGTCAAAGAGTACGTCATATCCGGGGTTAAGCTGCTCGGTGCGTTTTTTGCATTTTACCCTGAATTAGGGATGCACAATCTAAAATGCAGATATTTCCCAACCAGTTTTGGCTGATGTTATTGTTATGATGGCCCACTGTCAGGCGGAGACATAAAATACAATGCTCATACTCAACAAGCAAAATAAGACTACTTTAACTTACCTGTAAAACATGCCACATGTATTTTTCTGCAACGTTTTCAAACAAAACTGTACATTTTTAGCCCGACAGGCGTTTTCTGCCTGGCATCGTTTATCTCGGTCTGATGCTGATACTTTCATTTTAAAGCCTTCATCTGCTGATACAGATGATGATGATGATGCTGACGTCATTGTGCATCTCTTCCCTAAACAACGGCGAGAAACTAGCTCTTGAAATCTGAACCCTTCCACCACATCATAAATCTCAACACTCTGATTTCCTCTTCGTGTCTGACTTTGACGATTATCTTTCACTGCTGTTTGACTCAGTATTTTTTTTTTAAAGGATCATTTAAACATTTTTTTTCCTTTTAAGTAATCGGTGCCTTGTTTAGTTTTCCAATACTGCAGGCAGGGTATAATACTGTAATTTGAAGATGAAGTTAAACTGATCAATGCTTTCTGTGTATCATTGTAATATTCTGTAGTTTGGTAAGTGACATAAAACAACATGGCTGCTTTCATATTTCAGTTATTTCTCTAAATGAAGCTGAGCACACATTCCTTATGAAGAGTTTAATTTGCACACTTCCTAATATAAAAACCAGTATCATCAGTGGTTTTATGAACTGAGTTGGCTTAATTGGAGCATTCTTAATTTTTTCCCTCCATGCTTTCCTTAAGTCTCATTAGTTTTACTCCTTATAGGACCAACTAAAAAGGTTAATAGCATATTGGTGGACGCAGGTTTTAACTCTTAAACCGTCTTGGTTTTCAGGTATGATTTTACTTGGCATATTTCCCTGTTCAGCCAGATCCCAGTAAAGGATATGCAGCAGTATCCAGTTTTATAGACACATTATCTCTGAGTATATTGTATACTCCTTTTTAATGCAACACTTTATTACATCCATATAGTCTGTCTAAACAGGGAGTGTATATGAAGGATTCCTTGGCGGATTCCATCTTAGTGGGACATAAACACCAGCCATCAGGGAGGAGGAGGTGGAGGAGGCATCTGTGCTATGTTTATCTGCTTGGCAGTTATCAAGCTTCCCCCAAAGAGCCTTATTCTTGACTTTTTGTTATCTTATCATTAAATAAACAGTGCGTGTAGAAGGTACATATGGGGGTTTTTATCACCTGCTGTTGCCTGGTATAAATAAATTGAATTTATTGCCCACAAAACTATCCAGACCCCAGACCAGCAGAAACTCCGTAAGCAAACGCTCTGCTTATGTGTTTCATACTGTACGCAGAATTGAATGTTGCAGTATTTTCTCCAAAGCCAGCACTAAAAATCCAACTGCTTTGTTAAATGTAGATGTTGAGCTGCACAATCAGGGTTCACGTGAGGGTAAGGTTCTTTTTTATTTTGCGTGGCGTCTGATTACTTGTGCCGACTTTTTTGAATCACAGGTAAAAAGTAAGGGATTTCTGGATCCCTCTGAAACGCATGGATGTCCTCATACTGCACTTAAACCCACACGACTTCAGACTTCATGTTTATGGGGCCTTTCATGTTTGGTTTTTGGTTGACTCACCCTGAGAGCCTTTTTCGGGGCATTAAGACGGCATTAAATGTGTGGGTTTTTTTGGGGAAAAATAGTAGTAGATAGTGTGTAATTTAATTTCAACATATGCATTTGTTTTGTAATGACTTCAGGTGAGTTACTGCTAATTTGGCCTCTAGGTGGTGGTAAACTACTGGGATGTCAGCTACTGAAAATTGCTCTTAATTCATCTTCAGTTACCTGATAATCCTTTTAAATCAATTTTGATTTGATGAGTCCAAATACCCAGTCACATAAGGAAAAGATAGCACAGTGTGAGGATATCTTGAGAAATTTTAATACGCTAGCAGCAGTGCTCTGTAATGTTCGGGTGATGAACTCGAAACTTTGAAACAAATCCATGTAATTAAAAAATATGCGCATTCCTGAAGTCTCCTGTTGTTGTTCTTGTCCGTTTGAATCCAGATGATGATCACGAGGGTACACAAAAGACACGATGCACTTTGTGTTTTCTTACGTTTTATTTATAATCTTCCTTGCTTTTCAGGAATTCTAAAACTTCCCTCCTAAACAAGTTAATGCTGATGCAGGAGGCTGGAAATGTTGCCCCGATTTTTTTCTTTTTTCTTTTTTGGAGCAATAAACCCCACAACTGCAGACAGTGTCCAGATCAACTGGCGCCACAGTCCCCGATATGAATTCACTGCAGGGGTCAGATGGAGGATCTGACGTCCCGAACTGTTGAGGTGATTCCTGGGCAGCTGGGTGAGGAGTAGGGGGTGGGGTGGTGGGGGTTACAGAAAGCAGCACCGAGATCAGTTTGATGATTTGGGTGGTGATGATAAAGTGAGTCATGTTGCAATAAACCGGTCTGGTCTGATCCAGAGATACAACCCATCATGTAGTGTGCCTGAGGAGCAGATCACTAAAGATAACACCAATGCTGAAAGAATGTAGAAAGTCAACATCGTTTTTTCTCTTTTAATTGAGGCTCTCTGATTCATCATTGATGTATAGCACAGGTAATGCAGTTCATTTTGTAAAACTTCGTAAGACATAAAGCTATAGTCATCAATACCAGAACCTCTGCTTATCCGCTACTCACAATAATTTTCTTTGATCTTTTTTTTTTAAATAATAAACCTAATTCATATTATTTCATTCAGAGCTAGGGAAGCATCTTGTCTAAGAAGAAGTACTGTCAAAATCTTCCAATGGAAGCAATTTCCTCACTGGCATTCATTCAAATAGCACAAAGCACTTTGGACATCTTCTACTACACTAGACTGACTGCAGTTCACTTCGAAGCGCTCGCATACTGTGTGATACATTACAACCATCCCGGTCACACACAGGCTGTAGCTCCTCAAAAGATTCCTACTAGTCCAGTTCTTGGGGGGGTGAGGGTGGCAGAAGATGGAGGTCAACGGACCTGAGGTGTCGGAGGAGAAGTGGTGAGACGGTGATGTCGTCGGTAGCACTTATCTGCATCACGCTGGAGTCCCGGGCACACGCACAAACTCCAGGTTGTGACAGTATATGTAGTGTGCGGATGTGCAAGTTTGGATTTTCATTGTCTCTAGCATCCATATCTTTTTGCTTTGTTTCTTAAAAAATATCAACAAAGGAAAAAAAAAAAGAAAGAGTCAAGAAATAAACTCTCCTAAACGGGCGCGGTGGGTCATAGGTTCATACGTAGATGCTCAGGTCGTTTGGCCACCACAGGATAGGCCTGCTGCTTCATCTGAGCGAGGTTGACCCCGGCAGGCTGACGGATGGGGAGGGGGGCCGAGGCCTCGGAGCTGCTTGTGACGTCCATCTGCTCTGGGGTGGACAGTTCCATGGCCTGGTCCTGAGGAGACTGGAGGACAGCACTCGGTCCTCCGCCGGGGACGAGGGGGCTCCGGGCCCAGCAGTCCCCCCCTGAGAACTTGACCGGGCTAAAAGGACAGAGCGGATGGTGCAGAGGTGTGTTACAGGGTGCCGATGAGAAACATGGCAAATTTTAACAGAAGACATGTTGGTTTCTGAAGCATCGGCTGCCGACACGACCGACATACCTGAGAGGTGTTCTTGGGCTGCCCATGATCCGTCGAGGTGAGCGGATTTTTGGCTCAAACGAGAACTTTTCTTTGATGTTTTCCAGGACTGATGGAGCAACGTATGTGAAACCCTGGGAAAACACAGAGAAGGAAACAGTTGGTGCACGATCACAGAAAACGTGAGGGAGAAATGATCTACTACAGACTGGCCACAGAGAACACGACTGCAGCACTGCGGTGGCTGTAAATCTGTTGTTGCTTCACTTGACTGATGTATTTATTTTTGTCATCTATACTGCTCTGTGATACGACGTGAGAATTGAAGCAGAGTTGTTGCTTAAACTAAATATATAACAATGCCACCAATATTATAGTTATGGGGCAAAACGCTGATTAACAACAAGTCAGTTTACTGTTGAAATCTGTGTTAATGTACAGAAGAGAAGTGAGATATATTTTCAAGCATGTTTGCCTTCATTTTTGAAAAGAACAGTAGCGACAAGGACAGGAAATACAGCCCCTAGTAAACTGGACTTAAACTGTCCCCAGTCGGGACTCGAACCAGGGATCTCCTGCTCAGAGAATATGTGCCCATGTGGCATGAACCCTGACCACTGGGCCACCGGGTCATCCATACCAACGAGTTTTTTTATACCCAATAGCATAGATAATGATTAAAAATTAGTGATTTATTCAAACTGTGTGCCTCCCTACAAACATCTTTTAGCATTAAGAGACACAGGCAATTCAAAATGAGAAGCCAATATTAATAAAACAAGCAAAAGTTGAAGGAAGCGTAGTCAGAAGTTACCAGGAAGGCTTGATTGGCACTCTCACTGAGCGTGGAGTCATCCGGGCTGTCGACTGGCGTCTGACTGGTGAACTTGGAGTCAAACTGACTCACGTCTTCCGCCGATTGCTGCAGAGATATAAGAGAAGAAACACAGGTGAGGAGGCAGAAGCAACATGAGCAGACGTGTCAGCCGGCAAGACAAACAGGAGACGGTGTTGAAACAGGAGACGATCCGGGGTCAGTTCCTGGGACTTACTCGAAGCTTAAACTTGAGCTGCTCGAATAGCACTGTTCGTGAACTTTTAATGTTCTCAGATTTCTAGGAAGCAATATCCAGTTCTGAACTCCGTGTGGCCTGCTCCTCCGTTACTCACCAGGAAAGGCTTGAAGGGAGGCTCCACTTTCCGAGCCAACAAATCCTCCCAGTTGATGTGTCGAAAGAAGGGATGAGCCTGTTGGATATCAGATACAGAGCACGGTGAAGAGACGGCTATAAAAGCACAGCACTTGAGTCTGGGGAGGAATGTAAATCAGCTCCTCTTTATGCAGCCGCGGCCACTTCCAACGTAATAAGAATGCAAGAATCAACACAAGTGTGGTCTCAGGAGGGAACAAAAGAAAATAGAAGGAAGTAACACACTCTGTTTTGCAAGCAATACCCCTTTGGGATCTGATATAAAACTTACTGCTTGTATATGTTTGTATATATGGTGCTCAGTGACGGAGCGGAATATTCTCACCTGCACCTCTGTGGCGTCTCCTGCTCCAGCTCCCAGCCGCGACGAGGCGTTTCTCTTCAGCAACTGCGAAACCAGCAGTCAAATGTCAAGAGAACAGCAACCCAACAACTCTTTGGATAAGAACCTGGAGTACAATGAGCTCTGGAAACGCCCCATACACACCCGTTTCAGGAGATCTCTAGCTTCTTGCGTGAGGTAGGGCGGGAGGCTGAGCTTGCACTTCAGGATCTTGTCAATGGTCTTTTTCCGGTTTTCCCCGGTGAACGGAGGCTACAGCAAGGAAACAGAGAGAGGGGGTTACTCTAACGTCCCAAATTCTGATTAATATTTCATGTCAGTCCATTAATAAAAGTGAAGCAGAAAGCCTTTAGAGGTTGTGAATGTTTAACTGACCGCTCCTGTGAGCATGTCGTACATCAGAGCGCCCAGACTCCACCAGTCCACTGCTCTGTTGTGTCCGCTTCTCATCAGGATCTCTGGGGCCCTGAAACCATGCGAGTGCAAATGTCTTACTAACGCATTCATGAGCAAAGATCATCAGAAAAGGAGGAGAAGGGTAAAGCAGGTAAAAGCCACCAGATGAGACGGATAGTGAGAAAAGAAAGATGGAAGAGCTTACATGTATTCGATGGTGCCACAGAAAGTGTGGGTAACCGTGCCGTCGTGAATGGATTCTTTGCACAGCCCGAAGTCTGTCAGCTTTACGTGACCTGGACAACAACACACAGTCAGACTCAAACACTGACAATTATCATGGTACTTTGTGGTGCACATACAAGAGCATAAGCATTAATCAAGATCAAATGTAAAAAGGAAAGTGCTGTTTTTCCCTGATGAGGATTACCTTTTGTTCCAAGAGTGAAGTTCTCTACGCGTCTGGTAATATACAACTTAGCAATGATTTACTTTAACAATGATTGCACAAAAAGATTTTAAGCGACTTCCCCTCGTACCTTGGCTGTTGAGCATAATATTCTCAGGCTTCAAGTCTCTGTAGATGATGCCCTTCTGGTGCAGGTGACCCAGAGCCATGGAGATTTCTGCCAGGTAAAAACTAAAGAAAGAAACAAGGGCAGAAAACGTTAAATATGATCAATTTCACATAAGGATGATCTGATGTGAGGACAATGCTCATGGTATTTGTCTGTTTTCTCTACCCAGGAAGAACAGAACCCATTCACACATGGCCACAAAGGGCCCTAATGAGCCCCATTGTTAGAGGGAAGGACCTAACGACTCGCAAAATGAGGGGAGGGGCAACACACACCCAGCAGACTGAAGTTTCAATAGTGTTGATGGCTCCTGAAGAGTATAAAAATCTGAAACTCCCCAACCAGTTAGTTTAGAACTGATGAAGCCTCTTGGATGAGAGGTGAAATGTTGAGAAACTCAAGCTAAGTCGCACAGTATTGTTAAAATGTCTGTACTCGGTTTGAACTGGCGTCGGCATATTGTAATTCAATTGGCCTGAGAGAAACCCAGACTTCTGCACCACATTTTTCAGTCTTCAGGAAATGTAGCCTAAACTAGGACACTTTGTCTAATCACAGCTGTTCAGGACCAGATCAGGCGAGGGAGTGTAAAGGGCAACAGAAGTCCACACTGTGAGTAGAATGTGGCGGCTGAACAGGTTGTCCAGAGGCCTTGGACATCAGGTGAGGCTTATCTGAATCCGGTGTGTAGCTGAAAATAAAGGCTAACTTCTGGCTTAGCTATTTTTCCACGTCTGAAGCGCATGCGTACACCTCTGCTCATCTGGTGGGAGGGGCTTCGGGCAGACGGGGCAGAGCTTTTTTTTAAGATTTCTGTGTGTTGAAGATGTAACCCTTTCTTGGGTCGAGTTTACTGCAGAGTTTTGCTTTTGTCATTTCTAGCACAATATGATTTGTTAATAGATTTTTTGTTTCCTTTTGCACTGTTTTATATGTGGAGAAAAGTGCAATACAAATCAAGTCTGTCAGGTTGTTATGTTCTGTTGCTGTGCTGACCTGCAGTCTTCTACGCATTATACACTAAATAAAGTGTAGTTTAACTGTTGGCTGAGTCCTAAGATACAGTTTTAACTCTGACAGCTGTTAGAACCAATCAGGAATGAGCATTTTCAGTGATATCGGATGACACCGACAGTCTGCAGAGACATGTGTGCGTTCCTGTTTCAGCATAATGATGAAGAAATAAGCAACACTCACCAGGCTGTGTCTTCCATGAAGATGCCTTCCCGCTCCAGCTGCATGAAAAGCTCTCCTCCTGCGCAGGTAAACACATGTTCATACTATTACACAGATGACAGACACAGTCCTCACACGTCTACATTACTTGACCTCTGTGGAGGAGAAGAAAGAAGTGATTCGTAAAAGCTATAATGTTGATGCAACATGTTTTTGTGGCACCAATTTCTTTTCAGCGTGTCTGGGAGTCGGAAATCTAAATATTCCCGCAACCACTGACTCGCACTATTGTTTTACTACCTTCCAGAAATGCTGAGGCAAATTAAACATGCTATTTGATGGAGAGGGGAAGTGGGAAGCCAAGCTACAACATGTAACCCTTTGTTCTGATATTCTGCCAGGGTGCATAAAAGAGACTGTGTAAGTATTTGAGGTTTACGTGAGCAAGGACATAAATATTTCATGTTATTCACTCTCATCATTTCAGTTTACCTCATGATTGTCAACACAAGGCTGCAGACAGGTTTCATCTTGACAGGAACAATTACAGTTGAGACAGAGTGTTTTCACACTGACTCGACTTGTGTAATTTGCATTAATATTCCTGCAGTGTGCCAGATGTGTGTGTGTGTGTGTGTGCTTGTGTGCACTTCTTGCACTGACCGCTCAGGTACTCCAGGATGAGGTACAGCTTCCCGCCCGTCTGGAAGGCGTAGATGAGATCGACGATGAAGGGATGCTTCACTTCCTCCAGGATGTTCCTCTCCGCCTTGGTGTGAGCCGTGTCCTTGGCATTGCGCACAATCATAGCCTGGCAGCCCCCAACCCAAAAGCATAAATCAGCGTTAGATACAGCTGCGTGTAGCAGAGAGTGGTGAAACAAGGGTGTGTTTTAATAAATACGGATGCGATATCCTGCGAAACACACAAAGAAAAAAACTCTCAACAGGCTGCGTATCACCATCTAATGCCTGCATGACTAATAGAGAGAAAGTCAAAGTGTTTGACTAAACAACGTCTGAGATGCAGGGTGGAAAAGAGCAGCTTACTTAGCAACATTTTATTATTGTTAACCTACATTAACAAATGAATTCATTTCAACAAGGCAGACTGTGCTACTATTACTCACTCAAGGTTTACCAAGACATGTATTCAAATATATGAAGTACACTAAGACTACAGTTCTGAGCAGTACAACAATGACAAAGACGGAGCACCGCTGTGGGTTTGAACTGCCCCTCCAGCTCTCCAGAGGCCTCTCCCCTCCGCTGTTCTCAGTTCTGTTTACTAACCACTTCTGTCAGGAAGCTAAAGAGCCGCCCGTCAGCAACAACGGAGCGTTACAGTGATGACAACAGGCTGATAATGGTTTGTGCCTCGCATTCTGAATTTTCAGCCCTTTCTTGTTCGCAAAAATTTTGTTTTCCTTTAGCAGCTTGTTACTACTCTACTCTACCATGCTGCTGTTCTTTGGTTGCATGTGTTTTATCAGGCATCTCAAAATCAAAGTTCTCACTTGAGAGCAAACAGCATGAGGATTTTATTACACTCAGCCGTAAATGGTGACACATTTAACACCACTCAATTATTATTAATGGGAAGCAGGAAAATCTAAATTAATTAATTAAAGATTACAGTATTATGTCATTTGTATCATAAGCGGCTGCAGTTGTGCAAACTCAAAAATTCACAATTCATTCTAATTGCACCGTAAACTGCAAGAACATTTAATCTCTTTGTGCTGTGAATCCAGTTTTGTAGATAAAGTGACTATACTATAAAGTTTTACTCCAATCTGATCCCTGTAAAAAGTGATTTTGATTCACATTCTGTATTTCTACAACTTTGGAGATGTAAGCTGCATATCTGCCATCACCGTCCACCTCCTGGGAACCCCTAACAAGTCAGGACAGTTGTGCAATTCTGCAGAAAGGATAATTTCCTCAGTTGAGTAACTTCACATGTCAGCGGCATTGATATGTATCACTGACAATTTTGAGCAAGTCAGGACTCATTTCATATTGGGAGATGCTTCATAAAGTTGAGCGCTGGTCTCCGTCCCCACACTGCAGCGCTGCACATAAATGCTTTGAAGCTCAGCGACTGAAGTAAATGACTGAACTCTGGCGGGTCTTCAACATGTCACTGGGGTTACGTTAGCCAATTAAGCAGAAGCAGCGTGAATATCAAGCGGAATCTAATGGGCTGAGGCAGAGCGTTTTAAGTGCCAAGGCTGCAGCAGAGCAGCGTAGATGGCAATCTACCAACTAGCAGTGAAATCTTACCCCGACACTGGCTTCAGCGACGGCCAATATTTGCAGACAAAAGCACCAGAACGTTTATTTGTAATAACAAGCAGGCAGTCATGTTCACATAACAAACCCACGGCAGCTACACATCAGTGTGATTGGAGCAACTGGAAAATGATTTTTGGAGTTGGCAAGGGAAAAAATGATGTACCTTTTTTAAGACTTTCATGGCAAAGATTTTGCCGGATGCAGCTCCAACGACTTTTCGAACTTGGAAAACCTGCATGGCAAAAAGAGGGATTTGGACGTTTGGGAATAATCAAATGAACAGCTGGAAGAAATATAACCGAACTTCACATTACAGAGGCAAAACAGTACAACAAGCGAGTATGCACGAGTGGGTTTAGTGTACTTCTTGGGAATGATAAGCACCTTTCCATAACCGCCCTTCCCCAGGACCCGCAGCAGCTCAAAGCACTCCGGTCTGATGTTCTCCGTCCCCTGATTGACGTTGTCTTCAGAAATCTCGATCTTCTCACAGTCGTCCATGTTGCTGCAGTGAGACACGTGTGATTTAAGCCCACTCCTCATTTTTGTTATTAAAATCATACAACAACAACAACATGACGGAGATGTGAACACTTACAACTCAAATCCACTGCACTGGTCCATGATATCATTGAGTTGAGCCTGAAAGGACAAGTCGGAAACAGAACATAATAATAAATTGTTAGGTTTTAGTACGAAACGTGGAGTAAACCTGGCAAAAATGTGCTGCTGGTGTCAGAATTACAGTTTGATTGGTGACTTTGTTACTTGCAGGAACTTTCAACCTCATAAAGACATTTTGTATGTACAGCAAAATGCCTTTTCTTTTCTTGTTTGTGTTTAAAGTTCAATAAAGCCCTGTACACGTAAACTGTTATAAACTCAGTAAAGGCTGATCTAAATCTAAATGACATTTAAATGCATGGGTACTTTAGATGCAACTGTTTAACATTAAAAACAGCTCCGATTTCTTCATCACTGTTTGATCATTTAAGCTGCTTTTTAAAGGAACAATGCCAAACATCTTCTAATTGAATGTTTGCTGCTCTTAAAAAATCACTTTAAATTGAATATTTCTCTACTTTTAATGGGCCACAACTGATTGATCAAGAGCAAAAAAAAAAAACACTACAGTAATTATTAGATCAATCACTAATGACACCTAGTTGATAATAACTTTGCTACAAATAATAGCCTGTTTTCAAAGGTGTTGGGCCACACATTTACTAGGAGCAATGTGACACTAGCAAACAAGATGTGCTGTGATGTAAGAGATGTCCAAACCATGACACACAAATATGCACATGATGCAACATATTTAGCAACAGTCCAAAAGTTGTTTATCCTAATGGGATAATATGCATACATGTGTGAGTGAGAGCAGAGACTATCTGCACATTGCACCTATTCAGTAACTGTTCTCCCACAGCAGCAAGTGTTGAAGGTTTTGTTTAAATAAGATGCCTGCATAAAGCAACACAAACACATGATTTAAATAACTGCTCATTCCGAATCTGCAGTAGCGTTTGCTGCTTTTTATATCTCAGTTTAAACAGAAACCAACTGGCTCCAGCTTCCAGTCCAAACAGTCCCACTCTGTCACAGTCTTGCCAAAATAAACTGTTGCACACGGAGCCACATTTATCACTGCAGCACCTTTGGCCAAGTAAGCATGGCTTGCACAACTCCAACATGACAGCGATGGATTTTAAACGTGACAGCGTCAACAACGCATGCATTTCATCACTAGCTAACGCTACTGGTAAAATAGAAACAGAACAAGTGACAGTTCTGTCATGATCACTGCCAGGCTAGCTGTGGCGAGCTAGCATTAGCCTCGGCTAGATCCCCGTTTGCAGAGGCCTGAGAGCTCCGGCTGCAGAGCAGGCCTGCGGTGGCTGGCAGGCTACCAGGCTACCAGGCTAGCAGCTAGCTGCCGTGCAGGAAGAGTTTCTGCTGTGACAGCTCAACATCCTCCACTAAAGTACCTCCTCATTCTCGTCGTCGGACACATTTTCCTCCGGCTGGTCCAAATCAATGTCAAACACTCCAGCCATGGCAGCGGTTCGCTCGGATCGCTCTGTCACAGACCGCAAGAATTGCAGGCGTCCCCCACCTCATGGACAAACACACACCGCCGCCATAACCGGCTACTACACTGGGCATGCGCATTGCGACACTCACCAAAGGGGGCGGTAACCTCTTTTATTTAGTCATAAACACCCTCTGTCGTCTGAAGTCTGTGTTCAGAACAAATGTCTGATTCACCGCTCATGATGGGGATTCCTGCTCTCAGTTTCATTCACTTCATTCACTTTGTCCACACTTCCTGTTGACAAAGCTAAAACGGCCATATTTATTTTAGTTGATGTTTATATATATATATATATAAAAATTCTGTAACTGCTACAAATTACAAGAAAAAAATACTAATTAAATAGAATATGCACTTGTCTTCTGGAAAGCAGTATGTTTGGTTTATAACTAAAGCGTTGTAAATGTTAAGAAAAAAATAATAAAGGATGGCAAAAAGACAAAATCAGTAGCTCTTAAGTTGCTGATGTTTTATTTTTCATATCATGACACAATGTACATAATGAAGTACCAGGAATACTACTACTACTACTACTACTACTATATCCACTGTGTGACTGTATTTATGTTTCTGTGTAAGATGTGTGCAGGCTGTGAAAAGAAATCCTCCCTTGATTCAAGATATATTTTTCTGAATAATAATAATAATATTAATAAGAATAATCATTCAGAAGTCCTATGTAAATATTAAAGAAATTGTACATAATGCATCTTAATGTAGTGTTATTTAATGAAAAGTAATAACAATTGCTCAACAAAGAGTGTGAATATCTTTAAAATAAACATTTAAAGTGACTTTTTAAGTTTGGCTCTTGTTCTCTTATGACTTAAAATTTTCCTGTTTTCATTTCTTGTTTTATTATTGTTCTTACATTTTATACTTCATACTTATTTTAAACCAACCTTGTGCTTTTAACTTTTTTAAGGTGAGCACTTCGAGTTGCATTTAATGTCCGACTTGTGCTATATAAATAAAGTCTGACTCATTAATTCTTCTTGTGGACATCAATAAGTATTGTAATAAGATACCTGGAGTTTATAAACAGATAATTTATTTTATAATATGAAAATAAAGTTATAATATTATTCTTATAGGAGAAGTTATCATTGCTGACAAATAATACATTTACATACAAGTACATTATGTGTGTTATATTTTTTCACATAAAAATACTATATAAGGTGAACAACATAATGTTTTCTAGATTCATTAAGGACTTTTATTTTGAAGGTTTCACGTTTATTTTGAAACTTTTACAATTCTAACTTGTGGCGGCAGCAGATCCTGACAGTTCAAACGGTCATGACAGTGAGCTGCCGTAGTGTCCCCATAAACCCAGCCGTCCCTGCGTGGCTCCTCGGCGGTCCATGCGTGGAGGATGTCGGTGGTGACGCTGCAGCTCGGTCAGTGCGGGAACCAGGTGGGTCACGAGCTGTTCGACGTGGTTTGCGGGGACGCCCAGGACGGACAGAAGAAAAGCTACGGAGCTGCCAGCTGTGAGCGATTCTTCCACCGCAACAAACATGGAGGTGAGACGAGTCTTCCAGCTCTGAATAAGCTGAATTCCCGCCGTCTGAACTCACGTTTACCCGCCGTGTGTCTGCAGAGCTCGTGGCCCGGGCGGTGCTCGTAGACATGGAGCCCAAAGTGATCAACCACAGCCTGAGCAGAGCTGCGAAGTCTGGCAGGTGGAGGTACGGAGAAGATTCCCACTTCAGCCATAAGCAGGGCTCTGGAAACAACTGGGCTAATGGGTGAGAACGGAATGGAGTGAACCCACTGCTTATTGATTACTGTTGTCATAGTAACAGCCATACTCATCAACAGTGGGGACATTCCGGTTATTTACGTCACTAAAAGTACTGATACCACACTGTAGAAATAAAAAGTAAAAGCTCTGCATTCAAAACCTTACTTAAGTAAAAGTATGAATGTATTATCAGCAAAATGTGCTAAAGTGAAAATACTAGTTATGTAGTAAAATGGTCCCAGTCCGTGTTTTACTATTGCATGTGATTTTTTAAATTTTGTTTATTAATTACTGTGTATTTAAATGTCGTTTTACCATGTTTTAGCAGGTGAGCTGGTGTGTTCGAGCTTTATTCAAGAGAAAGCAACAGTGTAAAGTTCAATTTAAGACAATTTAAGGCAAGAAGGGATTATTTTAAAGGGAAAAATATCTAAATATGTAACTTTGAATCAATGACTGGAGAGGAACTTTAAATAAAATACTTGGGTAAATGTGTTTGATTACATTACAACACTACTCATCATTCAATATTTGAAGTGTTATGTCAGATCATTCCCAACTCAAGCAGATAGGTGGTTGTTATGTTTTATCCACAGTATGGATTAATCTGCAGTTATATGAATAATTTCCTGTTTATCCACTAATTAATCAGCACAAGTATTAGCATTGAAGTTCATTCCAGACTTTTGAAATAGTAGCCTGAGTTTGGTTTGTTAGACTACTATTTATGTGTGTGCAATTTTTTATTAAGATACATAGAAACTGTCATCCTGTGTTTAAATCTAAATGGAAGTTGAGGGTAAAAGCTGATAACGTGCTTCTTGCATCAAACCAGGTATTGTGTCCACGGCCCTCGTCACAGGGACGTGGTGGAGGAGCTGGTGAGGCGGGAGGTGGAGCGCTGTGACAGACTGGCCGGGCTCATGGCCATGATGAGTGTGGCAGGAGGAACAGGGTCAGGGGTCGGTGCCTACGTTACCCAGTGTCTCCGAGACACCTACCCAACGTCCTTCATCCTCAACCACCTCACCTGGCCGTACGGGACCGGAGAGGTACGGAGGCTCAGTAGCTGACCGGTCTTTAAAGTTCAGAGTAATGCGCTCCGTTCCTATGATTCTCCTTCAATCTGTCCTTTCAGGTGATCGTCCAGAACTACAACTCCGTGCTGACGCTGGCTCATCTCTACCAGCTGTCGGATGCCGTCCTGGTGCACGAGAACGACACGGTGCACAGGATCTGCAGTCAGCTGCTCAACATTAAACACATCTCTTTCAGTGACGTCAACAGGGTCATCGCTCACCAGCTGGGCAGCGTGCTGCAACCCGCGCTCACCGCCGACTCCCACGGAATCTACAGCAGAAATCCTCTGGGTGAGTGATGCCAAGACACTCAGAGACAAGAACACATGTGGGGGCATAGGGCTGTGGGGACATGGGGCTGTGGGGACATAGGGCTGTGGGGACATGGGGCTGTGGGGACATAGGGCTGTGGGGACATAGGACTGTGGGGACATAGGGCTGTGGGGACATAGGGCTGTGGGGACATAGGGCTGTGGGGACATAGGGCTGTGGGAATATAGGGCTGTGGGAACATAGGGCTGTGGGAACATAAAGATGTGGGGACATAGGACTGTGGGGACATAGGGCTGTAGGAACATAGGGCTGTGGGGACATAGGGCTGTGGGGACATAGGGATGTGGGGACATAGGGCTGTGGGAACATAGGGCTGTGGGAACATAGGGCTGTGGGAACATAGGACTGTGGGAACATAAAGATGTGGGGACATAGGACTGTGGGGACATAGGGCTGTGGGAATATAGGGCTGTGGGAACATAGGGCTGTGGGGACATAGGGCTGTGGGAACATAGGGATGTGGGGACATAGGGCTGTGGGAACATAGGGCTGTGGGGACATAGGGCTGTGGGGACATAGGGCTGTGGGGACATAGGGCTGTGGAGAAATAGGGCTGTGGGAACATAGGGCTGTGGGGACATAGGGCTGTGGGGACATAGGGCTGTGGGAACATAGGGCTGTGGGGACATAGGGCTGTGGGGACATAGGGCTGTGGGGACATAGGGCTGTGGGGACATAGGGCTGTGGGAACATAGGGCTGTGGGGACATAGGGCTGTGGGGACATAGGGCTGTGGGGACATAGGGCTGTGGAGACATAGGGCTGTGGGAACATAGGGCTGTGGGGACATAGGGCTGTGGGGACATAGGGCTGTGGGGACATAGGGCTGTGGGGACATAGGGCTGTGGGGACATAGGGCTGTGGGAACATAGGGCTGTGGGACATAGGGCTGTGGGAGGGCTGTGGGGACATAGGGCTGTGGGGACATAGGGCTGTGGGGACATAGGGCTGTGGGGACATAGGGCTGTGGGAACATAGGGCTGTGGGAACATAGGGCTGTGGGAACATAGGGCTGTGGGAACATAGGGCTGTGGGGACATAGGGCTGTGGGGACATAGGGCTGTGGGGACATAGGGCTGTGGGGACATAGGGCTGTGGGAACATAGGGCTGTGGGAACATAGGGCTGTGGGAACATAGGGCTGTGGGGACATAGGGCTGTGGGGACATAGGCTGTGGGAACATAGGCACGCTCCCCATGTAAAAACAGGCTATCTGCAGATCTTGAAAAGTCTTAAAAGGCATTGAATTCTATTTTCTCAAAAAGGAGACTATGAAAGAGTCTCAAATTTCATATATGTAACCTTTTAAATATTTTTACATTTGTTGCGGGGTTCTTACACAATATGGGAATATATGGAGTTTAAAGTCGGCGGATAAGAATGAAAGAAGAAAGAATGGAAGAGTATTTGTGTTACCCCTACGCTGTTTTCTAAAATCTAAAATCAGAATTTCTAAAATTAAACTGACCATACAAGCAGAGTGGTTTTCATGGCCTTTGTAGCCAAATTATGTACCACTGTGTGAGCCAGCGAGGGCCAGAACAAGCTTGATGTCACTGAAAACAAGGCAAGAAGTACAGAGTGTGACTGAATGAATGCTCCTGCATAGAGCTTCCTCTGTGCATGTACGTCACTGTCTGCAAAACAGCTCCTAGCTAAATGCCAAATCCAGACATCCACTACCAAACTAGTTCGACAGAAAACACGGCATTTCTTTGAATTGCATCTATACATAGCATCACAAATAAGCACATATTACTTTGACCTTTTATGACTAATGCAGTGATGCAAGTTTCGGAAAAAATAATTGGACTATCTTTTCTGTGTACGGGAACCATGACTAAATGGCTGGGTTTATTATCGTTTCCATGGCGACATTAAATAAACAAAGCTGAACAGACGTCGTGAAAATTACATTTAGTTAACTTAAACACAAAACACTTGTGCTAAAAAAAGGATTCATACTCAATGAAGGACCTAGGACCCCTACTCTTTCTCTATACCTACCAGTGAGCAGTGATTCCCAACACGTCCCTGGGGGTCATCAGGTGGAAACCGCCCTTCAACGGTGTTTCGCCTACTTAGTCCCACGACACCTCCAGGAGGCTAGGAGGTGGACTCTGGTGTCCCAGAATTAACCCCCTAGTGCCAGTTCACACTGCTCCTACACAATCCAACCAGCACTGCCACGTTCAACTGACCCAGGCCCGTTTAGGAGACACTCCAGGTAGTGACCAGTGTCGATGCTACCATTTAGCTAGTGCAAATGCTACATGCTACTGCTAACCACTAACTGCTTAAAATATACTACTGATGACCTCACCACCCACATAGAGACTATAAAGCCAGATTCACCTATAATGCTAATGCTAACTGCTAAATGCCAATGCTAACTGCTAAGATACTACCATATTACTACAGCTATAGCTATTGTTAAATGCTACACTGCTACCATAGGCCTAGAGTCCATACACAACTGCTAAGTGATAATGAACGAAGGCAAGCAAAACAGAAGAATAAACAAAACAAACCTGTACCTTACAACACAAACTCACCTGAGCTGGCCGCATGGTCCCACAGAGAGACTCGAGCAGGCCACTCGCTCACCTTATATGCACTTTTAGCTTTTTCCAACTCATCTTTAGAACAGTAATATGGTATGTATTCAATATGTTAAGGGAAAATAATTCTAGTATAGGTAGATGTAGTGATTTAGTATTGCAGCTTGAGTAAAATGTTGTGTGAACTTGTTTGGGTTATTTGTTATTGATGTGTAAGAGCTACGATCTTCTGGTAATTATTCAGCAACATAGTTATATGTATAGGGAGAATGTAACATGCATGTTAACAGTTGGATTTGTATAACATATGTTTACATAATAAGAAGGTAGTTTTTTGTACTTGGATGTCAATTACGGTGTGAAAAATCGACCAAGAAGCCCAGAAAAGCGCGGAAGTTTGAAATGGAAAATGCGGCGGATTGTGGTTGTGGCTGTCAGGAGACACTATGTGGCTCTAAACCTAGAGTGGGATTGTCCCGACAGTGGAGTGGAGAGGCTTCTTGATTATTTGGATGGCAGTATGAACAAGTGGGCTAACTCATGTAACCCACGGATTCATCCTTCATCCTATCAGGCCCACAAACTCCTAACACACCATGCTAAACTACAAGCATTCTGAACCTGACAGATTTAATGGTAACACAAACAAATCCATTTTACGCCATTATGTGAAATATGTGTTGGCCCACTTGTGCATACTGCCATCCATTTTGACCTTAGACCCGCAGCACACGCTGTTGTTACTGCTGCTCATTGGAGCTTAATAAACAATTGCAGGTCTTATATGGACACTATAAGGCTCTGCTGGATTTATGACTGCTTAAAGTTCATTCTATGTGATATGGAAAATAATCTTTGAACGTTTTAAATTTAATTTGATAAACACTGCAGAAAAGGATAAGAACATTTATTTTGAAACCAGTGTTATTTTTGTCAATGGAAATCACAACTAAAATTTAACTGTGTTACAGCGATGGTACCAAGAAAGTATTGATTACTTTTTACACTTTAAAAATCAGTATACTTGAAAATTGCAAGTTATCTTCTGTTTACATTATTTTTGCTCAACTTTTTGTAGTTTTTTTAAATGTCACTTTTAAATTTTACATTTGAACATCCTGTTTGCACAAAGTACACTTTGCAGTTCATATTTACATAGTTTTTATTTTATTTTAATTTATTTGTACATATTATTTTTTAAATTTACTGCTGGCAATCCGAGTTGACAGCAAAGTAAGAATTCCATTGTACAGGAAAACATGTTCTTTACTGTGTACAAGACAGTAAAACTTTGAATGTTGAATTACTGAAATTATGAAAAAAAGAGGGTATAACCTCCAAATTTCACCTCTAATTATTGTGGGTCTCTTGTTTTTGAGACGCCTTTGTAAGGAAGAAATGACTCCAGTCATCAGCAAAATAAAAGTTGCTTTATTATAATTGTTAGATCTGTATAACAACTTCAAATTAGTGCTTTCTGTCTGTCTGATATTGATTTATTTTTTTTATGTGGCTGGCTTTCTGTTTGAATTCATGAAAAAAGGATAAATATATAATTCCAAATAGCTAAACTTTCCAAAAATCTGTTTAAAAATCTGACAAAACTTTGCATAAGTCCTCATTATGTTGGTCTCAAATCATTCCGCCACTGATTTTGTCTTTGCATTGCCTTTCCTCTACGCAGACCTCACAAATGTTCTTAACCCTTATCACTGTTACTCTTTTATGTCCTACAGGTGAACTGGTGAGCGCTCTTGCTTGCCACCCAGAGTACAAGCTGCTCAGCATGTGCAGTATCCCTCAGATGCCCAGTTCCTCCATAGCCTACAGCACGTTCAGCTGGCCTGCGCTGCTCAAACACCTACGACAGATGCTCATCTCCAACACCAAGATGGAGGAAGGCAAGAAATAACCTTATCACTCCAACCTCAGTTTGCTCTGTCCTGACAAGATAATGAAATCACTGTACAGAATGTTTTGTTGTTTGTCTTTGCTTTAGGTATAGACTGGCAGGTGCGTCTTCCTGCAGGCTCTGGGCGGAGCAGGAGTCTGACAGGAGGCAGCTTTAACACGTCGCTGGCCAACCTGCTCATACTGAGAGGGAAAGATGTCTACAGTGCAGAGACAGGTCAGACAGATGGGTGAAACGTATTGATTTAATGTTAAAAAAATCAATTGCCTGTTACTGATTTATGAAAGAACTGTGCAGAGCTAGTGTGTAATCTTGAGTTATGAACTTGTCCTCAGGTGGCTTTGAGGACCCAGCCCTCTACACCTCCTGGCTTTCGTCAAAAGAAGCTTTCAACTTGTGGAAGTCCCCGGTCCCCTTTAATAAATATGAAAAATCTGCCACGCTGGTCAGCAACAGCCAGGCTCTGCTCAGACCTCTGGACGACATGGTGGGAAAAGCCTGGAATATGTTTGCCTCCAGGTGAGTAACTCCCTTCACCAAGAAAAAACATACGGCTGTTAGGAAAAGTTGGGTCCAAACAGCCTGATAATTAAAGTGGTGCTTTTTGTAAATATGAAAATTATTTGAAGGATTATTTCTATTGAGACAGCATCACAGTTTGTTTTTACAAATGTTAATGAAAACATTTCATCCAGAGACCAAAGCTGAGTTGTTTCCCTTTCTTACAGGGCGTACATCCATCAGTACATGAAATATGGCATCTCAGAGGAGGACTTCTTAGACAGCTTTACGTCTCTTGAGCAGGTACTCTCCAGCTACAAACAGCTGTGTTAGCGGTGGGAAAAACTACCCAGCTGCACCATGGACTTTATGTCGATAAGTAAATACCACAATGTGGGATAGTGTTTAAAAATGATGTAAATAAAATGAATGGTTTTCAACTTTAACGTCTGCAGTGGCATAACTGAGGCATTATTTTTACACTGTAAGTATGACTGGGGCTCACATGTTCAAGTCAAAAATGTTGGAGCTACTTTATAAAAATATACTGGAATATTATGGACTTAGAGATGTGATGTGGCAATGGTGGCGCAACGGTTAGGTCTCTGGGCTACTGATCAGAAGGTCAGAGGATGAAACCCCAGTGTGGTCATTGTTGGGCCTTTGAGCAAGGCCCTTAACCCTTCCTGCTCCAGGGGCGCCGTACCATGGCTGACGCTGCCCTCTGACCCCAACTGGGATATGCAAAAACAACATTTCACAATACTGTAAACAATGTTTTCATGACAAATACAGGTTTCTTCTGATTGCATGTAAAAATATTCTTCATTATTATTAAGAGTATCATTATTCTAAATGCGCCAGTTAAACTAAACTCGATTAATGGATTCTTCATATTATGTATTAAATGATTGTAATTAGTTTTAAAAATGAGTTTGACCAAAATAAAAGGAATGCACAATATTCAATATGCCGATGTTTTTTTAATATATAACAAAATTAGTTAAAATATAAGTTAATTTGGCTGATTGCTGATGCCAATACTGACATATGCGCATATTTTTTCCACCTAACTGCAAAGAAAATCAGGTCTCTCCTTAGCAGAATTAACATATGTCTACTGTTACTGTGATGACAAACAGGTACAGTGCCGCGAAGAAGTATTTGTCCCCCTACAGAAGCTTCTATTTTTGCTTAAGTGTCACACTTAGATATTTCAGATCATCAAACTAATTTTAATGCAAGACCAAGACAGCCCAAGAAAACACGAAATGCAGTTTTTAGTTGATCATTTTACTTTTTGAAGGAAAAATCCTGTCCGGCCCGCCTTGCCCTACGTGAAAAAGTAATTGCCCCCTTAGCTACCAATCTACCAAATTCATTTGGCACTTGGGTTCAATTTCACCAGCCACACTCACATTGGATTACTGCCAGGCTTTTTGAATCTAAACATCAATAAGTACAGCCTGTCTGGCATTGTGAAGCAGGCTGAAGGGTTTTTTAAAAGTTGCACATGATGCCACGTTCTAAAGAGATTCAAGAACAGATGCGAAACAATATAAGAAAAATACTGTACACGCAACATATTTGTTTTTTAATGTATTCAAACAAAACTGTGAATTTTTAGACTTACATGAACTGATGCTGATGATAATATGCTCGCTTATATTTAAATTTAAAGCATTTATCAGGCTTTACTGACGGTGATGCCGGCATCCTTGCATATCCCCTAAATTAAGTATATAACATACAAGCATTCACTACATCAACCAACCCATGTCAGGATGTTAAATTACAGAGCCACTGAAGTCCTTGGCTCAATTTATCATTCTTATTAGTGCTCAAGCAAATCCCTCTAGAGCTTTGTACAAAACAGCCGAGCATGTTTAACCACATGGAAAACGTAGTTAAGGGTATAATTTATAATAATGTAATAAGTTGATCATAATTTTGTGTGTAAATTAGAATGATCTAGTAGCTCCAGTGATTAAAGATATGTAGCGGAGTAGAAAATATAGTGGAACAGAACTTTAAAGCAGCATTTACTTGATATGCTCAAGTACATGTGCTTGAAAATTGAATAAATGTTTCTTGCCACTTGGATAAAAAGGCTTGAAGTACTTGGAAAAATAGAAAGTCGGTACAGTTCTTTGATGACTGAGTGACATTCCATCTGCTGAAGATCACACGATGCAATCGGTTACTAAACTGACCTCATGGTGGAATCATACGGAGCCATTAGTTGCAAAGCGGTGAAGTGTATTCAGCGATCAGCACTGCACAAAGAAAACTAACAAGGTCATCGTACTTTTCATCACTTTATTGTTCATGAATGTTACACAACAGAACTCCGGTGACATTAAAGCAGTGTCGCTAAAAACAGGTTGTTGCATCCACAAATGGACCAACTAAAGTGCAGTGTCGGCACGCTCGACATGAGTTTGGAAGCTCAAAATGAAATGCTGAGGGCCCACAGCTTCAGCCAGCTTACAGACTGCTGCCGCCATGAAAACTTAACAGCCAACACCAGTCTGATAAGCTAGCTGACGGGGTGGGAAGGTGGTCTCAAGGCATACCTTACTGAGAATATCCGAAGCTGGAAGTGACCAGAATTTACAGAGAACGTTTCAAGGAACAAGGACTTTCCTCCAACGCAGGGAGGACTTGGGAGTCGGGAAAGCAGCCAAGTTGAAAAGTCTGAATCAGCACAAATGAACCGGGGAACATTCAAATGAAGAACACCAAAGAGCCAAATTCAGGACATGATGCAATTCTTCTAAGAATTACTGAAAAGCAGCGAGGGCAGATTTGTTCACTTACCTTAAAGACGGTCATTTCTAAGAGAAAACGAGGCATTAGCTCTGCTGTGAGGCTTAAAAACAACAGAGCTTTCCAGGGTGAACATTTAAAATAGATTACAAAAAAAAAGACACACTCAGACTTGGAAACAAGTGCTATGATTTTCATGTTTTATATATGATCTGATCCAACGTTCAACCTAAATGTACAGAATAGAAATGGGACTAGTTAGCTGAGAGTACAATGCCACTTTACAAATGATATCACCTTTTCTTTTTTGTGTTTTGGTTCAAGTTGACTCATGTCCACACAGAGCAATTAGAATAGAAATACATCTGAGCATACTGTCAAAAAAGATATTAAGATATTTACACAATGTGCAAACCATCAATACCACACTGTTTTAAGTTGATATTGCTTTTTTTTTCTCTCCTCCGCCATTTCAAACCGACAATTCCAGAAACAAAAGTAGACAAACTGGTGTTACTGTTTAACAGGACAAAAAACATGAGGACAATTAAACCCTGAAAAGAAACACCATCCATAGCAGTTATCTTGGCAGCACACTGTACAAACAAATCAAGATCCATCCATACATAAATGTTACAAAATTAAATAAAAATCAAGTCAAGGGAAGTCGGAGCTTCCCATCTTGCATAAGGCATAGCATCTGATGGGCACTGCCCTAACACAGCAGTCACCAACCAAGCTGCTGCTTTACTTCTGAGGTCAATGAACGGGTTAATTTAACGTTAAAGTAACATGTTAAGATCAGCAGTAGAACCAATCATACTACACACAGCTAGAGGGTGAGGTGAGAGAAGGAACTGCAAAACCTGAAGTGGGAAACGGTTAACAGTACATACATCCTCAGAAGCGCTTACACACACACCAACAAATGATGCCTGGTTCTTAAGAGCGTTCGGGCCTCTTTGAGAATGGATGACGGTGAGGTTTGTTGTCAAGTTGTGAGTGGCTGTGGCTGAGTGGAAGGCTCTCAGCAGCAGCAGCAGAAATGCAGTCACTTGGATGTTTGTACCGCTTTGTTTCGCCATCACTTGGTTTTCTCCTCCGAGTGCCTCAGCTGCTGCAGCCGCTTGGCGTAGCTCTGAGCCATGGAGTTGACAATGGAAATGACAAAGTAGCAGACCATGACCAGCACCACCTTCTCAAACACCCACGACAGCCAGTTCTCATCCTGGAAAACCCAAAACGAGGGTTGGGATGCTGTTAATGACTCTCATACAAGCAAGCGGTAACAGTGGAACTCATGAACAAAAAATCCAGCTTTGACAATAAAGATACTGTGATTGTATTTTTAATTCTGCGCTCATGACAATACTAGATGACTGTAAGAAAATTATACTCCAATGGGCTAACTGATGGACTGTGTCCATTTTTAGCAGCGAAACATTGATCTCGACAGATAAAACCAGCTGTTATTAGCTTGATACAAACATTTTACAGTATATCAGCCACTACAGAATAAATTGCAGTGCAGAAACTGCCAGATATTAAATTAGAAATTGCTTCTCAGTTACATCGTTTGCCCACCAGAGAGCACTGACTATTACATTTTAAAGTGTGAACTTTAACACAACCCTGTAATAACCAACTTTAATAAGCTCTACAAAAAATATGTGACTTTCTGGTCTCTAAATATCAAGTAAAAATCATGAAATTGTTGGTCTACACTCATAAAACAAAGTAAATCTGCCATTGCTGACGATGTAGATGTTTATCATTATGTCTCTACTGTTACATGGCCACATTTTATGGCACTTGAGCCTACAAAACCCTTCCAGTACATGACTTAAAGTCTTCAGAATGACAAAAAGCTGGCATACACATTACTCTTAACAATTAAACACATAAATAAAGCTCACGTTTTAGAGATAAGAACAGTTATCATGGTAACAATCTAAGCGTGTCGCTCTTACCGCTGGTGCACTTCCTCCAGCATGGTGCAGCTTGTTCCTCTGTGCTTCCAGGTACTGACTGAATGGCTTCTGGAGTGATGGTCCTAGTTTGGGCACAGACCTGACGCACCGCACCGCACCGCAACACAGAAAAGACACAAAAAAGAGAAAGACAGGAAGGACATTTAGTCACTTACCCTTAGAGCACCCTTCTTTAGCCATGAGGTTTAGAACTGAAGCTTTAGTTCCTCAACACTTAGTCCCTGTAAAAGCCTCAAAAAAGCTGCTCATGAAGTCTTTTCCTTCCCTCAACACTACAAAGGTCCTCACTGATCCACCAGCCAGCCAGCCAGCATCCTGCTTAAGGCCTCATCCTACAGATGGGCCCTATCCTGGAGCTGCCACCTCTTCTAATTGTTACTGTGAGCAGGAGAAGGCAGCAGAGAGGAATGAAGCAGCAACTCCTCGGCCCTCCTTTTATTCTCTTGAGCTCTATAGGCGTCTGTGTCAGCCCCCTTCAATCAGGAAGTGAGTCGGCATGATGTCATCACCTTTACCACCATTGCTGCCTTCTGGGTGGAAAGACGTCTAATCAGGGCGTGCTCATGTCCTTATTAGGCAGCGTAGATTAACTAGCCAGGGGGCCAGGCATGATGAATTCCATTTTAATTCATTTCATATATAGGCACTGGTATTGTAGTTTTATCATTTGGTCAGCAGTGGTGCAGTTTAGTGGGAATCTCTACATGATGTCAAACTTATCATTACCGTGAAAAGAAAAATATACTGCAGGCTGTAGACACTCAGACGCAGCCTTCCCACTGCATAAATTCAATTCTGCCTCTGGTCAGGACATAAACATGTTGTCTAGACTAAGCAAAAACACGAGAGATAACAAACACCAAATGAAGACTGGGTAATTGCTGATGTCAAGTACACCTAACTAGTGTGGAGTGATTCATTCTTGTTATCTCTCTCACTTTACATGAATACACACACAGCAACTGGCGAAGAAACATCCTGTATCAGCACCGAAACACCATTTGCACTCATCATAGCGAGTCACTAAAGGCCAGCTGAGCTGAACGCCATGGGAAAGAACCTTGAATTTTGTTTTCTTCAGAAAGAAGAGGATTCAGGCCTAAATATGGTCAATGGGTGTATTGCTTCTAATTCCTGTGAATTAACTAAATCTGAGATTAGTTAAGCAATCAAACAAAGTCGTTTTTTTCTTTGTCTATGATTGTGTTTTCCGCCTTGCTGGGGCGACTCTCTCAGTCAAAGCTGAACTCGGTGAGTCAGATCAACATGTTCGGATGGGACCTCACACGCCTGACCACCAATGCTGCAGAGATGGATCACATGTGAGCGGAAAGAAAATACCTTTGTGTGGAAAAATGCAAAACGCGTGCACGTGAAAGCATTTATTCATACAGGATCCCCAATCAGCGGTCAAAATGCAGCTGAAAATGTTTACAAATGCATTGGCGACCACAAAACCAGAGGAAAGACAATGACTCCACAAAGTACCTGAATAATGCAGCCTTTCTCACACACAGAGTACAAGTCAGTACAGCGCAAAAAGCAAACACTTACCCAATGAGTGACACCATTTGCTCCACTATGTGCTTGCTGAAGGTAATGATAACAAATAGTTTCTGTAGGAAAACAAGAGAGATTATTAAGCTTTAAAGCCCATTAGCTGACTGCATGCAGAGATAAGATAAACAACGCACTGAAAGTTTGACTTAATTCAAAAAATGAGACATTCAGTTTTTAGAGAACAAATAATTAACTTGAGTGTGTGAAGGAACTGAAATGACAGAAAGACATACTTTGAGTCGGAATTTTAGCGGCACAGCTGTAGGAAATTGAGGCCACATGTGCCACTGTTCACAGACACACTAATTAAAAAACTCAAACCTGGCACTAAGCAAAATTTTGGGCGGCGAGGGGCTTTCTGTGGTTTGCAAAGCACCAAAGCAGAGGGATGGGGGGGGGGCATTGGGAGGCCTTAAACCGCAATATTCTTCTCCGGTTCTGAAAGTGATCAGCTTTAAAACAGCATGACGCATGGCCCCCTGGACGAAATCAGACAGGATATGACATACGACGTCCAACAGGTTCGAGGTACAGAAATGGAAAAGAAAAAGACAAAGAGTCCCCCCCCTCCCCCCCCTCGAAGCCTTTTAAAGTCTGCTCAATTTCCTTCTCTCAGGTCTACCTTCTCATGTCCACTACATCCTCCATTACCCCCCGCTGCCTCCACCGTCCCCTTTGTCTGAAAGGTCTCAGAAGTGAGATCACTGGCTGGTACTACCAGGAGATGGATAGTTTGTTAAGACACTAAGCGACTCACCCACAGACACAGACAAACCCTCTCAGTCTAGGCTTATATTAGTCACTGGGGTGGCAGACTCAACAATAAACTGCATAATGAACAAGTTCTTTCTTTTTTTGATCTTGTGCACGAGAAAAAAAAATCCAATCTCTTGTTAAAGACTTCCTAAAAGCTTTCCTCCTTTCATCTGGAGCCCGTTTATATGGTCTGGATGCATCCCAAAGCTAAACCAAGAAGACGGAATCCCCAAAGGAACAGAGCACCATCAGAAAGAGTTAACCAGAAATGCGCAATTAGGAGTTTCTCATAGTCACCCACTCATGATCTAAGCACTCGACTTGATCTGTCCCACACGTTTTGAGGTTGTGGGGATCGTTCAAAGCGTATCAGTCAGCACTGGAAACCCTTTTTTCTTATAAGTGGATTTTTGACATGCATTATCACACCGTAGACAGAATTGTGATGACTTGAAACAAAAGATGAATCATATTCGAAACTAAGATGCTGCAAGTATGCGGGCATGTGCCTGTATGTCAAAAATGGAAAACCCTGGTGTAATTTGAGGCGAACTGTTTATTTGCTTACACCTCTAATACATCTTTTAGAGATGCTACTGACCTGTATATGCATCTTGATGATGGCTTTCCCAATTAGAGTTGCTCCAAAGAAAGTCCAGAAGGGAACCATGAAGTGGCCGCAGGTTATTCCAGCCAGGTCAAAGAGAGGATTAGGAATCTGAAACACACACAGCAGACAATCTTACTGATCTACAGTCTTGACATGAACATAATGTGTCAGTAACTAACTCAGGTAAGTAAAGAGAAAAGTATAAAATGCAACACTCGTGTTTGAGCATGCACGTCAAATAAAGAGCGCAAGAAAAATCTCTACTTACTGAGGCACAAGCCAAGATCCCAAAGAATCCCACTTTCTGTACCATATGCTGGACTCCCAGTTTTGCTCTTGTGACAAAGTCCTGCGAGAAAACAGAGATATTAAAATAGATTTTTTAACACATCACTGCTGCCACATATGATTGGGCGTATTTGGGTATAGCTATTTTCAGGTGCTGTGTGACTTTCACAGCTCATAGCTTTCAAACGCCGTTTCACTCCTCTGCATCACAAATTTTACATACACATGGAGATCTCTGAACACATAATCACTATTTTTTTCTTAAAATAACCGTGCTGTACTTCTTGCAAATGTGTGGTTTTAACCACACCGTTTTTAACAGTGCTGCTGTCTGAAATGTTATTACAAGGAACAAGAACCTTGGTAAGAGTTCTGTGGTAAAATACCTGCTATTTCTGAGCACTGAAGGATTTTTTTTTTGTTGGTTTGGTGAATTTGGTGGCATATCAAATGAAATCTGTGTGGTACAAAAGTGCCGAGGATCTTTTGATTCTATCTTCATCCCTGCGGGGGTGAAATGTCTGTGGCTGCATGGCGAAGATCACAGCCGATGCAGGAGGGAGATTAAGAGGCGGCTCCAAAAACTGGCACCTTATCAATGTTAATTTTGGAAGCGATATAAATTTTGGCTACATCTGAACAATTAAAACTCGGTCTGTATTTTCAGATACAGCTTTCTTTTTTGATGGCAATTCTTGTATTCAATAATTACCATGCCCAATTTTTTATTCAGAGTTTTGTTTTCCTCATGTAGATATTCCAAAAACACAGACTTTTACAAGTGGCAAGTTCTGTTTAGTTCTTTAAAGTATGTGTTTCAATGTATCCCTTGTCAGTGTGTTAAAATGCCATCTATGCCACTAAAATTGTTAATTATTATTAGACTTTATTGACAATTACTGTAAACAGACAATAAATTTATTCTGTTCATATTTAAGGTAAGTTTTTCTCTTTTTTCAGTCCTGAGAATCTTAACTATAACAAAGGTTTTTGTTGCTGATAAAAATAACAACAGTTCTGTGTGACATTCATTCCCATAACTAGCATGTGTTGATCAAGCCTCAACACAAGTGCTGGTAAGCCGTCCATGAAGGTGCTGCTGACAAAACCTGTGACAAATGCACAGGTGGAAAGACCCTGAATACAATCCCATGATGGCAGACATGTGAGGCTGACCCCCTCAGCTTGTTCAGCTGAGATCCAGTAAAGTGAGAATAGATGATGGAGACAATGCACACAATTTCTCCAATTTCTGTTCTGCTGACTCAGCATCTGATCTCAGCAGGACCCAGTCATGTGAACTTAGTTCCTGACAGTGCTGTCTGTCATTCAAATTAGAGGCCGGTGAAAAGAAAGACGGAGTGAGGGAGGAGGGAGGCAGCGAGAGCGAAAGCCCGAGGGATGATTAAAGAGGGAGTTGTGCTCAGGGTGACTCACCCACGAACAGAGAGATTTACTGGAAGCAGGAGGGAGGGGCTTCACTGAAGTCACATGCTGCTTTAAGACCAATCACTGGACAGCGGCTCCATGGTCAGTTGCACATTGTGAAAATGAGACTAAGTCAAGGAGCATCATAACATATTGAGTGGGTCGGCAACGTGTGAACACCTATGCCAACATAAACCCACAAAGGAGGATAGATTTTAATAATTCTGTTAGTTGGTGTGTTTTTCAGTGGAAGGCAGGGGGTTGAGTTTCGGCGCACTAGACATGACAAAGTTAGAGGCGACTAATTTTAACCTATTTGCTGTTTTTAGCTCTTTTGTTTTTTGAATTTTTGTTCATAAATAAGTAAAAAGTGATGCACTAAATATTCTCTGCATTAATGGACCCGTGCATGTATACTGCTAAAAAAGGAGCTTGCATCAGAAATGGACAAGCCAATGGTTCTCGTAACTTCAGCGCACACAACTCTCACCTGAGCACCTTCGGCCTGCTCAAGCATCTCCTCAAACTCCTCATAGTCTTCATCGTCTGGATCAGCTCCTGACTGACGAGCCGCTCTGGCCATGAAATATGGAGGCAGCTCCCCGATGGCAGTGCCTGCACCCTAAGCACACGACTTAAAATTGTTACATGACCTCACATGCATATTAATTTCACACATCCACACACAGACGACGACACTTGGCACCAAGAACTTTCTGCGTTCTGATACATGCTTCTGCTTTGTAAGAAATAATGCATATTTGGGAAGTATGTCCAAACAAGGTCAACTGTTGTTTTTCTGCCTGCCAGGCACAATAGCATGTTGAAATGGTAAACAGGAGTCCAAACTCTGCCAACTGTCGCACTGCCACCAACGGCTGACGCTGCCAAACATTCTTGCCATTTTTCGGTGTGGATCACTCCGTTGTATCAGCATTCAAATTACTACTCACCCACATGCAGGCCTCCAGGCGGACCTTTGACATGATTGAGAGGAGGGAGATGCTGCCCTCCACCGCTCCACCCTGGGGACAGACAATCTGGTCCGGGTAGGGAGGCTCTGGGAAGTCTGTGGAGCCGCACTCGTACGCTGCCAGGGTCACTGACGCTATGTGTGGACCCTAAGAGAGGTTGGACAGATGGAGACAATGAGCTACTTTAATGAAATGAATAAAACCGCTGAGACATACAACGTCCAATATGTGTCCACAAACACTCCATTGTCAATGATAAAAGAAGGATTTCAGATTTGGCTATGTATTATACAGTAATTATTCTTATTAGTATTGTGTCTCATCTGCAGTATTCTCAACAGTAGCAGGCATTTTAAACGCAGATTATTTAAATATTGCCAGTTTATTAGGTACGTCAAGCTCCGTCAGTCTGAAATAAATCCTGCTTTCATGGAGGCTGTAATGCTCAGTTTTTGTTCAGACTGTTTTATAGAAGTGTTGATGCAACTTTGTGATAATTTTGGAGCCGGCAATTTGTGGTAATGCTGAATTGGGTTTTCTAATGTTTAGCCTACCCGCATTAAATGTAATGCTTTAAAATTGAACCTGTTGTTGTATGGTTAAACACAGCTTTTGTGATTCACTTGCCCACAGTTACAGACACACTGACAGCAGCCTAGTCACAATCGCTCTCACAGGTAGGTATGTCATCATTTATCATTGCAGAGATGTCTGGTAAGGTAGAGCCACCTGGCCTCAATAACAGTTGGCCCACCTGTAACTACAACACAGCTAATCCCTTATGCCTTGAAGGAGCTACAGGCAACACTGACAGGAGATGGACAGCACACAATTAGTCTGCGCTGACTGCAACTGCCCCGCCATAGAAACTCTACACCCCAGTCTGAGTATGAGCACACAGGAGGCTTTTTCAGTTTACACAACACACTGTCTTTCCAGTCATCATCTCTCCTTCATGATACAACAAGTCCAGTGTTGTCAAGAAAGAAGAAACTAAGCTATGATTCAAACTTCTTAAAAAAAAGTCCTGATACATGCAACAGACAGCAGATACAGTGGCCCTTCACTGCATCTCTTTGTTCACATTCAGGGTGAATGAACGAGTTCTTTCTTCAGTACAAAACAGAGTTCAACTTGACCATCTTACTAATCATGTTGTTTTAGGAACAAACCTTTTGTCCACAGTACCGCTCGTGGAGCTTTGAAGCTGGAAAGTTTGTCAGACCTCACAAGATAAAAGTGGTGGAAGGAAAAAACATCATAGCATGTTTTCTATTCTTGGAGTCCTACCAGTAATAGGTCTAAATACGCAAAGGTTGTTCGAGGTGTGAAGAAGTTCTGTTCAGCCCTTAGCTTCATGAATGAGCTCAGCAAATTTCACAGCAATCTGCAGTGACACTTTGACCTCCGAATAGCGGGTGTGGTTCCTGCCTGTCACCAAAAATATTACAATTAATCCTCCAGGGGTCCATGAACAACTGCAGCAAACTTTGTGGGAAACCAAGCATTAATTTAAAAAATACTATGTGTGGGGTTACATTACATTAAATACTGATCTGAAAGTGAATTGAATTTACTAAAATTAGGAACCATACTCTAGAGTTTATACAAAATTCCTTACAAACTTGCTGGTAGTAGTCGAGAGTAATGAACAAATGGGTGAGCTGACAAAGTAGTGGATCAACATCGTCACGGAAAACTCAAATAGCCTTTAAGCAATTGGTAATCTGTATGATATGTGAGCATGTTTAGCTAAACCGCTATATTAAGACTAGAACCAAGCACTTAAATACACAGCAATGACCTCCAAAACACCATGATGAATCATAAGATCATACTGGTGAGTGAATCCCCTCGCCCATGAGCACAGTGATCTCATCCCCTCCATGGGGCTATCTATTAATGCCTGAGGCTTGAGGTAGAATCACAGTGTAAATCTGCTGGTGGGAAATGTGGCTTTTCTTTAAAATTAACACCAGGAGTTGCTATAGTTGGCATCACCACTGAGTAGGCAGAACATGGACTATGTTTTAGTGGACAGAGAAACAGGAAATAGTCTCCTCGTGAGCAACAGGCTTAGATCATGTGGCCAACAATGTTAACATTTCTGTGAAAGAAATTACGGATGGTAACTCTTGATGAGGATATAGAGGTACACTACTTTTCAAATACTCCTGGAGAAGAAACATGCCTTCATGATCTAGTATAAGGAAGGTAGAGAAAAACAGAAGCTCCAACAAGGAGATGATGGAATACAAAAACTAGAGGGAGCCAATAAAGGATGCCTGGGTTGGTGTGAGAGAGATTTCTTGCTTTGGGCAGATGACAGGAAGTAAAACAGGGAGAAGTTATGCCAAGAAAAAAAAGATGAATCCAGTTTTCAACCTCTCCGTAAGCATCGCCCCTCAGCTACAATCTCTTGGACGTGCTGCTGAAACTAATTATATCCTGTATCTAATTTGTTTTCACAGCGCATTGTGTCACGCATGCCTCCAGAACATGCTGCAGATACATACATACAACTGTTTCGTATACATGCAGACAAAAAGACTGATATCTAGAACGGTCATGTGTTTAGCGCATGACAGAAACAGCAACAGCAGAGGGGACAAAACGTCTGTTAAGTCGTGCTTTGTCCATTTAAGTGTCCAATATGTGTGATTGGATGGGAGTTTAGTAGGGGGTCGAGGGTCAGGTGCTATGGTTAGTGTCACTTCAAACAAAACTTCCTACTGTAATGAGAAGCAATAAAAAACAGCTTAGGCTGGAGGTAGGAAATATTCAATCTGTTGTGAAGATTTATTTTATTTAGTTGTTTAAACACAATGTTTCTGATAGGAGCAGTAAAAAAACTCCAATTGTGAAATTCAAGGTTGAGTAACTTCATCAAAAGAGCCGTTGGCAGGCAATCGAATAATTATACAATAAAAGCTGGTAATTGTAATGACTAAAACCATTTTAACTGATGCCAGGCTGTTCCATCTGTGGGAGATGACAGCGCCTAATCATAGAAAGAAACCTCCCTCACACAGAGAAGGGGAGAGGGAATGAGGTCACACTTCCTTAGTAACAAGATGCATAGATGTGCACTCAGATACACGGACCCTCACAATATATAGTATGATCTACTGCTAACATGGCATTATTTTTGCACAGTCAAACAAGTAGTAGGGCACTACTGGAGAGTAGATAACAGTTAAGCTACTCAAACAAACACGTGGTTGAGCTGTGATTAAAACCGGGAGTACACATCATTCCGAAAAACAGGAAGGTCACAGTTACATCTTTTCCCATTATTTCATTATAAGGGAAATGGCTGACTAAGCTAGCCCACATCTGCAGAAGTTCTACAGAACAGAAGCCACATCATCAGCCTAAAGAGGACTATGGTGGAAGATTTCTTCCTCTCTTTCATTTTGCTAAATTCTCCTTTTCGACCACAACCAAGACAAATGACACATATTTTGGTGACTCAGCCATATAGTCATTCAGCAACTGCCTGTCAGGGGAAAATTAGACTTCACTCTTAGAAAGCCTTGGACAGATTGGTGACAAAGTTTAAACAAGACAAAGAAGAGTTCTCACTGAGTATAGACTAGGATGCCATCCTCTGGCTACTACAGGAATAGGAGTACGAGTTTGCTACAGGTATGCAGGTGTATCTAGGAGATAAACGTTTGTGGTGTCATTTACATCTGACACAGCCTGCGCTCTGTAGATACACACCACATCCTGAGCCATGCCGAGCACAGTCAACCAGATAATGATGGCTATCAGTTTCTCTTTACACCCATCAGCATTTTGAAGCCTTGTGACTGTTGAGATATGGGCTGCATGTGGGCCAGCTAACTGAATTTATGGCTGAAATGTGGAAAAGGTGTAGTGGGTACCATCATAACAAAAACGGACGACCTAGATCTGTTTAAAACTGACTTGATTGGAAATACGCATGAATTTCATGTCCACTATTGTGTGTCTGGGCAGCTGAATGATTCCATGCTGTTATTTTCCTACTCTTACATTTACATGTGGTTCATTAAAATTGCATTTGATACACCAAACTGGGGAAACATTCGTGGCAACATAATACCTTTTGTTCCAGTTGATTTAAATTTATGTAGAGCCAGTATAGCGGTAAGCTCCACATTTTACTGAGATGCATTATTTGTTTAATTGTTGTATTGAAAATGTTTTGTTGTGTTATAACTGCCATCAGAGAGAGGACACATAGACACATTTCACATGAAACCAATCATCCATTTTCAATGTATTTAAGGCTGCAGTGTGGCACTTTTACAGAGGACTTTTACAATTTAGTATCCGTTATAATGAAGTTCTTGCCAGATGAGTTCACCTAATGCAGCACCAGGTAAAACTCTGTTTTTCGCAGTATCCTAGAGTTTTAAAGTATGTTTGTGCGGCTGTATCAATGTATTTTAAGTCAACTAGCAATGATTGGGTTGCTGGAGTTAAAGAGGGAAGCTGTTCGAAGTATGGCGAGGAATACATCGTAAGTATGATTAACAGTGTCAGGATAATTACTCTCACTGCCAGGGGGACAAAACAACAGCTTCACACTACAGGCTGAAAAGCTCTTTATTCCAACTGGAATTTACCGTGTGTACTGCTTGAAAGTGCATCTCTCTTTTGTGTTAACTTGTACAAAGAGGAGTTGATGTACATTTTGGTACCATAGGCTTTCTCTTACCAGATAAAGAAGGAAGGTGTGCAGACCGGTCCCAAGGCCTACTGAGGACAGGATCCCAAGGCCTACCCAGTAGGCGCACCATAGAAACCTTTTCTCTAGGTACTGAACATACTGCAGCGAAAGTAAGCAAAGAAATTAAACTATGGAAACACATCAGATAATGGAGAACACAAGAAATACTCATTAAACTCTTATACTTTGAACCAAGTTTAGTTCTTGTGTTTTCAAAAAATGTTACTCTTAGAATCAATAATATTGTTGGCTTAGGAAGAGAAATGTAATATACTGATATTGATTACTGATTTAAGTATGTGAAAGCCACTTTAAATCATATGACATTGTTCTATAGATGACATTTATGGTAATTTACATTTCAAATTACTTCATTACATATTTCTACCATATACATCATCACTTATTGTTGACTAAATGTATTAGGTCAGTTAATAGCTCATCATCGCTGGGTTCTAGGAAGGTATTAATTCTACAGTAAAGCACTGAAGCTTGGTGGTGCTTTAACTGAGCCATGAAAGACGACTACACACATGAATTTGCAAACAGAACTATCAGCAAACTGACTGTGTGGTCAAGGGTTACTTGACAACAGTGCAGACTGCATTATCTCCCTACACAAACTTTTCTTCCAGTAGAAAAGTGACTTATTGTTAACCTTTAAACATCTCAGCAATGAAGCAACGGTGTTGATTATTAACGTTGCTAAAAAAAACAAATCAAGTCAAGCCTTACTTGTTGGTGTGCTCCCTCAGTGGAGTATGCGATTGAGAAGAGACAACATAACAACAAAAATAAAAACACTGTGCCCCGTCGCTGCCAAAGCCTGAGCGGGAAAACAAGAAAACAAAATGATCCATTATAAAACAAGTTCCAAACATACAAACTGAAAATATTATCTTGTCTTATATGTTAAACTTGACTAGTGAACGTAAGAAATCAGTAACTTATTATGTCAGAGAAACCATAGTGGCTTCAGATCATTGTATTTCCCCCACAAATGTAAATGGCTTTGAACTACCTAGAGTGTAAAATATGGTGACTAAAAAGTTGACACATCCAGCTCCTCGGGGGATAAAGCAGTTACTGTTTATATAACTGCTTAAGTCACAGGGGATGTCTGCTTTACCAACCGTTGAGCAATTCAATCACAAGGAAATATATGGGGCAAGAGTCACTAAGTTCACAGAGCACAAATATGTTCAACACATCAGGCAGTTAGGAAGAAAGGCACATAAGAAAAACCTGTTTAACTTCTTACTTAAAAGTCAATTCCTTTAGCTTAATGAGGGTTTCCAGGAGAAAGTAGTGTAGAGTGGTGACAGGCCTCCTCCATACAACCAGAGACAGACGCTCCTCCTTGTCTTTCTGACGCCTGTCTCTTACTGACGAGTCTGGTGGACAAGAAGAAGTACAGTCAGTTTTACTTGTTGGTACCTCGATTATTACATCCTGTTGAATTGGTAGTTGTACATGCATAATAAATATGACATCCACAAGTCTGCTTCTGCATCTGTGTTGTTCTATTATGGGGCAAGTTGTGACTTTGCACCCATGCAAACCGAAAGTAAACCCACAGGAAGCATTTTTATGACCTCAGCATGCCATGAGGTGATATTTATTGTTCTGTCACTACGGTTCACACAATATCAGCTTCCCTTGCAGAGACAAATGTGAAGTTTTCCATTGTTCACGGTACTCAGACTAACCTGCAGACTTGCCATTCTGTTTGTCTTTAGCTCCTGTGCGTTTCTGAGGCTGTTCACAGCTTGCTCCATTGGCTGCCATGTCAATCTCCGTTTGGCAGGTCAGGCAGTCTGAGAGGACAGAGAGGATGACACGTTGGCGTGTGTCTGATTTCTACTAAACGAGATAATGTGACAGAGAGACGTTGTGTGGGAGCCTGTCAGGTGACTAAATCCTTATCAGCTATAAAATATCTGTCAGTGCGAGCGTGTCGTCAACACGCCGGCTAGCTGACATTCACATTCGGGGGGGATTACAGAGAGAAAATATCACACAAATCAACGAAGTGGAAGGGATACTATTACAGACAGCCTTATGATAATAATGTGTATAATTAGACGAAGCAACCGTTTTCCTGTAGGTCAGATTGTAACAAGATATGCTGTCAAACACGTCCCTCCACATGCTAACCGGTTAGCCAACACACTGACGGCTAAACTAGGGAGCCTCTACGTCAAAATAAGACTTTTAAAACCAATAACGAGTCACCTTACTTATGGATAAATGTCTGTAAGACTCTGCTGCCGTTGTGCTGTCACAGTAAAGAGGAAGGAAACCCTGTACAGAAGTGAAACACAGCGATGTTTGTTAAAATTAAATGACAGTCGTCGTACCTCTCCGCTGTCCTCTTCACCCGGAAGTAAACGCCGGAAGTTTCAGCGTAAAACCTGCCAACCACGAACAATTCTCTTCAAATTAGTTCGCTGTCAACTTTAAACGGTTAAAATAATCGTAGGGATAATTTTAAAAGCAAAGTTTGGTGCAGCCATAGCTGTGCGTTGCATTTGGGTTAATTCTAAAACTGAAATGCTTTTATTGGGAAATCGATGTAAAGACGTATTTTCCGTGAGTTGTGTTTTATGGTCCAATCGGAGGTTGCCAGATTTGCCAACATAACGTGACACTGAAACCTTGGAATTGAATTACTGCATTATTTTTGACTAGGACTCTCACGGATTGTTTCCTCTTTATTGTGCCTCACATTCATGGAATACATTAGCATCAAAAGGTCAAAGGGGTCATTTTCAGCTTGAGTCATGCAGCTGATAGAGAACGTTCTTCTGTTGCTCAGTCACTGTCTGCCTTTAGGAAAATCAGGGATGGGGACTTTCCAACTGTGAAAAAGGCAAACATACTTGAATGATTTCTCACTTCTTTTTCAGCCCTTCAAGGACAATGCAGTAGATTGTATACAGCACAACATTTTATTCAGATACACAAGAATTATATTGAGCTACACATGAAACATAAGCCTTACTGGCCACAGATATTCCCATAAATGACATCCTCACCCTTCAGACAACAACATGGACTATTGCATCAACATTCACACATGTTGTTAAGTAAAGCCTCTGGGGTTCAGTGATCACAGTTTGAAAAGTACACTCAATTTGTGTTTTTACGTGGAGGAAAAACACAAGGCTGCTTCTTTGTTTTATTACAATACTGAACGCAGTGTGAGTGTACAAATAAAAACAGCTGCAACAGTTATTCTGATTCTGCCAACAACAAAAAAAACTAAACCCAACCTGTATATGCTACCAAAAAATTAAATTCACATTTGTTTTTGTTTTTAGTTTCTCAGTTAAAAGATAAAATTACCAAGAGGTCTTCATTCAGAGTAATTAAAATTACTGGTAATGATACATTTCAAGATGTCAGTGTAGTTATTTACTTGTACTTGTGTCAGTCAGTGTCAACTGGATTTATCACAGGAGTCAAATATTGACCAAGGAAACGCTTTGAGTTGTGATGCACCAGTTATGCCAAAGTGCCCAAAAACAAAATAGCTTCGTGGTAGAACAGAACAGCGATGATTATAACAGAAGTGAGAGTGAAGAGTCAAAAAAAGACAATTAAATTAAAAGTGCCGTGGTTGCCTCCCCACTGTGGCTGTACATTACAGTATCTTACTCCAGATCACCTCCAAGTGAAAATAGTAGATCAAATTAAAGTCATACACTGGCTGCAGGAGACACTGCGGCTTATAAGGTCTCAGGCAAGGTTACTAAAAGGAACCATAGGCACTGGTTTAGCAGATGGCTTGTTCTATTCCTGTATAGTAACCCAAGAAGCTAGTGATGGTCCTTTCCTGTTGGTGTGCCCGGTTTCATTCATCATAGTGAAGCGAAGACAGGAACTTATCCACGTCCAAGTCATGAGGGAAACAATCTACAAGTTTCTTCCTTTCCTGCAAAAAAAAATTGAAACACAAAAGTCAGTTAGATGACTAAAAAAAACATTCAACTTCCATCTAATAGGCAGACCTACTTTAATTACAATACCGCTGAAATAGCGATGGTATTTGATACAGAATGGAAAGAAAAAATTACAGTTCCTATCAAGTTTTGCAGCCTCCTGTGGCTGTGATGATCATTACACACCAAAACGTGTTGGATGGAAGCAAGATAAAGACGAAAAGCTCTGCTGTTTGTTCTTTGTGAGTTGGACAGAAATATATTGGCCTGATGGTGACAGCAGGAAAAAGGCATTGCTGCTGCCTAAATCCATCCATCCACCCTTTAAACTGCTTATTCTGTTCAGGGCCACGGAGGGAATCCTGGATCATCTGTCAGCCTATAACAGGACTAACACAAGCAGAGAGTCACTCCTACAAGCAACAGTGTCCTCTGCACCAGACCTGCATGACTCCAACAGGCTTTATCCTCTGTACTTATCTTGTTAGGCTGAAACAATTAGTCAATTAACAGAAAATGATCAGCATCTATTTTGATATTTAAAGAATTCTTTGATTAACAAACAATATCTTCATTTCCCAGCACTTCCTGAAACCTTTTAGCACAAACAACTATTCCAAACATCTGTCTGTATCTGAAACCAGATTTAAGAGAAGTTTTCTTTTACAACTAGCAGAAATACAGTTTATACACCTTAATGTATATTAAACACAGGCCTATAGTTGTGTTGTACTCACCCAGTCCTTCTTTTTGCTGGGAGATCGTTTTGACTCCTTCTTTGAAGGGGGACTGGCTGTGGGAGAAGACTGTTTGCGTTTCTTTGAGTTCTTTGAGCTTGTGGGTGACTTTTCTCCAACTCCCTCCTGACGTAAACTGTTCTTCAGTGGAGTTCCTGTCCTGGCGATGGCGGCACGTGACAGAATCATGAGGGTGTGAGCAGCCATGTTAATGCTGTTTTCACTGCCAGCTTCACTGGCAGGGCTGCAGCCGGGTACATCTGGGGTGTTGGGAAGCGATAAATGCTTGGGAGTTCCATCTCCATCTTTACCCTTCTTCTGTCGGGATGGAGTCCTGGGACCCTCGGCTGGAGGCTCCTGGTTACGGCCAGCAGCAGAAAGAGTAACGTCCGAGCTGCCTGCTCCAAGCTTTTTGACCGGGGTGGAAGGAGAGTTGAGCCCTTGCATGTCCTGCAGCATCTCAGCCGCCTGCTTGGCCAGAGAACTGGTCTTTGATGGTGCTTTTGCAGCCTTGGTCTGGGTATTAGTTGCCGTCTGAGTGACAGCTGGAGGGCTAAAGTCTCTTGATGCTGCAGATGAAGGTGTTGACTGCTCTTTTGTGCTACCCTTCATTTCATTCTCCTTGTTAGCTGTGACATTTGGCATCTCCTGAGAGGCAGTCCTCTTCTCTGTACGTCCTTCACGTGATTTCAAAGGAACCTTCTCTGCAGTTTCTTTCCTGCCGCTCTCCTCTTTGTCTTTTCTAATTCCTGATTTCTGTGCAGAATCAGAAGACGATGACCTGGTGCTATGAGAATCCTTTGCTTTTGTTTCATCAGTACGTGCATCACGATTGTGTTTCCTGTCAGTAGATTTTGATCTCCTTCTTGATTCTGACTCAGACTGTGAAGCACCAACACTGCTGGTATTTGCACTTTGGGGCTCCTTGTCACGGATGTCATGCTCCTGTTTGCGAGAGTTCTTTTTAACAGGATCTTTCTGCTGCTGTTGTATAAGATTAGACTCCTTCACTAAACTGACCCCAGTCTTGGGATCTACTGTGCATCTGATAGTCTCTATCCTCCTCTTGGGTTTGTTGCCACCCAAGATAGCAGGTTTTGTCCGAGTGACGGGCTGTTTATTGTCTTTCACAGCCTGCTGGACAGATTGTGACGTAGATGCATTAGGAGCTACAGTTTGGGATGAAGTCTTAGCAGTTTGTGACTGAACCTCTTGAGAAGAGTCAAAACATAAAATTCTCCGATGACTGGGACCCTTTGCTGCATCCTGCTGGCCTAAGTTGTCAGGCACCACAGGTTGAACCACAATACCAACCAGATTTTTCTCAGTTCCTGGAATCCAGAGAAACAAGGTCAGAGAAGTGAAACAGGGAAATAAAAACATTACGCAGACAAACACTGAGGTCAGTCTTTGCCAACAGTAAGTAAAAGCATAACGTGTTTAATCATTATATACATCAAGCAAGCAGGAGACACAGCTCCGACTTAACCTGCAACTTACCAGCAGTTGCAGACTGTTTGGTTGCCACTGAGGGAGATTTGGCCTTATTAATTTCAGTCTGCCTCACTGGTCCAGGGTTTGAGGTGGCAACAAGCTGTAAAAATAACAATGCAGATGTTATTGCTCAGGACCATGATGAAATTCTAGTCAATGGTGGCCTCTTGTGGCAGAAATGTTCACTGTAGCATGCACTGTACATATAATTCTGCAATTCTTGAAGCCTTTTAAATAGTGAGACTATAAATGTGATATAAGTCTTAAAGAGAAAAGACATGGGCATATTAAAACTTATATTTAGCCCTGTGAAAGTAAGAACATGTATTGCAGGACTTTTTTTTTTCAAATTTCCTAAGTACCTATGAGAGTTCTTGTGTGCATGTTCACATCTTGGCCTTAGAAAGGTCAACACTAAATCTAAATGTGATCAGGAGATTACATTGAGTTGCATTACTTTGACATTTTGAATGCTGCCATAAACATGGACAACTTGTTTACTAGTGTGTCAACCTGATCTCAGAGTTGTCCAAAAATAATGAGTAACATTCCCCACCCATTCAATCTCAAGATACCTTTTCATGGACCAAAGTAGCAGCAGAATGACCTAGAATTACTTACAACAGAACTTAAAACGAAGCTATGTTACCTGATTGGACACCATCTGGACCTTCCCCAGAGGACTCTGCCCCACAACAGAAACAGGGAGCATCATGGGCTTCACAGGCGATGGTAAGATGAGGGCCGATCCTGCACATAAAGAGCACAGATCTTACTTTTCAATAATATCAACACTTTTAGATCATAGTAACAGGTTTGACAGACAGTAAGCAAGGACCAACAAAGATCAACAAAACATGCCAATCTCTCCTGCACCAGGGACAACACATGTGATGTCTGTTGTTCCAGAGTTGAGTACAAATCATTAAAATTGGACTCTTTCACGCCGGAATAGGAAAACAAATCCTTGCTCTGAGGTGAGAAATAACCTGTTTCAAATATGCTATTAAATCTGGCATATTACATTTGAATTTTCAGCAGTTTGCAACAGTTTTTATTGAATTAGAAGACATTCTTATTCCCTTTCCGTAACTATACTGGGCATTTTTTTCTCACAATGAAAATGACTACATTTAATACTTTGCTAAAATAAAAAATAAAAATATTCATTAACTCAACTGCGCATGTCTGTTCAGGGATGTGCGATTTACAGAAACATAAATAAAATGAACAATGCTAAACGAGAAGTTTCTGTTTGAGCAACTTTACCCAATAGCTTTAATATTATCAGTTGTCTCGCACCATTACCTCGACGTTAATGTAGACACGAACTTCATCATGATATCACCTGTTCATAAATGTGACAGAACCAATATTGTCTGCTGTTTGTTAAGCCTGAATCCCCTGAAGGACAAAAATCACAACCAGCTAGAGAATCATTTTCCACTGTCTTTTGTGTCTTACCGGTGGAAAAGCCTTGGGACAGAGTCGGTGTGGTCACTCCATATTGGTTGGTAGGCAAAGACGGTCCCTTTGAGACGCCAGCTGGCAGCAGCACCTGTCTGGTTTGAACATCTGTAGTTGGGGGTTCAGTCACAAGGAAATAGCTGGTGGTGGCTCCCTGAACAGCAGGGTTAGTGGTGTCCAGGGGTAGTTGAATTATATAGCTCTGCTGGGCCTGTGATGTCCCAGTTAATGGGGATGAAATTACTGCTCCAGCCTTACTGCCGAGAGGACTAGCATGTGCCTCAGATCTTTGTAAGCCACTCACTGCTAATGCTGCTTCATCCAAGTTGGCCTTTGGAGTGCCAAGGACTCCAGGGGACTTAGCTGGAGAAGAAAGGTAGATGGTAGGTATCTTAGGCCTGGAAATGCTGGCAATTGCCTGATTCATGGCTGTGTCACTGGATGAATCCTCATCCTGGTTATCACTTATGATGATCTTCAAAGACACAATGCTGTTAGAGTCTGCTGCAGCCTTGCTTGGGGTGCTGGGGCTGGTGGTGGAAGGATTGGGTGTTACTGCAACCAGGGCACAGGAGGAGGATGCAGGTGAGGCAGATGTAGTTGCTAGAGTTGCCGAGGTAGAATATGATGATGATGGTGAGGCAGTTGTAACTGCAGCACCTGCAGGAGCAGATGTTGCAGAGCCAGATTCAGGTAATACTGAGACAGTAGACACTGGCAGAGTTACTCCTTCGCTGTTTGAGACTGATGTATGAGGTAGGTTTGTAGTGTTGTTCTGCTGAGGAGATAAAAACACATTCACAGCTGAAGAAGGGGCTGTAGGAGGTTTCTCTTTAGATCCTTGTGCTTGTTTATACTCTTGTTTGTTGCCCACATTTGAGGTCAGTGTATCTTCAGGCGCAGCAAATGCAGCAGAGTCTCCTGATGAAGGAGCTGTGAGCGATTCACTTAGGGCAGGTGCGGTGGAGGTACTGTCGTTTGTCGCTGGCTCCTGAGTGGCCAAATTGTCTACAGGAGGAGGAGGTGTATTCAGGGGTTCATCAATATCCATTGGTGTTACATCAGCGCTGTTACTGGAGAGTGCAGTCTTTTCTTTTCTATTTGACTCCACTGCGGCAGATGAGACACCTTGATGACCCCACTGACCCACCAACAATCGGGCTGAACTGTTTTCAATCCTAGATGCTCTGCCACACGGGCCAATAACTGTTTTCTTTAACAAAGTGGGAGCAGTAGACTTCCTGGTCTTGCGCTCTTGTCCAGCTCTCATCTTCAGTGTCACTGGTGCCGTATCCAAAGCATTTGTATCTCTGTTTCCAGGATCTGCAAACAAAACAGAACCAGGTTTCATGAAAATTTTGTCCCTATCCATGTTCTTTAGGCTGGTTTGTGTTCAATAGAAATAAAACAACCACAGCCCCAGCATAGCCCCAAATTACCACCTTATCAAAAATGATTCCTGCCTGACTGTTGTAAGAATACCATGTCTGCACAGATACAGCACACAGACAGTTGATTAAACTGGACAAACTCATAGATTTTTGACCAAGAAGTCATAACTGATTAAGCTGCCAGGACTTGTTTGTTGGACATCTGAACTGAAAGGAACCTCATTTCCCTGCACACTACGCTGAAGTCCAGAAAGGACAATCTGACACTGACTTCACGGCATAATTGGTTGTGTGGATGTGTGAAATGGTCAGGGGTTCGATTTCACTACCAAGCCCCCCCTCCCATTCTTCATACAGCTATTCCAGAAGACACTGTCTGACGATGTTATCCACATGATTAAATAATATCACATGTTCCTCTTCTCATGTTTAGTTTTCACTCCAGTTCACTTCTATTCCTGTGTTGCCACATTTGATAACAAATGCTTTTGATTTCCGACTTGCCTGAACACGTCCAACAAAGCAGGTGTAGCAGCTCAAGCATTACATCCTTTTCTCCTTCATCAGACTTTGCACTGGCACTATAAATTCTTAATATGTAAACACTGTATCCACATTGTTTTACACAAACATAATGTTTTTTTCGACAACAAACCCTGCTTTAACCTTTGCCATCTATGCCATCCTTTTATGAGAGGCTAATTTTAGATTGTGAGAATACCTGGATCCTCACTCTGAAGGGGTCTGACTGTAGATGAAGGCCCAGCAGCGTCAATCTCCTCCGGACTACTGCTAATATCTCCATCCCCCGTTTCTCCGTCATTAAACTTGTTTTTATCTGCAAATACAAAGCGATCTCTTAATAAAACTGTCACAAGTGAGATCTGATATTCAAGTACATTGCACAAAAAAACTACTAAAAGCAAAATAGGGTTTAGTTACGGTAATCGAAGAGGTCAAACAGGGCCTGAAAAGCTGGGTCGGACTCCGTTTGCTCCAAAATGTCATGGATGGCGTCATCACTCATATGAATTTCCCCCTGGACAGAGCAATATATGTCAGGAAATAATTTAACACCACTCAAGAAAAAAGAGCAAAGTCTGATAGTAAAACTTTAAAGAACAGTTTTAGAAAATAAAGAAGCAGAAATGACACCGCTATGATAACAGCATGTATATTTTAGTACCTGTAATCCTAGAATTTCATCTATGGACTGGTCTGCCTCCACTGTACTCGAAGAGGTCTTTGATGTTTGAGGTACTGGCTCACTGATTTTAGAGAAGAAAGGGAAGAAAATGGGACATTCACATTTAAAAAGCCTGCGTAATGCATCACCCATCACAACAAGTCTACACATATATAGAAGGAAAGCACAATCTCTACTCACTTGGCAAGGATTTTGTTGATGTTTTCAGCCAGCTTCTCTTGTAATGATCTGTCCCCCAGTATCTTGTCACGTGCATTTTGTATCACCAGTTGCTGTGAAAATTGAGATGTTTTGTGATATCAATACTTTAAATTAGAAAGCATGCAGTTACTGATAATCAGCACAAAAACACATCAACTTCTTGGAAACGTTGGTGCCATAAAGCTCTGCTGCTCTGTGTCTGACACATCAAACATCCCTTGTCTATGAATGTGACAATCTGTAGGTGATTTAACCATAACTTTCTGCACCAGATGGACCAAAACACTTCTTGTTTGTTAAAAACTATTCTCAGGGTGAAGAAAACTAAAATACACCAACATACTTACTGGAAAGTTTTCATCGACAACCTCTTCGGGTTGTGGTTCTGAATTGAGGCCACTAACAGTCGTGGCAGATCTGCCAGAACCACTGGGCCCACTCAGAGCACCACTTCTCTTCCTGGGGTTGTCCCTGAGGGCAGCAGAAAAGATTATAGAGCAGGCAGCAACTTATACAAGTCATGAGCAAAACCATACGAGCAGGACAAAGTGCACCCTCATACTAAAACACCATAAACATAACAATTATGTTTTGTCATATAAGGAAAATTTCATGTGCAACTAGTAATGATGCTTTTCCATTTAAGTGAACCAGTACCAGTCCTTTTGTCACTGATCCTGGTTGGCTGATTCACCTAAGTGGAAAAGCACTATAATTATCGCTCATTACATTACACATCAACTACACCTGCACCTTTCCTGCATTCACATGTCAAATTGTCTGCTGTGAAAAGACCCATTCCAGGACATTAGCACACAAAGGAACGCTGTCGTAGTAAATAACTTCCAGTTCTATGCTCTATTCATGCACTGAGAAAGTAGATTTTCCCAGCCACTGTAGGTTAACGAGACAGCAGAGTCTGTCTTCACTGCTCTCCCATCCTTACCATTTCCGTCGACCAGGAGACATCGGGCCTGGATTTAACCGATTCTCTGAGACGATCTGTACTGGTGAATCCCCTGTAATGCACACATTATTCAAAAGCTCATATTAATAACTTTCTGTAGCCTCCATGCACGTTAACACATAGTGAGCTAAAGGAGCTTAGGTGAATCTTTCAGGAGCCATCATATAAATAAATGACTAGCTGCACATTAAAGCAAACCTTTGTTCAAATACAGTAGCTCTACGTTTTACGTGCTATATCAGATTAAACTGCACACTAAAATGAATGCTTCTCAAACAACGACAAGTATTAAAATGAAACATGTCAGCCTCCATCAAGACTACATTTAAAATAAATATCGCTGTATATAAAATGAGGTCTATGGTACTGACTTGGCGTATTGAGTAACCGGCTGCCATCAAGCATTTGTTGCGGTGTGCCACTGCCAGGAGCTGCCCTGCTGTGTGGGCCGGCGTAGCACACGGGGGTGGAGTGGCCGAGCATGCTGTGGGAGGTGTGAGCAGGGCTGATGACAGAGCTCGTCTCAGAAACCGACGAGCAGACGACACCATCCGCAGAAGTCACAGTCAGGGTCCGCTGTCGAGCCATGTTTGCCACTCCGACGCGTGAACGCACTGCAGTGGACACGAGGCTGGCAAATAAATGGCCTAGATACAAACTCAGTGGTGTACTTTAAAATCATTGTTTGAGAACTGTAAGCAATGTTGCGGACAATTTCCACATTTGATGAAAAAACTACACATATTGAGAATGCTGCTCTGAAACCTGAGGTTCCAATAGTCAGCACACATTAAGCTTATGATTAAAGTGGCCATTTTTCAAGCAATTATTCTTTTTTTTTTTACATATGCATCATCTAAACAGATTTTACAGCTACGTGACACTTTCAACTGCATTCAAAAAAGCATAAACTAAAAACGTCAGACATCTTGATTCCCAAGTCAAATCTGCTCATGTGGGCAATGATAACAATTCATGGAAAACTCTGCAAAAGATTTTAGAGAGTGTAAACAATAGATTACTACATTAAAACGAACAGCCTGATCAAACTTACGTCTTTGATTCGCTGATATAGCGGGGGAATTCTGCAAAGACCTGAGGACAGGCACATTGAATGAAAATGAAACCACATCAGTAACATGAGGAAGAAGCAGAACATCCTAGATTTGACAGTCTCATCTTAATGCAGCTTTTTATTATGAAGCTTGAAGCTCATTACTTTATTTGGTTGAGTGTGAAATCCAGCTTTTTCCACAAGGAGGTCATCATGGCAGGAACCTCATGAGAGGACTCTGCTGACAAAAAACTGAGTCATTACCAGCAACACAACCAAGAAACATGAACAATAATAGATTCTAATTGTTAATTAGGTGACGGGGACGATGACAGGCAATCTTACCTTTTGTTTTGGCAGACATATACTCATTTAAAATGGTTGTTAGGCCTTTCCCAAAGATAGACTGCGTGGGGAGGGAGAGGCAATGAGTCAGACATGCAGTCAGCTTAAACGTGCACGATGCTCATTTACCAGTTTGTGAGGCGGCTAATCAGAGATGAAGACACACTTACAAATACACAAGCAGGAATAGTCCCATCTCCTAAAGTGTGGTCGGCATATTCTTTCAGATCGGGGCTCTCATGAATGAAAGCTTGGCTTGTAGCTGACAGTCCCTCTTCTTGGAGGTAACCTGGAGAAACACGTCAACAAGCTCAACAATCAGTTCAACAGCAAACTATACTAGCTATGACCCCACAGAGCTAGCTAGTTGACCGCTAGTTAACAGTTCAAAGCTTCGGGCCGCGCTGTTTACTTTTCGGTTTCGTCGCTGGCTAACGCTACAGCTTTGCTACGTCCGACTAGACTCACCTAAAACGAGACGAGCGACGTCGGATGGGAGCAACATGGCCGCTCGATAGTTTATAAAATATCCGTTTTCGCGAAGAGTTATCTACATGTTCTAGAAAAATCTCTGGTAAATCCGTTCTACAGCGTCAAATTTAAAAAAAGACGTCAGAGGTATTATTCTGAAGGCGACGTCCTGAGATACTACTCAAAAGGCGGGGAACTCAAGTACGTATAACCCGGATGTAGCCGCACAACCCGCCGATTAGAACGTCGGTAGTTGTAGTCCACTTTAAAAGTCAAGCTCCTTAATACTTAACATACTGCTATATACACATACAGGAATTCAACAGAGTGAATCTGACTTGAACAGGTAATCTATTAACTGCAATAACGCTGCACCAAACGAAACACAAAGCGTGTTTTGATGTTGAGTGGAAAGCTAAAGGACTCGCTCATTGCCAGCCACGACCAGGACGTGACGTAGCCTTTTCAGCGCTGCTGCTGGGGCGGGAATATCCTGCGTGTCCTGCGTGTGCGTGCGTGTGGCTGTGAACGCACGACAAGAAGGTAAAGTTGACATGAGAGGAACAGCAGCACCTCAGCTAGCATCTGCACTCGCATGTGTGACAGCTCCGTAAGTACAAGCAGCACAGTAATGTGAGGTCAGTGAACACAATGAGAGCAAGTGAGGGTTTGAATGGACGCTTGTTAGTAGAGTTCAGAGCTTGTCTGGTCATGTCGTGGTGCTAATCTTAGTCGACTACATGGCCACACTGACTGTACACTGATAACTAGTAGCTGGGTTAACTGGTAGTTATTTAAACTGCCATTTTAGCTGTCTGCAGTGCTTTGAGGATCAAAGTGGATGCATACACATACTGAGGAATTGTAAAGTGTGTATAAAGTGACAGAAAGTAACATCCTGTCTTGTTTACATCCTGCCCCATGCAGATTCAACAGTCTACTTTACATCTACAGTGAAGCACAATGAGTCTGGCTCTTAACGATCTCCTGCTCTGCTGCAGAGGGTTGGATAATGACAAAACTACAGAGAGGAAGGTAACACACCTACATATGAACAATAAAATGGGATGCATGACTCCAAGCTGCCAAACATACTGATCAACCAGTTTTTATAATATACACCTTAACACCTGTGATTTTATTCAACCAGAAAGAAGCTGAACGCTTCAGGCGGCTCCTTCGATCTCCAGAGACTGTGCAAGAACTGGATCGCGCCTCAGGACCTAAAGCTAAAGGCTCCAAGCAGCTCACATGGGATGCTGTTTTCAGGTGACTTGTCTCTGCTTGTTTGCATTTTTTTGCAAATGTGTGACACGATGCACACAGAGATATCTTTGACAGGTTGCGTCCTGGATCTGTGGGATTTTATGCACACTTTCTGGGAATCTTTTCTTTAGTTTGCAGTGATGATGTGTTTATTCTTTTCTTTACCTGTTAAGACAGTGGGGCTAGTGTATCTCTGTTTAAATAGTCCAGTTTCACTTTCAGTTCATGCACCATTCACAAATAAATACCAGCTGGAAAACATATTCATTGTTCTTTTTTCATGTAATTTCACATCAGTCTGTTCTCATTCCACATCCTGCAACCTCCCTGTAAATTCTGCTCGTACTAATATTGTAATTTACCAAGATTTTGGATCGACTACCTACCAGAATATATGGCTTTGTTGAATGAATGCTTACTCCCTCTTCAGGTTTCTGCAGCGCTACGTCCAGAAGGAGACGGAACACATGCAATCAAGCAAATCCAACGTCACAGCGACTACGCTGGCCACACGGCAGAAGAAGATGGCTGAAATCTGCAGCTTGATCAAATACTTCATTCGCTATGCAAACAAACGTAAGGGCACTGTCTTCTGAAAACCAGGTTACAGTAAATACAGTTTTAGCTGAAGTGATTGCTGTCATATTACTTCATTAGATTATATTTTTGTCCAATTAGTGTCTTTCATCATCCATTTGACTGGGTCGCCTCAGTAGAACACAGCACAAACTATATTGTAGAGATTACAACAACCGTGTGTGTCTTTTCCTGCAGGTGGGCCTCGACTAAAGTGCAGTGAGCTGCTGAAACATGTGATGGAGGTCCTGCAGAATTCATACTGCTGTTCAGCCTATGGAGAAAATTACAGCAGCCTCCTTGTAAAGGACATCCTCTCTGTCCGCAAGTACTGGTGTGACATCACTCCCCAGCAGTGGCACAGTCAGTGGGCTCTTCATCTCAATATGTCTTACGTTATAAGTTGTGTGATTGCGATTATGTGTTCACACTATTAAATTATCCATCCTGATTTGCCATCTGTTGAGTTGGATTACGTTTTGATCAACAGGTCTTTTGGACTTGTACTGCGGCTTGTTCAACTCTTCATCCAAATCCATCAACCGTGTTTTGGTGAGCAGAGTCATCCACACGGTGGTGCAGGGCTGCTGTCAGCAGACTGATGGATTCAACGATGCTCTGTTTGGCTTCTTCTCCAAAGCACTGCTTAATGCCAAGTGAAGTATTTTACCAACCTTTGAATTGTCTGATAATGATTGTTAACACTTTTTTGTTGTTGCATTGACATAGTGTTCTGTTATTAGTTGTGACAGTAAAATGTGAACATTATGAATTTTCTTTTACTAAATCTCATTTTCCTTTTAGGCAGGAGAGGCACTTGACGGTTTTGGACCACCTCATCTCAGCTCTGAACGTCTTCTTGAGATCTGCAGCCATGAACTGCAGGATGAGGGTGTGTCGACTGGGAGAGGAGCTTCTGTCTACAGTACTGTACATCTGGGCCGATATGAGGCCCAGTGCGACTCTCAAAGAGGAAATCGTTGGATTCTTCAACCTGCAGATTTGTGTTCATCACCCCAGAGGAGCAAAGACGCAGGACACAGGTTGAGTGACGTTTCTTTTTTTGCTTGTTTGTTTGTCGTGGTGGTGACACCTTTGGTTGTTAAAGTTTGGTAGACAGACTTTGTCATGGGTTGTATATGGTTTAATATACACCGATCAGCCACAACATCATGACCACTGACAGGTGAAGTGAATAACATTGATCATTTTGGTACTATGTGGTGTTCTGATGGAAAACCTTGGATTTTAACATCCATGTTGAAGAGACTTAGACACCCAAATAAACATTGTCCCACAACAAGCACACTCCCTCATGCAAATAGAAATCCCAAATGTCACTGGCCTACCTCTGCAGGAAAATGCACCCAATTACATGGTAAAAACATCAAACAATCACAAACATGTTTAGGAACATGACAATGGTCCAACATGTTGATTTGATCTCCAAACTTCCTACACCCCATTGTGATCAAGCATCAACAGGATGCAGTGGAACAAGTTGGATAGACAGAGGCTCCACTGCACAAGCCAGAGTACCCAAAGGATCCGGTGCCAACATCCCTGAGACACTGAGAGGTCCTCTTGTCCATGTCCAATGGTTCATTTCTGAGCACATGAGGGGGACCAACCCAATATTAGGCAGATGGTCATAATGTTATGTGTGATCAGTGTATGTGGTTTAACACATCGTCCACTTAGCTAATTTATATTTTAAGGTGTCAACTACAACACTGAGGAAACATCTCAAGAAGGTCAACTGGGTTGTTCCGTGTCAACTCGGCGAAGGTGGCTGCTTGACCGTCTCAGAATCTGTTGAAACTTTGTAGGAATGAACTTTGGCATCTAAAACTGACATCTGCCCATTTTTATAGTTTTTTACCCAGTAGAAATTTTCAGTAAATCTCTCCCAAGTTTAAAATTGAACGAGGTGCCACTTTCAGATTTCAGGATTTCATCAGCCTACCCATGATTCAACATATCCATCTCACCATTTGGAAATTAACTACTCTTTTACCTGTGTCAACTTTGATTGGCCATAACTCTCATTGTGACTAACATATGAAAGCTTTCTAAGCATTGGTAATGCCATTCAGACATTATTCTTACAATTAAATTGATCAAATAGGTCGTATGTATTTGAGTTATGTTTTACCTAACTTTTTGAAAATGCCAGAATTTGCTGCATCCTCTCTGTTTGCCAGAAACTTCTGAACATCTGAAAATTAGAAGACTCTAAGACGTATACTTCAAGAGATATGGACATCTGGAGGCGGCATCTTGGTCAATTTCCAACTTGCGAGTGATTTATTGAAAATTTCCACTGTGTAAAAAAAGCATGTAAATGTTGAAATTTCAGCTTAAAAATGGGCAGATGTCAGTTTCAGATGCCAAAAATCATTCCTGATGAGATTCTGAGATGGTCAAGCAACTGACATCCCCTAATATCGCTGAGTTGACACTGAATAACCCAACTGTGTTATTGAGTGATAAATTTACCTGTGACAAACGGTGACTTTAATAAGTAATAAAGGTTAATTGTGATGGATTACTAGCAGTTTCTCAAACAAATTAGCTTCATGCCATGAATCCATCAAAGACAAATGGTTGAATCTGGGGTTTGCTTTCAAAAACTGTTGGCGTGAATGTAAACTCATGATTTAAAGGTAATTACCATTGCATAGTAAAGCCACAGGTATGTACTTAAACAGTAAAACCAATAGCTGGTGGGTCCTCTCTCATATATTAGGTGCTCATGCCGAGGACTGGACCAAGTGGCAGAGTCTGTTGTACAACCTGTATGAGGCTTTGGTCAGAGAGATCAGTCACATAGGCAGCAGGGGGAAGTACGTCACAGGTTCCAGACACATCGCTGTCAAGGATAATCTGATTGAGCTCACAGCTGACATCTGTCGCCAGGTAAGAAAGATCAAACAGTCCTTCTGCTATCATATCAGCCACACGTGTGCACAAAGGAAATCACAGTGTGCCTATAAAGTGCAGTTAAGAAGCCAGTTTTAACCGTTTTTCAATTGCCTTGTTTCTGTCTTGCTGTAGCTGTTCAATGATGACTGTGACACCCATATCTTGGAGGTCACCCATGCCTCCCTCAGAGCCACACAGATGGGCAGCCCGACCCATGGAGCCGCCAGCAAACGACGGCGCATCGAAATAGGCTGGGAGGTCCTCCGTGATCATCTGCAGCCTCAGTACAGTGACTTTGATGTCATACCATGGTATGAAAATCACAACACAATTAATATAAAAACATTTTAAAGGCACAGAAAAAAGTTAAAGGTAAAAATGAGCTTTACTGATTTTTCTTTCATAGTATACGAAGTTTACTAGGAAACATGAAATCCTGCTGTTTTCCTGACTGTAACCACTGGAGCATCAGAGACACTTCCAGCTTTCATTTTCAGGCTGCAGATCACCGCCGTGCTCGCCTCTAAGTATCCGTCCATGGTGCCCGGCAAGGAGCTGGTCCCGCTGCTGTCAGTGCTGCACCAGCTCCTGGCAGAGCAGCGGAGAGGAGAGAGGGGGCTGTATGTGCTGCGCTGCCTGAGGGAGGTGGCCCGCTGCCAGGCCCACTACCCACAGAAAGCCCAGGTCTACAGGGGTGAGCTTTGCAGGCTCTGGGTTCGAGTCTGGGCCTTGGCAGTGCGAGGGGTCAGCTCACCCCAGACAGAGTCCCTCAGCTTAGACCTGCTGGCCTCCATTGTCCACGGTGGACTGATTAATATGGACAGAGAGTTCTGGAAGCTTTTCTCTGGATCTGCATGCAAACCATCCCAGTGAGTCATCATCTGTTCTCATTCCTACATTTAAGCTTTGTTTAGGTTGAACAAAGGTGTTGTACATTTTTTCTTTTTGCACAGGAGTGCTGCGCTCTGTCTGGCCCAGGCCCTGCTGAAGTGTCCAGTCCCAAAAAGTGTCACCTCCAGCTCAGGCTGGGACTTTGTGGGAGTCACAGAAGGAGCTGCATCCCCTAATCTGAAGGAGACCCTCATCGCCTGGCTGCTGATGAGTGACCAGAGTGATGAGATGGAGGAGAGCTCCAGACCTCACCCCATCGTATGCAGGTCTGATGTCGACTGTAGATGTATTCGTCTTGGTGTAGTACTTTCTTTTTAGTATTAGTAGTGTAAGTTGTAATATCTTAACATTATGTTTACATGATGGAAAGCTCCAGTTAAAGACTTTTATTGTTCTATTGTATGTGCTGTACAGAATCAGACAATATAAGCTCCCCACATGAATTAGTGTCTTTTGTATTTTATAATATATGTCTCAGGGATGTCACAGGACACTGATATTAGAATTTAAATACTGATATCATGTTAATAATACACATATGATCTAATCATATTGCAAATAATCCACTGCCAGTAACTTGACAATCCAACATAAAAGCAACATACGGTACAGTTGTGATAACAGACACTCTCTTGACCTCCCTGCACTTGTATTTTTAGTGGAGTTCATCTGCCTGTGTTTTGTTATGTTCTTGTGTGCAGAGACTTTCCTGATAATCTAACAGCCAACATATTGGTCTCATTGACTTTGAAAGACACAAGAGTTGGCCTGAAGTTTTTGCTGGGGGCTGAAGGAGTAGAAAGGTGAGAAAATATGATCTTGATCTTCTTGGCGTCACTGCTCTTATCCAGGCAGTTGAATTTGATTTAAAATTTGCATTGCATGACGTCTCCGTCTCAGTTTGGAATAAATATTTTGGGAAAAAACTAACACTGTTCCTTTTTTTGAAGTGCCTTTTATCAAGAACAACCACCATCTGATGCCAAAGACAACCTGGAGGAGGTGGAGAATCTGTACCAGCAGTTCAGCTTCAACACGCTGCCTTCAGAGGTCCAAGGAGCCGACGAGTCACTGAAGACACCATCAGCTGACGGTCAATTCGCTGCTGCCCCCGGCCTCAGAAACAAGCTGGAGCAGTCGCTGCTTTGTGTGGCGGACAATTTACTCAACTGCTACTCTCCTGATGTGAGTTGATGTGTGTTTTGGGTAAATGTGTGTGTCCGACATGATTTCACAGTGATGTTCTTTTAATCAACCCTCCACAGTCTCAGTCCACCCCTCCAGAGTGTCTGGTGCGCTGCTTCAGCCAGCTGACTGGTGTTCTAGCGGGTTACGTCTCCACTGGGTTTCTGACTGAGGAAGAGGCCCACCGCTCTCAGCTTTTCACTAAAGCAAAGGTAGACATTCATGCTGATCTGAATCATTACACCTGACTATACATCTGTCATTTCTCTGGATATGCTGTCCATGGGTAGCCAGCCTTGCGCTATTAGTCAGTATTTATAAGCATTTACACCGATCAGGCATAACATTATGACCACCTGCCTAATATTGTGTTGGTCCCCCTTAAGTGGTGAAAAATGCTCTGAACCATTGGGCATGTAGGGGGGACTGGTGGCCTAGTGTTTTGTGAAGCAAACTTGTAACCAGTTGGTCTCCAGTTTGAGCCCCCGGACTAGCAAGAGGTTGAGGTGGGAAAGTGAAAGGATTGCCGTTTGCATGAGGGAGTGTGTTTGTTGTGGGACAATGTTTATTTGGGTGTCTAAGTCTCATCAACATGGATGTTAAAATCCAAGGTTTTCCATCAGAACAGCACATAGTACCAATATGATCAATGTCATTCACTTGCGGCTGATCAGTGTATGATTGTTTTATAACAGTTGAAATGAAATATGAACTTTAATTCTGATGCGGTTGGAATGTTCTTGTTACCAGGTTCTGGCCCAGGATTTCAGCGGGTTTGTTTCTGGTGTGAAAGTGAAAATGACAGAGGAGGGGACCATGACCACACTGAGGTCTGTTATGAAGCTCTGCACACAGTCTGCCAGCAGAAAAAACAAGGTGACGAAAGCTTTTATCATGACGTTCAGGCATGATGTTAAAATTCCAGCTCTTTTTTTTACAGAAATCAAATCTCTTATGTAGCCATTGTCAACTGAGATTAAATGCTTTCTCCTCTCTTCTGCAGGATCATGGTTGTCCCATCTCCTCTGGTTTGTTTATAATGATCCTGCCTGCCAGCCTCCTCAGTGAACTGGCAGAAATCTGCAAACTGTTGGTGAGTGACAGATATAACACATAGCATGTCAATGATTGATTAAAAATCCTAATTTCAAGAACAGGGAGCGCAACTAAACTTCCTTCCTCGGCTCTTCAGCTAAGCAGCGTTTCCAAGAGAGTCGGTGTTGTGGACGAGGACGATCATATGGATGACGACTTGGAAATGACCAGAACTCAGCAGGGGGACGACATCGACCTGTTTGATGAAGGGGAATCATCGCACAGCAGCACCAATGGGACCCAGAGGCAGAAAGGAGACAACAGTGACACCTCCTGTGGCCCAGGTAAGAGGAGATTTCACCTTTACTAAACTGGTTTCATGCTTCTTAAAGAAATAGATGTTTGTAGAAGTTATGAGTTTATACCTAAAGCTAGTGTGTTTTCTTATGACAATAACCACATCACCTCAGGATATAACATTCAGTAGTAGGGATGGAGGAAACTATTGATAAAACAATATACTGTATTTCTTCTTGCGCCACATTATCGACACATCGTCACCAAATATCAATAGACACCGATCAGCCACAACGTCATGACCACTGACAGGTGAAGTGAATAACATTGATCATATTGGTACTATGTGGTGTTCTGATGGAAAACCTTGGATTTTAACATCCATGTTGATGAGACTTAGACACCCAAATAAACATTGTCCCACATCAAGCACACTCCCTCATGAAATGGAAATCCCAAATGTCACTGGAGGAAAATGCACCCCACCACATGGAAAAAACATCAAACAATCAGGAACATGTTGAGGAACATGACAATGACCCAACATGTTGATTTGACCTCCAAACTTCCTACACCCCATCCTGATCAAGCATCAACAAGATGCAGTGGAACAAGTTTGATTGACAGAGGCCCCACTGCACAAGCCAGAGCACCCAAAGGATCCAGTGCCAACGTCCTGGTTCCAGACACCATAGGACACCCTGAGAGGTCCTCTTGTCCATGTCCAATGGTTCAGAGTGTTTTTGAGTACATAAGGGGACCAACACAATATTAGACACGTGGTCATAATGTTATGCCTGATTGGTGTATTTATTAAAACACTCTAAACAGATTCTTTAATCAATGGGACCCACCAGAATCATTACATCCTCACTACTCATGGTGTTGCTCACTAAATAACTAGAGTGAATGGAAGAGGACACTCACAGCGAGAAGAAATGACAGATAACTGGAGAAAACAATTCTGAGGGCTAATAATTTTAATTAACACATGATAGAAATTGCATAGTATAGATGATTCACCTGCATACAGGCACCACAATGCAGTGAGTAAAAACATAATTCCTGCTTTTAGCCCTTTTAGAGGTATTTTCTCTTCAGTTACACAGAAATTGTGACACATCCAGGTGTGATGATACATCATGATGATCGACTTGCAATGCATTGAGTATCGCAGAATTGCTAAATTGTGTACTGTCATTATTATGGGTATTGCATTGTTATAGTATTGTATTGTGATTTATTCTGGGATTCCCTCAATAAATAGCACACAAGTGTCATCAGTGTTATGCAACAGCAGAAACTTCACTATCAAAGCAAAGGACATTCAGAAACCATGTGTGATGTTTTGATTAAGTTGTGTCATCATCATCATCATCATCGGTGAATAACAAACCATGTTTTTACCCTCTGACAGGTGCAAAAAGCCTGCTAGCCCATGATTATTTGGCGCAGCAGGACCTGGCTCTTCTCGCAGTCTTGGAGTTCCTGTGCGAGTGCGGCTCCGTCCAGCCCATCCACGGTCTGCTCTTCAAACCACAGGAGGTGCGACGCCGGCTGCTGCTGCTGGTGGAGCAGATCGACTTCAGCAAAGCGCTGCATCTCAACATGGTGGGTAGCAGCTAATGTAGGGGGTCAAGGTCTCAGTTTCTCAGCACTAATATCTGATTCTCTTGCAGTATCTCGTCCTGTTGAAGAAGCTTCCCGCTGAGGACTCGCTTTCTCCAGAGGAATTTGATTCGCTGCTCCGTCCTCTGGCGTATGGAAATGCTTCTACTCCACAAATGAAGTTTGCTGGTGTTAGATCAGTTGTTAATAGTGTAGTTTTGTGAACTACTATGTTTGCACTGAGAATAATCAACCGCATGTCTTTTCCTGTGTTCACAGGGACCTGTGTTCTTTGTACCGTCAGGACCAAGACGTCTGCGCTGCTGTACTGCTCAGTTTGTTACCCTCCATAAAGAGCCTGGGGAAAACTCATCACATGCCCGAGGAGATGAGACACGTTCAGGGATCACTGCTGCAAGTGGTGTCTGGATTCTGGTTAGAAGCACATTCATACACTGTGAATAGATAATAAAAAGACAGATAATAAGGCGTAAATTGTCCCTCTGTTAGTAGCAGGGAAGCAAGGTCTTATCAAAAAGTTATTGTTGATGTGTTTTTTAAAGTATAAGCTTCAGTAAAACAGAATCCTTGTTTTCTGCGTGTGCCTATGTGCTCTCAGCCACTACCATCACTACAGCTAACTCACTCATTGTGCTGTTTTTCAGTTTCCTGAGCCAGTCGGGGAAATGCGTGGCAGCTGTGCGAGCTGCTTTAGTGCAATGTCTGGTTGCTTTGCTGGAGGTAAACTCTCAATTAAGGATTACCATTACAGTTGTTATTCTCTGTAAAACCGTCCCAACGTTTCTGCTGGTTTCATTATTTCAGCACGCTTATGGTTGATTATCAGAAAACTGAAGTCACCACTTGAAGATGAATTATTAAGTCACCTTTATTTGTTTGCCTTTTTGTGTTTTTGACATTTGCCTCCTACCAGGCTGACCCACGTTGTAACTGGGCAGTGCTGAGTGTCAGAGAGGAAGACTGTCCAGTGTCTGCCATCCTCCCGTCTCACCTCGCAGATGCCCACCACCAAGTCCGTATGCTGGTCGCTTTGTCAGTGGAGAGGTATGAGAACAATCACTACTAATGTCTGAGTATAAACCACACAAACAGACAGATGTACAGTATGAAACAAATATGACCTTCAATCTGCACATAGATGAGATGAAAACATTTCATTTAGCATGTATCATATATCTAATCATTGCTGTTGTTTTCCTGGGCGTCTAGACTGTTTCTGGAGTTCAGACCAGAGCATCCAGATAAGAGGAAGATGCTGCCGCTAAAACTCCAGCAGACGGCTTTTGAGAACATTTACCTGAAGGCTCAGGAGGGCATGAAGCTCCCGGTAGGATCATTTCCACACATCAACAACAGCGTGATATGTGTTTTACCTCTTTTTTTTTTTAACTTTCTTCTTGTTTTCTGTTTGCATGTATTATTTGCTTGACCACACACAGAGAAGCAGCTCTTCAGAGGACCAGCATGACGAGACGTTCAACCGCAAGGCCACCCTGCTGAAGAGTTTGTCTGTTGTGCTGTGTTGCAGCCCAGTGTGTGAAAAGCAGTCTCTGTTCGCCCTCTTCCAGTCCTATAAGGAGAATAATATTGAGGAACAGCTCATTAAAAAGGCGAGAAAACTTACTTTTCATAGCTACACTGACACTTGTACTTTCTTCAGATCATGAAGTTGCCCTTGCCTCTTATTGAAACAATCAACTGCTGAAAGCCCAGAGTGAGGTGAAGAGTTTCTGTCCTTGTTTCCTCTCACAGATGTTGTGCAGCGTATCCAGGGTGCTCGGCTACAGGAGCGTGAAAACCTTTGTCAGCTCTCACCTGTACTACTTGGTAGCTGAGTGGCTTGCACAGAGACAGTCTGATGACCGCTACACTCTTGGATCTTTCCCCTTCAGTCTCCTAGACCACGACACGGTCCAACAATTCTACAAGTGAGAAAATAAACTTGATGACAACTCTGGTCTCTTCTCCTTTGTGTCTGAGCTTAGCAATATCGACGGGGTTAATAAACATCCAGTGTCTGAAGAAAATAATGAATGACCATCCTTGTCCTTCTTCCTGCAGCTCCTCCTACCAGGTGCTGATCCCCCACCTGGTCTTCCTGGACGACTTCGAGCAGGTGAAGTCTATCGGCAGATATCTCGAGAGGGACTGGAGAGACTTACTGGCCGACTGTTTCCCCAAGATCATGGTCAACATTCTGCCGTACTTTGCCTTGCCCGGCCAGGAGTCGCGTGTCGCACAGCAGAGAGAGAAGGCTCACAGAGTGTACGACCTGCTCAAAGATGCCAGCTGCCTGGGCAAACAGGTGAACAAAAGCTGTGAAACGTCAGCCTACATGTGCAGCACATAAATGGTTGCATTTCTTATTCCTTGCAGTTTTTAGAAGTTATCGCATCAGGCACATTTAGAAGCAAAGAAGAGCTTTTGAAAGCCGTGAAAGGAGACAGCAAGGGAAAGCAAATCACTCAAGAGCAATTACATAAAAGATTTAGCTGACAATATGTTTGAAAATGTGTCCACAGCAAATCGACAACCTGATCCACAGTAACCTGGCGGACATTGTAGTGGAGCTGCTGATGACTCTGTATGAAGGAAGTGGAGCAGAAGGAGACACAGGAGACCTGAAACGCTTTATTGGGTAATGGAAATTAGTATTTGTTTAATTGTTTAATTGCGTTCTGCTTCTTTCCAATTATCTGAATGTTAAATATGTGAAATCTCTTATATGTCAGGGAACTGGATCCCGTACCGAATCCACCGTACTTCAGCTCGTATGTCATCAAAGCTACGCTGGACTACCTCAGCAAATGCCACAGTGCCAACCACAAGTCACTGGTAGCCATTCTGTCAAAAACCCCGGTAAGAAGTCTTTTACTTACCTTTTGTTGTTTGTGTTTTCTCAGTGTAATAGTGTTGTAACTGTCTTGTATTACCACACTGCAGATTTCCATCCAGAGGATTCTGCTGGCGGTTTGTGAAAAGGCAGCAGAGACCACCAACAGCTACGAGCGTCATCGCATCCTCCTCATGTACCATCTGTTTGTCGGCCTGCTGCTCAGGGAGGTGAAGGACGGTCTGGGAGGAGCCTGGGCCTTCGTCCTCAGAGACATCATCTATACTCTCATCCACCATATGAACAGCAGGTCAGCACTGACATTCAAATCTACAGACATAGTGTGTACTACTATATATAACTCTTTCTTAACCAACTTGTGTTTCTCCCATCCACAGACCACTACAGTGTGACGAGGTCTCAAACCGAAGCCTCTCTCTGTGCTGCGACCTGTTGACCTCCGTCTGTCAGGCGGCGCTGCAGTTCTGCGACGACGCTCTAGACTGCCACCTACAGGTCATCGTTGGGACTCTAACTGCTCAGGTCACCAGCCGTCCCTCTATCTCACAGCAGGTAAGCAGCAGGTGGTTTATTCAAAGGTTTGCTGTTTGCATTTAAGAAAGAAGTAGCAGGACATAGAAATTATGCAACAGTTATGGAAATTGTAGACAAATGCAACAGTAGAATGCACCTAAGCAAGCTTTTCCAAAGAAAACCACCAGAAGCCAGTAAAATATGACGTCATGCACTAAACAGAAGCATCTCTTTTGCACTGTGTTCACGAACGTACTGCAGAAATTCAGAAAACACAGCCTTTTGTGAATACACAAGGACACAATGACACAAGGATGGACTGTTTACTACTTTACTGATAAAGCTGTGCATCTGCCTTAGTTGTATGTTCACTTAATTGAGAAGATTCCAGGATTTAGCAAACAATTTGCTGATTTGCCACTTAACTCCTCTTACAGAGCGACTTTTAGGTTGATGATCGTAGTGAGTTAATTTGTGGTAAAGTCATTTTTGTAACAGTTTCATACTCATCTAAAAAAAACAGTTTTGTCATGATATCACAAAAGTTTAACTGTATGAAATTGGGATCCTCACTAGTTTTGACACTGATGATGCTGAAAAAGTAAATGCACATGCAAATAACACATTTATTTCTGTCTTTGTTGCCTCCTTTCAGCACATGTGAGCCGCACGTATTGATTTTGAATCATTTTTTTCTTCTAGGTGCTCAGTCTGCTGCAGTTTCTTGTAATAGAAAATCAACAGAAGTTGAAAGGAGCCATCAGCAGGTTGGAGCCTTTTCCTGACGTCGCCGAGTTCAGAGAGCTGCGATCTGTGCAGCACAGACTCAAATATAACACCGGTACCTTTACGCTGAGACAGGTAACCGCATCACACACACTCTTTCATTTATCATCACTGTCGAGTCATCTTTGATGTGATTGCTTAAGCAGAAGAATTCCAATACAGTAAGAGTTGCAGAAATCAAGAACTAACTTATATCCATCTATCTAAACAATGTGCTTTTGATGCAAAGATGTAAATGTAGCTGTTGAATAGTTATATTAAGATTATTAATGGAAGCTTGCACTCCTACGTTTAATCACTCAGACCTGTTTCCTCCATGTGTCCCTTATACAGGAGATAGACCACTTCTTGTCGGTGACGTCCTGTGACTCGTTACCTCTGACCAGACTTGAGGGGTTGAAGGATCTGACCAGACAGCTGCACGACAACAAGGGACAGATCCGAGAGCTGCTCAAAGAGTGCCATGGTACGATGAAGAAGGGGTGGGGGGAAATGGTCTTGGCATAAAAGTTTATCGTAAGTCCAGTGTGGAACAAACTTTTTGCTGAATGTTTTTGTCCTTTTTAGGTGACCCCACCGACAGTGTGCTGGTGAAGCTGGTCCTCAGTCTGCTTCAGCTCTGTAAGCTTGCGGCCAACCACCCTGGAGGAGCCGACATTCTAGGTATGAAATCAAAATACCTTAACGGACGTAGCACACTGTGTTGTTGTCCACATTTGATTCAGTTTTCAAAAAAAAATTTAAGTACACATAGAAAGATCAGCCACAACATTATGACCACTGACAGGTGAAGTTAATAACATTGATCATATTGGTACTATGTGGTGTTCTGATGGAAAACCTTGGACTTTAACATCCGTGTTGATGAGACTTAGACACCCAAATAAACATTGTCCCACAACAAGAACACTCCCTCATACAAATGTCTCTGGCCTACCCCTGCAGGAAAATGCACCCCACCATATGGCAACAACATCAAACAATCAGGAACATGTTGAGGAACATGACAATGGCCTAACATGTTGATTTGACCTCCAAACTTCCTACATTCCATTCTGATCAAGCATCAACAGGATGCAGTGGAACAAGTTTGATTGACAGAGGCCCCACTGCACAAGACAGAGCACCCAAAGGATCCAGTGGCAACGTCCTGGTTCCAGACCCCATAGGACTCCCTTAGAGGTCCTCTTGTCCATTCCCAGTGGTTCAGAGCATTTTTGAGCACATAAGGGGGACCAACACGATATTAGGCAGGCGGTCATGATGCTATGCCTGATCGGTGTACATACCTGTTTCTGTAGAGGCAGCGGGCAGCTGTCTGGGAGAACTGGGTCCAGTAGACTTCTCCACCATCGCCCTTCTCCACGGCAGAGACCCCCTCTACGAAAAGGCTGTGTCTCTCTTCAGCTCCACTGAGTCGCAGTGTCTTTACATCATCCTCAACTGCATGAACGACGCACTCACTCAGCAGCGGTACAGTGAATCCTAAAAGTCTTTCATCAATAATTAGTTATATAACCTACTGGGTTGCATTAATGTTGTTCTTTGCCGTCTGCCAGTATCGAGGTGAGGCGGGCAGCAGCTCAGTGTGCGAAGAACATCCTCGCGACTCAGTCTGGAGTCGACTTCTGGGACCAACACAAAGACAACAGAGACCCCATGTTGGCTTACCTCAATCCCTTCAGAACAGCAAAGAACAAGGTGAGTTAGGGATGAGTTTGTGTCTTAACGATGCCACTCTCCGTTAAAAAAAAGAAATATAGAGAGAATATGTGCTTATACGTGGTATCTCCGACTGTCGCCTCTGACCAGGTGGCTGCTGTGAGTGCTGAGGCGAGCATGGAGGCCCGGGGGAAGCTGGAGAGCCAGGAGTTTTGGATTTCCCAGGCGGGCAGCCACAAAACCTGGATGAAGGCTCTGTGCACGGCCCTGCTGGACAGCGGGGGAGTCAGGAGTGAGGCTCTGCTGCTGTCTCGACCGCTGTGTCTGGTGAGCACATGGAAGTCACCGTTTTTAGGAAACATCTCTTAAAATATTCAGCATTTCAAGCAAGACAAAGTCAACATCTCCAGTAGCAATATATGCAAAATCGGAGGGATGAGTTAGAGGTCATTACTCATTGAATAGTCTCTACTTCTTGGACAGTGTTTCATTTGTATTTGAACATTTTTTAGCACTTGTAATTTTTATTTTGTCACATACTCAAATAAACCTACAGATCTAACCGCATCTCATCTCCTCCGTTTGTCTCCAGGTGAGGGTGGACTGCTGTCAGAGGTTGCTGCCTCTCATCATTCACTCCATCCTTCTGGACGACTCTGACGGCTCATGGCGGAAGCTGCTTTCCTCCCACATTCAGGACTTCTTCAGTTTTTGTTCCAGAAGTGCTCAGGCCTCCAGTCGGTCCGCCACACCTCTCAACTCTGACTCTGGTAAGTTTGACAAATCATTCTTTTCCTCTACTCACATCACCTTCAAAACATTGGTCTGCAGTGGTGAAAGAAGCAAAGAGCAAATATCCATTAGAGTTATTTATTACAACGAAGCACGTGTATACATACGACACTCCAAGAGCCAAAGGTATAAAGTTACACAACCTTATAACCTTATAGGGACGTTTGTCTCTTAGGTCCTCTAAGCCTCATAGGTCCTCTTGTCCATGCCCAATGATTCAGAGCATTTTTGAGCACATAAGGGGGACCAACACAATATTAGGCAGGTGGTGATAATGTGATGCCTGATCAGTCTAAAAAGTAACGTAAAATACGAACACTCAAGAAAATTACTAGTAACTCAACAATGTACTAAAGTACAGTACTTAAGTTTGTGGAAACAATCACATTCACAAATTTTGACAGTGAATTTGCTCGTGATACCTCTCTTGAATGATAGCTGTATGTTATTAATTTGCTGTGTGTGATAAACATGCATTATTCATTACAGAGTCTGACACTGCCAGTCAGGGCTTGTACGATAAAACCTCTCTACGTACGATGCTCGCCGTTATTGACTATCTGAGACACCAGCAGAGACCAGTGGAAGCTGACAGGTTTGTAGTATTATCACATGTTGGACCTGCTCTGTGCTGATATGGGTGCTGTAAACTGATGTGTAGTGCATTTTGTGTCTTTTAAATAAACGCTGGTATCCTCCATCCAGTAACTCCTGTGGCACAGTGTGTGACTCAAACTTCTGGCTGGAGCTGAACTACCTGGAGGTGGCCAAAGCTGCTCAGTCCTGCTCGGCTCACTTCACCGCTCTGCTGTACACCGAGATCTACGTCGATAACATCAAAGCCAACATGGAGGAGAGTCGCAGGTTTGCATGGAGGATTTCAATACTGGTATCAAATTATTTTAAAGTTTTATCCGGTGCTCTTCTTTTTTCTGATCCCTTTATTTATCTGCAGAAGCAAGTCCAAAGCAACACGCAAAATCAGTTTTGAAGACAACAGCCAGAACTTCACCATCTCCAGCCTGACTGAGAAGAGTATAGGAGACACCAGTATCAGTCTGCAGGTCTGTGCTGCGTTTCAGAAATTTGATTGCTTATTGCCCAGTGTGAGCTGAAAGTACTTTATAAGGACTTCAAAACTTGTGGCAAAAGCTTAACATGCTTCGTAATGTAAATGTGTATTAAAAGAATTATTATTTCCACTCATATGTTTCTTACATGTTTGTAGGAGCTGCTGATTGAGGTGTATCGGAGCATCGGAGAGCCTGATAGTCTGTATGGCTGCGGGGGAGAGACGATGACCAGCCCACTGACAAGGTAGGAAATAACTAAATGAAGCAAGTTGTCACTATTATTATCACTCAATTCTTTCTCTGTTCAAACACAAATGTCCTTTTGTCACGTTAATATGTAGGATTCGAACCTACGAACATGAAGCGATGTGGGGGAAGGCCCTGAGCTCGTACGACCTTCACTCGACTCTGCCCGAAGTCACTCGACAAGTTGGAATCGTGGAGGTGAGATGGTGAAATAAACACTAAAATATCTAATGCAAGAAAAAGTATTACGGGTAAAGCATCACGTGTAGATGCTGTTGATTTTCCAGATTTGCCTTGTAGACTCCAGTGACGCCTAATGAGTGCACAGGCAGAGTGCACGCTGTTAGAAGGGCCATCCAGTCATCTCATGTGGACTAAATGCAGTGACTGGATGGTCTTTTTACAGGACGGTGACAGTTCCATATAACAGATCTTTTTCTTTTTATTGTCAGCACACTTGATTGCTGTCAGGATGTCATCAGACAAATACAACCAAAGATGCTCCTGTAGCGCGCTCTTCTCAATCTCGATGTCGTTGCTTTCATATGTGCCCACAGGGTCTGCAGAACTTTGGTCTGAGCAGCATCCTCACCACCTACATGAGGGGTCTGGAGGCCGAGGGGGTGGAGTGGGGGGCCGAGCTGCGAGAGCTCCGCTTCCAGGCGGCCTGGAGGAACACTCAGTGGGACTGCGAGCTGTCGGAGAGGTGAGGGGAGACAAGCATGAGCGCACATGAAAGGGTAGCATCTTCTGAGCGAAACACAACCATAATCTCAGAGCTGGTTTTCCTTTAACTGGTAGCTTTTTTCATTCTCTCTCCAAATGTATTTCATTGTATCAGGAGTGAGAAGTCTGATCCCGGCTTCCACGAATCAGTGTTTTGTGCTCTTCAAGCGCTGAGGGACAAAGAGTTCTCCATATTTCATGAAACTCTCAAACAGGCCAGGTGTGGTGTAAGTTTTACCTCCAACATAGTGGAATTATTTCTACGATAACAAAGCATTTACTCCACTGTATGCTTGGCGTCTCTACAGGGGTGCTGAGGTGGAAGAGCTCTGCAGAGGCAGTCTAGAGGCTGTGTCTTCTCTGTACCCGGCTCTCAGAAACCTGCAGAGCATCAGGGAGCTGCAGAGTGTTAAACAGCTCTTCTCCAGGTGATCTGAGCCAGTAAACAGCAGCAAAATCCAACACAGCCGGTAACAGAACATCTTCAGGATTTATGAGTCCTAAATGATGTTTTTTGTGTTTCTACATCAGGCCCTTCTCGGATGTGGCCCTGAGAGAAGTTTGCAGCCAGTGGCGGCAGCACTCCCAGCTGCTTATCGACAGCGACTTTGCTCTGGTGGAGCCCATTCTGGCCGTCCGCTCTGTGGCCCAGCAAACCTTGTTATCCAGAGCGGGAGACCCCAACAGCACCGAGTACCTCAGCTCTGTGCTCACTGACCACCTCATGGAGCTCTGCCGTCTGGCTCGCAAGGCTGGGAATACGCAGGTAGAGTCCACATGTGTTGTCAGATTTCTTTTCTTATCCGCCTGAATACGGTGAGACGAGAAGGGCGCTTACTGCGGTGTGTTCTCTGTCCAGCTGGCAGAGCGTTCGGTCTACCAGATGAAGCAGAACGGTGGTGGAGGGACCTGGGTGTCATCCCCTGTGTCATCATGGCAGCTGGAGGAGGCCCAGGTGTTCTGGGCGAAGGGAGAGCAGGGTTTGGCTCTGGGCCTGCTGAGAGAGATGATACACAACCTGGAGGAAAAGGTCAAACACACAGATTCAAATGAAACAAATGAACATGTGTCTCTTTGTGGTGCTGAAAATCATACTTTAATTAAGAAACTTCCTTCAATGTTATGTCGCCATCCAGTTTTTAGAAAAAGGCTTTATTGAACGACTCTCTGTTTTGCTTTGTGCTGGTTAAGGTGGATTTAAATCCTGCCCTGGCACCCGTCTACACCGAGAGCCTCAGGTTGTGTGGTAACTGGCTGGCTGAGACCTGCCTGGAAAGTCCTGGAGTCATACTGGAAAATTACCTGGAGAGGGTAAGAGGAAGCTTGTAGTATGCCGATAAGTTGGTTATAGCTTTAATGCAAGTTACAGCTGCAGGACAATAATTAAACCTTGTTGCTGGATTGGACTTCTGCTCACTATAACCCATTTTTATACCAGCTGAGGTGTCCTCGGTTCCTGGAAATCTCGTAAAATGCCATAAATTAATAAACTGGCTCCAGTGCAGAACTGTTTTCTGGTATTTCAAGTTCTTAAGAGTGGCATAAGTGATCTTAAAGTCTGGTAAGTAAACACATATAGCAGGCATCCCTCAGAGAAATGAATGAGTTATTACCCATCAGCCGGTCAGTGTCTGGACACACACACTCACACACACACGCATGAATAATTTATTCATGTCCAGATAAATTAGGAGGAGGCGAAGACATAAATATTGAACTTGTGCAAGTTTACAGTTTATATCCTCTGGCTATGGCGGATTCATATGGACAAAATTAAATAATTCATATGCGCTGGTGCGTTTTTACATTTTGCCACCCAGCTTCCTGAACCAGGTCATACTGTGTTGTAATGATGCTTCTTGAGCTTTTCATCTGTTTGAACTAGTCCCGCCACTTTATACTTGTTTATTTGCTGCTGATTTTTAATTTTTTTGACTTTAATTTAGGTGTGTGAGAGAAGCCTTTAAATTTTCAAATCAAAAAAAGAAAGTTAGAAGTCTCTCTTGTGCTCTTCTCTCAGGCAGTGGAGGTGATAGAGGGGGAGTCAGGGCTTCAGGACGCCAGGCTCCAGAGCCAGCGGACCGAGGCTTTCCTATCTCTGGCTCGCTTCTCGGACGCTCAGTACCAGAGCATCGACAAATACATGAACTCCTCTGAGTTTATGGACAAGCAGGCGCTGCTGGAGAAGGCCAAAGAGGAAGTGGACTTGATGAAGGAGCGTAAAGTCACCTCCAACAGGTTGAATTTCACATTCGGTCTTACAGCTTTGTGATTTTTGAGATAAACCTGGACGCTCAGGCATCTACGCCAAGTTTGGTTCATGCAATCCGCCTTTTACTTAACAGGTACACGATAAAGGTGCAACGAGAGCTGGAGCTGGATGAAAAGGCCCTGTCCAACCTGCAGACGGACAGGCAGCGTTTTCTGTGCAAGGCGGTGGAGAATTACATCCAGTGCTTGGAGCAGGGTGAGGTGCACGACACCTGGGTGTTCCGCCTGGCTTCACTCTGGCTGGAGAACGCTGACATCAAGGTTGTAAATTACATGATGAAGGTTAGTGAGACATCTAAATGGCTTGTTGTCGCACTTAAAGCCACTTGATGAAGCAGAAGTTCAGCTCTTTGGGCTTTCTCACCTGCTTTGTGTTCCAGGAAAGGGGGAAGCTGATCCCTTCCTACAAATTTCTGCCTCTCATGTATCAACTGGCTGCGCGCATGGGAACCAAGATGGCATCTGGCGTCGCTGAGGATACGGGATTCCATGATGTCCTCGTCGATGTAACACAGCTTTTTATTGTTTATTTGTATGCAATACAAGACGAGCACAGCCGGCCTTTCTTGGTGATAATTTGAAGAAGTGCTCAAGAACCCAGCTTTGTTACTAATACAGGATTTTTGCTAGATAGTCAAAAAACACTCCTGCTGCTGCTGCTTCATTTGTTTTCTCTCCTCGTAGCTGATCTGCAGAGCATCTCTGGAGCACCCTCACCACACGCTCTTCATCATCTTCGCCCTGGTGAACGCCAACAAAGACGAGAACTTTTGCAGGAGCCGGCTGTCTAAGGGTGCCCCATCGCAGCCCTCCATGTTTGACCTGGTGGGCCTTTCTTTAAATAATGTCAAACACTTACATTTATATACGTATTTGATGGAGCTTGAACATGCACATATTTTCATTTAATAAGGACAAAAAGGAAAATATAGGAATAAGAGTGGACGATTTGGACAAAACCAAATATCACAAAACTTCTCTCCAAAGTGAAAATGTTGGCTTATTGCCAGAAATTGAGTTTACTGCTTTTATAATAGACACAGTTCTGTTAAATGCAATTTCTTCTGGCCTTTATTGCAAAGAACTGTACAGCTACTACATACAGGCAGCCTCTTAAAGTGCTTCCACAAAGATTGCAAAGTGTGTTTGCAGAGAATATTTCCTAATTGTGCTGTAGAATATAAGAGCAGCAGTCGGTTGTTGCTCTGATATCCTGTGACGGTTATGAAATGAACGTTCCTTCCTAAAGATGTAATTGAAAGTGCATTATTTTTGTTCTGTGTCCATCTTGTTAGTTTTAAAGCAGTAAATAAATACACTTTTATTCCCATTCTGTCCACGTTTACATATGATGTTCTTCTGCGCACAGGAGCGTTCGGATGTGGCTCGGAAGATCATCAGCACGATCAGGAAGAAGAGAGGCGAGATGATCCGAGGCATCGAGCGTCTGTGCGACGCCTACATCACTCTGGCTTATATGGACGCCAGCAGACACAAGACTGAGAAGAGTGAGTAGAGTAAATAAAAAGGAAAAATTTCCTTTTTATTTATTTATTTACTTCTCTTTTTATTTCAACATTTATTTATTTCTCTTTTTATTTCAACATTTATTTATTTATTTCTCTTTTTATTTCAACATTTATTTATTTCTCTTTTTATTTCAACATTTATTTATTTCTCTTTTTATTTCAACATTTATTTATTTATTTATTTATTTAATTATTTATTTATTTATTTATTTAATGTGGCACTCCTGTTATTCCATACACTGTGTCCTGGGAACAGTTTCTGCATTTCTATTGGTCTTTCTAGTTAAGAAGCAACCACAGCAGCACATTTAATATCAAAAGTACCGTTACAGCTGGGACTTCCGGTGGTGCTACACACAGTATGGCAGCATAACTTGTGGGCTCCTGCATTGGCCTAGCAAAACTTCCCCGCAATTCAAGAAACTAAACTCAACTAGGAAGTAACCAACGCAGACATGTTTGGGGATACACCTAGAAAGGGTAAGAAGACGAGACAGAGTAAAATCATGGAGCAAGACGCGGACAAAGAATTCGGGCCTGACGGCGACACTAGCCAAAATGGCGCAAATGAAGCTGAGGACGATACCGCCAACTCAACGTTAAGGTCGATTCGTAAAGTAATGAACGAAGTCATGAGTGAAGCGGTGCTTAAACTCCAATCGGAGGTGAAAAATCTACGCGAGGACATGACGAAACAAATAGAGGGACTAGCGTCAGACATCAACCGAAAGCTACACGAAATGACCGGAGAGATACAGGGAGCGGCCCGGCCTCTGGACGAGGTGGAGAACCGTGTGGCGGACATTGAAAGGTGGGACATAAAAGCTAAAGACACCCTCGCCCTGCTGCTGAGAAACCAACACGCTATGCAGAATAAGATCACAGATTTGGCCAAAATGGTTGAAAATCTGATAAAGTCGGAACTCGGAACGAAACTCGGTCTGAAACCGGGCGAAGACCTGGGCATTGAACAAGCCCACCGATCCCTGTCCCAGCAACCATAGACATATATGCGTAGACGCCGCATTGACCGTGGAGGGACGTGCCTAAAGCTCCGCCATCTTGGTACAGGGCTAGCAGAGGCGGGAGTGAAGTCTAGCTTTGTTACTAATACAGGACATATAGCTTTGACACAGGATGCTTGGATGCTTTTGTTCTATTTATGTCTGCATGTCCGTCCTCCATGTCTGACGTCTGTAACAAACAATATATGTTGACAACTGATCGATTTATGATCACTTTTATAGTGCAGACATGTCATTCCCCTATAGACGTAATGCACTGTAGGGGCGAGTGGCACTGTACCAAGATGGCCGCCGCGTAGGCACGTCGGCTCCAATTGGCAGCGGCAGTCAACGCGGCGTCTACGTATATACGTCTATACTGTCACCTACCGGAGCGCGGCGGATGCGGCGGAGGATTTAACTCGACGGGGATTCACTGTTGACGAGCGCATTCCCCAGAATGACACGGCCGACATAACGGAGGATTCTCTACAGCGTCACATGCCTTGGGAAAACGTCGGGCCAACCAGACGGAACAACGGGAAACGGGACCCAGACCAACGTGGAAATGGATAAGTGAATGCCAACCCTTTCACTAATGATGTAAACATACAGTGGCCCTGTCTTGCAAAGATAAACTATTAGGAAATAACTATATGCCCTTCTTTTGATTGTTATTTAGGCTACCCTTTGGGGTCTGCAGGTCACTTGGCCGTTTTTGACTACTTTTGATTTTATCTTTATATGTCACCTTAGGAACTGTTTATCTGGCTCAGCTTGATGTCTTTTTTTCACCACAACCTCACCTATGTGACTGTACAGTTATTTGATCATTTTGGTATACTGTATGAACACACTGGACCTAAAACTGCAAGAGAAACACAAAATCAGAGTAGAAAAAAGTTAGATTTTTTTACTGTGCAAACCACAAACATGAGTAATGAACCATTTTTAGAACTTAGAATGCAAATATAATTAGTAAACTTGAAAAAAACAATGTGAAATTTAGTAAAGAACACAATTATATACAAGAATTTTCATTGAAAATGTAGGAAATTTCTAGGCGTTTTGTGCAACTATTTACATATTTACAACACCAAGACATCAGAAGCATTATTTGTGCCACTCAAAGAAGCAGTTTCTGTCCACAACCAGGCAGAGAGCCACATCACAAGCCTGGCACTTCCAGGGTGTGTCTTTCCTGACTTTGTCCACTTGGTGGCAACGTTCACATCTCAGTCTGCCTTTTGGGGCTTTTTGGGCAGCCTCTGTGCCTGAGGAAATGGCCCCAGGAATGTGGTCGGCTCTCCTGCTCTGAGGAACGCACGCCTTGTCTGTGCCACAGAGCTGACACACAAGCTCCACCATAAAGTCTTTGTGTGTCAGGGGCTGCACCTGCTTGGCACTTCTGATCTCGCGGTGCAAGATGTATGCATTTGTTGCTGCAATGTCCAGAAAATGCAGCAACAAAGTCTTGTACCAGCGAGCGTTTCTTCTGAGGGCTGAGTAGTACTGGATCAGCTGGTCCGAAAGGTCAACCCCACCCATGTTTTTGTTATATGCCAGGATTGGTGTGGGGCAGGGAATGTCTCTCAACGTCCAGCGTCCATCTTCACCCCGCACTCTCCTCTTCACTGTCTCACCAGAAAATGCAGGATGGATGGTGGAGCACACAGACACCTCCCGTGTGTCCATCCACTTTACAAAAATAAGTGGGCCCTCTCTGATCCACCTCACAGAACCTCTCCTGCATTTTTTGGTGAGAGCATTTTCTCTCCCTCTGGGGCATCCTTTTCTGTTCTCTCTGTACGTTCCACACGCACAAAACTTCATCCTGGCCAGATTCATGAACAGTTTGGCACTGGTGTAAAAGTTGTCCATGTAAATGTGATACCCAGTCCCAAGAGATGAAGGCTGAATCAGGCTCATGACGACGTCATAGGACAGGCCATGAGGACTCACAGCTGCAGCTTTTCCAGTATAAATGGAGAAATGGAGAGTGTAGCCACTGTTTGACTCAGCCAAGACAAAACGTTTCATGCCCCATTTTGTGGGCTTGTCCTTCATATACTGAGTCATGCCTGTTTTTGCCTTTGTAGCCACCATTCTCTCATCTACTGCCAGCTCCCTCTTTGGATGGTAGTATGCCTGGCAGGCAGTGGTGATTTCATCATACAAAGGTCTTACTCTGAAAAGTTTGTCATAGTCAGGTGTTCCTTTCTTCTGATCATTTTTCACGTCCTCCTCAGGATCACTGAGGTGAATGTTCCAAAATATGGATCGGAACCTGTCCCTACACATGACTCTGGCAGGCAGTGGCACAGACAAAACATGGTCCTGTCTCCAGTAATCCTGGAGACTTGGAAGAGACACCAGTGATGTGTAGAAGATGAGCCCAAAACACTTGTATAGATCCTCAACTTCTATGTCGGTCCAGCTGTATTTTTTCCCCAGTCCCTTGTTTTTAGCAGCGTTTTTATTTGTGTTGACACAGATTGTCCTGACTGTGTCAGCAGCAAAAAACAACAGGAAAAGGTCTTTTGGACTGTGCGGGGAAAAGGTGTCAAGCTGGACTCCTGGTGTCCTCCATGGCTGAAACTTGCTTATGTCTGGGGCAGAGTCAGCGTCCTCTCCCGTCTTCCAGGGCTCAGAGCTGGGCTCTGCGGCCTGAGCCTGCCGCGATCTGGATCGGGTGCCGGTGGAACGTTGCGTGCTCCTCCGCGGAGCTCTCCGACTTGCGCGCTGTGAGCACGTCGGCTGCTCTTCCTCCTCTCTTTCCTCCTCTCTTTCCTCTTCTACAAGAAAAGACGGGTCATCTTCTTCATCGTCACTCTCTCCTTCAGATTCTGTGGCCACGTCTTCCTCAGCCTCTTCCAGTTCTTGGAAGAGCTCCATGGCGCGTGCGACATTCAGGTTGCGCCTCATCTTTACGCACAAAACTAACACACTACACTAAAAATTAACACACTACACTACACACTAACACACTACACTACACTAGACTCAAAAATCTAGTTCAAACACGCTTATTTTCTCAAATGGATAAATAATACTTCCGCGACTGCCGTGCGTCTTTGTCCAGCTCTCCAAAACTTTCCACTCTGGTCTGCCCAGCAACGCTCAGCAACGCTCAGCAACCATGTCGCTCTTTGATTGGCTGACGCTTTCGACCAATGGGAGAGGAGTGTTTTGCTGTTGTTTTTCGTGCCCCGACTTTCGGCACGCCGCACGGAATCATTTGTTTTCCGTTTCATCCTGCACGAAACGCACACTGAACGTTCGGAAAAATATGGCTTTTATTTTTTGTCATAACTGGTTTTATTTGGCCGATCAACACGATTCAAAAAGTGGTAGATAGTTTGAAGCCTGCACTATCCACAAAACCTTAAATGGTGTCTCAGGGACGCTCCGATTGGCTGTGACGTCGATGACGCGCCGGCGCGTCATTCACACACGCCGGCGCGGTCATACACCTGTATGGGTTAGGCCAATGCTCCTTGACACCAGCCACAAACTCCTTCTTTTTATTTTATTTTCCCTGCCCAATGGAGGGGCCCCACCTTTTGGTGGCACCTTCCCCTCCCCTCAGAGGTGAAATGTCTCCCTCTCTTTTGGAAGTTCTACCATTTTTTACTGTATTATAGTTCTTGCAGGTTCCTAGCTCTGTTGTCTATGTTGCTGTTTTGCAGGTCAGGTACCAGATGTCACTTATATTGTAATGTCTTTGGAACAACAAAAAACCCAGAGTGAAATACTCCACTCTCCAACTAGACAAGGAGAAAGGAGGCTTAGCCCTCCCATGTCTCAAAGATTATTACTTGTCAGCCCAGCTGAGACCTCTAGTGCACTGGTGTAACCTGGCCTATGTGGCTAAGTGGAAGAGTATTGAGATGTCTCATATCGACATACCGATACAGTCACTTCTGGGCTGCCCTGGAAGAGAAGAAGAGCTGGAACTGAGGTCAAACCCATGGATCAATGTATCACTCAAAGTGTGGAGGGAAGTGGTCAAGAAATTTCAAATTCAAAGGGAGATCAAACTAATCAGTTGGCCAGCATTTGACCCAAACTTTACACCAGCACTTCATGACTCCAGATACAAGCGATGGTCTCAGCTCGGCATTACAGCGATGTGTAAAATTGTGTCTAATGGGGAGTTGAATAGTTTTCAGAATCTATGTCAGACATATAATCTAGACAGAACAGATTTCTACCGGTACCTCCAGCTCCGCAGTTACTTCTGGAAGGAGATCAAAGGAACAAGTCTAACCGAACCTTCAGCACTCACTAAAGTTTTTACTGATGCTTATAAATCAGGGAACAACAAGGGCATTATAAGCAAAATATATTCAGGCATCTCAGCTCTGAATAAACATTCAACAATTTACAGAAAACAAAAGTGGGAGAAAGAGATGAAAATAGAGATAACGGAGGAAATGTGGAACACAATATGGGAAACACAAATCTCTTCCACAAACTTACTAACTTGGAGAGATTTCTGCTGGAAAAACATTAACCGATTTTTCATAACCCCTAAACAAAAATCTAGTCAAATGAGGACCCTACTGCCATGCTGGAGGTGCGGTAGAATAATGGTGGACCATGCCCACATATTCTGGTCTTGTCCCCGTATAAAGTTATTTTGGGAGGTGTCCAAAACAATCTGCAAAGCACTTGGCTTTGGGGTTGATATGTCCTTCCTCACACTATACCTCGGACTTCCTCCAGCGGACCTAAACAAGAATGACACACATCTACTAAAGATATTTATGGCTGCCAGCAAGAAAGCTATCACAAGGTGCTGGCTTCAAGAACATGGCCCATCTGTGGATACCTTTATAAATATTGTGAATCAGTTGCATCACATGGAACAGATCACTTCTAACTTGAGGCTGCAAAAGGACATAGGGGAAGGATATTGGGAAAAATGGACCCTCTTCTTATCCCAGTGACTTCAAAAACTCTACCTGCTTTAACCCACCTAAGCAGGTGTTTGCAAAGACACATCCATGCTGTGTGAGTGTGTATATGGGTAGATAAATGAGGATGAGTGTATGCATCTAATTCTCCTTTTTTATTTTTATTTTTCTCGTATCTAAGTTGTGACTCCCTGACCTTGCTTTTTGTGTTATGTATGTTTAATTATGTTTGCAATAAAATAAGAAAAATAAAGTTTAAAAAAAAAGTACCATTACAGCTCATCAAGAACTGGAATAGAGCAGAGTAGGGTAGAGTCGGGTAGGGTAGGGTAGAGTAGAGTAGAGTAGAGTAGAGTAGGGTAGGGTAGGGTGGGGTAGGGTAGAGTAGGGTAGGGTAGAGTGGGGTAGAGTAGAGTAGAGTGGGGTAGAGTAGGGTAGGGTAGAGAAGAGTAGGGTAGGGTAGAGTAGGGTAGAGTAGAGTAGGGTAGGGTAGAGTAGAGTAGGGTAGAGTAGGGTCGGGACGGGTCGGGTTGGGTAGAATAGAATAGAATAGAATAGAATAGAAGTACTTTATTTATCCCAGGTCTGGTAAATTAATCTGATACAGCAGCGAGTTACAAAATAGTAAATTAAAACCTATCAGTCTAAATAGAAAGGGCTGAGTAAACATAGTGTAGCAATGACAAGAATGAAAAAATGTAAGCAGTGCAAACAGAACAGATTATGAGTTACTGAGCAGAGAGCTGAGAATGCTCCCTGTCAGACGGAGGTGATGCGTTATGTAGAGTTATTGCTCTGGGTAGGAAAGATTTCCTGAATCTGTCCTTGTGGCAGCGGAGAAGGGAAGGAGTTCTATTGCCTGTCCAGAAGGTGTTGGAGAGGGTGATCGGGATTATCCAGAATAGATAACAGTTTGTTTAGAGTCCTCCTCCTCTCCACCACAGCTTCCATGGTGTCCGGTTTGCAGACAACTACGGAGCCGGCCTTCCTGATCACTTTGTTCAGTTTGTTGGTGTCGCCGGCTCCGATGCTGCCTCCCCAGCAGAGAGCAGAGCAACCTTGGCGCCCCTTGAGCCAGTGGATGAAAGTCTGAAACGGAGACTCGTGGGGGTTCACAAGGCAGGAGTGAAACATTGAGAAGTGATCAAATTAAGCGTTTACATGGTTATTTGACACGAGTGATATTTTAATGAATATCGATTGTTAAGAGAAATGATCACCACCCCTGTGAATCTAATTAAAAAGCTCCTTCCAGTTGGGCGAGTGTGTTCTGATTTTGGTGGTTACATGAACATTTTTATTCTGGTTGGGCTAATAGTCCGATTGTTAGTGGAACATTAGGGTCCATTTAAACACAGATTTTCCTTTCCTTACCCCTAAATGCTGCTCTGACATCCTTTGTGTCCTCGTTTCATTTCAGAGGCTATTCCCATCCCTGCTGATCAGCCCATCATGCAAATCAAAGACCTCGATGAGGTTGTCATCCCCACAATGGAGATTAAGGTAACAAAACGTTTTAGCTCTCATTGTGCTTAATAAGTTTAATTTGGAAGTAGCATTAACAGATGATTTTTGCAGACGATGATTCAAGATTCAAGAGTTTGTATTTGTCACATGCTCGTACAGGATGTGCAGTGAAATGCAAAGTGACCGTTCTAACAATGAGACATTATAAAGGGACAAATCTTTAGAAAAAAAACAGAAAGTTGGAAAAAAGTCAGTGTCATAAATAACGAGGTAGAGATCTTAAGCTGAAGTGCAGTGTATGTTGTGCAAGAGTGCAGTTGTGTGTGCGTAGACCTGCATGTTATTTACATATTTATATTAGTCCAATGTGCTGTAAAACAGATGAGGTGTGTAGGGACCAATAACCTAATACCATTTTGCCTATAATGTAATAAGTTATTACGTTAATGACCTAGCATTAAAAAAATCCTTTGAAAAGGTAATAACTGTAGCCAATAATGTCTTAATACATAAACAGGACTGCATTTCTTAGAATTAAAAGATTATTTTGCAGTTTTAGTGCAGTTTTCTCATCAAAAATAGGTCTAGTAGACGGCATAGTGGTCATATTTATCCATCAAGGATACGTCCCATGTAGCTCTCACTCTCCTTAATTATGTAATGTTTTGTATGTTTATGTTTTGTAAGAGCAAACTTGCAAGTCTTTATTTAGAATATTGTTTATGTCCTTAGATATGTAAATTCATCATTTCATGTCAGTGTCTCTGTTGGATGTCACATTGTCTAATGAATTTACCACATTTTTTTCCTTGGAAAACATTTCATGAAAACTTTGTCAAAGAAAAATGATTCAGTCCTCACTTTAAACTGTATTTAAATAACTGGACTGCCACTATAATGGCACTTAACTCCAATATACAACACAAAACATGAACACTCATTTAGTATTATGTACGTTATTGGCTCAATAACTTTATTACATCATTGGCTTTGTAACATTTAAAATGGCCAAGTTACGATGGCTGGTATTACATTATTGGTTGCTACAAGGTGCTATATTTTAGATTTTGAGCTGATGTCAAAGTTCACCATCCTGACTGCATGAGGAGAGAAACTCTTCTTTAGTTTCTCTGATAGAGGTAGACCATTTAAGAGAGACTGATTTGAACGACCCAGTGGTTTTTGTTTTGGCCGGTATTCTAGTAAAACATTTCTACTTCAGTTAGCAGATCATTGTGTTCCCATAAAACATGTTAAACAAAACTAAATGCAGTTCACCTCCTTTCCTACACTGACATATTTAGCACACAGGACAGTAACTTTTGTTTGTGTAAACAGGTAGACCCATCTGGTTGCTATGACAACCTGGTGACGGTCAGATCCTTCCTGCCCCGCTATCACCTGGCTGGAGGCGTCAACCTGCCCAAGATCATCGACTGTGTCGGCTCCGACGGCAAGAGCAGGAGACAGCTGGTCAAAGTAAGCGTGTGTGTGTGATAAGGTGTCCTCGACAAGTGCAGCTGAGTTTACACCACAAACACATAGAAAAACTTCTTTTCTGTCGTTTCTCAACTGAACAAATCTACTCTCTTTGAAGTTAAAGCGTGTCAAGTGTGATTAAAGTGATCAGTTCTTTTCCATTTAGGCCCTTGGTAATAGTTAATCCTGTTTTTGTGCCTCTACAAACACACTTTCACACCTTCATAATGAGGACATTCTTCAGTAGACAGCGGGGGAATTTCTGCGTGTTTACATGTGTGAGAGTATGTTTGTGTTTGCAGGAACATTTGACAGACACTTAAAAGTTATTCATTTACCACTTGGGAGAGTCATGGTGAAACTATGTGTTTTTAGCCTTTTGCCATTAAACTCAGATTATACAGCAGAGAACACACAGAGGCCAATGAAAAGACAGAACATAGAATGAATTATTTTACTACATTCACTGCTCTGTCTTGTGTCTTGTAGTCGCTCAGTTGAATTGTATCAGTAATGTTTTACTGGCATAGACATTTGATGCAGTCGCTGTTTTGAAATCACAAACATGACATCATAGAATGAGATTCTTTTCTTGTGTTTATCAATTTTAAGGTTGGTTAAAAGTTAAGAAGCCATCCAGGTACATTTAAAGTTAAAACTCTTAATTGGACTTTGTGTATTTCCAATAACAAAGCTGATTTACCGGCATCAGAAAAATGTGAATCTATAGAAATGCAAATTTGTTTTACAATGTTTAACTACTGGACAGAAGATCTAGTGACCTGCTTCACTGAATGACCAATGTGACAGTATGTAAGATTCAAGTGTTCACATCACATATCTGTCAGTTGGGTCGGGATTGGCCTCCAAACTAGGACATGCCTTTTTAGGGGAAAGCTCAAAGAAACTTTTCCACTCAGCCTCCATCATTCTGCACTCTGAAGGACAAACACTCAAGAGAAGCAACAAGGACTGAAGCATATTTCATACTGTTTATGTACCGCATATCCACCGATCAGGCATAAAATGATATGCACCTGGCTGTTTAATATTGGGTTGGTCCCCCTTATGTGCTCAAACATGTTCTGTACCATTGGGCATGGACAAGCCGACCTCTCAGGGTGTCCTATGGGGTCTGGAACCAGGATGTTGGCACTGGATCCTTTGGGTGCTCTGGCTTGTGCAGTGGGGCCTCTGTCAATCAAACTTGTTCCACTGCATCCTGTTGATGCTTGATCAGAATGGGGTGTAGGAAGTTTGGAGGTCAAACCAACTTGTTGGGCCATTGTCATGTTCCTCAACATGTTCCTGATTGATGTTTTTTCCATGTGGTGGGGTGCATTTCCCTGTGGGGGTAGGCCAGTGACATTTGGGATTTCCATTTGCATGAGGGAGTGTGTTTGTTGTGGGACAATGTTTATTTGGGTGTCTAAGTCTCATCAACACGGATGTTAAAATCCAAGGTTTTCCATCAGAACACCACATAGTACCAATATGATCAATGTTTTTCACTCCACCTGTCAGTTGTCATACTGTTGTGGCTGACTGGTGTATAACCAGTTTGCTTGGAACAAAGACTGGAAACTAGGGGACATAGATAACCTGACTCTGTCCAAAGGTCACAAAATTCACATCCCAACAATGTTGTGGCTGATCCGTGTATATATGCTCTTCAATGAGTTTCTCTGTGTGACCAGGGTCAGGACGACCTGCGGCAGGATGCGGTGATGCAGCAGGTCTTCAGCATGTGCTCCATGCTGCTGCAGCGCAACACCGACACTCGGAAGAGGAAGCTCAACATCCGACGATACAAGGTCACCTTTGCGTTTCATTTTCAAGAGGATGTTAAATTAGGAATGTCTGACTATGTTGGAACAATTATTTTCATCTTTGGTCATGTCCTTGAACTTAATTACCTTGTGCTCATCCCTCACACTTCACTCCAGGTGGTACCGTTCTCACAGCGCAGTGGAGTGTTGGAGTGGTGCTCCGGGACGGTGCCCATCGGGGAGTTTCTGGTGGATCCCAATAAAGGAGCCCACAAACGCTTCCGACCTCAAGACTGGACCAACCTAGCCTGCCGCAGGAGGATGATGGTACTGATTAGGGAGCAGTGGTGTTGAGAGGAAAACACACATTTATTAATGATGATAATAATGCATAATACTTCTATAGCATTTTTCAAGACACTAAAAGACGCTTTACAATGTAGGTAAGAACACAAATATGTGTATATAAATAAATTGAATGTAGTGGAGAAAAGAGCATATAGTAAAGGTGATTTATGAGTTGTAGGAAGTGTTGAAAAGATGTGTCTTTATGGATTTCTTGAATATGGAGAGTGAGGAGGATTCTCTGATGCTTTTGGGGAGTGACTTCCAGAAGGTGGAGAAAGCCCCGTCACCCCAGGTCCAGTATTTGGTCCAGATGTTGAGAGATAGGAGGCTAGCATCAGCAGAGGGGTTGTGGAGAGCTTTGTAGGTGATCAGGAGGATTTTGAAGTGGATTCAGGGGGACGGGGAGCCAGTGGAGGTTCTGAAGGACTGGGGTGATGTAATCTCGGGTGTGGGAATGGGTGAGCATGAGTGCAGCAGAATTCTGGATGTACCAAAGTTTCTTGAGTGTTTTGGGTGATGTACCGTAGAGAAGACTTGCAGTAGTCAAGTCTGGTTGTGATGAAAGCGTGGATGAGAGCTTCTGCAGCTGAAAGGGGGAGGGATTGAAGGAGGCGAACAATGTTTCTGAGGTGGAAGAAGGCTGTTTTAGTGATGTGCATACCTAGATTTCTGAGGTGAGGGGACGTGAGTGCAGTGGAGCTGTCGATGGTGAGGAATGTGTTTCTAAGAATCCACTTATCATGGGCTCGTATGATTTTGAGCCTCATTTTCCCCCCTGTCTCTGTCTCTGAAGTGACCTGGCTCCACTAGTCTGTACTTTCTATGAGAGCAGGATGTTTAAAGTGCACTTTTCATCTTTAAAAATAGCAGTTTTATCCATCTTTGTTTTGCCGTCTTTACAGGAGGCTCAGAGACTCGCATTTGATGAGAAGCTGCAGGCCTACAGCGAGGTGTGCAAGAAATTTAGGCCGGTCTTTAGGTATTTCTGCATGGAGCGATTCCTGGATCCAGCAGTGTGGATGGAGAAACGTCTGGCTTACACTCGCAGTGTGGCCACCTCCTCTATAGGTACACAGCCACACCCTCTGCAGTACCACATTCCACATAGAAATGCAGTTAAAAGGATAGTTCTTTTTCATAGTCACAAAGACTTCACAAGTTATTCCAGCAAGCAAGTCTTTTATTCATTTCATATCAGCAAATCTACACTGATACAATAGTACATTGTGAAAAGACTGTTGACATCAGAGGCACATGGTCCAGTTATGTGTATGATTTGCTTTCTTGTTTTGTGCCCACAGTTGGCTACATTGTCGGTCTGGGCGACAGACACATCCAGAACATCCTGGTCGATGAGCAGACTGCCGAGCTGGTGCACATCGATTTAGGTATTCTCATTAGTTTCATTTATGAAAACAAACGCAGGTCATGGCTTCAGAAGAAGTGATTGTGGAGAGAGAACGTAGAAACCCCCTTTTATTTTTGTAGAGATTTTATTAGCGTTCATGTTTCAATTGGAAAACTACCATGCTTTGTTTCCTCCTCGTGGTTTTGGTGTTCAGGTGTGGCCTTCGAGCAGGGGAAGATCCTCCCCACCCCCGAGACCGTCCCCTTCAGACTCTCCAGAGACATTGTGGACGGGATGGGCATCACCGGAGTGGAGGGAGTTTTCAGGAGGTGATGAGCAGTCTTAGAGGAAGACTCGGTTGTGCTCTCATGTTGTTGTCATTCCATACGAACTCACCTGGTTGAGGTCATGGATTTTCTTCGATAAAATCAGGCCAAAACTTCAACCTAAACCATGAAATCTTGCAAAATCCCACAGCTCTGCTCCAAACTGAATTTTATAACTTCAGCAATTCTTTTGACACGTCTTTAGAGCCTCACCAGTTGCTTATTTTGACATGAGCTGGGAAAAGTTCTGATATCTGGTTAATTGGCATGGAAAGACCCATAATGTTAATAATAGCTCTGTATATTTGCCTGGTTTGTTGTTCTCACATTGATCTGCATGTGAATCAGCTAATCTGTATTCTTTACAGAGCATTACGTAGATAAATTACTCGAGTCCTCGCAGCATGTTTCTTCCCATCTCGGATATCATTTTAAGACTCACCTGTTACATCTTTTCACTGCACTGTTTGCACATTTTAGCTCAGTAACTACAAAAAGCACACACTGAACTTTAGATTACTGTTGATTGAGCATCACTGTACATGGGTCAAAGCATTTTTTTTATCTTCTACTAAAGGCAGCAACTATTTCTCTGTTTTCGTCGCCACAATATACACATCAACTTGACATGAGACATGACGCAAGGGGCGTAAAGATAAACCAGTACTGATGATAACCATGATATTTAAATATGAAACACTGATGTCATATTGATCATGCACACATGACAATATTGTTAATAATCAGGTTGACAGTCCAACATAGGAAAAGCATACAATACAGACTGTCTCTCCACCATCCTACACTTGTATTGAGAGTTTTTTTTGGCCAAAAAAGGGAGTAAAGCCAATTTTAAAGGACAAAACATGTTTAGTTTGTTGGTCAGATAGGATTTGTGTTGAGAAAATTCTTTGTACAGGTGTGTGGTAATAACTAGATACAGTGAAACATCTCAGCTCTCCATGTTTTCTCTGGTCAGATGTTGTGAGAAGACGATGGAGGTGATGAGGAGTTCTCAAGAAGCTCTGCTGACTATCGTAGAGGTAGGGGGGCGTTTCACACACATGGAGCACCACCTTAACTTCATACTGAGCAACGCCTCTGTCTGTCTGTTTATACAGGTGTTGCTGTACGACCCGTTGTTTGACTGGACCATGAACCCTCTGAAGGCCTTCTACCTGCAGCACGACGAGCAGCAGGAGCTCAACGCAACGCTGAGCTCCACTATGGGGGGAGATGACATCGACAACCACCGCAAATCCAGGTGATCATGAAGGGGGAATTAACCGTCCGAACCCCAAGCAGTTTCTGGGTGGTTTTATTTTTGCTCCTTTCTATCCACTCATTTCTACTGCAGTTCTTAGATTGGTGACTCTACCTACTGTAGACATTTTACAACTTACTTTGAAGTTGTTTCCAAACTTGCCTCTTATCTGCTCTAAACACAGCCTGCAGTTCAACCCAATTTAACCATAAACTTCCTGAATTTTTGTCACATGACTCTTGGTCACAGCTGAGTCAGTCATGGCTTCTTGGTTGTGCCAGGGAGTATAGAATTATTTGTTTTTTTACAGAATTTGGTTAGTGCAAAGTGTTTATTTTTGGCAAATTTTTAAATGAGACATGTAGATGAAATATCACAGTTTCCTGATGGAAGGGCATGTGACAGGCGAGTAGTTCAAGGACTGTTGGAAAGTTAGAGATTCAATGATTCTTTCTGCTTTATACAGTTTCTAGCTCTGGTAAATGGTCTGTGTCTGGAAAGTTTTTAAAGACCACATGTCTTTCAACACTGCGAGGGTATTTTTTGTTTCAGAGGGTTAGACTGCCCAGTAGGTTTTTCATGCTTTAATCACAATATAAGAGCTGTTTACCGTTTCTATATCTGAAATCTTTTACTTCCTGTGCTCCTCTTCCTGCAGTGACAGTCAGAGCTTCAACAAGGTGGCGGAGAGGGTGCTGCTGCGACTGCAGGAGAAGCTGAAGGGGGTGGAGGAGGGCACGGTGCTCAGCGTTGGAGGGCAGGTCAACCTGCTCATCCAACAAGCCATGGACCCTAAAAACCTCAGCAGACTCTTCCCAGGGTGGCAGGCCTGGGTGTAGAGAAGGTATACGGTAGCTGGTTACATTCCTTCTTTAAAAAAAAGTAGTAAGTTCTCCATTGTTGAACCAATAAAGGCCGAAAATTTAGCTCCTTTCTGTTTATCATAATAAATGAAACTTTGCAGATCAACAGCATATTGTCCTTTTAAATCAGTTGCTGCTGACCTTTATATTACATATTAAGCCAGTGGAGCAAATTATATTAAAAAGTTCTTAAGAAATACACCGATCAACCACAACATTCTGACCACTGACAGGTGAAGTGAATAACATTGATCATATTGGTACTATGTGCTGTTCTGATGGAAAACCTTGGATTTGAACATCTGTGTTGATGAGACTTAGACACCCGAATAAACATTGTCCCACAACAAACACACGGAAATCCCAAATGTCACTGGCCTACCGCCGCAAGAAAATGCACCAAAGCACATGGAAAAAACATCAACCACTCAGGAACATGTTGAGGAACATGACAATGGCCCAACATGTTGATTTGACCTCCAAACTTCCTACACCTCATTGTGATCAAGCATCAACAGGATGCAGTGGAACAAGTTTGATTGCCAGAGGCCCCACTGCACAAGCCAGAGTACCCAAAAGATGTAGTGCCCTGGTCCTGGTTCCAGACCCCATAGGACACCCTGACAGGTCCTCTGGTCCATGTCCAATGGTTCAGAGCGTTTTTGAGCACATAAGGGGGACCAACACAATATTAGACAGGTGATCTTAATGTTATGCCTGACCGGTGTATGCTTTGTTTTGCAGCACTAACCTGCAAATCATCAGAGGTAGTTTCCCGTGCGCTATTTGCATGGCTTTTTCCTCCTCCTCTACATGGTACCATTTTCAAAATCCTTATTACCACCGGAAGCAACAGCAGTGACCTACCTGCTGAAAATGGAAGGATTTAAATTGTGCAATAAGGCTGGCCTGCTTGGTTCTTTTGGTGAATTTACCTTTTTAGTGGCACCTGCCTGCAAATCAAATATTCCGCCAAAACAATATTGTAGGGAGGCCATCAGTGCATCCTGAGCTTAGCACCTTCCAAGATGATTGGTTCAAAGAAATGCAGCAACTTAGACCTTTTTTTTCCCGCACATTGCAGGATGATAATGAGGTGCAGTCAGACCATTCTGTCTGGTACATTAAGACCGATCAACTGTGTGTGGCTGTGAACTGCCTGGCTTAAGGGAGGACATGTTTGCTATAAATTGGACTCATTCTGTATGTTTTCTTACTGTTGAATGACATGAAGTTAATGCAATTAACGCCAGTGAGTGTCCAAAGATCTTTACTATGAGCACACGCCTTATGAATGTATGATCCATTATGCCTTTAAATTAGCTGAATATTGTTGAACCTCCTGTGCAGGTTTTGTTTCACAGTTAGTTTTTGTGTTTTCGGTTAATGAATTATTCTGAAGGGCTCATGGAGTATCTCTAGGAAAGTACTATTTGTGTACAGTTTGTCCTTCTTTGCTTTGTATTATTTGCCTGCCGCGCTTAAAAATGATTACTGTATCATTAAAAACAAACAGCAGTAAAAAAAAATACTCTGGTTTTATATGTTTTTTGTTAATTTTTTTGCAGATCTGTCTTTTCCTAGACTCAAGTACTGAAGTGTGATGTGTTTGCCTGTATCCATCCCATAGTTTAGTACCTTTCCATTGCAGCAGCACTCCGTCACCTCACCGACAGCCCAGCAGATAACACCAGCGGGTTTTTCAGACCGGGCAAGAGCCCTCATTGTGCTCGCTGTGTGCTCAGAAGGGAAACTTAAAACCGACGCGGTGTGAAGTGTAGGAGTGGCCGTTCAGATGTTCGGCCCTTTATTTGATCGTTGCCCAGAGCAGAGCAGGGCCAGAGTGAGAGGAGATGCTGGAGGTCATCGTTTTATGTTTCCAGAGAGGAGAGCTGTGAAACTTTTGTCTTACAGCTTCATTTGAACGCAAGATTGATGTTTGAATTTTCACAGGAAGAAAGTTTTTAATACAGAATGGCCACCAATCCGGTAAGTTTTTTCAAATATTCACAGTTTATCTCCTTTTTCTGCAGTAATATAATAAGTCCAGCATTTAAAATAACAGAAGTTTTGAAAAGTGAGTGAATAAAATGTTCAAAATGATCTGTTTTTGTCATTTTTCAGATGAGTATGAAAGCTTTTTCTCTCATCTGTATTGTTTTTTACCAACAGTATCTGGACTCAGGTCCTCGTTTCGTCCATGAAGTCGACATGAGGAAACTTTCTCCGCCGAGCCGAGCGGATGTCAAACCCCAGTATGTTCATCACGTGGCTGTGACGCCTCCACCGGAGATCAGCGACTCTGACGCCAAACACAAAGGTACTCCTGTGTTCTTTTATACTTTATATGCAGTTGAGTCTTTCTACGCCAACTCACCTCGGGGCCTCGCAGTTGAGGTCATGGATTTTCTTGAAATAAAACATGCAGAACCCCACAGCTCTGCTCCAAACACTTTCTGAATTATGAGTTTTCTGAAAATCTGCCCTCAGTGTTAAATTTTACAACATCAGTGATTCTTTTAAGGCGTCTTTAAAGCCTCACCAGTTGATTATTTCTCATAGGATTTGACTGATTATTCACTGATTATTCACTGAATATCCAGAAACCCCTAGAAAAAGTTGGAACTTGATATCATGTCAATAACTTATACAGATTTGACAGAAATTAAAATAATAAAAATCTAGAATTTATCATCAAAGGCAAAATCTTTAGTTTTCAAAAATTCATATCTCCACTAATATATTAAACTAATATTGTTTTTTTATTTCTATTTTATTTGTATATACTATTTTTTATACTTGTTGCTGGTAATCTGAGCGGACAGCAAAGTAAGAATTTCATTGTGCAGGGAAACGTGTTTCTTTACTTTGCACATGACAATAAAAACTTTAAATCTAATATTCACTGAGTTCCAACCAGATTTTAGTTGTAGGTAAAAACAGCTTAGTTTTGTCATTTTGTGCTACATCAAAAGCTGGCTGCCACAGGTCTTCCTGAAATCAGCTTCAGAATCAGAATTATTTTATTGTCATTGTCCAAAAAAAAGCATAGCAAAATTTGAATAGCAGCTCTTGTAAGAAACAAAATGTGCAAAAGATATAAATGTTAAAAAGACTGTACAGCTCTGTTTTAAAAAAATTAAACAAGAATTATTATAGGAACGGGGTATTTACAAGATGAAACATAAAGATTATATTATTATTACAGGAATATTTCACTTGATAGGAATCGATAGAATATATCTGTTGCAAGATGAGAAGAGCTGAAAATCCACTTTTTCTGACATTTTAATTGGGTTTTACTTCAGGAAGAATTGTTTTGATTTCTTTGAAACTTTTTTAAGGGAATGTCTTTATATCCATTGAAAACATATTAAGAAATTAAATATGTCATGTTGCTTCTTCATTATGTAAACATTTTATGAAAACAACACATTTCTTGTCATTTTCAGTGGCTTTAAATCACATTTAACGACTTTAATTGTCAGATTAATGTCTGTATTATGTTGATTTCAGGGTTTATTTGTCTGTATGATAAAATTGTTTCGACCCACAACAAAAATCTGGTTGGAATTAAGTGAAAATTAGTGGAGATGTGAATTTTTGAATATTAAATATTTTTCATTTTAATAATAATAATAATAATTTATTTGCATAGTGCCTTTCATACAAGCTTTGCAGCTCAAGGTGCTTTACAACAAAGAAACATCCCCAATATTACATGGTAAAACAATTAAAACATAAAAAAAAACATTGCACAAAAGAACATTTAGAACATTAAAAAGAAAACATAAAGAATCAACTGCCCCAGCCTCTCACCAGCTGCATCAATAAAAGCGGGGTAGGGACACAAACTCTGTGTGGGGTAGGGGGTAGAAGAGGTAGAGTTTAAGATGAAAGTAGGGATGGGATACAGACCCTGGTAGTGAAAGTGTAGAGGATGCTGATGGTGGAGGCAACATAAAATAAAAATAATAAATAAATAAATAAAAAGAAGAACATTTAAACTATTTAAAAGAGAAAAACTTGAAACATTAGAAGAATATTTTGTTCTTGTTAAAACATTTTGGTGATAAATGATTTTTATTATTTTAATTTCTGTAATAAAAAAAAACAGCATAAGCTACTGACATGATTACAAGCTCCAGCTTTTTCTTGAGGTTTCTGGGATATTCAGTAAAAAAAAAAAAGAAACACAAATCAGCCAAATCCTGAGAAAAATAATTAACTGGTGAGGCTTTAAAAGAATCGCTGCATTGATCAAATTTAACACTGAGGGCCAGTTTTCAAAAATTCATAACTCAAAACGTATTTGAAGCAGAGCTGTGGGGTTAATGGTTTAGGAAGACGTTAATGCCTGATTCATTTTAAGAAAATCCACAACCTCAACCGGGAGGCCCAAGATGAGTTGGTGAGGAAAGACTCAACTTTAACATTTGTAGCAAGAATGATGAATTTTTTCTCAAACCAAGATTAATTCTAATCAAATATCTATAAGAACTTGCATTAGATTTCACTGTTTACTGAAGAAGTGCCACAAACATAATGACCATAAATGACCACTTTTACTCCACAACAATAGATAACTCAAACACACTGTTGCCCATAAAGTTGGAATAATTACATTTTCAGACATTTTCCTCTTTTATTTCTATTTATTCACATCAGTATCACTGTTGACCAGGTTCAGTGATTACATACTGAGTCCATGGCTGTGTTGTCCTTTTCCTGCTTAAAATCTGGATGCAGTAAGTCCACGTTTTCAGAATTGCCTGCAAAATTTTCAACCAAATTTGACACAGAAGTTCCCTAGTCTAAATGCCTCATCCGACGTAACTGACTATACACCAAGGACACAAACAAGCCAACGTTGCTGCTGTCCTTGGAATGTCACAGAGTGTGGTCTGTAAAATCCTCAAACATCATCGAGAGGCGGGTCATTTGAGGCCACAAAACTCTCCAGGACGACCACGACTAACTACCAGACGAGATGATCGGTGACTGTTTAATCTGTGCAGTAGAAATTGGAAAATTCCAGCGAGCCGCCTTCGTGGTTTGTGGAGAAGACACAGAAGTAGAAACTATTTTATTCCAACTTTATGGGCAACAGTGTAATTCAAATAAATAACTACTTTGATTGTCATATTGAGGTCAAGCTGTGTTCTGTGTGTATAAAAATGCAGATATTTATTAAATAGACTGTGCAACATATTTAAAAGGTGTGTCAGCGGGTTTCCAGTCACTGTGTTGTCGTGTCAGATTTAAAACAGAGATGTATTAAGTTCACCGTGGCCGCTGTGATCTGCCTGCTGCTGCTCCTGCTGCTGGCTGGGATCCTCCTCGCTTATTACTGTGAGTCATGAAAAGAGCAACCTACGCATACACGCACACACACACACACACACGCTTTTAGTATGTTCTAACACCAACTCCCGCCCCCCAGTTTCCTCCCCCTGCGTGAGGGGGATGCGGTGCGGTGACGGGAGCTGTGTGTGGGAGTCCCAGTGGTGTGACGGGGTGACGGACTGTCCTGCAGGCCAGGACGAAGCTCACTGCGGTAAACAGACTCTTATAACAAGAAGGGAGACACTAGAAGACGTCACCTTTCAACTTTCCCGACTGATCATTTACATCTTTATTTATTCAAGTGTTATGTTCATACAAATGAGGTGTTATATGTTAGAATCTGTGATCATTTGCAGCAATTTCCACAGGTAGATTCCTAAATCTTGTTCTCAAAGGTTTTAATGTCGCTGATTTTAGATGATCTCCTTTTAAACACTCCATAAGTCAGAAGATGCTGCCAACAGCCACCAAAAAAATCAGCTTTTAGGAATTAAAAGTTCCATAAATTAGCCTACATACAGAAAGCCGCTGTGTGAAAACTATCAGAGCATAGATAGGAACAGAAAGTGAAAGTGTGGCGTGTAAATGTTACTGAGATGGAGATTTCTGACTCAAAATGTGAGGAGAAAAAAAGAATTCCATATATTTTACATGTAACAGTGTGAACTAATAGATTTCATCAGTAAGCTTCCCCAGTTGACGACTTGCATAAGGACAATTATTTGTTTGTGTTACAAGGTTTTTCTTTAATTTTGTATAAAAATACGAATTAAGTATATTTTAATTAAATATGCACTCATTTGCATAAATGTTGTATCAACCAATAACATAATAACGACCAATAATGTAATAAGTTATTACATTAACGACCTCGCATTAAAAACATCCTTTGAAGATGTAATAACTGAAGCCGGCAATGTACTAATACATAAATAGGACTGCATTTCTTGGAAATAAAAGATCTTTTTGCAGTTTTTGTCCAGTTTGCTCATCAAAAACAGGTCTAGTGGATGCATAGTGGTCATATTCATCCATCAAGCATACGTCCCATGTAGCTCTGACTTTCCTAAAGTGTGGTTTTAAGAGCCAATTTGAGAAATATTTGTCGCACAAAATCTTCATGTAGAATATTTTTTATTTGCTTGGATTTGTAAATTCATCATTTCAGGTCAGTCATCAATGTGATTCCAAATGCTAAAGGTATGATTTGAATATCAGTGAGTCTAATAGTCCATATAAAATAAATGCAGGACTGTAACATAGGGTGGAAATCACAATATGGGAGGAAATGAGGTCTTCGCTTTATGCTTTTCTAGTTACGTTTAAAATGGCCAAAATTATTACGTTATTGGTCGATACAGCGTCCAATAAGACAAAGTGAAGTAAAATAGATGTATAAATGTGAATTTTGAATGCTTTCCTTCCTCTCTCCTGACAGATATCACGTGTTATGGAAGCAAAATATCCTAAAATCTAGAGAAAAACAATGTTTTGGCCTGGACTGTCTTGTCTTAAGAATAGTTTACCAAACTTTACATTTGTAAAATACAGTCTTTAAACCTGTGACAGCTAAACAGGACACCTTGATGTCATTTTACTCTCCTTTTCTTAGAGATTGCTTGACATTTTAAAAGTTTTATACCTTTTATTAATCATTTTATACTACTTTCTGCTGTTAGTGTACACAGAGTTCATGATGGTTTGTCGAATAAGATAATATGAAGGCATAAACATAATATTTTACTCTCTATTTACTCTAGGAGCTGAAGCATTTATATTTCCTGTGACATTAGAACCTATTTCTTGCCTTTCTGCTCTCTTCACCTGCTTTAACCGAATGCCAAGTCATCGTCTGCTGTTTGTGCTCAGTGAGGCTCCACGGCTCCAGCTTCCTGCTGCAGATCTACTCGACTCAGACTAAAGACTGGAGGAGCGTTTGTTCCCACGGCTGGACCGACCAACAGGGGAGGGCAAGCTGCCAGAACATGGGATACAGCGGGTGAGACGCTCGGATGTTTAATTGAAAAATTTAATCTAATAACTGCTGTGAGGGGGATTTGTGTGCTGGAATGAAGTCGTTCTCCATCCTGCTGTCTGACAGGGGAACGTATTTTAAATCAGGCCGACAGACGACCGACTCTGATGGTGGGTTCTTAACAGTAAAGTCGGATTTCATTCCTGAAACATTCATATCTCAACAGCTCGTCTTAAGGTGAGTGAGCTGGTTAAAAGACACCAAGATACTGAATTAATCTTAAACTAATTTGACTCAAACTGTCTTTTTTTGCCATCCACAGCAACATGTGTCCCAACAACAGTGTGGTGACATTGCATTGTACTGGTAGGTTTTGATACGTGCTACAAAATAAAAGAAAATTAGCTTATAATGGAGTTGCATTGATAATATGCTGCAATTGAAGGCTTTTGAGTTCTATATTATAAATTCTGACGTCTTTGAGGAAATTAAGATGCTTTTTATCTCCTTTATGTTGTATTTTTTTGTGTTTCCCATCAAACTTTATGCAAAAATGAACAAAAAACACGTCATCTTCTCACTGATTTTGCGTCTGTTTACAATAAACCATGACTCCTTTTCTACCTTCTTGTAAAGCCTGTAGCTTTTTATTTTCAGACTGTGGGAGCGGTGTGAACTCCAGCAGGGCCTCCCGGAGCAGTGTGGCCTCTGTGGGCTCCTGGCCCTGGCAGGTCAGCCTCCAGGTCGCAGGCGTTCACCGCTGCGGAGGAGCCATCATCTCCCCCTACTGGATCGTCACTGCAGCCCACTGTGTGGTCAGGTGAGTCCTCCCTCCTCCTTCTCCACGCTCCTTAAAGCAGGGACTCTGGTCTGATCCAGCCTGAATCCTCCCTCTGCTGCTTCACCTCCCCTGCAGGGCCTCCAGTCCTGCAGACTGGTCTGTGTATGCCGGGATAGTGGATCGGCTGAACACTCTGTTCCACCCTGCTTACTCTGTGAGTCACATTATTATGCATGAAGGCTTCAACATCCTGACTCGCCAGAATGACGTCGCTCTTATGAGGCTCTCCAAACCTCTGGACTTCACAGGTACTTACCCAGACAGAGTTACAGACACAGGTTTGATACAAAGAATGCACTTGTTTACCAAATGAACAACATGACAACACTCAGGAAAGTTAATCGCAGCTCACTGTTCCTCAGTTGTCTGTTTTCATGTTTGAAGAACTGAAACTCTTTGTCACTGAACATACACCGATCAGCCACAACATTATGACCACTGACAGGTGAAGTGAATAACATTGACCATATTGGTACCATGTGCTGTTCTGATGGAAAACCTTGGATTTTAACATCCATGTTGATGAGACTTAAACACCCAAATAAACATTGTCCCACAACAAACACACTCCCTCATGCAAGTGGAAATCCCAAATGTCACTGGCCTACCCCTGCAGGAAAATGCACCCCACCACATGGAAAAAACATCAAACAATCAGGAACATGTTGAGGAACATGACAATGGTCCAACATGTTGATTTGACCTCCAAACTTCCTACACTCCATTGTGATCAAGCATCAACAGGATGCAGTGGAACAAGTTGGATTGACAGAGGCCCCACTGCACAAGCCAGAGTACCCAAAGGATCCAGTGCCAACGTCCTGGTTCCAGACCCCATAGGACACCCTGAGAGGTCCTCTTGTCCATGCCCAATGGTTCAGAGCATTTTTGAGCACATAAGGGGGACCAACACAATATTAGGCAGGTGGTCATAATGTTGTGCCTGATCGGTGCATCTCTTACAGTATATATACTAACTTGCTAGTTTATGAGGTGGTAACTAAAACTACATTTGTGAAAGCTATAAAGTTTTAAATAGGTGTTGATTTAACTGAATGGACATGTTGGACGATGTTTTAATGTGGACTTATATCACATTAACAAGTAATGGAAAGCAAAATAATAGACAGTAGATAATACTGCAGGAATGTGAAGGTTTGAGCTAAGTACAGCTTATATTTATTATATATACAGTGCCGTGCAAAAGTATTTACCCCGGTGGTCATCTGGAAGATTGATCGCTGGGGGGCAATTACTTTTTCACTTTTTTCTTCAGAAAGTGAAATCATCATCTAAAAACTGCCTTTCGTGTTTTCTTGGGTTAACTTTGTCTCACATTAAAATTTGTCTGATGATCTACAACATTTAAGTGTCACAAATATGCAAAAATAGAAGATTTCTGCACTGTACACATGTATATTTATTTATTCATTTATTTCTATTATTATTGCCAGTATTGCTTCTTACTTTTCTATTCGTCTTATTTCAGCTTAGTTATTTTTTTATTTTCAGTCATGTATTATGCTTATATATTATTGCTTTTTTCTATCATGAACTACATTTATTCTGTTATGTAATTTTTTCTGAGCTATTATCCAGCACAAGAATTTCCTGCCAGACTGATTAAGTTTAATCTTATCTTATAAACTGTTATCTGGGTGTACGTCCTTTATTCTGTGTAAATCTGCAACTAAATGTATACGTCCATAGAGGACAGAAGCTGTACGACTCAAAACACTGGCACCATTTTTGTTGCATCACTTTTTCCTTTTGTTGGTCTCCTTCAGCCTCCGGTAACATCGGACCCGTTTGCCTCCCAAATGTTGGTCTAAACCTCTCGTTTCCTCAGAGCTACTGGATAACTCGATTCGATGGCAGCAGAAATGGAGGTGAGACGGTGATGGTTGAATGTGGTTTATGTGGTGTGAACCAAACCAATGAACAAGACATAATGAATGCATGATACCTGGAAATTAAGTATGTAATTAGGAGTGAACTCATATAATGCTGATATTGTGTTAATAATACACATGGGGGCAGTGGTGGCGCAACAGTTAAGTCTCTAATCAGAAGGTCAGAGGATCAAACCCCAATGCGGCCATTGTTGGGCCCTTGAGCAAGGCCCTTAACCCTTCCTGCTCCATGGGTGCTGAACCATGGCTGATCCTGCTCTCTGACCCCAACAGGGACAACATTTCACAATGCTGTAAAAATGTATTTGTGACAAATAAAGGTTTCTTTCTTTTCTTCTTTCTTTCATATGATAACATCATGAATAACCCAGCACCACTCAGTTACAGTTATCGTTACAGACCGTCTCTCCGCCGCCCTACATTAGCATTTTGAGGGAATTTATTTGCAAACAAAAAGAGGAAAAAAGACACAATAAACACAGTTAAAGATAAATTTGACTTTTTAAAATTTTCTATAGATATAATAATAAGAATGTTGCTGACCTCAATAGTTGTACAATGAAAATCTGATATTGTGACAGCCCTATGTAAAACCCTGTGTACCTGACCATGAGTGTAGAATAAATACCAGATTATAGCCAATAATAAGTAAAATAGTTGGTTATAATTCTGTCTTTTGTTTAATTATTGTTGGCTTTTACCAATTCCTATTTTACTTATTATTAATTATTGTTATGAAGTAGATGAGAACCCATTTGCGCCACCTTTTTGATGCTACCCCTGGATGGCGCCAACGTTCTGCACAACTCCCTTCAACTCTGTGACTGTTTGAGATTCTCCTGCTACTGTATGTACCGAACATTACTTTAAGGTGAAGGCCTGACTTGTATTTCTTCTGCCGCGTCTCTCTGACAGACTCTGGCTCCCTGCAGCTGATGGAGGCCCAGGTTTCTCTAGTAGAAGCCGCAGAGTGCAACAGCTCCACGGCTTACAACGGCAAGATATCGCAGGACATGTTCTGTGCCGGAGAGACGGAGGCAGCAGCCAGAATGTGCCATGTAAGACGAATGCAATTTATGATTTCTATTTAAATACTAAATCCACCACACGGGTCCGCTGCCTCTAATATTGTTTCAGCATTAGTTCTACATACGTTCTGTCAATATAGACTCAACAATGTGCTCTAATACATGAGTCGGTTTTTGTAGATCAAACAGATCAGAGGCCTAAAGACAGTTTCAGTTCGTGGAAGAATTCAAAGCATTTTCATGCTCTTATGTAACGTCATCAAACAAGACCTGCACTATGCTCTGTGCGCGGCAACAGCTTTAAATAAACTGCTCGGTTTTGTAACTTATAAAAAACCATTTAAGATTTAACAATGAAAGTAAAGTTAAAGCACAGAGGAGGCGGCTGACTGTGATGTCATGTTTGATTTAAAAGATTCGGTGCTTTTTGTGGACTTTGAGGGGAAAAACCTGAAAGACCTTAAATGCATTTTAACTTGAATATCAGGCATAACATGATGACCACCTGCCTAATATTGTGTTGGTCCCCCTTGTGTGCTCAAAAATGCTCTGAACCATTGAACATGGACAAGAGGACCTCTCAGGGTGTCCTATGGGGTCTGGAACAAGGATGTTAGCCCTGGATCCTTTGGGTACTCTGGCTTGTGCAGTGGGGCCTCTGTCAATCCAACTTGTTCCACTGCATCCTGTTGATGCTTGATCACAATGGGGTGTAGGAAGTTTAGAGGTCAAATCAACATGTTGGACCACTGTCATGTTCCTCAACATGTTCCTGATTGTTTGATGTTGTTTCCATGTGGTGGGGTGCATTTTCCAGTGACATTTGGGATTTCCATTAGCATGAGGGAGTTTGCTTGTTGTGGGACAATGTTTATTTGGGTGTCTAAGTCCAGGGTTTTCCATCAGAACACCACATAGTACCAATATGATCACTTCACCTGTCAGTGGTCACAATGTTGTGGCTGATGGGTGTCTATTTCACCTCTAAAGCTTTTGATCATGAGTGTTTCATCAGTCCCTCCTGACCTCTGTTTCAGGCTGACACCGGCGGCCCTCTGGTGACCCTGAGTGACGGACTATGGTGGCTCATCGGTGACAGTATTTGGGGGGAGCACTGCGCTGGGCATAATAAACCAGGTGTTTACGGCAACATCACATCCTACCTGGACTGGATCTACCATCAGATGAAGGTAAAAACTAACACAAGAGCAACTCATACACAGCTTGCGTGAGGTTTTTAGTAAACATGAACACTCAGATGAAAGTGTCAGATTCATGCTGTGTGGTTTCATTCACAAATAAATTCTGTAGATTTAACCTCCCTGGAGGCCCAGATGAAGAAGAAGTTGGATCCGTCTAAGCAGCGTAGTTCGACCTAGGTTGGATGTAATAATGCATATAGTATCTTTGAATCACAGCAGGGCGTTGATGTTTTAATAACGTCCTGCGTGATTCATCTTATTTATTCAGCCGTCTGAAGAGTTAAAAGGCTAATCCAGGCTTTGACATTATGTTTAATTGGTCTTTGGCCTCCATTGTCTTGATGATCCGCAGAAACTTACAAAGTCTGGAGTGGTTTCATCCTGGTTAGGCAGGAACTAAAATGAAAATATCTTCTGCTGAAACAGTTAGCTAGCTGGTTGACATAATAATGGATCTAGCTGTGATACTATGATCATTACAAAATAGCTCAATTTGAGCTTTTTATATTGAAAGGTTTAAATGAAAAACTGATTTAGAAGAATGTAAAAGATAAAAAACATTCACTCCATCGAACAAAATACAACTTATATTTCTTTTTCTGTTTACAGAAGCATCAAGATGACTGATTAAAGGAACAAAAATGAGACTATGAGATACCTTAGATCATCGTCCTGATGATATAATAATGGGTATCTGTAAACTGCAGATACAGATGGTGGACTGTATCGATCCTTTGTTATGTTTACATTATGTTTATGTATCACTGTGTTGTTTCCTACAAGCATTACTGCTGTTTTTAATAAATTATGGGACTGTTATTTGAAAGCCAACAGCAGCAATGTTAGATTTAAGGTGATAAGCCCGAAATTAAAGTTTCCTATTATGAAAGGAGTAACCTGGACCAATGCGTTAGACAGTGCTCTACACCACCACCGTCAAACCACCAACTCTATCTTTTGAAAGAACGGCGCTCATCCCTCCAGAGACTTGGAGACTCAATGCCAAGGCGCATTTAAGCTGTCAAGACACTTTACATAGGTATTTCCTTTGATTTGTCACCTGTGTGTAAATGATTTGATGCACCGCTACGTGATTTCATGTAATTAAGGCTAACGTTTGAGCCATTAAACGAGGACACCAGCACAAGACACCACTCACAAACCACACCACCTTGTTTGTCCTGCCGACTCCCAAAATATTTATTCCTTTCAAAACGATTTACGTCTCTGATTTGTCACAAGTCGTTTTATTTACAGCACAAGTAGAATTTTGGCACGGAAAGAAACACACCCATAAATAAGTGGACATTCAAGGATTCAAGTGTACCGTAAATTAAGCAATTTTACGACTTTAAATTCTGGCAGACGGTGACATACAGACCGCTTCAGTCGTCAAAATCAACAAATTTTTAGGCTGATTGTGCAGCACAGCCTCCGTATTTGAAACTGTCAGTAGTGTGAAGATTCTGCAAAATAACATTCAGTAACGTTTTTTATTGCTAACAAACCAGTCAACTTGTGCAGACAGTTGACTGTAGTCTAGAGAAATCCTTTGGCTTCTAATTTAGTGTTTGATTCGTGTAAAATGTGCCGTGTAAACACCCTTGAACGTCTAGTCTAAAAAGCAAAGATTTGGAATAACAATAATACAATCACATTCAAAGAGATTCAAATATAAAGCTGCATGTACGCAAAACTAGATCAATTACATTAATACAACAAATTGCATATCCGATTGAGAAATATTGATCTGTCGCTGTACGTCACACTTTTGATCAACTTCAGAAACAAAGTGCATTTCAGCAGAGTAAGTCTCAAACTGCTGATTCTGTCAGTTTGTCTTAGCAGTGGGCTGAGACTGAAAGGCACTACAGGCGCTGTAAACATGTGTGTAACTAGTAAAAGTGGTTATTGGAGCAGCTTTTCCCCTCGACTTCGATATACACAGGCAATCACTTTACCCCGCAGAAGACTCCTGGAAGTCACAGCAACTTCAGAGCTGATCAGAGTTGGCGCTGAATTTAAAAAAAGCTATGTGAAAGATCTGCTAGTTGCAGATTATAAACTGTGAATACACCTTTAATGAGGTTGTCTCCCCTCTTAGATATCTATAATACTGTGCAGTTGCTATTTATAACTCCACACTTAGCTGTCCTCATAATAATGATCACTTCATTGTTTCATAGTTTGGTTCACGTCTCTTGTGTTAGTGATGTCCTGCACTTCCCAGAATACCTTTGAACAGCCCTAAAGCGAATACGTCTGAACTTGATTTGAGTGCTCTCACAAACTGCTCTCTGTTACAGTGGATGTAGGCAGGAAGGACAACGCTGTCAGCATGTGTGTCTTTCCAGAGAAATCGCAGCCATTACTAAAAAGCTTCAAGGCATTATGGTCTTTAAAAGCTATGGTGAGTGAATAAATTGCACCTGTTCCTCTATGGTGGATGACTTTCTCTATATTTAAGCAGATACTTGACAAATTACCAGTGAGAATAAGAAAGATCTGCCACCAAAAGTAACTGGAGGCATAATTTCACCACCAGCAGCTGTTTTAAGAAGTGTTCTGGGGGGGATTTTCCCTTTAAGAGGCAGCTGATCTGTCTGTGTGTCTACCTCCATGGGCCAAGCTGATGAGTGCAGTCTAAAGTCAGTCAGACATTCAGAGTGGAGCATCACTGGTCGGTGCACGTCGACCTTCACCCCCTTCTACACAGTCGTGGACGGGCTCCGCTCGCTGTCCTCCTGCCTGCTCACCGTCTTCGCCCGTCCTCTTCCTCTCAGTCACTTGATGCGATGTCGGACCAGCGAGGACTCGTCTGTGATCTCCCCGGAGCGATCTCTGCGTCTGCAGGGCAGCACGAGCAGCAGCAGCAGGATGATGAGGATCAAGCCGCACACCGCCATCAGGGTGTAGGAGATCACCCACAGGAGGGGCTCCTTCAGCGTGCCGGCGAAGCAGTCGGCCGCCACGTCCGCTGCTGAGAAGGGTCCCGCGATCTCCGACAGAGCAACTCCACCGCTCACTGCACAGAAACAGAAGACAGTTGTAGCTCTGACTGACTCATTTGCATGTGATCACAAAAGTAGGTCACATAAATCAAAATAAACCACATGAACCTCTGAACCCCAAAACCTGCCAGTGGGTTTCAAAGGTTTGCAATCTTAAGACAAAATTAAATAAAAAACCTGCAAAATGACAACAATAAATGCTTTCATTTTGCAGGTTTTTATTTTATTTTTTTCTTAAGATTTAGTTTTTTAAAAGTATGAACTTTTAAAAACTAAATAATTGTTGGATTTTCAACTTCCTTAACAAATTCAGTACCATTCTGTTGGAAATCTGAACCAAATCTAAGCCTAAAATTGTAATATTTAATCAAAACTACTTCATTCTACACGTCTCATTTACAGATTAACATTAACAGAAAACAAACTGTTTGCAGCAAAGCCATCAGTGATTCATTTGCAACACCAGATGTCACATGACAAAACATTCAGAGTTTTTTTTAGCTGAACTACAGGTTGTGTTTACAAAGAGCAGCTAGGAGACAAGTGTGGAAGCAAATGAATAATATAAGAGGTACAATAATTACAGTATACAGAGTCATCATTTAATTTCCAGCATTGATAACACATTTATGGCATTATAACAGACGTTTTTAAGTTATTTATACTTCTAGCCATGGTTGAGCTGTATCCACAGAGGTGCTGAACTTTATATTGCAGATAAAAATGAGCTCACAGTGATTATAAATGTGACAGGAGCAAAAAAAAAAATGCCCAAGAGTAGCCAGAAGAGTAGCATTAAATGAGTTTGATTCACTCAGCCCTCACCAAAAGCTAAAATGAATATCTAAATCTGAAACATGTTCCTATATACTTTTTTATTACACAAGTTAGCAGCTGCTGAATATAAACAGTAAACCTATGAAGCAAAGTGTAAAAGGGTGTAGAGAGAGTTCTGGTACTAATGAATGGGAACAGTTCACTTGTGCACACGGCAGATTCTCAAACAACTTATTTTAGACAGGCAGTGAAGTGATTCCCTGAAACTGGAATCATCAGTTTTATTCACATGCACATCGGCAGCTGAATTTCTGTCTGGATTTTTTTAGTTCAGGAAGCAGAACTGGCAAACCTACTGTCACAAGCCTGAAACCTAACCTCCAGCCTACATCTGCCCCGAGTGTGTTTGCTTAATACAGAAAAAAAGTGATCTTTGTACTTTCAGATGAAAGCGGAAAGCCTTGCCCAGCCACACACTCCTACGGACCTACAGGGGAGTCTGTCTGTTTAAGGTTTAACCATTGTTGTTGTGGCTATGGAGAGCAGGATATTGTATTACGTTTGTAGTCGGTGAACCAGGAAGTGCTATTAAATCGTACATTTCACTTTACAGTTCGCTCGTTCGTAGGTTACAAATTAACCAAGGCACTTTGGAATTTAATTTCCCTCCCTGTTTTAAACCACATGCCTAAGTTTGCTCAGTATTATCTGCTGTACATGAATGTCATTTTGCTGACTTTTTGCTGATTCTCTCAGCAGCAGAAACCACACAAGAGATTCAAATGACAGCCCACACAGAGGCTCTAATATCTGGTGCTCTAAACCACTGGGAGGAATCCGCATTTCATCTGCATGTTGTATTTTTTACACAAGTACCTCATAAATTAGTAAATAGAAGGCAGAATAATTTTAGTGTATTTATTGCTACTTCTTCATATTTAGGAGCGAGAATCTGCAGGGTTATTATTATCACTGTAACTGAGTTAGCTGAGCATTCTAGTCCTTGAGGTTAACATTTGCTACAGGTTTTATAACTAAAATCTAACTTTAAAGTTCTTGCTAATGAATAGACGAACAGCGTTGACCACTTCTTCTCTACTTGTTTAGCCTTCAGTTGCTATTTTTCTCTCACTGTGAAGCATTATTAGCATTGACAGCTAGTCGATGCACCGCAGTCTGTTTTGTTTACATCCGTTTCCCCATGAGATCACATGAGGAGGCGCCCTGCCTCCTGATTGGTCCCTGTGGCATGATAATCTTCATAACAGCCATTAGTGTGTGATGTGACATTATTTTTTAAATCTTGTGGTGTTTTCATGTCTGACACCAGAGAAAATATCTGAAGTTTCTCCTTATGTGTGTGATGCAACCCAATTTCAAAATCTGTTTTTTTCTGCAGATTTTAAAACTCCTGTAGTGTGAGCCTGGTCTCATTGGAGTCAAAATGATCTGAAGTGTTCTGATGGTTTTATCAGACACGATGATGACTGAGTACGAACAGAGCCCTTTTCTTGTGCAGACAGTCTTCTCTTATGTGAATGATCAAACTCTGACTTTATAAAGTCACACACAATTATAGTATACCGAGTATGGAGATTAAATTATCACAAAGGCTACAAACATGGTGCATGTTTGCTCTCTGAGAACTACTGTTTCAAAATATACAGAGAACACATTTGTTGAGATCCACTGACTACAGTCAGAAGCATAAAATAATATTTAAACAGTCTTAGCAATATTTACATGCATTACGACTTGTACCATTGTTAGGGAGTTATCAGCACACCGCGCCCTGTTTATGACCTCACCTGCACAGGTGCTGAGTGCGAAGCCCAGCCTCCGCTGAGCGCGGTCAAACACCACGTAGAAGCCTTCCATTACAGTAGCACCAATCACCAGGCCATTAGCTGATGAAGACACTCCAAAACGGAAGCAGTCCAGCGTGCCGTCCACATCTGTGATGGGCTGGATGTACAGCTGCAAGATGAAAAGAAAAAAGGACCAAGTGATGAGTATATCTTAGGTTGATGCAGTATCTCTAGAGTAAGACTTGTCTTTGTGTTTATGTGCTGAGGTACCTGAGGCAGGATGGTAATGCGGAAGGACTGGCTGGTGTTCGTGGCCCTTAGGTAGATGGACAGCTTAGGGAAAAACCTCCACGGGGTCTCTCCCTTCATCCAGCATGCAAGCTTGGTGCCATCCCAGAAGCCTGAAGAGAAGTCCTGGATCTGAATCAAAGAGAAAAAAGACAGAAAAGTAGACAAAGAGAGACAGAGGAAGACAGGCAGAGTGAAAGATAAACAGAAACAGAAGGTCAGTACAGCATCAAAACAGGTTTTGATGATTTCTTTCATTTTCCCACTTGGGATTCATCCACAAGGATGTGGGCAGATTAATTGAAAACGTTCAAATTAACCTTGAGAACAGTTTGTGGGCGCTTTCAAAAGGCGAAAAATGCGTAAAGCAGAATAGTAAATAAACAAAAGGCATGAAGCATTTATTTTTGCAGCAGAAAAACTCCCAATCCTTCCACTTAAAGCTACTATGTCCTTGAACAGTGAGCGTGCGCATCCCTTTGCTCTGACAACATGTTTCATCATTGTCTGTGGAGAGAAAGCAGCGTACCAGAGAGCTGCGTGTGATGGCTTCTACCACCGCATTGAAGACGTTGACGGGAAGTCGCAGCAGTGTCGTCCCACTGTCAACTATGGCTTTATCCATGTTATACTGAAAGAAAGCGAGAAAGAGTGAAATGCAGTAGGGTTTCCTTAGTTCAACAGGCTCCTATGGAAGACCTTGAGCAAACAAAAGAATATAAAATGAGGAAGTTCTTTCACAGGCAGACAAACTGGTTTACTTTCAGTGCTGTACTGCTACCCGGATTCTGTTACACTTCTGTGTTTTAACCTTGACACAATCATCTCATTCAAGAATCAACATTAACTGTTTCCACTGTACAACCAGTATTACGTGTCTGTTTTGAACAAAGATACTGTTTATTGGCCATTTTAGCCTGCTGGAGTGTAGAGTGAGATTCAGACAATCAGAGAAGTAATGCAGTGTTTGAAGTTTACCTCTCTGCAGTCCAGATTCAGGTTCTGGTCTCCAACCTCCAGCTTTAAAACCTCCACTTGGTAGTACCACTCCTCTATTATAGGCGTGTACCACACTGACCCCCGATACAGAGTCGGCTCAGCCCCGCCCATTATCTAAGAAAGGAACCGAAAAACATTTGGGTCAAGTGTGACGCATGAAATATCCAACAAGAGTACACTTTAGCAAATGTTTAGCCTTCTGCTCACATTCTGGCAGACTGCAGTCAATAAACACACATACAGACACAAGCACCCTGCCATCTTATCCATCTGTCTGCATCAGTGGCTCACATGATGAAGATGCAGTGAGCGAGGCACCAAGGTCGCATGTATAACAGTGACAGACTCGCTCTCAGCAGGATGCTATCTTAGCTTAATTAGCTCCACTCTAGCTAGACCAGGCTTCCAAAGAGGAGACACATTAACAGGGAGGATACCAGCTATTATGTCCCTAAAATGCACTCTGTCTGATCCACTGGCGATTTTTATTTAGTCTGAGCTGAAGACTGCTCAGCCACATTTCAGCGCTGTTAAGCTTCAGATAGACTGCAAAAAAAACAGAATTAAAGCTGCAAGCAGCATCGGCCGGGCCCTCGCTCCTCACCGCACTCCTCTCCACACGACCTTGTCTAGGGGGCGCCGTAGAGCCGACTGGAATTTCGACTGTGCAAATCTGTTGGTCTTGGGATACTATATGTATGTACCAAATTGCATGTTTGTAGGATAAAGCAGTGATTTTATATGACTATTTGAATATTTCTAGGGGGCGCTGTGGAGGCGTTTGACCACGTCCATTCCTGAATTGTATATTACATATTAGGTCTTGAGATTAATGAGGATTTGTGTGGATTTGGTGATTTTTTACGTGGATCCCTTCACCTCCAAAACCCATTTCGTTCCACATGGCGATTTTGTTCAAAATGGCCGCCATGCCACGCCCACACCGTGTGACGCAGCCACGAGATTTTAATAACTTTTCATCCTGGAGGGGTCTAGATGCCACACAGCCAATTTGGTGAAGATCGGATAAAAATCCTGGGAGGAGTTCGTTAAATTCCAATGCCTGCGCACCACGTGCTGTAGGGGGCGCTGTTGAGCTTTTTTTTTAAAATTTCAACAGCAGGAATTTTTTTGTCTTGGGCTACTGTACTTGTGTACCAAATTCCATGAGTTTACGTGAAACTAGCCGTATTAACTCCACTAAAGCCCAATTTTCAAGGTGGCGCTATTGAGTCATTTTGCCATTCATATGTGTAATTCCCCCAAAATATTAAATTTTTCACCAGTCCTGATGTGTGTGCCAAATTTGCGGAGTTTTTGAGCATGTTTAGGGGGTCAAATTGAGGTTCAAAGTGGCGTAAGAAAAAGAAACCGCCATCCCAACCGCCAAACCCCCAAACACTACAGGAACAATAGGGTCCTACGCACTGTAGTGCTCGGGCCCTAATTAGAAGCAGAGATCATATAAAATGTAAGAAGCGTCCATCAAATGTACAGCCCAGACCCACAGCCATCCCCCTCCTGACTACTCACAAGACTGCCGCCCGGAGGGTCGGCTGCGCTGCTGGCTGACAGTCCAGCGCCGCACATCTGGAGGGAGAAGATGTCAGGAATTCCCAGCTGTTGAACCACAGAGTTGAAGAAGGGCTCCACTGATGAGTCGGGCTGGTTGAGAGACAGAAGAGGCACGATGATTAACTCGAGATCATCAACTTGAGCTCATACATTTGCATTTTGAGTGCTTCCTTTGCATAGTTATCCAGACACACTTTCATACACAGTACATTTAACTTCAAGGGTAGGAGATGAAGAGGGAAAACAACTCATAGATAGAAGAATATGGCTTCTATCTATAGACGAGTCTTTTCCTGGGGAGGTACTTGCATATGCTAAAACACTTAAATTATCTGCCTAACAGTGCGGTTAGATATTACACTTTAAACATGAGCAATATGCAAAGAGTACATGGTATTTTTGACATATTTTGCAACAGAAACATATATTTTACCGAGGTTCAAACAGAAACATAGCTTTTAAAAATGCTTTTGTTTGCGTAGTGGTGTGCGCAGGTATGAAACGGCGCTCTGCTCCTTGACTAAAGGCTCGTCCCTCCTGTTTTCCACAGATAGCTCTTCATGTCAGCGCTGCGCTATCATGTCATGCATGACAAAACAGCCCCAGGGCAAGTTGAACCTGAGCGCTCAGGAGACACCAGCAGCACAAAGTGGTCAGTGTGAGCATATCTGCCCCTCAATCGCTGGCATTTGATCCTAAGGGCTGCTGCAGTCAGGACAGAATGAAAGGACGCATTGTTCACGTTTGCGCTGACGTCAAGCCTTGTCCCATCAGTGCTAAATTATCACATTAAAGACGACGCAGAGGGAAGCCTCTTGATTTTGTGCCTCACTTTTAACTAGGCTGCCACTCTACGTCTCCTGAAAATGCAAACCGATTAACTCGACGAAATTTACCGAAAAAAAGATTAAATATTGGAATGGACAAAGAAGTAAAAGTAGAAAGCAAAACACGACAAATTAGAGCAACAAAAGTTAACAGAAAACACATAACACAAAAGCATTGCACCCTTGGCTACTGAAAATAAATCATGCACACAAAACCCCTCTGTTATCATGTGAAGTGTCCATGACTGCATTCAGATAAGATCTCAGTTATTCAGTGCTGTAAAACAGATGTGGGCAGCAGCAAGTTATGCAGCACTGATAAATGAATTTGATAAACTGATGCTATCAAGTAAATAGTTTGTCTTCTTTGTGCGCCCCCACTTTCGACTCCAGTTTTGCTCCCTTCTTCAACCCATGTATCTGTGTACAGTTCTGTAAGACCAACGAATCCAAATGACTTCCACGTTTGAAGTTTTTTAACGAGGATACTGTTCATTCATTTGTCGCTAAATTCAGCTCCACAAGTCACAAAAATCAGGGCTAGAAAGATAATTAATGACAGCTATAAATAAAAGTTTTGAGCCCGACTAATGTCAATATAATTATCTTGATATACACTGGCCAATATTCTTTAATTGTACAGAGTTATACTGAAAAACTAATGGTATGTGGTCATTGCTTAATAATGTTCCAAAGACGCGATTAGGCGGCTGTGGCTCAGGTGGTAGAGCGGGTTGTCCACTGATCGCAAGGTTGACGGTTCGATCCCCGGCCCCTCCGCATGCTGAAGTGTCCTTGGGCAAGACACTGAACCCCAAGTTGCTCCCAATGGTAGATTAGCACCTTGCATGGCAGCTCTGTCGCCACTGGTGTGTGAATGAGTGAATGCGAAACACATTGTAAAGCGCTTTTGGATACCACTGAGGTAGAAAAAAGGCGCTACATAAGTGCAGACCATTTACCATTTAATTATAAACTAGTCAGAAATGCACCATGAAGACACCACTTGACCCCGCACCACCATCTGCTTGGCTGTGATTCATACTCTGCTGCGTGTGCTGCAGACATTCTACTGGTAAACAGTGGAGTTGAAAACTATGTGATGACACCATTTTTAAATTACTCCAAGCATCTTTTTCTGCATGATGTTCTGTACAAATTGGACAACATATGCAGCAATACTGATTTATCTCTGACAGCCTCATATCAACTCTATACCAACATAGTCCTTTGCATTTTTTTTTAACTGAAATTGAATAACTGTTCATCATAAATAAAACAGAATTCAAACTAAATGAAATTTCATATATCAAGGTGTACACCAATCAGGCATAACATTATGACCACCTGCCTAATATTGTGCTGGTCCCCCTTATGTGCTCAAAAATGCTCTGAACCATTGGGCATGGACAAGAGGACCTCTCAGGGTGTACTATGGGGTCTGGAACCAGGACGTTGGCACTGGGTCCTTTGTCAATCCAACTTGTTCCACTGCATCCTGTTGATGCTTGATCACAATGGGGTGTAGGAAGTTTGGAGGTCAAATCACCATGTTGGGTCATTGTCATGTTCCTCAACATGTTCCTGATTGATGTTTTTTCTATGTGGTGGGTGCATTTTCCTGCGGGGGTAGGCCAGTGACATGTGGGATATCCATTTGCATGAGGGAGTGTGTTTGTTGTGGGACAATGTTTATTTGGGTGTCTAAGTCTCATCAACAGGGATGTTAAAATACAAGGTTTTCCATCAGAACACCACATAGTACTAATATGATCAATGTTATTCACTTCACCTGTCAGTGGTCATGATGTTGTGGCTGATCGGTTTATATCTAAATGTAGCTCAAAATAAGAACATATTCAGACATGTTTTTCCTTTTTGTCTTTTTAAAAAATATATAGTTTTTAGAGCATGAATCTGCTTTTTTCCGTTTAATGTTACACTGGACTACTAGTGTAAAATCAGTGAAAGAGAAATTCAGTTGATTCAATTACAGAAAACATATTTCTCACCCGTGCCAACATAGGGTAGGCCAGTCCCAGGATGCCTTGCCAGTTGATCCCAGGAAGGAAGAAGCCATTAGAGGACAGGATGGCAGCGATGTTGATGCTGATGGTCCCATTTGGGCCCTTTGGGATGGAGACGCGGTCGATGCCCAGTTGACCTTCCCAGTTGCCTTGGGTGTACCTGACGGCTACTGTGCGACCGTTTGGCTGATAGGTACTGGAGCTAAACACAATGGAAGAAGACAACGTGGGTGAGTAGTTACAAAGGCCTGTGGTAAGTAGATAAAAAGCATAATTAGTATTAAATTAGCACTAGGACTGCACTGGAAAAACATAAAGCAAAAGCCTGTAAATCAATTACAGAGCAAATATCATGTAATTCAATCATGAGCTATAAAATAAAATGCATATTCATTATTTCAGTGAGAAATCTATGATCTCTGATTCCTATCATTAATAAATTCTACTTTAGTCATGACACACTGTGGGTGATGAAGAGCAGATAAGCTACAGTAAGAAATAAACTAAAACCGAATATTTTCATGGCATTTTTCAGGAGTTTGTGTGTTTAGTGCTGCAGCCACTCACAGTGCAGTGTTGAAGTAGTGAGTAATGAACGGGTGTGGAGCCGCAGCGACGGCGAAGTTGCTGCTGCCTGTATCCACCAGGATGTTCAGCTGAAAGAAAAGAGGCAAAGCTGCTTTAACAGTTGCTGTAGTTATCTGTTATCCAATCGAACTCACACAGCTCCTCCTGAGTCACACGGCAGAAAATGACATGAAGGCACAGAGGGATACATTGATAAGAAGACTCTAGGCTTTAAAAAGGAAACCAAGACATTAAAGCTGGCTTGCAAGTTTAATTAGAAAAGAAGGGAGGGCGATAGGAACAAGAAAATCCAGAGAAACAGTGCTTCTTAGGAGGGAATAAAAAGGTGAATTACAGAAGAAACACTGCAAAGGAAGTGGAGAGAAAAACAGCCAAACATGAGAAAACCTTACTCTTTGCTGAGGAAGTTTCATGGCCATCTGAAAGAGTCACATTAGCCATAAACCAAGAACTAAACAGTGCTGCATGTGTTTATATTATTACAAGCAATTAAAATGTGTCCTGCAATGAATTATTAACTGGAAAATTAAAAGAATAGCCACTCGCTTTTGTTGATCATCATCGTTAACTGTCACTTTTTCTCTGCAAACTATTTTTTTTTCCTCAATTTCACATGTAGACATAATTTTAATACTGGGAATGAGCGGAAATAAAAAATTATTTCAGTAGCGCTATTTTCTACAGAAACAACGATACACCCCGGACAAAATTACCCTCTAATGTGTGATCTATGCGTCGAACATGATAGCCTCTAGCTACGGACATGACTGTATGACCTATCCAGCCGTTCTGGTATGTGTCATGTGAACAGTGGGGACCAGCGAACAGCAGTTGAGATAATGTTGTCTTCCAGGCATCAAGTCAACGAGCAGGAACTAATTAGCCAGCAGACTTCTGTCACCTCCACGACTGAGCAGTGGCCGCATTAGCACCCACTAGAAAGCATTCCTCACCATGACGGGGTCGTAAACCTAATGCCCCACGACCGCCTGGCGGCTCCAGGACAAAGATGTCCATACAACGGCTCATCAGTGATGTCACATGACAGTTAATGAAAATATTAAGTGTTCATTAAGCATGCTCAGCTGCAAATACTAACTGCAATAATTGATCTGTCATCACTCCTCTGTGGTTGTCTTTGCTTTGGACAGCCGGAAATGGTTCACTTATTCCACCAAGCAAACAAGTCATTCCAAACATAAGGAAACATCTACTTTCTCATGCTTTGTTTATCAAGTCCTTTCGGCCAATCACACCTTGAGGTTTGTCTGTACTAGTTGTTCGGAAAATAAAAGTTAAAAAAATACTTCCTACTAGCCAAAATCCCACAGTCATGCTCAGGTGTGCATGAAGTCATTATGAACCAATTCTGTCGACGTGTTAATGACTGGTTCACACATCCACAGGAAGCCCCGGTTGGCCGGTCTGTGAGAGTCAGGCTTATCGGTTCCTCCTCATTGGGCTGGCTCTGGTCCCATCACCGTTACTGTGCCATCTAAAACCCCTCTGCTGCCTTGCAGATGGCAGCACTCCACTCACGCAAGGCCTGAACCAGCCAAACAGGCCAGACTGGAAATACACTGGAACCTTGTGGTGAGGAAGGAGGGTAGGGGGGTGAGCAGGGGCATTTCCTTATACCCACACCACACCTATCTTTTTCTAGTCACACTATTCTCCCCTAGCTCAGCTCCTGAGCCTCAGGCAAATCTCTGCCCCTGCTGCGGCAGCCTGCAGTTGAGCGTTCAGTGTCTAATTGGCAGTGGCTCCATGGCGGCAACGCGCATCTGCTACCTGTTTGTACCAATTAGCAGATGTGAGGCTCTCCAGCCGACACCTCAGCCTGGCTGTGCCACATGCTAACAGATGCGGCAATTAGCGGCTGATTTGAATAGTGCCTCATTTAACACCACGGCCCTGTAATCACATCATCATTTAGTTAGAATAATATTGAGAGTATGACTCAATAGTATTGAGTTACAGGACATTTTGGCATCACATAACCAATCTGAACCAAAGTGGACTGAGCCCTACTGGCATGAATAACTGATGTAAAGGTTTCACTGTAGTTATGCAGAGAAAACAGAGGAGTGTAACAGCAGGGATATCAGAGGAGGAATATCAAGAGGTGCTGGAACTATTTACTCTGTCTGTGCTGTATATTACAGTCCCAACTATTCCCCAGCCTTTGAAGAAGTTATAACTAACAACCCTGCCCATGTTCTGCCTCTCCACATCCCACATCTCCAGTATTCATAGACTAGAAATCCAGTAAATTACACTTTGAGATATCACACCCAAACATACACTGCTAAATACTTTGCTCAAAAGTCTCATTGATGATATCTGTTCATGAAATAACTCATTCACATCAGTGTTTACTTCCTCTTGAGTTTCCTCAGGCTGTGTGGACGGCAAGTCACATGACACTAAACAGTTTTTTTTTCCCACAGGCGCCATTCTGACATTGCAGGAAACCAGGGGGACGAGTGCCCATTCATGTCAGGTGGTTTCTGGTACCACTAGAATGGCTCACCTGGACGCTGATTGAAACTGATTCATTGCTGTTATTGTGACTCTTAATTACAGTTAAATCGCAAATGTATGAGCGTTAAAATGACAGCACTTTAAGAGCGGAACTTCACTGTTTCTGAACTAGAATCGCAACGAGTAATCGATTAAAGTAACTCTACGGTTGTTGATTAAAGCAGTTATAATTAAGTGTTATATTTCCTGCCTTCAAAGCCATAAGTAAACAGTAGTTTCAAGGTGGACATGCTCAGCCATGCTTACTTTGCTCGTGACTTTGCTCATGATGTGTGCTGCAGCATATAAAAAAAACACTATATGGACAACATATTTAATTCTTTTCCCCACCAGACAGGAGCCTTTAATCAATTAGAGGTCAAATATTAAATTAATTGCCAGCTATTCTCATAATCGATTATTCTGTTTGAGTAATTTTTTAAAAAGTATTGGTTTATATACTCCCCTGCATCAGTACCCTGAATATATTTAGGTTGTGGGCATTTGAGAACGTCATCTTGGGCTTTGGGAAACACTGTTAAACATTTTTCTTTTTACCATTTTCATTTTCATTTACATTTAATCGATTATTGGAGAAACTAATCAAGAGACTAGTTGGCAATGAAATTAATCATTAGTTGCAACCCTGTTTTAAACTGGACATTGAACCCATATATGAGGTATAAGATGGTATACGTAATAATTGTGATTTATAGTATCTACCCAGTATTAACCCTGAAAGAGTCCGATGATAATACAGTAAATCTGTTGTCATTAATATACATGCTAACAGTTTATGCCTAGTTTAGTGCACTGCTTGCTCTCAATACAGCCTGAAGAGGATCTACAGGAATAAAATACTGCTTTAAATAAATTCTAGTCTGAACTAACATTAAATATGGTTAATTTTCTCCTTTGAGCAACAGCTTAACCGGTGATGTTCCATTAGGACAGAAGATGTAAAGCATATTTTCCTGAAGCACAACTTTCAACTCATTGTAAAGTGTGTGGAGTGACAAGTGACTGCCACGTTATCCTCTCAGAGGTTGACACAGGGCAGCGACACGGCAGGCAGCACTGATAAGCCTCCATGAGCCTGAGAAACTGAGCTGTGCCACCCAGGAGTCTTAAAAGCTCTGATCTGTTTAACTTGAGAAGCCCAGGGGCAACAGGTCAACTTACTAATGAGATAATTCACCTTTTGCTTTAAGCTCCATGTCAAACACATCTACTTACAACGCAAAGGCGAATCGTCGCCGCCCTTAAAGCCTCATGTATTTTTAATAGTGGCGGGGGAATCCCTCATCCAACTCATCCAGATTTAGTCCTCCTTAATCATTAATGTTGTCTTGTTAGGCCCTTTACATAACAAGCAGTATAAAATGCTGGCAATAAATGACACCAGCAGGCATATTTCTATGCAACCAAAAGAAAATGAGGAGCGAATATGCCTGGAGCAGGGCTAGTGCTGTTATGTACTAGTCTGGGGCTGCTCTTTGCTCCCTGGGAGCCTCGTAATCCCTGTCAGCTGCCTGGTAAGAAACACTGGTCCTCACAGGCAGCATCATGTGAGTGCATGTGAGTGTGGGGAGGTTTAGTCTACCTAAAGACTCCGAGGCTGTAAAGGCGGCTGCAGCACCCCACAGCTATGATACTGTCCTTCCATTGATGGTCCCAGGCAGCCCTAATAAACAGCTGACTATATTTGATAAGGATAGTCTGGTAACAGGTCCACACGGTGCTCTTTATCTGCTAGAAGGCATGGGCGAAGTAAGCAATGAACGCCATGACTGAGCATTTTCCAAATCGAAACTGCAGTGTACCAATGAAAACACGGATTTTAAACTTTCAGGGTGGTACTCCAATATTACAACTCGCCATTGTGTAGTGTAGATTAGCTTTACAGTGTGTGTAGGTGAGCTGGTGTGCTGAGCTGCAGCGAGTGTGTAAGGGTGGGTGGAGAAAGAGAGAGAGAGGCAGGATCTGGATATTACAAAGGAAGTTTAGAGCTACACCTGAGCCATTCTGATGCAGGAAAGGTTTACAGCTCATAAATATGTAACTTCAATACACAGAGATGAGCTTTTAGGGGTTTATCTGCTATGTTATGCTCATTTTCCACGATCCCAGTCGGGGTAACTTCAAACCTGGGTTATATTTTAAATACCAAATTTGGCATAGATAGCAGCCGAGGCCCCGGGGGTAAAACAAACACACCCAGCCCACCTTGACACGCAAATGAAAGCCTGTTCAGACGCACAGCAAACACACCACAACTGCCATCAGGGGCTGAGCATCTCTAGGTTTAAGTTTCATTTTGAATAATTTGGGTAGGGGGACATTTCTGAGCATCAAACCCTTAATTTCCTGCATCCTGGTGATTTTTTTAAGGGATAAGTACCAATTTGAGCCTTTTGCTTTATCAATTTATGTAAAAATAAGGACAAATTCAGTTACAGCGAGTAAAAGTTATAGTGCTGTTGTGTTTTTATTGGGGTATGTGTTGTAAATATTGAGAAAAATAGAAAAGAAAGTGTTGGATTTAGGCCTAATATTTCTGAAAACACCTGACTATGAGCCAGGTTAAACAAAACAGCAGTTACAAAGTCACACACAGTAAGTGTAAGGCATGTAGTACCTTTTGCCCAGGAGTGCCAATGGACATTTCTATGTAGTAGCCTCTTCCAGAGTCCCCCTGTAAGTTGTTGACCATGTCCAGAAAGTTGACAGTCCCGGACGGATCAGAGGCCAGAGAGAGGCCGTTGCCATCAGACGTTAGAGCCACCCTCCGGAGAGGAGCCAAATCCACATCCGAGGAGAAGTTGTACTTTCCTGGATATATCTTCAGCGGTATGGAAAAGTAACACTCGCACACGCCGAGGCACAAACTGAAAGCAAACGCCCAAATCGAAGCAGCAGCCATGGTGGTGTTTAGTTTTAGAGATAACTGGCAAAGTCTCCGAGAAGACCCTGGCTCACAAGTTGTTGCTCCTTAACTTTTCTCGTTGGCCATCATGGAGACGCCTGAGCTGCGGTGACCGCCATCATGGAAACGCTACCTCTCCTCCGTCAAACGCAAACTGAACATACTGACATGCCAACACAGTCGGAGTAAAGCTGAAAGTGTCCCTACTTCGTGTATTAATACACATATTTCGCCTCCATCCACTCCTTCTCCAACGGCGTCGAGTTAGCCGAAGTACAAGACGCGACTTCCCGTTGTTACTTTCACAATAAATCAAGCGGTTATAGTTTCTGTTCATAAATCCGTTTATAAAAATAATTAGAACAATAATAAAATTTTAATACAATCCAAGTGTCTTCATCTCAAATGCATGCTACGTTTGGTTTTATTATTGTCGTTTCCAATCAAAACGAATCTAATCGTCTTTGTTTTATTTTGAAGGCAGAGTGGCCTAACCGTTGATCCTATTTTAACGGAAGGACAGAAATTCCTCATTGCTTCACGGTTTGTGTGAAACAAAAGTGAAAATCCAACTTTATATCCATTTTCCAGAGGCTGTTTTTCGTCTTGTAATAGCAGTCTGATAATTAATTAATTTTAATTTATTTTATTTTATTTTTTCAAATTACAAGAAATCATTCTATGTGCAAAAAACCACAGACTCCTTATCAATTTAGAAGTTAGGGAAAGGAGGGTAACTCAGGACAAGAACCCCACCCCACCGGTATTTCCCTTCTGACCACTCGATATAATCAGGATTCATTGCGGATGTATTTTTGGATGGCAGTGGTCTTGTTAATCTTTAAATGGCATTGTCATCATTTTACTGGTGGGAGGGAAATCAAGAGAAATATGTTTTTTTTATTTTTTGTAATAGTCTGACAGTACAAAATAAGTCTTTGTCTTTTTACAGTGAACATGAGAGTCATATGGAGAGCTATGCATTAGTTTGAACAAAAATAGTCTTTTTGTAGCATGTGACACAGAGTATTTTTAAGAAGAACACACGCTCCCATGGACACTAATGTGATTTTTTTAAAAATTCACTGCTACTGCAGGCTAAGTTTTCCTGCTGAGTGCAGATTTGACATTATTTTCATGTCAGGAATTTAAATATCAGTCATAATAAAGTGAAGTTAAAACTTTTGGCCTTAGTTCTAAAGTAGTTATCTAAGATTTCAGAGCAGCATTAAGGTCTGTATTGATCCAAATGGCTTGTGATGTAAGAGCATCACCTGGGGCTTCTTCTTCATTTAGTTTTATAATGACAAAGCAGCAATTTGTTCATTTAGGCTTACATCTTGTCTACATGTTATGTTATCTATCTATCTATCTATCTATCTATCTATCTATCTATCTATCTATCTATCTATCTATCTATCCATCCATCTATCTATCTATCTATCTATCTATCATCTATATCTATCCATCCATCTATCTATCTATCTATCTATCTATCTATCTATCTATCTATCTATCTATCTATCTATCTATCTATCTATCTATCTATCTATCTATCTATCCATCCATCCATCCATCATATCATCCATCTCCATCCATCCATCCATCCATCCATCCATCCATCCATCTATCTATCTATCTATCTATCTATCTATCTATCTATCTATCTATCTATCATCCATCTATCTATCTATCTATCCATCTCTCTATCTATCTCTCTATCTATCTATCTATCTATCTATCTATCTATCTATCTATCTATCTATCTATCTATCTATCTATCTATCTATCATCCATCCATCCATCCATCCATCCATCCATCCATCCATCCATCCATCCATCCATCCATCCATCCATCCATCTATCTATCTATCTATCTATCTATCTATCTATCTATCCATCCATCCATCCATCCATCCATCCATCCATCCATCCATCCATCCATCCATCCATCCATCTATCTATCTATCTATCTATCTATCTATCTATCCACCCACCCACCCACCCATCCATCCACCCACCCATCCATCCACCCATCCACCCATCCACCCATCCACCCATCCATCCGACCATCCATCCACCCATCCATCCACCCATCCATCCGACCATCCATCCACCCATCCATCCGACCATCCATCCACCCATCCATCCACCCATCCATCCGACCATCCATCCACCCATCCATCCACCCATCCATCCGACCATCCATCCACCCATCCATCCATCCATCCATCCACCCATTAAAATATGTGAAGGGTCATTCAGTTGCATTTTATTCATAACACACCACTTGTGAATGAACAACTTGACAGTATTGACGTGCATACGCGTGTTATTATGATATAAACAGCTACATGCTACTTCCTAATAAAGGGTTTTACACGTCAGCGATCACTTCTCAGTTCAACTTCCGGTCAATTAAACGTCCACTACAACATGAGCAATACCTGATCTTGTACGGATCATGCATGTAGAAAAGACACTACACTTAATTTTCCCAAGTCAGAAACGTTTCTTTGTTCGTCGCATGTTTCAGCCGAGACAATCTCATTTGCCGCATTGATAGCGTAGAGAAAAAAAAGAGGAAGAAGATCCCAGTGGTGAGGCAAGATCAATGTCACAGGCCTTCTCCATGCTGCCTGAGTCACACAGAGACAACCACTGTCTCCAGCTGCATTCCTCATGAGTCCACGGTTGCACTGTCACATGTTCACCCCCCCTCTGTCTCTCCTGCTCTCTTTCATTGAAGACAATCACAAAAACCTGAATAATGTGGGGAGAGACCGCTACGCCACAAAAATTCATCTTTCCAGTGTTTTGCTTGTCATGCACTGGGTCTTGTGAATGGCCCATTTAAGCACAATTCCTGTTTCTTCTTCCCAGCGATCTTGAGACACTTCCTTAGCCCGAGAGTATAAAAACAGGGGGGAGCTCTGAATGCATGGTTGGCTTGTCTGTTACTAACCCTGAAATGCTGTGTGTCCGGCCGCCAATCATGTGTGTAATGCATCCATGGATTAAGAGGCTTCTCTGCTTTTTCCGGCCTTTGACCTTATTTTTAGGCCCCAATAAAAACCTCATGAATGCAGGAAGTAGAGGCTTGCACAGCTGTTAAGTAAAGCTGATTATGACATATACTCACTATTATAAAGTGTTATGGTTATCAATTAAATGTTTTTTACCAGGTAAGTCATACTGATTAGATTGATTATCCAAATTTAATTTAAAAGTAACTTAATTGCAGCTTTCAGTTTGAATGCAAATATTGTCACAATCGCCCCTGATGACTTTGCTTTACACTTTATTATTGTGTCTGTCTTGTATCTGTTGATTCAGTAGGTTTAATCTGACCATGCAGCTGCTTCCTGCAGCTCCACCGTTGGCCACAGCGAGGTGCTCCACACCATTCATCCGCCTTTAATCCAATCTGAGGGAGCTGTAGCATCTGTGGATGAGCAAATTAGGCAGCTTAGGGGAGCCAGTGGTCCTGCATTTGGCATTGCAAAGCTCCTTTACTGGGACATCGGTACTTAATCCTCACAGCTCTGATCATTACAGCTGATGAGAGGAGGACACCGCCACGCCGCATTGTCTCATACGTGCACCCACTCCTCCAGAAAACAACACACATCTCCGCCTAAACACAGATCCTGGACTTTAAAATTTGGCTTTTTGGTTGCTAATTACTACATTAGATTGTAACTAATTTCCAGTAATTAAACACCAGCAGTGTAGGATGATTTAGAAGCCACTACCTGGTGCAACATCTGTTTATCTTTTAATGAAGAAATAAGAACATCATGTCAGCTAAATAACACGATATCTTTCCCTATTATAATTTTCTGTTGTGTATGTGGTAAATTCACAGTGTATCTTTATTTTTGGATCATTTATTCATGATTTCTAAACTGTTACAATAGTGAAAGTCCATCACCCATTTCCTAAACTTAATATTTAAATGTGTTATTTTGTCAGACCAGCAGTCCACAGGCCAACGATATCTCAGTTTCCAATTATGTAAAACAGACTAAATCAGTAATTGCTAACATTTGACTTTGCTGGAACCGGAGACTAGTTTCTATTTTTGCTTGATAACTGACGAGAGCATCAAAACTGTTGGCAGTTCATCCTCTATTCGACTGACTCAGTGACTGACTAATGTCTTTTTTTTTTATTGTGATGAAAAGAGAATGAGTAATCAAAGGGCACGAAAAAGACCTTAGAGAAAGACAACGAAAAATTAAAATAAAGGGTTATTTGAAACAATGTTGTGTCCAGGCAACCATACAACCATACAATTAACAGGAATAGGAATAGAACAAGCCACAACTTGTCTTTCTTATGCTTTGGATTTTATACAAATTAACCAAACAAGATACAGTGCAGTTGACTAAATGTGCTTAAAAACATCCTTAAAATTTACATTTTACATTACAGTACACGGCCTTGCAATTAAGAATACGTTTATTCCAACATCATCTAGACTGATCACAGAAGTAAATATTGTTATGGAGTCTTGAATTAGCCGTATTGCCTTTTCAGTGACCCCCGGGCCGCTCTCACCCTTTTTCAGCATCACACAGGCCTGTGATAATCAGGCCCACAGACAGCCCAATCACTGTAAGTCTATAATGCTGATCAGGGATTTGCTGAATCTGCGAGCATTTTGGATGCAGCGTAATTACAGCGCAGACATGATGGAGCTGGATGAGCGCTAAATGGGGATCACAGTGGGGCAGATCATAATGATCGGGCGCGTCCACATGTTTCTGAGGCAAATCTCATTTTTGGTATCCAATCTACCATACTGTTTTATTAGCACAATGCCTGGGGTCAATTAGCTTTTAGTTCACTGCATTCTAATAATTAAATCGATATAATGTAGCTGGCTTTAATAATTAATTTAGACTGAGATGAAAAGGGGGGTTTTACGCTTTTGCATTTTCAAGGAGATCTCTTGTTTATTCTGTTTTTGCGCTTCCTCTCGGCGCAGCACAGATTGACATATAGTTAGCCTGTTCTTCATAACAAGCTACTTGGCTGTCTCTCCCTCTGCCAAAACTGTCAACCCCCTAACAAGGTGTACATATTCACAGCTGCTGCTGCAGGAGAGGAGCCCAAATGAGCAGAGTCTGGGTAAGATGAGAGGGACAAGCCAGACAACAGGTGCATAGATACATCACGGCTTATTCACTGCTACCACACTGTATGTTTCCAGCCATATAAAAGACAGCTGGGTTTGATTTATTTAGTTTTTTTTTAGATCAATTACTTGTAACTGTATGGCAACTCTCACTGCTCAGACAGGCGGGAGTATGACTCAGGGTGTCTCATCCCAGTCTCACAGGCTATTCACACTTACTCTTCCCCCCGTGGTGGTAGTGTTGCATCTCTGCAGTGTATCTGTATCTGTTTGTTCATTCATATGAAAAGCATTAGTGACACGTAGATGAGTAATAGAGGCTAGTGTCTAAACAGGCCGCGGTGGGAGTCAGAAACCCTGCCACCCTTCTGCTCCTCGCCTCAAGGCACTATTCATACCCTCACCAAGCTCCCTAGTTGCTCTAACACTTACATACACATACATATGCCTTCTGTGTTTGCTCAAATACCACCAGGATCCCACCTGACGCGCCGGGTGCCACAGAGCAGATGCTGCCGTAGTTGTGGGCAGGAGAGCTGTGGTAGGCTGTGGACGTCCTCATTACTGAGATGCTGTTAGGCACCGCTCCCTGGTGGGATCTGTTTAATGAAGTGGTTCTTATAATCATTCACTCCAAGACCCACATGAAACCTGTAAAAAAAAGAGAAAAACAGCCTGTAAAATTTCATCTGAATCCACTCAGAGCTGCACTCACTTTCAGATGAGTGGGGTTTAGACGTACGTGTTTACCTGTGAATAGAAATTAATGAAGCAACAGATTTTATTGACTTTCATGCACAAAACTAAACAAACTTCCAAACCAGAGCTGAGAAAATGAGAAAGAGTTTTCAGATTTTTGCTTCGACTTTGCTGTGAGAATCCTGACATATTATGGCCTGGCGGTGTTAATTGTAGAGCAGACAGATGGAGCAGGTGTGTGTGTGTGTATACTGTATGTGTCACACTCCCCCTGTGACTTCCAGAGGTTATAACAGGTGCAACACCTGGAGTTTGTTTCCTCATTAGGATGGGCATCTCCAAGGTGATACCCAATTAGAAAAGCTGAACCTGGCTCTTAGGACTCATGAGTGGATAGAGATCAGATACATCTCATCTCTCACCAGCAAATTGCTTTCACAAATACACCACATTTGTGATGCTCATTGCAGAGGCAAGCCTGCTGCATTTCTCTCATTTCCTTATACAGACAAGCACATTTTCTCACACTCTGCCATGTATCTTGTCTCCCACAGCAGGCTGAACAGACATTTCACTCTGAGAGAATATTATCATGAAGGCTGGTGCACCAACTCACCTTGCGGTGTGGTATTGAGTCTCCTTTGCGCTTGACTGTGTCCCTCTGTTCTTACAGCTATCTATCAGTTTCATAGCATGCAATCTGCATCCTTCCAGCCTCCCACCACCCGCCCACCAGTGCTGTATCTGTTGTGTTCTGCGTGCACAGACACCGTGCACATGAGCGCATTGTGTTTCTGCAGAAGTGCGTTCATGTTTCCCAGCCTCCCCCCCACCAACTGCATATAAAAAGAGAGAGGGGAGCTCCTGGGCAGAGAACACCCACCGCAGAACTGCCCTGGCAAGGGTAGGAGAGTGTGGAGGGTGCTTGCCCCCTGGCTAGATGCTGCTCATAAAAGAGGGGGGATAAGGGCAGTGAGGGTGGCGGTGTGGTTGCAGGAAGGACTGAACGAAGGCAGGCGGGGAGGAGGTTGGAAGGCGTGAGGGGAGGGGGCTTCTTCATACATTTTTATGACCACATAGATAAGGTCAGTATTGTGCCATCGTTACTAGGCAACATTGCGACCCTGAGTTGGATTGAGTTGTGAAGCTGAGAAGTCAGATATTCTTATTACAACAGCCCCGCTTCGGTTCTGTTGTGTGCATTTGTTAACAAGCAGCCTGTCTCCGTGTGCCGCTCTCAGAGTCAAGGCTGAAGGACCGCTTTAACTGGACGATTAACTGAGGCACTGAAATAATTAGAAGGCCATTGATTGGGTTATTACATTGTTACAGCCATGTTGGTGATATACTGATATCTGTGCCCACTCAGATATGTGATGATGGTAATGGTGATGAAAAATGACGATGGGGTGTTTGATTATATATTTTTAATGATCCAGTTCATGTGGGGATACACTAGACTGTGGGTGTATTGATTTTTCCAGTTTTCAAGCAGAGAATGGAGGAGATGGAGACCAGGCGCATATGCAGCCGGAGTACAAATCACCAAAACCCACCCTATTCTCTCCCTCCCTTTACTTACACTCTCCACCTTCGCCGCCTTCCCTCTCCACCGCTCCTTTCTCTGTCCCCTCTTTTCCATCACCCTCTCAGCTCTCCATCCTCACTTCCTTATTTCTGCCACTCCTCCAGCAGCTTTTCATTACGTTTTTTTTTTCTTACCCCTCCTCTCTCTCTCCTCCTTGTGCTTGCTCTCCTGCCTCTCCCACTCTCTCCTCCCATTTCTGTCCCCTTCAGCGTCCTAGTTTAGCACGTCAAGGTTGGCTACAGATATGCTCCTCTGTGCCTTGGGGCTAACCAATGGGAAACTGGCTTGGGTTGCTGTAGCAGGCTGGGGTGTTGGTATCATGAATTGAGAGGGAGATGGGAAAAAGGTTACTGTAGTGCATGTGCCGTGGTCCGTTCAGCAGAGTGGAATTGGAGTCATATAGCCACGGTGGCCCTGAAACGCCGCAGGGTTAACAGCACATGCCTGGAATAATACCCGAATCCTGTGATCAGAATGTTTAAGCAACAAAAAAGCATCACACTTTGGCTCATTTTCCAACATTGCACTTGGCTGGTAGACTTCAGTAACTTCGCAAGTCGCTATGGCAACAGCAAAAGCGTCCCAGCAAGTTCATCACTTTTTTGAGTCCCCCTGGAAACATTTCTGTGCTACTTTCTGCTCATGTTTTCTCACTATGCAGCATTTCCTATTCCTATTTGTGTGCATGCGTTGTCAAATTAGTAAGGATGTTCTCCGAGTTTTGCATGTGTTCTGTCTATTTGCCTGTGTTTTCATAAGCTGCAGTGTGTTGGGCTCTCAGGGCCACCATACTTAGAGGTTGCAACACAGAAATGACTTTCTCCTGTCATATCTACTAGGTTATTTAAATTAGGATCTGAGTTACAGTTGGTGAAATGAAAGGAACAATTCAACCTTTTGGAAGAAAAGGCTCATTACCACTACCTCATGTTTGTCCATTAAATATTCAGCCAATGCCTTAATCCAGAGCATGACTGAAGAAAAACAGTAGATTGTCTCTGCTCATGGGTAAAAAATACACTTGTTAGCGCCTCAAAATCTTAGCATTAGGACAGAATTTGTTTAACCCGTACAGTAATAAAGTGAGTGGTGAGTTTTAGAGGTGTTGGTATGTGAATTATGTGACCTCTGGACAGAGTCAGGTTATCTATGGCACCTAGTTTCAAGCCTTTGTTCCAATCAAACTGGTTATACACCAGTCAGCCACAACAGTATGACAACTGACAGGTGAAGTAAATAACATTGATCATATTGGTACTATGTGGTGTTCTGATGGAAAACCTTGGATTTTAACATCCATGTTGATGAGACTTAGACACCCAAATAAACATTGTCCCACAACAAGCACAATCCCTCATGCAAATGGAAATCCCAAATGTCACTGGCCTACCCCTGCAGGAAAATGCACCCCACCACATGGAAACAACATCAAACAATTAGGAACATGTTGATTTGACCTCCAAACTTCCTACACTCCATTGTGATCAAGCATCAACAGAATGCAGTGGAACAAGTTGGATTGACAGAGGCCCCACTGCACAAGCCAGAGTATCCAAAGGATCCAGTGCCAACATCCTGGTTCCAGACCCCATAGGACACCCTGAGAGGTCCTCTTGTCCATGTCCAATGGTTCAGAGCATTTTTGAGAACATAAGGGGGACCAACCTAATATTAGGCAGGTGGTCATAATGTTATGCCTGATTGGTGTATGTACAAGAGCAGATATTTTTGTCTCACTCTTAAAAAAAGAATTGATTTCCAATTTATTTCCTCAAATGAAGAACTACTTAAATCATGACATGCACCCATCTATCTATTAGCTATATCTGTTTTAGCCTGTGGAGGGTTGAGTCCATCCCAGCTAGCAACGGGCAAGAGGCAAATTACAACCATTAAAGCTCACGTTTACACTTAAGGCCAATTCAGAATCACCAGAATAATCTACCATGCATGATTTTGGAACTGTAAATAGAAACCAGGACACATGGAAGAGGCACATAGAGAAGATGCAACCACCACACAGGAAGGCCCCGCCCAACCAGCAGGGTAAAACGTTGAACCTTCTAGCTTTGAGGCAACAATGCTAACCACTGTAACACTATGATGCTCTAAATCAGGACTTTAAAAATGCGATAAAAATACCCGATCCGTGTTCCTGCATATGAAATCAACTTAAAAAGCTATTCAGAAAGTTTTGCCTGTGCCTACAATGCTTGCTTAATGTGGGTGGTCCCCTCAAAAAGGTAATCAAACTTCTCACCCTTCCTTCTTTGCCCTTTCCACTGACCTCCACAGACATATATGCCATCTTATATGCCCTTTTATTGTGTCGACCTCTCAAACCCTGATGCCTTTGTCACAGTTGGCACATTCCCAACGTCTAGCAGCCCTAATTTAAAGAGTGTGCATGTGTCCAAATGCTGATTGACCTGCAGGTGTCTTTTCATCCCAAGGGGACCAGTGGAGCGTAAGAGTACACCACCCTGAACTCTGTTTAGGAGCCACATCACTCTGGCCCTGGCAACATGTAACCTTATACACACTTGTATCAGGAGCCACGAGCGCAGCTTGTCTCTTATCAATGTCATTGTCTTAGCAAACAAAGGGGATCATTATACCGGTGCTGAGAATGTTTCTATTCTGAGTTAATGGGTCGCATAGTGTAAAGGCAACCTGATCCTCCTCAGGGTGACGAAGGAGCGAGCCGAGGGCTGACATTTTGCTGATGATAGGCCAGTCTGTGTTTTGTTGTAAGAGACACTGGGCTTCACAGGAGTTGTCAAAACAAGAGGCCCCATCCTGAGGGATTACCCAGCCTGTCTGCACACACGCCAGGGACAGAGTCGGCCACAGGGACAGGGAGGATGTGTGTGTGTGTGGAAGACATATCTGAAGGAGGATGTTCTGTATCGTCCAATTAATGTTAATATTTTGGATTGACAATAGTGAGACTACATGTGGAACTGACCAAAGCGAGTTCTTTAATTTAGAAAGTGGAAGACAAACTAGGCTTGATTCAGCTTATGATGTAATTACTATGAGCACTGAAGCGCACTGTGTGTTGTTACCCGCCTGATGTCAGTTCATTACGTTGGCTAAAGGATATCACATAATAAAGAGCATGGTGTGGTGGTAGCAGTGTTTCAAGCATTTACTTTAGTCCTATTTTTCTGCTCTGCCAATTTAAGCAATAATTGCTTTTAGAACTATTTATCTAGAATGTCTGTTACTGGTATTAACAGACTATAGAAAAGCATTGTTGGGCTTTTTTCAACTTTCTAAAACTTCAATTTGAAATGATCTCAGGTGCTTGTCTTTGAGCTAAATTGACAGCAAACACAAAATAGAAGTCAAGAAAGAAATTCCTGCAGTTGTTGGAAATTCATTCACAATCTTTATGCAGATGATGCTACTATGTTAAGTTTATGCTTTTTTTTGCAATTGCTGATATTTTCAGGAGTGTATTTATGGACATGGATATGATTTTTACATTAATAAGATAATGCAGAGAGGCAGTGAGTCCCAAAATGTGGCGAGTGAGACAAAGAAGGGTATCACAAGGTGGTTTCAAGACATCAAAATACATTTTAAAATAATTTGAAATAGCATGTTTTAGTCATAATTGCTCAAAAAGTTAGAATAGTTGTTAATAACTACTCATTAAACACACATGCAGCCATCACCCGAGACTTCTTCTCCTATATACTGCGTGTTAACTCAGTACTAAAGTTTATACATGGAGATTACTTTTAAATTGTGCACCTGATCCTGATGTAACATTTAAGGTAGCACTGGATAATTACAGCTCTGAACTTTAATACGGCCTGAAAACTTGATAAAATCTCAATGTTATGACTTCAGTCTATTGCTTCATAGTGATTTTCAGCTTCTTTTCAATTCAAAGTTGCTCTAAAATCCTCATCTGCTTCCATTTGTCTGCATCTTCCTCTTTCCTTTACCATCAATTTTTTAAAACAAGTTAATTATACAATCATGTATGTTTCTTTGATTCATAAACATGCCATATTATATACTGTGGAAATTCATCTATAGACATCAGTAACCTTCATACAGAATTATTTACCAACTAAGACAACTCACATTATGATTCTTACTATGTGTGGGATAAATTATAATAACATGACTTCCACTGGTATGACTGTAAGCACAATTCTGATTACTATCTTTGAATCTAATTTTAACATCCACGATGAAGTTGGCAGTAAGATACCAAGCGCCAACACATCCCATGCCAGTGTGAGTATTACAGTCAGAGGAGTCACGACCTTGGCTGTGCAGCGCTGGTGAATCGTCTCATATGTGCTCCACTTCTTCCCTCGCATCCACATGCAGATATGGTGGCGAACGCAAACACACCCACAGCCAGACATGCATGCGTGGTCACACAGCGAGGCCGAGGCTGTCTGCAGCCGCCCAGGGGCCTCATTGTCACATTCGCTTACCACTGTTTAGGCATCATGCTGGGGGGCTAAAGCCAACTCCTCCTTTTCCCTCCCCCTACCCACGCAGAAAACTCAAACCCCAACAAAAACCCACTCTGTCCATGTTCAAAATACGTCTGTGGAGAAAGTATATGGTGTTATATGGTTATCATATTTACATGTTTTTCCATATATCAGGCAGTTGTGTTTGCACGTCCCTACACACTGGAAGTAATTCTATTATTTTATTATTATACTTGATTACACTTGTTTCTTATTTGACTCATCAGACTTGCAACATTTTTTTAAATCTATATGTTGCTATTTACTGTTATGCACTAAAACACAAGTCAGATTCCTCGTATGTGAAAACCTGCTTGGCAATAAAGCATATTCTGATTCTGATATCTAACTAACTGTCGTAACCATTATGACACGTTTGCATATTGTCATGTTGGTTCACAGCTGATGCCAAATGCATTATAAACAAGTTATGCAAAACTTTAAATCAAAATTTTCAATTGATGTGATTCAGTTACACAGTGAATGTTTCTAATAATGCTGTTTTACTGTAAAAGCTCCTCCACCCTCCACCAAACTGATGATTTTCATATTGATATTTCATTTATTTCAGACATGACACATTATCATAAAGGAAAAGAGAAAAATTAATACACAATACAAAAACAAACAAACCAAATCCAAAACCTAAAATAGTGTCTGAAAATGAGGAGGATGAAGTTTAACCTATTAACACCTGTCTCCTGTTTCCAGAACAATCTACTTTTACACATTATTATATTTTTCAAGCAATCTTTTTCAAATTGTTTTTAAAGTTGCATTCATTTTGACACCATCACCCAGATTATTCCATTCGTTTACCCCACATATTGATAAACACCGACTCTTCTTAGTGGTACGAGCGAATGGCTTTTTAAATTGAAAAATTCTTCTTAATTCATAATTTGCAGTATCACTTCTGAACAGTTGTTATCAGGGAGTTGGTCGTTGCTTGCTTTGAACATTATTTGCGAAGCTCTGCACCGATCAGGCGTAACATCATGACCACCTGCCTAATATTGTGTTGGTCCCCTTATGTGCTCCAAAATGCTCTGAACCACTGGACATGGACAAGAGGACCTCTCAGGGTGTCCTATGGGGTCTGGAACTAGGAAGTTGGCACTGGATCCTTTGGGTACTCTGGCTTGTGCAGTGGGGCCTCTGTCAATCAAACTCGTTCCACTGCATCCTGTTGATGCTTGATCAGAATGGGTGTAGGAAGTTTGGAGGTCAAATCAACATGGGTCATTGTCATGTTCCTCACCATGTACGAATGTTAAAATCCAAGGTTTTCCATCAGAACACCACATAGTACCAATATGATCAGTGTTATTCACTTCACCTGTCAGTGGTCGTAATGTTGTGGCTGATCATTGTTTACTGAATAGCTACGATCTTCAGCATGTAAAAACTATTTGTATTAGCCCTTTAAAGACAGCCACATTGGTTTTACAGCTAGAAAACATGTGCGTCTCCTCTACAGGCCTCAGTGTAACCTATTAGGGTTTACCAGCGAATACCTCAGCCCACTGGCCACAAGGTCAGGGCTCTTGGCTTCATAGTGAAAATCAAGGTATTGTCTTTCACATCACAAGTAGCCGGTTCAGTTGTACAGCTGTTCGCCTGGTGTAAGTGATAAACACCAGCACCTGTTCTCCATAAGGCCACCAGCAGAAACATTTGATCTCCATGCATCTCCACCGTCAGCTGAATGTGATCTTTCTATCGGCAGAACTACATCAGAGATTTCTCTTTCTGTATCTATGATGCCAAAACTGTGAGTTTTTTTTGTTCTTGTTATTTATTATGTCTCGGGGATCCCTGTACGTGTATTAGATTGCACCTTTGCGCATGTGGTATTAAAAGCTTCCCTTGCAGCTTTCCTATTTTTAAAAACAGAGGAGAGGGAGGCAATTATTTTTTAATTATGGTTTTTAAAGTGAAAGGGTGATTAACCTGTGCTAACCAAATATTAGAGTCTATATAGGGATCAAACATGGCTTATAAAGTGCTGTAATTATTAAAAGCAATATAATAATACTGTATACTATATCTTGAGGATGATAAAGCCTCTATACTTTGCTCAAATGGACATGAAACATGTCATTCGGCCGTTGTAAGGTCATTTGGTCAGTGTTGATGTTACTCTGTGTTTGTTTGCTGTCAAACACAGACTGTGAAACTGTGCTTATACTGGGAATCTCCCACGTATGGAGTGTGTGTACAGCGGTGTGAGGGTGTATATACTGTACACACAACACATAGCCCTGTCGCAAATGTTACCCTGGCCTATGTGCCGGGGCGTAACGCTCCCCTTACCTGCTTCAATGACACAAAGCATTAGTTTTCACATCCCCGTGCAAACACATTTAACCTTTTTATGTTTGCATTACTCTATTTATTCCATTTCTTCTCCCAAATTTTTAATTTTGGCTTCTCATAAAATCCTGTTTGCTGAGCTAGATTACACCAATGCTTCATTTCCCCTAAAATGTCAGATGGCACCCTCTAATGCCACCGATCCTTCCCTCAATCCCTTGAACCTACAGTCAGATCTCTCTTTTTTCACTCCCTGTTTGGGGATTGTTTGTCTTTGCAGGTTGTGAATGTCACCAAAAAAAAACTTCTTTCTTTGACATCGCTGAAGGCTTGACCAAGGAAAACTATGTGCACTTTTGGTCTGTTTGATCACCTGTGTGGCTTTGCCTTTGGCATCACACACACACACACGTAGTCCTTGAACTTTACAGAGAAAGTAAAAGAAGACAGAGGTGCCCCTGAGCGAAGCGTGTTAGCTGCCTACTATCACTTCCCCCTTGCACAAATTCTTATTGTAAGAGGAAGATGAAGACATTGTCATGTAAAGCACAGTATTTAACCAAATACAAGTGCAACGTGGCGACGCTGAGACTGACATTGTGCACCTTGAAAAGAAAGACAAAGCTAAATTTGCAATCTGGCTTGAGTTGCAAATGATCATATCTCACAGTCTGCAGCAGCTAATGAACTAACTTGCTCATCCATGCCAAGAATTTCGAGCTGAAACACCAGCACAGTGCTCCTAATCCACTCCAAATGACAGGCAGGATCTCTGACCCACTGCCCTGATTCACCAGTGTTTTCTTCTTTGCACCACAGAGACTTAAACTTGTTTGGGTTTATCTTACAGCTTAGGCAGAAAAAAGTAAGTAACATTATCTTCTTACTCAATTAAACATATATTTCAGAGTAGCAGTAGTTAAAAAAAAAGCAGACGCTGGTGATGAAAGAGCAATTTCATTCAGGCAATTGTTGAATAAATCAAACGGAAGTAAGAAAAAGAAAAAATACCAGGAGAGTCATTTGAACCATTTTGAGACAGGCGAGAACAGTGTGTTCTGGTAGAGACTTCAGCAAATGCAGAGCAGTGTTCTTGTTTATCTGCTGCACTGGAGCGAACGCTGAGAGAAACAGGCAGACAAGTGGGCAGACAGTGTAGACAAGCACGCTGTGAGGAGACTGGACAACAGGAGAATGCACTGATCAAAGCACCTGCACTGAGAACTATGAAAAGGTACAGAATCAGTCCACTATAAATGAACACTTGTTTGCTCTTTGGATGCAAAGCTATAGGACTGTGCATTTAAATAACTGCAAAAAAAATCTTCATTTTTCACATTCAGAACTGTGTGGCTCCTTCCCTCAGTTTAGATATAAGCACATAATATGAGTGTCCTGGGGTGCATTCACTTTCAGTATATCCTGTCATGTGGGATAGAGAATGAGCTGCACACTGCGCTGCTGGTTATATCACACTCACTGTAACCCTGGCTCTGTGGACAGGCCCACAGGCTTCCACAGCCTACTACAGCTATACCCTTGACTTCAAGGCAGGCATTAAAATGGAGGGGTGGTGGTGGTGGTGGTGGTGATAGCGGGGTGGATTATGGGGTTGAGGGAGGCGATGGGGAGTGTGCGCGCCTTTGGGGTGAGGGGGTGGGGGTGGGGGTGGGGGGGACGCTTTATGTTAACCCCCTTTTCTCCACCCACTGACAGAGTGATGCCTTTTCTTGTCTGTTAAAAAAAAAAATCCCACTTCAATCAATTTGCAAGTGTTGCTCAATTAAAAATTAACCCCCATCCGTGCGCTTAAATGGACACAGAACGTGCGTCATTGGATGCCCTTGTAGGCTCCTATAGGAAAACTCTCCTCTGTTTTTTTTTATCCACGAGAGAGAAACACCCCACGAACATGATTCGAGCCGGATCTGGTATATAACGCTGCATCCTGAGTGCACCTGCACACCAGCAGACAGCGCTTTCCGTTTGAGCCGAGACAACTCCGTGCGTAAAAATCCTCGGTGCCTCGGCGCGTCAGGTGCAGCTCATTTCCTTAATGCAAATGCCCCGCTCGCTGCGTGCTCTCACACTCTCCCACCTTCCACTAGTATCCTGCCCTCAGGACCGACCGGTAGCCGCCTCTGCTCCTTTAAGGCAATGAGGAATTAAAGCGTCTGCAGGGGCAGGGGAGAGGGTTATTCTGTGTAATGCTCAGAGAGTCAGTGTGGCGCGATTAGAGAGCGGCAGCGGGGAAGATGCGCTTGCTCGCCTCTTGCTGGACGCACAGAGGCGATGAAGATGATCTGACTTTGGAGTCTGAGAAAAAAGCCTGTTTTTCATTCTTATACTACCACCCTCTCCCCTCTGTTTGCTTCTTTGCTCTTTTAGTTGTTTTAATTTCCTAAAAAAAAAGATTCTTCACCCCCAAGGATGATCCGTCTGACAGTGTTTTATTTAGGAAATCGGAGCTTCTGACATTTTTTTTTTCCTTCTTCAAATATTTTAGTTTATCCAGTTTTTTCCTTTCAAAGGGGGGGATTCATTATGGTTTCAGGATCCGCTCTTACCCGGCTCTGACTCAGCATCACACACACCTGGGCTTCACCCCTTCAGCATCCTTTTGAATAACAGGGAGAAGCAGCAAGACGCGGAGCAGAGGAGGAGAGTCTGAACACAGCTCTCTCTCTCCCCCCCACCCCCCAAAGACAATCACAGAGGCTCATTTATGGTCCGAGCGCAAAAAAGGCAGCTCAGAGAGGAAATCAGTGCAACGAAAAAAGTAGGAAGGAGATTTTAAAAGTAGAGACTTGGAACCGGTTTGCTTCAAGACTGTGGCAAATGTTTAACCTTACCCCAAGCGCACAGAAGAGAAACCCAGGGAGGCACCGGTCGGAGGAAGAAGAGAAAGCATAGCTTGGGGGGATTGAACGGAGCAGGGCATGTGGATATTGGCTTTTATCTTTTTCCAGAGCATCTTGAATGGTAAGTTTCACCTTCTCATCCTCTCTTTATTATTATTATTATCATTATTATTATTATTATTTATTTGTGCTCATTACCTACTGCACAAGGCAAATGACTGGTAGGCAGCTAAGTGACTGAAGAGGGAGGATGGAGGTCACCTGTGACCCACATGAAATGGATTTTATATGGTTGTCAAAAGGCTGACACCCTTGATAGAGGGAGAGGGACGGGCGAGGCATGAATTGCGTTTCAAATCCTTCAGGCTCCCCTACAAACCATTAGACACATCTCTGGCCTTCAGATAAACACCCTCAGCCAGATGAAATTTAAAAAAAAAACACAGGATAAATTATATTTGTTTGAGGCTGTGTGTAATTAATTTGTTTGATAGTGTTGATTTTGCTTCTCCAGTTTCAAGTTTTAATTGTTTTGAATTTGCATCTTATGAATCTGACTTGCATGTGTTTTTATTTTATGCCTAATGTTACTTATTCTGTCACAGCCTTGTTCCACTGTGGCCCTTAGTAATAAGTGACGTCTTTGATATAATGGACATTTGCTTTAACCCTTTCCCCCTCCGCCACAGTTAGCATATTTTTTTCCAAGTTTAAAATGGCCTAAATGGATATAAGGCATCAAGATGATCGATTCACACACATATTTTGAACACGGTGACGCATATTTGCAATTTGAACATTTGTTTTATTCAAATTATCGCATTATAACCATGCCTCTGTGAGAATGTTTGCAACATTTCCACAACCAAATCTGAATGCAGTTCCATGTTATTCACCTTTAAATGTAGTTTGAGGAGAGAAAATGAGCTCAAATAGTACAAACTGTTCTTGTAAGTGATTAAAAAATATATAATGTTTTTGACGAGACACATTCCACAAAGGTCACTTGTTTTTCAGGAAATGCAAAAGTAACTCACATGCACGAAAAAAATTAAAATACATTTTCATTTCTGGATTCAAACACCCCAGATGTGGCTGTGCGTCTTATCTGCGTTTTCTTGTACACATGTGTGACTGCATGCATGTGTACCACTGCACACATGCACGCGGCCGACGCCGTGCACGCATATTTGTGTGCTCATATAGTGTATCTATAATCAATAGTGGAAAATTGATACAGTTTATTGCATTCACTTATTGGCCAGAGTCCCTTCTACAGGGAGGGATTATGGCTGACTGGGTGTGTACGAAAACAGGCAAAGAAAAAAGGGAGAGTTGAAGAAGGAGAGGGAAGCAAAATGGAAACACGTCTGTAAGAAAACACGCCAGGGTGACAAGATTTGGTGGTTGTTCACGCATTGGAACAAAACACCGCCAACGGTTGGATGCATTCGTATCAAAGGGTCAAAAAAAAAAAAAAGCCGAATTCACAAAGCAAAAATTGGGGAAATGGGGATTTACAGGTATGAATACATTTAACCGCATCAAGGGGCTGTTATATGATATGGTGTGTCCCCAAAATGGATTTTCCCTTCTGGCCGGAATGATAAAATAAGGCTTCGAAATGGATTTTTGTTTCTGTGTCGACGCTTTTTCAGTGCTGAGGCAACCCTCAGTCGGTGCCGTTTATTGACATTGACTCCACATAAAATGGTATCTCCCTCAGCCCAGCTTGTGCTGAAACTCATAAAGGAACAATAAGGAATCCTCATTAATCATAATCATCTGACTCTGACATTAGATCAACTGCCATGCAAGATTGTGTCCGTTTATTGCATAAGGGATTATTGAGGAGGCCCGTGGCAACAACTGATAGGGATTAAGCAGCAGACAGCGTTGAGTGCAGACATTACACTTTTTGTGTTTGTCATTTGCACCGCAATGATTTTTTTTAAACCCCCCCTTTTTTTTCCATGCGTACGTTTTTATCGCTTTGCTGTTGATTTTTATTCGATTTCTCCGTCGCTGTCGAGGAGCCGAGCCGTGCGACTTTGTCCTCTGTGGCTGGATGTTTTGTTGATTATCATGAAAATGAGGTGTTCATCGGCTGAGCAGTCGTTGTTGGAATGAATGAATGACCTTGTAGATAGAAGCCAGCACAGAGATTGGATTCCAGACAATTCTTGCTGTTTCAGAGTTGGGCCTATCACGTGCTCGCTGGCCTGTCTCTATGGTAACCTCCTTAATGGGTGTCAGGGGCTGCGTCCTAAAACATTCACCCATTCACTCCTCGCTATATGGGGTAGGAAGCTATATGGTGGGTTGTCATCCGGTGGCCGTAAAACAACTATTCATGTCACTCTGAATCTGTGGTGCTGGTTGGCTAGTGTCCGGTTCCATGCTGCATGGTTGTCCGCAACTCTGGGTGTGATAATTCCTCACAAATTCTCTACAAAATGGCAGACCCGGGAAATAAAAGACTGTACGGTGAGCTGGCTGCTGTTGCAAACGGCGTTGGCCCGGAAGTACCTGACCCGGAGCTAATCGCATCCTGTTACATTAGTGCGTCCACAGGTGTGTGACCGAGGCGGCTTTTCGTTGTGTTTCCTGCTTCCCTCACTTGCATCTCTTCCTTGCGACTTAGCTCCTCCCTTAGCAGAAGATGTGAGACGCAGGACGCACCTGTGCACTCGTCTTCTTGAGGTGGCACTTGGAGATCCTCCATGATGGCAGAAGGGGAGCGATTTCCGGGTCAATAGGAGGAGAGAGAACATGAGGAATCAACATAATGAAAACCACCCCAAATAACAGCCATGTGTGCCTCACTGGCGTTTTCAGGGTTCTTTTGTCAGCTTAACGAACTGTGGAACCTATTAAAAAGGGGGGAAACAGACACACACCTGGACAATGCTCACAAATGTCACATTTTAATTGCTCTCATCATGGAAATAATTGCAATTCATTGTCCATTATCGGAAGGAGGCAAAGGACAACCTCCGTCTGCACCCTTTTGTCGTATTCCACACAGTAAAAAAGATTAAAATGGTAAATCTGACACATTCCCCAGCCAACAGGCACAATTATTTTTTGTATTCGGTTTAAGACTCTATGCTTTCTCTACTTCTTGTGCCTATCAAAGGAGAATCTATAAATTCAGTCATCAGTACAGGAGAGGAAACATTAAATATCTCTGCCTGAAAGCTGCCTCTAGGCAAAACCACAGCAAGCTAAACCGGCGTATTCAAATTCTCATTGCAAAGATATAATGAGACAAGGCTGCTGACAGAGTCCCCACGAAGACCGTGGTGATTTGTAGACATACGCGCGGCTTAACCTGGCGCTTAAAAAGGACTTATCTCGTATGTCTTCAATAAATGAACATTTACGCAGAGGTCAGGAAATCATGCAATCAAATTTTGATCTCAATTAGCCGTGACCTTTCTCGTGCTAAACACACATCCGCTGCGAAATAAGAAAGCTCTTTCGCAGCATCTAGCCCAGTGTAGCTTACAGTACAGTAAATAGCTGCCAACATCAGTTAGCCTGCCAATTTTACATGACCCCACATTATTACCAACCTGAAACACTGGATGGAAATGCTGCGGAGACCGGGGTGGATAGATAGATTGAACTTGGCTGCGAGTAGAAGGGGGGAACCGGTGTTTGCGTGGTGATAAATCTGCATGAAGGCGATGAAGGCAGTGCGCTGACGAGAGCCTCATTTGTTGGAGCTGTGAGGTGATTCTCAAGTCTCTGTAAGGATGTCCAAAGATCAGCGTCCGCCCAATGTCCGTTCACAGGCTGTGTAAAGCAGTGGAGTGAAACCTGACCAGCCTTACAGCTGCACTCACAGCCATTAGTCTGTTTACTAATTACCAATTAGGGTTTGGTTGCACAAGCGGTATCATAGCTCATGAAATTAAATTACCCCATGAAAACACGTAGCGTACAGTCAAGTGATAGATCATCTTGTGCAGCCTTATATGAATATCTAATGGGCTAAATTAAGTTTACAAACCCACTTAACTCCGACTCACTTGTGTGAGTTATAAGAGGGTTTGTTGGGTTACATTTTGAACTCTGCGCGTGATTCCAGTTGAAAGGGCTGCTAATGTTGGGTAATGGATACCCTGATGTGTGATCATAATAGATAACCCCCAGTTCATACATCCTAGCTGTATAATGAGGGCTAGTCTACTGTACCGTACCTCCTCGAGTCTGTCTAGCTCTCTAATTAGGACGAAGCTTTGGTGACTCGTGTGAGTGTGTGTGTGTGCGCGTGTGTGTGTGCTGCGTTTCACCCAATGTAAAATCTAATTACCGATCACACTGTGTCTGTCTGGATTTCACTGAATCGGAGGTGTAATTGCGCAAGCCCGCGTGTAAATGTCTCTTGCATTAAAATGTTAACGATATCATTTAGCATCTGCAGGGAAGAGCAGAAAAGCCCTCAGCACCCAGATGTAGGTGTTTGATCATGCGTGCAAAGTGAGGTTGTAGTACATCTGGCGGGGGTTTCCCTCTCAGACAGGGTTCTCAGTAGAGAGGATGTTTTTAATTCACTCAGCACCTGTCAAAGTGACATGTTGTATTACTGCGCTGCACGGCACAGGTACTGTAGCGGAGGAACGGGTGTAAAAGCTTTATTTGACAGTTTAAAACAGGCTAAGTCAAGAAAGAGGCACTTCTCTCTTGTGCGGAGGTGCTTCTATCTTGGCACAGGAGATTGTGACCTGCGACTTCCTGAATGACTATTCAACAGTCCTACAAGTCTTTACTTGACCCGCAAACAAAGAGTGTTATGTGAAGAGGAGAGGCTGACAGATGTGGTTTTTCTCAGGGCCATATTGATTATTAATAAACAAGGAGACTGACGTGCAGAAAAGATTAAAATCATGATCACAAAATTTAGAATAAGACAAATTGCCGTGTCTGTATTTATGTTTTAAATATGTTTAAGTAAAAGAGGACTTTTAGACATTTATCCTTTGTTGCTGAAAAGCTGTTACTCGTGGTGCCTTAGTATCAATAATTAGAAAATATTGGATATTGGAGGCGACAATCAGCCGACCCCTACCTGATTCTGATTTAATAAGAATCAGAAGCTTCTATTCAACTCTTGCTTGATCTACGTTTCCAACAGAGACACTGATTAACCAAAATAAGATCAGCATTAAACACAAAACTCAAAACAAATCCCTGTTGGAACCTGCAGGATCCACATTTACGCATTCAAACTCACCACCACAGAGAAGGTTTAAGATCATTGCAGGAAGTTAAAAAAGAAAATAAAGCTGTGTTGATGTCTAACAATGATAGAGACGGACAGGACAACATTGTTAAAGTCTTGGCTGGTTGGATATGGAAAATGCACCTTTTGTATAAGCTAGAAGCTATCTGGCATGCAAAACAGTTGCACAAGGTGGTTACAGCACTGTCCTGATTTTTCCCATTTTTTCTTATATGGCATATAAGAAAAAGTAGAGATCACTGCTAGAGCTGGTTGCTTAACAGCCTGACTGTGCTGAACTCAATTAGGGATCGGCTGTATGGAAACAGCTCTTTATCCGACGATGTGCAGTTTTATTGTATTGTAAGATAACATATTTTGTATCTTCAATTAAGAAGTTTTTTGTATCTTGCATTATCAGAAAGTGCTTTAAATCCGCAGCATTCTGAGCATGGGTTTCTAATCTCTAGAATGTTTCCTGAGCTTGTGTTGACATATAAAACACACGACATATAAAAGCTGTCTAAAGATCATATTAGCCCAAAATGTGTCCTATCCTGTTTGCCTGGTAGCAATCTTGTTTCTTAGAATTTGCAAGATGGATTTATTTATGTGGAAATGCGATGATTCCTTTTTTTTTTTTTTAATATTTTTTTTGGGGGGGGGAGTTTTTTTCCATTTTATTGATAGCAGAAGAGAGACGGGGTGAAAGAGGGTATAGAGTAGAGAGACATGCAGCAAAGGGTCGTGAGCTGGACTCGAACTCCCGACCACTGCTGGCAACCTGCACCCACATGATAACGCCTTAACTCGGTGAGCTATACGGCGGCCCGATGATTCCTTTTTACCATAATGTGGAAATATTATTTAATGTCATGTCTTGTCATTGACTGAACCTTTAAAAACTCATCTCTGTGTACCAAAGCTACATATATGGACACTTTTCCCATGAAAATAATCCCATCCGGCCTAAAAATGCCTTAGATGTAACTCTACACTATTGCTTCTGTTAGGAAGAATGGATCTATTAAGTACGCCCAACCCATCACTATTTGCTGCAGCTTAAGCACACCAGCTCACCAATGTCCTACAATACAAAATCAACTACAACTCTGCTCACACACTGTAAAACTGCTTGACCGATTCTAAAGAATAACGATATATAAAGCCCCACCCTTCATTGGTTCCTCAGGTCTGTTGCATATGAAACCCTAGAATTATGAATCCATGTTTTTCAGACTGTCATGACTACACTGCGGCGTCAAGGTGAAAATGCTCAGGCGTGGTGCCGAACGCTTATTTCGCTCATGACGTGTCCTCTAGCATATAAAAACACCATATGGACATGTTAATGAGGCATAAAGCTTGGGGGTCTTTGACACATCTGGCAAGTCACAAAATAATCACTTGCCACAAAGTCCTGCACTTTATAATTTAGCATAGCATGTAGCATGTAGCCCTTCATTTAGCAGAAAAGCTGCGACTGAATTAAATCTGGGCAACAATTACGCTTCTACTCAAAAAATTGCAGACAAAACTTATTAGTGCTATACACCACCTTCTATGACCACCTTCTTAATATTGTGTTGGTCCCCCTTATGTGCTCAAAAATGCTCTGAACCATTGGGCATAGACAAGAGGACCTCTCAGGGTGTCCTATGGGGTCTGGAACCGGGACGTTGGCACTGGATCCTTTGGGTACTCTGGCTTGTGCAGTGGGGCCTCTGTCAATCCAACTTGTTCCACTGCATCCTGTTGATGCTTGATCACAATGGGGTGTAGGAAGTTTGGAGGTCAAATCAACATGTTGGGCCATTGTCGTGTTCCTCAACATGTTCCTGATTGGTTGATGTTTTTTCCATGTGGTGGGGTGCATTTTCCTGAGTGACATTTGGGATTTCCATTTGCATGAGGGAGTGTGTTTGTTGTGGGACAATGTTTATTTGGGTATCTAAGTCTGATCAACACAGATGTCAAAATCCAAGGTTTTCCATCAGAACAGCACATAGTACCAATATGATCAATGTTATTCACTTCACCTGTCAGTGGTCATGATGTTGTGGCTGATCGGTGTGTGCCAATAAGTTCTACTCTGATATGCAGTAATTAAACATGTATGTAAACGGCATGGTGAGTTTATGTTCTGGACAGAGCATGCCACTAGTTCATGCCTGCTACCCTCGGCCGGCTGTGTGTTGTATCCTGAGCTCCACAGGCCTGCAGTCCTTGTGGCGAGTGTCCCGCCACAGCTTTTGTTCATTGTGGAAGACAGGTGGCGGAGGTGTGATGAGTTTGCTATCCATCACCCACCAAGACAAACATTCACGCTGGACCTCATAAATACTGCCTCTTAATCCAGTCCTCCACATACCAGGGCCAGGCTTTGAACTCGACACACTCGGCGGCCCAAGGCTGAATTGATCCCCGCGACTCCGGCCTGAGCATGATGCATGCGCCTGATGTATTGTGGCTCGCTAACAGTCTACCAGCCTGTCTGTTTCTCTCCAGAGCTGCCTTTGAGCTTGGCTTTCTCCTCTCACATTTCATGGACTTCTGTTACATGCTGACGTCCTTTTATTTTTTTCTCAAATCACACCACATGTCTCTCCGACCTCTCTGCGGTTTCTCCAACCATCGTCTCTTCGCCGTATAGTTCACATCGCAATCAGACTATTCAAGTCTGCATTTCCAGGAGATGTTTCACCATCACGTCTGCCCCTGTGCCTCATGCTCCACCGTCCGAATATTAAAGTAGGCTAAGGGATAACGGAGGAGGCAAAGCTGGATAGACAGAGTGACAGAAAGACAAATGGGTCCAGCTTGGTTTCTCGACACTGCTCTTTATTTTTAAACCTGGCACAGATGCTAAGATTTAAGACCAAGTTAGTTGCGGATATTTTTAGCCGGCCATTTTTAAAGCGCTGTCATCTTGTTGGTAAGGTGTGTGAGTGTGCATGTATGTGTGAGATGTGTAAAGTGGGGTGCTTTTATTTGTGTATTTGCTGGTGTTTATGTGCACATGCAAGTACATATATATATATATATATATGCGAGGAGGGTGTGTTCTTGTGTGCATGCGGACCAATGTGTGTGTGTGTTTAATTGGGGAGCCGGGTGGGTGGGTTAGGGTGTGACATGGAGTGGAGCCACAGGAGTCTGATTTATGTCCTTCCAGCCACTCATCGATCCCCCCGGCCCGGTGTGAGACTGAGTGCATTGTCAATAATCTTAGCACTTTGTGGTATTCCTAGAATTCCCAGACCTCCTCTGCTCAGACCAAGGTGCGATGCTGCAGTAAGCCATCTTGTCTAAGATCAAATAAGAGGGCACGGGGCCTGGCAGCAGTGCTTTTGATTGTAAGGTAGTCCAGCAGTGAATAGATCATTCTGCAGTGGCTGTGCTGTTGAAGAAAGCAGAGGAGGCTCTACTGTTCATACAAAAGGAGGTAATTTGGACAGAACCCTGCATGGGTCCCTAGAAGCATGTAGCAGTTATGTATGTGTTGCTAAGTGTCCCATAGACACTTAGCAACACATAGATGAGGTCTATTATGTGTTGCTCTGTGTCTCTCTATCTAGACCATCCATCCCCACAAGTGATTATGCTAATTAGTGTTTGATCAGATGATTAAATTAAAACCCGATTCATCCGAAGTACTAAATGCTCAGAATACATTTGTGTCTGCTTGGCTGCCTGGCTTCAGACGGCACGAGTCCCCCGGTGTCCCAGCCACCGGAGGAAAGGATGACCGGAAAAAGGGGAAGGAAGAAAATCGTACAAAAATACCTCTTCTTTTTTATTCAGGCAGTGGCACATGGAGAAGGAGCGCTGTAATAAAGCAAGCCGGGGGGCTGAGAGAGAGAGAGAGAGGAAGAGAAACGAGGAAAAGGAGAAAATAAGAATGTGTGTGTGTGTGTGTATGTGTGTGTGTGTGGTGGGGGTGGGTAGGGGAGGGAGGGGGGTTGCTGAAAGGAGCCGTGCTGTGGTCCCTTAAGTGTTGAATAAACATGCTTGGTTTAGGGAAATGGCTGCGATAAATGTTTAATATGATAAGTCCATAAAGACGGTCAAATGAGTCTGGAGTATTAAAATGAGCATGGCACGCAGCAGCAGTTGCAGCAGCTTTGGAGGAGGAGGAGGAGGTGGTGGTGATGGTGAGCGGGGTGCTGATAATGGCAGGCAGAGCTAACAGGATGAGAGCAGCCAGCTGCTGTGACATCAACATTAACACACTCCACCAGCTGCTGGTCACAGACGTCTCTTGGACAAAACACGGACAGCGGTGTATCTTCAAGGGGGCCACTGTGGCTTCATAATGGCATTATTACCTGCAACAATATTAGCGGGAAGAGCTGCGTGTTTGTAAAAGCGCAGAGTTTAAAAGTGCAGCGGAAAAGGCAGAAAGGAACCAACAAACAGCTGCTGCGACGGAAGGGCTTGCACTGGTAGCGCAACTCAAAGCAATGGCTCATTAAAAGATAGAAAAAAAGGATTTAAAAAAAGAAATTAAGAACATATATGATAGATATAAGCTGGACAGGACGTGGCAAAGTAATTAAACAAATAACTGATGATTAGTGACAGTGACAGAAAGACGAATATGGCAGAATTCTCCTTAAATTACTGAACAACTTCCATTCTTAATGCTCTCTGAACAATGATTTCAATCAAACAACTTTAAATGATGTATCTGATTAGTCTCGAAATGTTGACAACGACCAGTTCTGCAAACCATATTCACTGATGATAAGCTGCATTTGTTTTTCCTACAATGTCTTGCAATACAAAGACTGCTCATAGTGCATACCTTATGCCACAATTCACTGCTGTAGTGGTTGTGTTTAGGAACTCACAGCCTGTTTAATGCTGGCGAATGAAAGTCTTGGTTAGATATTGAACCAGTCCAAAGTAACTTTATACTTGACACAGGATATATTTACTTTATTAACTCATAGCTGAAACCACAACCTTTTCCCTTAGCTGAACCACAGTGCTTTTGCTGCTGAACCAAACCACTCAGGATGGAAAGCTTCAGTGTCAGAGTCCTGCCTTTTGTACACCCGTCAGCTGCCTTTACCACCTTGCATGAAGTATTTAAACATAGTACTTCCTTTAGTCGAAAAAAAAATGTTACCATAGGACATAATTCTGGTTGCAATTGCATTTACCCCCACAAGATCTAAAGTAAGTCTCTGGTCGGTCCTCAACATCTATCATTGTTGTACAGCTTTTCTGCAATACTTTATTTTGTATTTTATACCTACATTGAGTGGGTTATAGTTGATGAATTAAAGTGTTTGCTGTGGCTTTTGAGCCAGCAGAAAAAACTCTTTGCCACCATTTCACCAAGGTGTGCCATGACCACCTAGCAGATTCAGGTACCACAAATGAAATAAAATCCCAGAGGGCCAAAGGCTGTCGGTGTCAGGTCATTCTCCTCAGCAGCCTCTCATGTCACAGCTCAAACCCCCACGAAACCTCCTTGTACATAGCATTACCTTAGGTGGCATGCAGGTGGACAGCGGTCATGTGAAGACACCAACAGCAGCAACATTTGTGAAGACCCTTACCCGTAATGTTTGGTGACATAATAGGGTTGGTTGTCCAGTATGTGCCACGTCTACTTGTCTAACTGAGGTACGGCCTCTGCCAACAGGCATCTCTTCAACGAGAACGTTGCTGCTTAATCGTATTATCAAGAAAGACAGCGTATGCTGACCATTAGATTAGTTTGGAAGCTATTCGATTATACCCACTCAAGTCTCAATCAGACTTGTTTAAGTATAATAGCAGAGAGTCTTAAAGGATAAAAGTTTCTGATGGTCTTTGCTTACTGGCAAAACTGGGCCAGAGGTAAAGACCGAGGTATGTAGTCATCGTCTAGAATATAGCACCATAATGACACAGACTGTTGCGTACGGTTCAGCTTATTGAAGTACTTAAACTACTTGGACATGATTACAAGGATCCAGGACTTCTGGTAATGTCATGTGATGTCTGGCACTTGGATGCTGGCAGTGGATCCATTGGGTCCTGTGGGTTCAGTTCATGGATCAAGCTTGTTGTGGCACATCTCACGGATAGTTGATCAACCTGGAGTCTGGGGAGTTTGGAGGCCATGTCAACACCATGAGCTCTTTGTCGTGTTCCAACCATATGCCAGGATCCGAGCTTTACCAACGGGACATTGTAGTGCAACAAGATGATCAAAATGACTCACTTCGCCTGTCTGTGGTTGTAATGTTGTGGCTGATCAGTGCTTGGTTGCACTCCCTGGTGTTAACCTGAATTTCGTGTTCAAGTTTGCCTATTGTCCATTCATCTTTAACGAGTCAACCCTGAACTTTGGATGTGCAGTGAGCTTTTGTGGTACCTCACTGATTTAGTACAGGCACAGAGACAAGAATTAAATGTTCCAGATAAAATACTAAACGCTGCTCTGGAGCAATAAAACCTTGTCGTGATGAACTTTACAGTCTCTATGGCATTTTGGTGTTACACTTGAGAAACTATATAAAGGATGGAATATTTTTGAGACTTCTGACTGATTTGACTACAAACCTAGCATCACTGTGTAGTTTAGCGCATATCAGATTGGCTCTTAAATGTAACTTCAACAAACAAATTTATTGCAATATATATAGTAAATAAATCACCTTTATGTGATTGTCAAAATGTACATATATCAGACTGAATCCCTCTGCATTACTCCATGTGGCATACCACCAATGTTGCACCTCACTTGAATAAATCACCCATAAAATATATTTATAAATATATTTGCCTAGGCCTGTTTGTCAGAAGGATTAGCATTAGCTATTCTATAAATACACAATTTTTATTCTTGTTAATTAGGTTGACGAGAAGCAACACCGCAGTGCTTCTCCCCGCAGTTTGTGGTAAAATTAGAAAATAATTTTAATTAATAGGTAAAACTGCAGGTGTTGAAATTTGAAATAATCTGTGATAAGTTCCCTCTAATTGCAAAGACTGCTGTGGTTCAGCAGCAGCAGCAACAGCATTTTCTGGCTTCACACGGTGAAATCAAACCCATTGTAAGTATACAGTGCTTCTATGCGACACTTTGAATGTAATCTTTGTTTTATTACAGACAAGGGATTCCCTCCACATTCTAGTTTGCTCACATAGCAATATTAGATTCCTGCTAGTGGAGGTTTTTATTCATCATCAGCAGCAGCAGAGGGAGCTGCTATAGTTTGCTACGGTGTGATCCCTCATCAGATCCACTCTCGTGCACTCATCATCATTATCAGCAGCAGCATAATTTAGACATCAATGTCTTTATTGCTCAGTTTTACTAACTGAGAAACTGTCCAGGGTCTCTGGCTTCCCCTTGATGAGACAGGCAGCCACTCTGGCCCATTTAAGACATGGAAATAGACCAGGGAGGAGGAGGCTCATCTGCTGTGGGGGCCTCGTTTTAGTCTTGCCTGCCCCTCCTAGACATCAGAGGACAGATCTGTCGGTGTGGATCAGCAGCTTGCGTACAGCCAGCCCTTTCTACTGTCACAGCCCTGCTTAATATTCATGAGAGCAAATTGGAATACAGTCATTTAACTTCCGTGCATGCTGTATTGCCTCTGGGCAGATCAGATCAGTGGGAATGCTTACTCACACTGGAATCCCTTGCCCCAACTGGTTATCGTCTGACTCGATCAGAACTTCTAACTGCAATATGTGACTTTGCTACTTTTAAGTTCATTGACTTGCCCTGTGATAGACTGGCGACCTGTTCAGGGTGTCCCCTGCCTTCGCCCGAGTCGGCTGGGATAGGCTCCAGCCCCCCAGTGACCCTACAGAGGATTAAGCGGTGTATAGATAATGGATGGATGGATGGATGGAAGTTCATTGACTTGAAACAACAAAATTGTATTCAGTGAAATATAGTTTTCAACCATTTTATCATCAGATTAAATGAAAGAGAGTATACCTGTACGCTTTATTTGAAATGTGGGTCATGCACAGGTCAAAGTCCTATATTTAGCTGCTGGGAACAGCTTGATCACACGCTTTAGCACTGCACACATCACATTAGGGCTGCTATCCATGAATCCACAGACCAGGAATAGGAATTTGTTAAGGTGGAAAATTGCTCCAGCTACTGTTAGTCTTGAATGTGAGTGAGCCAGGTATGATCTCCACATCCCAGGCAGACTTGCCCTGAGGGCACAGAGCAGAGAGCTGCTTTAATTACCCAAGGTTCCTGCTGTCACATTGTCACTGTGAGGCACTCGGTGCCACGCTACGTGCGGTGCCGAGTCCCCCTGCCGTGGTGGCGATGACAACTCAGACAATGGATCTGCTCGCTCAACAGATGCAACACAAGTGCCCTCTGAAATATGGGAAACTGAATCAATCCCACTGTCTCTCTGATTCTCTCTTTGCCTCTTCTTGTTTGCTCTCTGCTGTTCTCTCTTCTTCTCATGTCAGAGGGTGTACATGCAAAAAGCCAGCAGCTGCACAAAAGACAGAATATGTAACTATGGAATGAGGTTTCCCACGTGGCACTGCGGCCATTCACTTAATACTGCAGGTACGCGAGAGAGTTAAAGCGACTGTAACTGCCTTTGATCAAGTCTCTGACCGAGAGCTTCCCTCAGAATAATTAAGCAGCGAATTGAGGACTAAAGATCTTGAGGAAACGTCTTCATTCCTGTGACTAATCTTCACCTGTTTGTTCAAATTGGTCATAATTGCACGCCTACTTAAATCAAGTGCCTCACTAGCTCTGAAACCTCACTGTTGTGGTTGATTAAACCCTGTCAACTGAGCACCTCTGTTGTGAGAAGGATCTCCGTTGCGTTATGATAATAAGCCGTAGTTGGTGTTTGTCATATTGTACAGTGACTTTGTGAAATCCCTACACCTGTTACTTCCCCAAATCAGATCATCAGAGCATCTGAGTGTAATCACTGTGTAAAAGAGTTCAATAAAGTTAACACCAGATTTTTCAGATAAACTTTGCTGTGAAATATTGGAAAAAAACACAACAGATTATGACTACACTTTACCTTTTCCTGGAACAAATGAGTGTGCGCTTAAGTTTAAGGTTTATAAATGTCAAGCAGTTACAGAATATATTTACAGCACCGAACAGTGGTGCAACGCGGCATTGTAATGCACTGTAAGGCAGCAATCAGAATTCACATCACATTAAAAAGATTCTAATGCACATCTGAATGGTTGTTTTCTAAAAAAAAAAAGAGTGGCAGCATCTTCAAAAAAAATCTTTGTCTTCAGTCTTAAAAAAACAGTCTGATCGAAGGCCCCAAAGCTTTAAGTCATGTCATGTACATTGTCATTATATTTGTTATATACAAAAAGACAAGAATTATACGTTTCTTGTGGCGTCAAACTCACAAAAATGCTCATCTCACTCTGCATTTCCTCTGACCTCTACAGCCCATTTTTTGTGTCCTCTAGGTCACCGTTTCAGGTTTACTGTTCTCATCCCCTCTCATCCGTGTTGATTTCAATCGTAGACGGTATCCGTTCACAGCTAAAAATAAATAAAAACCCATTTTGTGCTACCTGTCAGCCCCAAACAGCAGACGCACACAATTAGCAACTAGCTGATGGACAACGGTAAAGAATTTATAACAAATAGTCTCCATAGTGGTAGGTGGAGACCAAAATGGAGCAAAAAGCACAGTGACTATTCATATTTAATTCATCAGGTGGCCACGAACATGACCCCAAATGAATAATGTTAATAGTAGTATGACTTCCTTTCTGTTTGTCATTGCTGCGTCATACTGAGGGTGTTTTTTTCTTCATATAATGCCCTTTGTAAATAGACCTAAGTGGCAGCCATCTTTGATCATTTTGCTGGTATTCCTTTGGTAACTTGTACTCTCCTCGGCACTATTGCTTAATTTGGCTTCGCAAATCTGACACTGGTTTTGAAAAAAGGGTGTCTATTATAAGTTATTACCCCCCAGGCCGTGGTTACTTCTTCGGCCAGCGGCACTGACATTAGAAACTGCAGCACTATAACAAACAAATCAGTTAGACTCTCTGCAATGAGGGCTTCCAGAGCATCCTACAGCATTTTACAGCAACCAAACCTGTAAGCACCAGATTAAAAAACACAGCACACATTTTAAACAGGATAAATAAAGAAAGCCATGCATGCTGATCGCCAAGGTTTAGATGAAACAGCTTTTTTCCTTCTTCCCTTCTCCCTGAAGATATCCCCGTGGAAAAAAAAAATCATAGTCAATTATAGATGCATATAATGCATTATTGAACAGTGTCATTTATTTCACCTTTACAGTTGAGCTCATGAAAAATTATGCCAATTACTGATTTTCTCTCGGGCAATGTAGTAAGTGGTTGGGCCCTGAGGCCATTTGTTGGGGCATGACATGGTGCTCTTTGTGAGGTCTTAGGGGGTGATGTACCTGCGTCACTGGACCATTTGTGGTCTGGCTCCTGAGCTTAGTCAATTAGGAAAACGAGCAGTGCAGTGATATGCACCCTTCCACCAGAGTCCATTTCTTTTTTTAATTAAATCAATCTTGCTATCACTCAGCCAGTCTAAATTGAGTTGCTCTCACGTACTTTTCATATGTGAAATAGACGAATATCAAAACAGCCATGGCATAAATCCTAATCCAATTTCTCCGATGCTTGCAGAGAATAGAAGCTTTCCAAGCTACCACACACTTCTTTGATCTATACTTCTCTCAAGCCATTTGCTATTGTAGCACTGTAATGTTCAAAGTATCAATTAACTAAGTACCCGAATAGTATTTGCAGAAAACTTTGATGTGTGCCAGTTGTGTCTGTCACTGGAATTTTAAATGAATTATTGCTATTGTGTTTTTTAATTTGTGCAAATTATTTTTCTAAAAAGGACTTTGTCTTCACATACTTCTGCAAATCCCCTCCATATCAGCATACAATGGCATGAAAGCACTAACACACAGTGTTTTGCTGAAATATTACAATACAAATGCATCAGCCAAATTTACAGTCCTTAGCATCAGTAGCACATTTCAGATTTCACAAAAAGAAATTCTGGATATAAATCAGTAAAAGCTGTATGTTTTAAAAATGCAGACATGAGTGATTTCAAAGTGTCTTCTCCTTCTCACTAACCTTGAGCACCATCCATGAACAGGTGGGGTTTCTGACCCCCACCCCTCCCACCTCCGGTCTGCATTATCAACGGAGCACTGAGAAGATTGATACTCCCGGTGCCAGCTGGAAAAAGAGAATGAATCAGAATTTAATATGACTTTGATGTATTATTTTCATCTTGGCTGGTGCCACAGACCCATCGAGAACCCAGCACACTATCTCGCTGCATTTTAAAAGATTCAAATTGGCTAAAACTTTTTGATGTGAGAGACTGTACGGCAGTGTATACAAAAGTTCCTCTGCTGGGAGCCAATGTGCCGCACTTCTTCACATTTTAGTTTAATCAAATAGAGCTAAATAACTGGTCTTTAAAATGCAGTATGCCATGTGAAAATTACAGTCTTCTTAAGGTTAAGGTTAACAAAGACTATGCATACTTTACATATTGTTCATTAGCATTAGGAATTAGGTCAAATGAACCATTCAGGAGAAAATCCTCTCATAATATTTAAAATTATTATTATTACTGTAATATATAATGAATCTCTGATTTTTCACATTTTGACAAGGGGTAATATATGAATATATTATTATTTGCTAAAACTGTTGTGGATTAAAACTTTGGATTGAAACTCTGTAGTAAACACAAAAGACAAATAGATGCTGCCTATTCTATTTTCAAGGTAAATTTTCTAGGATTGGAAAACATGCATTCAGACTCGCAAATAAACTCTGGAAGCTCCTGCAACAAAAACATGTGCAGAAGCAGAGGTACATTGTTAGTCATCACCTTGTACAATTCACATATGGCAGTAACAGACTGTTCTGTACAGCAGAGAGTCAGAAATGTGCATTGTTAGCATTTAGAAATGGAATCAGCACACATACAGCGCATATACGGACAGACTGCAGGCAGTGTGACATATAGACAGGTAAACAGATGGATTTAACAGTCAATAGTAGGCCAACAATTCAATTCAATTCAATAATCGTAATCAGACTGTCCTGCTACAGTCACGGCTGACATGTTAAAGGAGATAATTATGTTACAGCACCAAAATCTGTTTTCTAAAAATATATTTTGTATTGTGTTTTCTGTGCTTTAAACTTTTTTCCATCCCACAGAAGCACCTAAAGGCACCCTCAAGCTGAACTGCAGGCTGTTTAAATTGCTACTTGCTTCATTTACGGGCATGCAAAGTTAATTAATGTTTAAATAAGGGCTAAATCCTCATCAAAGTGCACAGGGAGACCAGGTAGGCTACTAAAAATAGCTGCATTAGCAAGCTAACAGTGGGGGATGTCAAGCATGCACTGTTTAGCATATCCACATCTAATGACAATAAATTAAACTATACTAGATTAAATTGAACTACAGTACATTACATTACTACTGTGTGTCATTTGCAGAAATATATATTGAAACTAGTTGTTATAATTCATGTTGTGAATATATGCCATCAGTGTATTTTTTTTAATGAATATCAGGCCTGTGGCTGTTTGCAAACATGTAAACAGAATCGCATAACAGAGCTGCCAGCTAGCTAAACAAAAGAAGGCTACAGGGTTTTTTTTGCTTCTTTTACTTAGCTACTGTACTCTAAACTCTAGCAGACATTTTAGTAATCAAATTCTATATATATATACACATACACAATAAATTTACAATTTCTTTTTCCGTTTCTGACCTGTCAGGTTAATGGTAATATCAGCGTTAGCTTGAGGCTAGTTCCGGTATTTAGAAATAACTGACAACTGGCTACTAGCGTTAGCATGTGTAGTGCTAAATTAGGCTAGCTAACGTTAGCTGAGAGATGGTGATGTATATTTTCACTTTGCACCCATTTTACTGGAAAAACAACTTGTCCGTGCGTCTTTTTCCAGCAATACTACACTTTGTCCCATGATGTTAAATGCCTACAGTGTGTACAAGAACATTTTTGGCTCATATGTATTAAATAACGAGATATTTCAACCTTTGTACTAGCTGTTTTCACTTATGGTGTTTTTGAAACCTGTCTTTTGGGCTGTGAATCTTACTAACCTATTTTGTTTTACTGTATCTATCAGGGCAGGATAACTCAGCTTTTATTCATTCATGTTCTCTTCTGATCTGTTTCCGTTTCTGACCTGTGAAGCTAATGCTAATATTGGCGTTAGCTCATTAGCTAAGTCCGGCATTTAGAAATAACTGACAACGAGCTACGAGTGTTAGCATGTGTAGTGCTAATTTAAGCTAGCTAACGTCAGCTGAGACCGTGAGTGTGTATTTTCAATTTGCACCCATTTTACTGGAAAAACAACTTGTCCTTGCCTCTTCCTTCAGCAACACTACACTTTATCTCATGATATTAAACGCCTCCAGTGTGTACAGGAACATTTTTGATTCATTTTTATTAAATAATGAGATATTTAAATCGTTGCACTAGCTGTTTTCACTTACATGGCTTTTGAAACCTGTCTTTTGGGCTGTAAATCTTACTAACCCATTTTTGTTTTGCTGCATCTATCAGGGCAGGATAACTCAGCTTTTTTCATACATGTTCTCTTCTAAATTTGTCACAACATAACAATACATGTGATCCGTCATTAGTTACTGGCCCCCTCTATTTTCCTACCTTCATTTTTATTAGAAAAAAACTGCCCACAGTTAGTCCACATTATGTAAATAGTTTTACTAGTGCATATGCATGTTTCTGTAACACAGAAAGTCCTAATTTATTTGTATTTCAGATGTGGTGCAAGTGTCCAAATCTCCAATATGTCAACAAATTCTTGCAGGCGAAAAAAAAAGCTGTAGTATTGATCTTCAGTGCGCTAATAATTTTGAATGAGCATTCCTAATCCTCAGCAACAAATGAGTGTTGTGTGGATGTGCGTGTCTGTACATGAGCAGGTCACTGGAGTGTCTCATTGCTGGTTTAGAGCTGCTGGAGCAGAGAAAAGGATGGAAATGTCTGCAATTTGAAACCTTGTTAGGAATTTATGAAGTGCTAAAATGTTTTCTCTCCAGGGAGGGTCCAAGCCAGCTGCCAGTGCCACTGTAAGCCATTTAGTCACCAGGCTGAGATGGCAAACGCGATACACACAAACACAAATACTGTATATGCAAGTATTTTTGCCTGAGATACAAACAAACTCTGTCGCTCACACACACAGAAGCTCAGATCGCAAACATCTGCCGGCCTGGCTTCTTCACTCTGAAATCAAACAGCTGTAGATTTCTATGGAACTAATTGGTCTAACATTGACATTTATTACCCTCCTCTCCTCGAGAGAATGCTCCCGCACAAACTGCACTTAATGTCATTCACTTTGCTGTGATGCCGGCTTAAATTGATGCTTGAACATGATCAAGGCAAGCTGACCTTATTTCATAATTGATGGTAGTTTATGTTAATTTAACGTTCCCAAGATCCCAGGGATGGGATTACAGTACGTCGATGAATCCTAAACGACTGATGATGATCTATTAATAGAAGCACTTACAGTGAACGAATACTAATTTGAGCTCTCTAGTTCTCACCAAACAGTTTAATATTCAAATGCCAACAAAGCTAAATATAAATAAAAGTGCATCTTTGGCAAAATTAAAAATTAAACTATTACCTCACACTGACTGATTCAGATGGGAACTAATTTAAGGTGTTAAAGGAGTTAAACAGTGACCCATACAGAATGAAATAACAATAAAAAGAGATGCATACCTACAGAAACTTAACAGCAACTGCCTTGTGTTTTCTCTTTTCCAGTTATCAGTGAGGACCTACATTCCAGCTTATATTTTGTCAATGCATCTCTGCAAGAGGTAGTATTTGCCAGCACCACAGGGACCTCGGTGCCCTGTCCTGCTGGGGGTGCGCCGCCTGCCTCGCTGCGGTGGTATTTGGCTACCGGCGAGGAGATCTACGATGTCCCGGGCATCCGCCACGTCCACCCTAATGGAACCCTCCAGATCTTCAACTTCCTGCCATCCAGCTTCAGCAAGCTGATCCACGACAACACGTACTACTGCACTGCCGAGAACCCTTCTGGCAAGATCAGGAGTCAGGATGTCCACATCAAAGCGGGTGAGTCTGCAGATGAGGGCCCGGTGGTGTAACTAGGAAGAGAAGAATGAATATTAACTGTACTAGAATAAGACAGGGAAGACACAGTTGTGCTAGTAGTGGTCTTTTTGCAGCAGGACAGTGTTCTAGTCTAGTACAGACTAATTAATTTGAGAAAATAAATGTGCTTTGGTGGTAAAACTTTACAATAATTCTGCCATGTGCCCAATACACAGAGTAAAAGCTCAAATCATCCAGCCTGTGATTTAAATAACGATTGATCTGAATTTAATCAATGGATAGCACCTGATAAACATTGGCTTACCTTCATAGGAGCAAGTTAAACATCAGGAGGCTAATGCAGGCCACAAGTTTTACTCAGTAGCTAGTGTGGAACTTTTATCTGTATCTCAGGAATCCTCACTAGATGGTGTTTAAATGGTAAATGGTCTGCACTTATGTAGCGCCTGCTACCTTAGTAGTACTCAAAGCGCTATACAATGTGTTTTGCATTCACCTGTTCACACACACATTCACACACCAGTGGCGACAGACTTCCATGCAAGGTGCCTGCCAGCCATTGGGAGCAACTTGGGACACTTTGGCATGCGGAGGTGCCAGGGCTCGAACCGCCAACCTTGCGATCAGTGGACAACCCGCTCTACCACCTGAGCCACAGCCGTCCTTTACTGGTTTAGAATGTCATGAAGGATGAAGGAAAAAACGAAAGTCTTGACCTTGGAAACAGAAGCAAATATAACATTGTTTGACTCCATATCCTCCCTCGCCTAATTAGGATTAATGGTGTAAATGTGACCAAAACTGCAGCTCTGGCATCACCTTTAAGGACCACGATGACATGGACATCATCTCGCTTAGTATGTTGTCTTTTCTGTATAACACAGTAGTTGCAAAGAAGGATGAGTGATTTTTTTCCTATACAAATTGTTACCTGACTCAGAGCTGAAGCAAATCTGCAGCTTGGACCGGCACGGACGTCACTGAGTTGAATCACCCATTCTTTAATAAAAAGTCAGAGGCGGTGTATTAAAGCCTGTGTACGTACATAAAAACACTGAGCGAGGCCTAAACTGTGACGCTGATGGTAATTTCCAGTAAGATACACTCAGCTGCCAGGCTTAAACTTTTGTGCCCCATTAATGGCAGGTGAAATTCAGTGATGATGTCAATGATGATAAGGAATTGATAACCCAACCTGCAGTGTAAATTGACTTCTTTTTTTGTTGTGGGTCAATATTAGATTTTAGCAAAGTGCTTTAAATTTACTCACAGCCATGCCTCCAATTCTCTCATGTCAATGGAAGCCCAGGCTGATGGGTTTTGTTGAACAGAACATGCTTTCTCTGAAACAGAGTTACAATAATAAACTGTGCTTACTGTTGTATCATCTTGTATTGTATAATCTGCTATTCGGTATTATCTGCAATTTCCAATTATGCAGTCAACACCCTATGCCTCCAGTGCTGTATGTTTCCTAAATGAGGGCTTTATCGTGGGCACGAGTCTGTCCTAAAAAAGTACACAATAACATGTCTTATGAAAGAGATCATCTTTGTTTTTTCTTGTTCATTAGTTTCACGGGAACCCTACACGGTCAGAGTGGCTGACCAGAAGGCTATGAGAGGCAGTGTAGCCGTCTTCAAGTGCATTATCCCTGCTTCTGTGGAGGCCTACGTCACTGTTGTATCATGGGAGAAAGACACCGTTTCACTCAGCTCAGGTACGTCAAGTTGTACTTCAGTGCTTTGTATACTGACTTCAAGGTGGAGCTTTTAGCGCTCAAATCATCTGTGTTTACAAAGCTTAATGTGTAATAGCTAAAGGTGAAAGACTAGAATTAATGTTAAAATGACTGACCACATTTATAACTTAATGTGCCCGCCCTGGTAATGACAAATTTGTGAGATTAAATCTTAGCAGAGGGAGCAGTTTATTGCCTTTCTTGCCTGTTTATCTCAGCCCCCTCCTGGATTTGCTCTTCTCTGTGTTCTTCAGACACTGTGTTCTGTTTAACTGTGAGTCATCTTCTTACCTGTTTACTGTTGTAGTCTGCCATTACTGGGGCTCGGCAGCTCTGTGCGGCTCCGTCCCCTCACTAGCCAGAGGATGTTGATAACTGTCACATTGAATCACTGCGCTTCCCCCTCCTGTACACCTCAGCCAACTCCCTTTTTGCGTCCAGCAAGGGGTAAAGTGGAACAGTTTACATGGCGTTACATAGCATTGACCTAGTTACCCTCGTTGTTTGAATCCAGTGGCACAGTATGACGACACAAGACACCAGAACTTTCTGCGGGTGGAATTTTCTCTCCAGTTAAATGGAATGCTTATCTCTTTGATTGCTCCATGTACTGCCTGCTGGCTGATTTAGCTTCATACTGGGGCGTTCGGGGACCTGTAAGTGAGCACTTGATGTCATTTGACTGAGGGCAGAATCTGGGACGGTGTTTTGGTGGCATTTTAAATGTGTCTGCTCAAGCATGAAGATGTGTCTTCTGATCCATGCCAGCGACTTATTTACTCGAGGTTACTCGAGTTACCCGCTGCGAGCTGCTGGTTGAAGACATTGCCTAATGTCACGGGGAGCGAGCAAATATGCAGCATGCAGATATGATTACGTTCCGCAAATGAAATGAATCATGTAGACAAGGCTCAGAGAGGATGTTTATCACAGCTGTGGCTGGAGAAAGTGTCCATCATGAGGGTAAAATACTTGAACACATCTCCTCTCTGTTTTTATCAAACACAAAAGTCACTGGGTCTGAATTTGGAAATATATTCGATAACCACCTATGGACAGTTTAGAATATATGTGTGTGCTATTTCTTTAAGTTGAAAAAACAGTCTTTGCCAATTATTTCCTAAATCAGCTTTCTACAGTGACGTCCTTACTTTTTTACAGCAGGTCTGACAGCCTATAGAGTATGCAGTGAGGCTTTGATGGATTATATTGTATGCCCGGCGTTCTTTTGAGTTCTTTCGCAAGTGTTCAAAAGAACATCGATATTGGATTGTCCGTGTTTACTCCAATAAGTATTGCAGCAGGCGAGTGCTGTCAAAAGCATGAGCACACGGTCAAAATCACTGCTGCTCGGTGATAAATATTTGATGGTAGATTCTGATGCATGAGCGGATTCACCTCGCACTGTTATGGAGAGGGTATGTTTACTCTAGGAGCGAGGGTTAGAAGGATGTGTGTGTGTGTGTGTGTGTGTGTGTGTGTGCATTAACAAAGAACAAGAGAGAGAGAGAGGCATGACAATGGCAGCTGGATGCAATTTGACCCAGCCTAGATTTCAGATTTCTTATCCAACCTCCTTTTTTCTTTTTTCTTTCCCCCCCAGTTTTTCATAAAAGAAGACTTGGTCTCAGTGGACACAAAATAAAGCTATCCCACAGCCTCCCTGAATTATTAATCTCAGGTTTTTTTGTTGGGAACGGTAACATCAAGTGCGCTTCTCTACCCTTGCATTGTGCATCAGAATGAGAGAGGAAAAGAAGGTCTTGAGATATTCCTCTCAGCAGAGACCCAAATAACCAGCGTGGTTTTAAAAAATGTGGGCGGAGGATGTCGTTTTTCTTATCGAGCAAATGTTAATGACCACCCACAGTTAGGAAACATCTAAACCTTTGATCAGCACTGATTACGTGGCAGCTCTGCCTGCTTAATATCGTCAGGTGTAAATGTGCTTTTTAAGATCACTAAGTTGTGGAGGGGAAACCGGTTTAAATCACAGCTGCTGAAATCTTTGAATATCCAGTGATTCACAGTTGGGTCAAAAATAGATGCATAATTACAGACTAGGGCTTGTCTTAATTAATCAGCTGTGATTGAAAAGTTAATTACAATATGAATTACCTTTCAGAATGAGGACTGCTCAGTAGTCATTTGAAGCGGCCTGTTTTCAATGTGAATGAGCACGATGCAAGCTCACCGGGTCCTAATGTTGCCACTAACATACCATTAACCCGTCATGAATTTTAAAATGGATCTCGCAGCACGAGCTTTCAAATGCCCGGCTCCGATCGCCTCCTCGCTGCTTTTGATAAACAATTGACAGAGCTAATAGAGAGATGAAAGAGGCACAAAAAAAAAAAAGAAAGAAAGAAAGTGGAGCGTCGAGGGGAGGAGTTGAGCTGAGTCCTACTGTGCTCCTGCCAGGATTTTATATGGTGGACCTTTATTTGAATGCATGTGTGTGTTGTCACATGCACCTTTGTGTACCAGCGTGCGCACATTCACGTCGATGCGGTTGTGTTGCTTTCTTACATGCCCTTGTGTGTTTGCATGTCAAGTGGCCGTGCTTTTGAAAAGGGATGAAGCCGGGATGGTGTGTGTTTTTGTGTTTTTCCATCTACCTACCTTTTGTCTCTCATCATTCATGATACGAGGCGGCGTAATGAGCTGGGCGGCCTTGGTTGCAGACAAGAGCTTCAGCAAAACCAGTGCTTGGATACTGAATGAGCCGCAAACAACGTGTTGTCACAGAGACCTTGTACTCTCATTTAAGATGCATGCAGTTGTATGTTGTGCAATTTGAGCATAAATTTTGTGTCTACTTGCAGCAACATTTTGGCTGCTTGAGTCCTCCTGATGTGCAGTATTAGTTGTAATCTAGAAGCTCTTAAGTTATTTTCTTCTACCACACTGAATTCTTAGTGAGTTTGCTTGCACTCTTCAGATATAGACGGAACATTAACATGTAGTCAACATCTATAAGAACACACAGTGCAGCTCTCAGCTTTTCATGCATGTTTCTACATTTCTGCCCCTTTAGATTTTGCTCTGCAATTATACCAATCTTGCAAACTTAAACAGAACTTTTGAGATTTTGTGACAGTAATAAGGCTACATATTTCACACATGAGACAAGTTTAGTGTTTAATTAACTACGCTACCTGTGTTTCAGGTTAACAAATGGTGACACACAAGTCAATAAACAAGACATAATGTACTTTCTTAAATTGTAGTAACATTATTTTGGCAAAAAATCTGTTTCCATTCTCAGAGGTGAGCAGTTTTAATAGTCATGATGTGATAATAAAGTAAATATCTGAGTTTTGTCTCGTCAAGATGCCACTGTGGCCTTTGGGAGCTTGCGATGGGTATTTTTAACTATCTGCTGACAGATTAAATTAAATATCCATTAATTAAAAGGGATCAAAATGTCCCATGACCCATTTGACTAAATGGTAACCGTCCTTAGATTAAGGTAACACTCCACCTATACCATCATCCAGTTACTAATCCAGGGGAAGCCTGACACAGCCACCGATAAGAAGCCAGATAGATAACCTGCCCTGGGGAGGGCAAGAAAAGAGGGGAAAGGTGAGGAGAGGTGAGATATGACGGGGAGAAGAAGGAAAAAGACGAAAAGTGGAATGAAGGTAGAGGGGGTATCCTCTGTCATGGGGAGATGGGGTGACCTCCTTGGAACAGACACGCAGGCCTTTCATGTTTTCAGGCTGGAGATTAGGCTACAGATGGAGGGCAGGGAGCTTTATTCTGTGTTATGACAGAGGCTTAGTGCGTGGCTGAAGGAGAGGGATGACTCCATCAGCCCCTCCTACTTCCTGGAAGTGCTGCCATCTTGCCATTCTGCCATCTAAATTGTGTGGTGATGATTTATTACTTTTTTCTTCTATGTTCGACCAAGGTTTGGGCACTATATATATATACTGGGAGATGGTGCACATTTGTCAGTCATCTGAGTTGTTGTCATAGCTGACAGTTTTTGGCAAATTGGTGTTTTCATACAAAAATCTAAATATTTTTTGCATTACCTAAAAAACATCATGTCGGCATATGTTGTTCATGAATAATTTTTGTATTGCAGTGTTACATATCATGACATGTGCATATTAATATTCTGAAGTATATTTTAAAAAGAAACCCCCTGTATTATAATATCTATATTAGCCACCCGTAGTTTGCCACACACACGATTTTAAGTTTTGTGGTTTTGTACATACTGTATGTCAATACAACAATATTAGATGCTGACGTTTATGTTTGACTGTTTCCTTCTTGTCGTTTTTCTTTTTTCGTTCTACTTCATTTGCTGCTCCTTCTCTTCTCTTCTCTTCTCTTCTCTTCTCTTCTCTTCTCTTCTCTTCTCTTCTCTTCTCTTCTCTTCTCTTCTCTTCTCTTCTCTTCTCGTCTCTTCTCTTCTCCATCCACCTCCGCCGGCCTTGACTATCGGATCTCTCTGTTTTCCTCGCATCTCATTGCATAACCTGCTTGGCACAGTGCCCCAGTCAATTTCCTCCTGCGTGAAAAATGCTGTTTTTATTTGCTTTATGCAAATAAGTCCATCCAATACTCACAGCATCAGTGGAAAAAAAATCTCTAGTTACATTTTTCAGTCACATTCACGTCGACTTCCCAACTGGTGAAAGTGTTCCTTCACTCTTGCATTCTGCTCACTCTTCTCTCATGGGTTCTTGTGAGTGCTTATAGAGGCTAATTAAACAGTTTGCTTGCTAATAGAATCGCAGTCTTAACCAGCCACTAGCCCAGTTGCTGGAATGTTAAGGATGTCTTCAAAGGGGCTACTGTAGGTGTTTGGTTTACAGCATCACTGCTCAGCAGGAATTTATCATGCCAGTGATGTGCCACCGCCTCCATTTTTTACTGAGATTGACAGTGAGGGCACTGAGAGGCAGGCAGAGATGGGGCTGTAAATTCAACACGCCCAAAGTCAGGCCAACCTTGAAAGGAGGGCACAGTGGTAGAAATGAGCTTGCGAGGAAAGAAGATGCAATGAAATGTAGAGAGGAAGAGGGCAGATTAGAGCGAAGGAAGTGAGAAGAGAGTTGGGGAAACAAGAGAACAAGAAGGAGGAGATTTGGAAGGAGGAAAGGAGTGTGGGTGAGGCTCTTTCTTTGGTAAACAAGAGACTGCGTCACATTAGCCACATGGTCTTTTCCCTCTCTCTTCTTCCTCTTTTCCTCCCCCTTCCTACTTTCCTTCTTTCTTCTTTATTGAGTCCTTCAGTCACTCTCTTTCTCCATCTCTCAGAATTTTCCTCCTCACACAAACAGGGTTTGTTGATCTTGTTGTTTGAGGGCTGGAAAATGGGTCATGGCTCAAGCAGGAGTGCTTGATCCCTGTATGTAACCACAGAGCAATCCGGAGCAAGATCTAGATATCAGTATGAAAGTGTGCTTGCACATGTACAAATATACTGTACATGTATGTGCCTGAGTGGGGTTTTTTTGCACACTACTCCACCCATCCTGCAGTGAAACCCTATGAAAACAACACAGCCTATCATTTTGCTCCCCCCCCTCCTCCCACACAGATCAGCAGTTAGTGAAATGCTGACCCTTGTCTTTCACTGCACCCCTTTTCCCAGTCCACACACACACAGCTGCCTGAAAGCTAAGGGAGATGGGGTGCTTATTGTTTGTACAATATGTCTTTGTGTGAAGGTGCTGCTATTGTGTATTTATTTTTATTTACATGCTTATTCGCTGGCTATACATGCGAGAGTCGGCGTGCAACTTGTGATAATGTGAAGGAGGAAGTGTTTGGGGCTGGGGGCTGGGGGCACTCTCCTGAAAGAAATGAAAAAAAAAGAGCAAAGAAAAAAAATCAATAGTTGTGTGCATTAATCACGCTGCTGCCACAGAGAATTATGGGAACATGAGCTGAAGGATGCATTTTGTGCATTTGCAACATATGAGTGCTGTGTGAAGGGGAGTTTGGGGAATTGGAAGAGGACGAGACAAGACCCTTTTAGCAAGATGTGAGGTTAGAGCAGAGATAGTTGGGGGGTGTTTTCTTTATGTACTGTGTGCACAGTGTGTCTCACTGTTGTCTTTTGTTGCAGACTAAACCTTCGGTCTTTTGCAAAGCTCGCTGTAGGATAGTGTTATTTTGACAGCTTTGATGTTTCAGCTTCCAAAATAGCTAAGATTATGTTTTCATTTTAAAGCTTCTGTAATAAGCAGCGGTTTCTGGATGGTTTTGGCTCACATTTTTAGTATTTTTACATTAGTATTTGGTTTCACATTTTCTCTCAGCTATGAGGTTTGCCATTTGGAAAGAAACAAACCTTGCTCTCTTCTGACTTTCTCTTTGAGCTGTTGCTGTTTGAAGTCTCCATCTTAGCTGTGGTGAGGGCTTGAGGACGTGATACATATTTGATAAGGATCGATAGAAGGGTTACTGAGACTGAGATGGAGGGAAATCGATCTTAGACTGGGCTTCCCAAAAGCATCTTAAACTTAAGGTGATCTTTGGAGCATCCTTCTGGCTCAGCAGCCGAAGCGTAGACTTGTAATTTTCACACAGAAAAAAAAAAAATGCAAATTATAATTCTTCCTTGCTCTCACATTCTCTTTTTAGTGCATCAGTAGAACAATCTAGTGAAAATGTGAGAAGAAGGACCATTCTCAGCTCTAAGATGTGTTTAATGTTTCATCAAAGGTTTATGTAATATACTAAGCCATCTACAGACATAATCACTATGCACATAAAACAATAAAGCAATCTGTTTAGTGACGGGAGACTGAACAGCAGACAACATTCTGGCATAGTGGCTGTGATTCCCAGCTGATACTCCATACGGATAGACAAAATCAACAACTGTTGAGGCGGGCACTCTTCCATCAGTGTTTACTAATAAACAGTAGCAATATGGCAGCCATTAGGCTGTTTAGGCAGGGAATGATTAGGGTGGTGATGGCTGGGCGCAATGGGAGACTGAACATGCTCTCATCTTTAATAGGCAATTTGGCTATGGGGGATGCCTCTTTGTTTTTGACTTGGACTGAAGACAGAAGCTTAAATGGGCACTGATTTGGAAGAGTGTGCTGTGAGTATACTGCAGTAATCAGGTTTATAGTAATGCTGTAAATTTGTATCAGACAAGCGAGTGAGATGCGCTGGAAGGAAATGTAGAAAATCAACACTATATACAGTTTACCTTCATCGCGGCTCTTATACAGTTTGCTATGGAATCAGCTCACTGCCAGGCCAGACAGTATAATGCAGTAATAATAAGAAGCTAATAATATCACTAACTCACAGAAAAGTTAGAAATATGGGTTTATAGTTTAGGGGAGCTCAGTTAGAGGAAAGGGCCCGTCCTGCCAGAGCTTATGGATTACTGTGGAGCAACACTCTGTTGAAAATGGACTGGAGCTGGGCCAGAACTAGCCTGGCATCGGGCCAAAACACAGATTAGTAATAAGCATGGTGTGAGCTAATTACAGCTGGAACAAGCAATTAATTTCTGTTTATAAACTCTCCTGGATGTGGGCTGCTGAGTGAGTATGGCTGTGTAGGTGCAAGCCCCCCCGTGTTCATGTATGTGTCTGCTTGTGTCAGTGACAGGTGGCGGGTTCATGGAGAAATGTGTCCATATGTTCCCAGCTGAAGCGCTGGGGTAAATGGAGACAAACTGGTGCGCTCAGTCACATCCCATAATGCAGCAGTGTCTGATCCCATCTTAAAAGTGACTGATTAGAGTAAAAAAGGCACTTAATAACTCAAATCACTCTGCTGACCTAATAGGGCTTTTTCACTCCATTTTTTTTCTCTCCCGTCTTCCATCCAATCAAGGATTAATACATGCTCTTATTCTGCTCCCAGGGTGGTAAATCTGGAAAAATACACTAAATCACATTGAGCCTCTTTAAACTTTCACACAGAGCCTCGGAGGCCCGTGGCCACACGCTGGGCATCTGTAACACTGATTAGACATGATCATGGTCTTAGAACACCTGCTGGACACCAATCAGGAGACCAGATCTAATTGAGAGCCTGTAAAACACTTCATGCATCTGCACAGGTTACATTTGTCTCAGAAGGCGCCATCCTCAAATTCTGTTTACTCATAACAAAGAGCATCATACCACGAATGACAACAGTCTCGTGTGTTCTCTGGCTGTAGAGGAGCAATAACCCTCGTGACCATGTTAACTCAGCTCAGGTTTGGTGACGCCAAATTTTACCAGACAGTTTGTATAAGATGTTTAGATATTGAAAGACATGAGCACTGACCACTACTGAATCTATGAAAAGCAGGAGTCAGTGTTTTAGGAGCTTGACGCACGTATTTTTTCAGTATGTTTCCACCAGGTTTATGTAGACATACTGTAAAATGAGATTACTGGAGTGAACCTTTAAAGGCCCACTATTTAGGATTTCGGGGACTCTATCAGCAGAAATTAAATATAATATACATAACTATGTTTTCATTCGTGTATAATCACCTGAAAATAATTAGTGTTTTTCTTACCAATTAGCTTTGCCTCCCTGCATGCAAATGTTCCACCAAAACAATTCACCATGTTACTGTTTTGGGGAAACACTGTTGCTGCAAACTGAGCTCAGCTCCATGCAATATGATTGTGATTGGTTTGGAGAAATACCAACAAGATGAAGCAAGTGGAAGAGTAATGACCACTGTGTGCTGCAGAACAGTCTGGCAATGCAAGATTAGCTAATTTATGACTTAATAATACAGGGTATAATTTTACCAAAAGTATTATGAAAGCAAAAATTGTATTAATTCTGTTTGGAATGTTTTAAGTGTAGACTGTACATAAAAGATGGATGGAACTACTGAGATGAAGTTTTGAATTTTGACCGTTGCCATCTTGGACAAGTGCGTAGTAGGTCTGACTGAAAACTTGAGGACACTACGAATGGTGATATAGCAACCCGTCAATCACAAGGTAACTCCACCCTGCTTTATGGTAAATGGTAAATGGTCTGTACCATTTACCATACCTTCGTGGTATCCAAAGCGCTTTATAATGTGTTTCGCATTCACCTATTGACCCATTCACGCACCAATGGCAACAGAGCTGCCATGCAAGGCATTAGCCTGCCAATGGGAGCAACTTGGGGTTCAATGTCTTGCCTAAGGACACTTCAGCATGCGAAGGGGCCGGGGATCGAACCGCCAACCTTGCGATCAGTGGATAACAAGCTCTACCACCTGAGCCACAGCTGCCCCCTTATCCTCTAGTTTACTCTAAATGGAGCCATAATCTGCTGCACTGTCTTGTAGGATACTTGAAACTAGCAACTGAGACCTTAAACCCATTAGGAAAATGTTTGCTGAGGTAACAAATCAAGTGAGAAGTAGGATAATTTTCTCATCTGCTTCTATACAATCAGACTTCCTTTTACAACCAGAGGAGTCACCCCCTGCTGGTGATTAGAAAGAAAGCAGGTTTCAATCACTTCCTCACTTCTTCTTTTTATTTGTTCATTATTATTATTCTGTATTATACTTACTGGTCTGATTAATTAGCTCATCTGTATTATGATGACCTGAAATTGCATTGTGCTGCGCTTTAATACAACATGACAATGAAATATAACCGACTAATTTTCCCTCAAGAGTGCAGGTTGGCATACTGTATCATGTCAGTCTCAGCTGGCTTCACCTGTGATTTCGACAAATCGCTCTCCAGATTGAATCCCTCACTAGCAAATGACCAGCTGACTTCACTGCAAGGTGACCCTCCATCTCTTGCTTGATGTATGAGGCATCAAGCATCATTATTTTTCTTCAAGGCTCGTTTTCTCTCCTCTTGCCTCTTCTTCGGCGTGATCCTTGAGAACACACTCAGACACACACAGACAGTCGCGCACCCCGAGTATACTTGCAGCCTGTCTTTGACCTCACCTTGCCATCGTATAGCCAATGACTAAGATCCAAACACCCAAACTCCCTGCAGACCGCCGCTAAGTGGCTGTGGTAAAAACAAGGGGGCTGTATGGGCGACAGGCAGTCAGTTCCTGCTATAACCTCGCTGTGTGTTCAATGTTCAGAGCTGTGTGTCTGTGTGTGCGCGTGAGTTTAAAAGCAGCGTAGGCTATTTGTTTGAGACATTTATGATTATACTTTGAGGATGTTATTACAATGGATGTGTAATTTAAAGATATGCCCAGCACCGTTTCTATAATGGCTTCTTAAATCTTAAAGGACGCGTCGTGCAGAAACATTAATGGCGGAATGATGTAAATCTCAGGCTTTGGGGCTGCGAGTGCGGCCAGTCAAACTGTCATTTGCGGCAGTGACGTCACGAGGTGACAACCACGAGCAGAGTGGCCTTTTGACAGACGCAGCCTGCAATCTTCACATCAGCGTAGGAGTTGAGCCAGCCAATCAGAGCCGAGCGCCCATCGCTGCACACGCTTATCACCTGCATACAGCTGCTGTTGCCCCTCTGAGGGAGCGAGTGAAGAGGATGGAGAGGAAGGAAAGAAAGAGCAAGAATGAATGGTGTGCCCGAGACAGAGGATGATTTGTGTTGTGTCGTGGCAAATTCATGCCTGCATCTTTCTTTCATGCGATTTCAGAGGTGCGCATTTGAAGACTTATTTCTCTGGGTACTATAATCCACATTTGTCATTTAAAGGGAATGAAAAGAAGAAGAAAAAATCATTGTGTGTGTTCTGATTGGTGCCGCATCGGCCCAGCAATAGTTAAAATGTGATTCAGAGTGGAAGCATGCTTTGTAGCCCTTGTGAAATGAGAAGGGAAAGAGGGAGAGGGAGAGATAAGCTCAATCTGAATTGATTTTCGTGTTACTTTCTGCTGTACTTGAGTTTCCATAGCAACGTGGTCAGGTTCCCTCGGCCTCCTAGGGCAAGTGTAATTGTTGTCTGTTTCTCCCAGCCAAACTCTCCATTTCTCTCTCTTTCTCTCCTTTCCTTTCCTCCGTCTGTTTCTCTCAACAATGGAAACATGGTGTAGATAAGATTTGACATGGACTTTTCCGCAGTTGGCTAAGACGGTATTGAGCAGTCTCACCAAGCAGCCAATCAAAAACCATGACTGACTTTCATGTTCCCCGGAAAGGACCTTTGCTTATTGTTTTCCAAAATAAAGTTTATGTTCATCCAACTAGAGTAACGGCTTGTTTTTAGAGGCAGTAGCTATGTTTTCTTCACTTAATCTGCATATTAATTTTCGCAGTAAATAAATTAATTGTTGCATCAAATGTCCCAAAGCCTAAGGTCACACATTCAAATACTGTTTCATCAAACCAGCCGTCTAAAACCCAAAGTTATGCAGTTTATGCTAAGATAAGATAAAGCAGAGAATTTTCAAATTTGAGAAACTAAGCATCGAGTCTGTTTGTAGTTTTTGTTTGACTTTGCTTGGCTTTGATAAATGATGAATCATTTTTGCAACATTAATGAATTCCCCCTTAATTCACAATTAATGAATTTCAGCTCTAAAGAGGTTCAAAAGGTAAATGTTTTGATTTCATAATTAAATTCTGTGCGAGGATGGTCTTTGTTCCTTTTGTCTTATGATGCCTGTGATTCATTGCTGTCACTACAGAGCGAGTCAGTGCAGTAAAAGTTTTCCACCATATGCTAAGAAGTCTTTACACTTCCTAATGTAATGCTGCTGTTGTCCCCAGCTGATTATCATAGCACTCGGACTGTATTGCAGAAGTTTGGAGATAATCAATGAAAACCGCTGTGTCCTAAATTTTGCAGGCATTTGATTGAAATCACAAAATGCGCGAGGAAGAACAGATTTGAAAGAAACCCGGCTGACAAAGAGGCAGAGAAAGGAAAAGAGAGGGAGGGAAAAAGAGTAGAATAATCCTAAATTGAGTTTACTGCACATACAAAGATGTTTGGTGGACCCCTTTTTTAAAAATCTGAATTAGATATTACCAGCTCTCTCTCTCAGACTCCAATGATACACTGCTGTGCGCATAACAAGGCATTCACAGCTGTTTGGAGCCCAATGGCTCAAAGAGGCCTTGCCTGCTCAGCAAGAAGAGATGGAATGCATCTTGGGTCTACGATTAGGACTGCTGATCTACAGACATTTACATTATGGCTTTCAGGACATTACAGAAGAAAAATGGTCAAAAGGATTCAGGTGAGGCAGCCTAGATCAGCACTACGACCCTGAGTATTGCACAGTGTAATAGAAACAAAGGACTGACAAGCACCTGAGGGACACAAGGTTGATACTTAAACCTTGATGGCTTCTTAAAATATACTTATTGATATCAAATCAAATATTTTTAGTTAAGTATTTCTTCATTTGTAAAGCAAATATGGCTAAAATCTGAATAGATATTTTAACTGGACATTGTGGCCCTCATTGGACATTGTTCTGGATGGGGACATCAGTTAGCTGCCTAAAATGTAAAATGTAAATGCATTCTGTGCTGTATTTCAAGTAAGCCTCGGTATCTGCGATAGCCTTGGACCTGCCCCAATCCACTCTGTGTTTTCTTGCTCCAGATCAATGCTAATTAATACACATTTCCCTCAGGGACAGTGGGGAGGCCACGCAGAGAATCAGAAATTGCCATCATAAGATGGGCTTGATCTGGACCATATATGGGGAAGAGAAAGCTTCTATAATATTTGCATGCAGGGAGTGTTTAGATCCTCATGTTTCCCACAGTGCTGCCTCTATAAGACGTCAGTAATAAGCTAAGGATCAGTCCTAGATGCTAAGTGGACAATCAGTATTTATCCAGTGGCATATGTTAATTGGTTTGTTAGGTGGTGGCAGCGCCTTGTCTAATCGTGTGCTTTAATGCAAATCCAGTTCAGATGAAGTTCAGCCACCCTCCTGTTTTTAGCAGCCGTATTCCATTAGAACATCTAAATCCAAAGGTTTGCACAGTTGTAGTTTATTGTACAATCAGCTGGTTGATACAGAATGGCTGCGCCCATACGTACACAGACAGGCCTCCTGGTTTGGTGCTTGGTTTCCTCTCCTGTTTCTCATTCTTCTCTTTCCTCCCCATCTCCCTCTGAAATGCACTGTTAAAACAAGTAAAAAAAAATGAAAAAGGGAGACATGTTTTTGTGCATGCCTGGCGGACAGATAGGCGCTGCATAACTAGCAGTTTCCTCTGAAGTAGGGAGAAATCTATTTGCTTGTAGAAGCTGCTTGCATAATCCTTTAGTTACACTTGCCAGCTGTGAGCAAAGATACGGCGCTGTGGGATTTGGCATGAATATCATTGGGAGGACAAAGAAATGAAACTGATAAGTGTTTGTGCACGGGGTCCTTTGCATAATCCAGGATAACCCATAATCTGAATTCTTTAAAATCATGCCCAAATAGATGTGGTGAGCAGCCATTAATGAGAACATACTGTTTGGGAAATTTGGTTTGTCTAAAAATACTGTGAGCATTTCAGCGACTCTGAAATCAGAGATCAGGCTTGATTTGTTTTTTCTAGATGTTTTTTTTTTTTTTAACTGTCAAATGTGGAATCAGAAATATACTGCTAAAAGACTGACGGTGGATTTAAATTCATAGAAATGGCCTTCATGGAGAAATATACGGGAGGTATTCTTGTGGCTATACTTTGTGTGTCACATTTCCATATATACAGTACAGTGTGGCCTTGTTTTGGTTAACACCCATATGAAAGGATTTTATTCTTGCAGAAACACCTCACCTATCTCTCTCTCTCTCTTTCTGCTGCATATTCCTCTTTCCTTCTGTCTCAGTCAACAGTGTGCACAGCAATAAAGAAAAAACACATCACTCAACAGCTTTCAATACGTCTGTCCTTTCTCTCCCTGCCTCTCAGGGTATTTGTTTGCTCAGACTCCTCTGCCCCGCCACCTGCATTTTATACCTCTCTCAACGTGTTATCGGACGGTAATAGACAGCTGCTGAAAGCTGACATGAAATACCTCGATGCTACAGTGTGTGGACCCCATGTTGTGTAATACGCAGAGCTCTCGTGTGATGAAATAATCACAGATATTCCCTTATCGGCATGGTTTGGATGAAATTGTTTGATGATCACCCGTAATTTAGATCCACCACGTCTCTAAAAGATAAAAAAAGAACATCTTAGCAGCATTTTGTGTGTAAACGTTAAATTATATTTGATAGACGTTAACCTAAATTTGAAGAATCCTTTATAGCAATTAGGTTTATGTTTAAAAATGAGTGCTAGTCCTTCTCTTCTCTTGTGATCTTTTCTTGGGACCTCCATGCCATGCCATGCTCCCAAACCTTCAAATGTTGAAGACGTAAATGGTTTTTTTAAAAAAAAGATCTTAAATATATTGTTCCATTTTTTCAAAGATAGGAATTTTATAAACCAGCTGGGTTCTGCAGATGTTAGTTAAACAGCTGTAGACAGGGTTTTTTTTGTTGTTGTTGGGTGCTATTTTCAGTGAATGATACACATTTCTTATACTAATAACGGTTAACGCAGCAGGACGGTATACGTGGGATCGACTGAAATTACACAAAAATGTTCATCGTGATAAAGAAATGTGTTTTAAGTAGATATATAAAAATGTGCTCGGTCACTAGTTGTAGCTGCAGCTGTCCTACTCATGTATGTTAACCATTAAGTAAACGTACACTTGAATAGGATCTCTCAAGCCATGATTGCTCTGCTTTAAGAAAGTATCCGCCCACGTAGATGGCCTTAGTTTTCTTGTTTTTTTGCAAATGGCTGCCACGGTTGTCTTCAGCCCGTGTTTACTCTCATGTCTCTTGTGCCCTTGTAACATTAACATTTCATTATCCAGAAACATACAATAGAAATATACGGGGGAAAAAAAAGGCGATTGGAAGTCTCCACATCCACGAGGACTAAAATATTGATGCAGTTGCAGGTAAATGACTCAAAATCTGAGCCAGAGGGTGAAAATGGGAGCTCTGAGGAGAGTGAGCAAGGCGAAGAGGGGAAGACATCACTTGTAAAGCTGGGCTCTGAGGGGCTTGGGCGCATAATCAATGAAGTGAAGTGTGTGTTGTATCTGTGGCGTTGAGTCGGCTCCACAGAAGCCAATCCTATTTTTACAGGGAAGACAGGTCTGTTGCTATGCTCTTTGAGAAGGTCTCCTGCAGCTTGAAAAAGACAGGGAGCTTCCACTTAGGGTTCATATCACACCTCCAGAGTGGACAGAAGAGAAGAGCGGTCGAAATGAGGGGAGCTGCCTCTGCTAGGTGACACATTCAATTGATTATTGATGATCTGATCCATTATACACTCAAAGGAACGTGTTGACACCAGCAGAAATAGACTCTGTACTTATTCATTTCTTTTCAGGCAAAGGTGTGAATGCAGGGAGACACATGCTGTCTGGCTAAAGAAGATGTGCGCACGAGCAGCGTGTTTTAACTATTTATTGAGTATTTCATTATTCACAATTTGAGTATTTACCTCCAAAATCTCAAATTGAAAGATGTAACCTATTCAAGTGGCCTTTTAGAAAAGTTTGTAATTTAGTCAAAGTACAATAACATCACATTATTATGTTTTAAAGGAAACGTCTGAACCCCGAAACCTGCTAGCAGATTTGAAAAGCATGTTATTTTGTTTTTAATTGCCAAAATGGAATTATTTATTAGAGCCAATAACTGTAAAAACAGAAAGAATCATCAGATTTTCCAACGTTCTGACAGTAAAGGAGCTAGTCATTTTTGGTGTACTGTTCCATTTTGAAAATGAACTAAATCTTATCCTAAAATCGTAGCATTTCATGAAAATTACTTGCTATTTTGTAGGTCTCACTTTAAGCAAATTACCAAAACTGGGCCGTTTGTATGAACCAGATTCTGTTCAAAATAGAATCTGGTTCAGTGCAACCGTGACTCAGCTGTGAACACATGACAAACTCAGGGACTATTTGTCTGAACTGCAGGCTGTGTAAAAATGTAAGAAGAACCTATCTATAGTATATAGAGCCACCATTTCTCCAGCATTGTTAACACCTGAGGGAACTTAAGAAGAAGAAGAAGAAGAAGAAGAAGAAGAAGAAGAAGAATCTAACCTTTATTGATCCTCTTGGGGAAATTCCTTCTCTGCATTTGACCCATCCTATTCCTAGTTAACCTTAACTATAGGTACTAGGAGCAGTGGGCTCCACGGTGCAGAAGCCGGGGAGCAGTGAGAGGTTCAGGGCCTTGCTCAAGGGCCCACAGTGGTGGTGACTGGGACAAACTTGAAATAATGTTGAAAATATTTATTCTAGGTTTTGTTCATTTTCGTAAAACAAATAATCAACAAAATTAAGCTTTTTTTTATGATTTATATTCATGTGATATATGATTTATAACTGAGTCATACTGCACAGATAGTTTTGAGTTCTTTCTACTTCTAGTCTTGCTGTTTCCACAAAGGTGCAGACTTTATATTGCACTAAAAAATGAACCCACAGTGAGTAAAAAGCAGCAAAAGATGTCCACAAACTGCATAGAGTTCAGAGCGTTAATGCCAGGTCATTGCATCAGCGGGTCCTTGTAAGCTTTTTGTCTCAAAGACGAGATAATGTTTGTCTGTGTAATTTTGTGGTAAACATGCAGATAAAGTACCGCTAACATAAATGAAGTTACTGTACAGACGAGATTATTGTTCCCAAACAAGTCAATCAGATTGTCTCTCGGCCGTGTTTTTATGTCATCTTGTCCAGATGTCGTCTATTAGACATCAGATTAGGAAGAGTGGTGTTGGATTAGCCAATCCAGAGCCAGAATCATCTTAGATTAGATTATAGTATATGTACATCTGGGTCGCTGCAGTGGCTCTGCTCAACCAAAATAACATTAAGTCAGTGTTACGCAGCGAGACAGTACACAGACTGTAATCAGCAGCCAAGCAGAAGGAGGATGACGGCATTAGGACATAGATGGATGAGAAATCCTTTGGTTTTACAACTTCCCAATTGCAGTATGGCAACAGACTGCACAACAAAAGCGGTGGTGCTCTTTGCCGCACGTATGAAGTCAAAATTACAAGGCAAAAACAGGAGGGGTGTGTGTGTGTGTGTGTGTCGTCTGATTGCAGAAAGCCCAGAAAATCTGAGCTTGTGCAAAGAAGGTGATCAGGCCTCCAGTACAGACAGCCCTGTCTGCTAATAATAATGGTTATTTTCTCCTCCTCCCTCTCCCGCTCTCTCTTTGCTCAGCGTTTGTGCCCAGGCCTCCTGGCAGATAGATGTGCAGAGATTACACCTTCTAATTGGTGCTAGCGGCTGTGGGACGGTGTGGTGTACTGTAGTTTAGTGCTGTGTGGACTGGTTTTTGTGTAGTGGATTTGTAATGGTGATGATAATGACTTCAGAGCGGCGTGTTTGTTGTATGGCAGTGAAGTGTACTAAAGCATGTAAAGTATCTGTGATCTGGAGAGGCTGAACGAAAATAACACATAGCTTCTATTAGTCACTATGTTCCTAAAAAATTTAACTGATTTTCAATGCTCCAAATCGACATTTTTAAAACCATGTAAACTGAGACAGGTAAGGGCTGCTAATTCGTGCCTGGTGGCTACTTAGTTAAAATATAACTCTAAAGCGCTTCTGTTTATACAAGACATCCTCACACCTAAACAACAGAGTAGGTCTGCTGCTAATTACTCCCAAAACAACATATAACGGTGTTTGCAAATGAGGTTGTATTAACAAAAAAAAGCGCATAAAACCCACATTTGAAGGAGCCAGGCGGGGAGGTAGATTAAGTCGATCACAGGGCTTTATGTCCTTTATTTTTGACCGTAATTGACTTATTATCAAGTTTTCCTCATTACTATTACTACTTTAAGTTTCAGTCACTGTTTTGTTCGTATATATAGATATATAGTAAATAGACCCTTTATCATCTGCAACAAGCGTCTCCTCCATTTCCTTGTTTGCCGGAGTCCCACATCATCTAAAAGCAGCCACAGTGATGATGTTGTTGCCTTTCAAAAAAAAAAGTTCAGAGATTTTACAGCAATGACACAACTGCAGGAGGTCAACCACAGAGACGTCGCCTGTTTCAACCACCTTAAACGTTACGCCAGCATTATCGTTTATCTGGTTGAGCACTTGCTGTTTTTACTAGACCTTTGAAGAGTGATGCCGACATGCGAGTGCTATTTAACATGAATACCTAACATAAAATATTTCTGAGAAGGACTTCATACTGTTTTTTTTTTTTTTAATAGAAGAATGGCCATCTTGTGAATCGAACCCTAACTAGGGGAAGCAAATAAGGTTTTATAACCCACCATTAAAAAATGACGTTGCTTTTCAGTATATAACTTTTCTTGTGGTGAATTTGGTTTTCATACATCTTGCACTGACTTTCTATATAAAGTTAAAACATACTCTGAACACACATTTACAAGAATTTTGCCAGGATGAAACGCCGCCTTAAAAAAAATACAAAAATTGTTATTTAAATCGTGAAATTGACAATTTTTTTGACTTGAATAAGGAACTATCATATCATTCAGTGCCACCTTTTAGTATTCAAACCTTTTTAATTATCTGTACCATGCAGACCTTATCATTTATATACAATCAGACGTAACTCACACAGTCAAACAGCTCCGACCCATCACAGGACCTCTGGGGGAGTCCTGTGGTGTCTGGTACTGGGATGCTGTTGGGTCTTGTGAGTTGCAGGGTTGGGCAGGGAAATTCGTAGGCCGGGTTAGGACTCTGGAGTCTTTTCTTGTGCAGTTTTTGCGGTGCGGTGAGTGCATTGTCCTGTTGTAGAGGAGGGCTGTTTCTAAGGGGGTGTGCTTGATCTGCAGCCATGTTTAGGTGGGTGGAACATGTCAAAGTAACATCCACATGAATGTCAGGACCCAAGGTTTCCCTGACGAACATTGCATTCTAACGAGATGATCAATGTCATTCACTTTACCTGTCAGTGGCTTTAATGTTGTGGCTGATCGGTGTGCATATGCTTAAAGCTTCAAGAGTAGTGTACTCTACAAATGAATGATTCAGCCTGAACAAATACCTGACACAACCCATATGATGAATGATAAAGTTGTTAATGTGTGACATTATTGGAGGTGACAGTGTGATGTGGATGATGGTGCAGTGGGCCTGGCTATGGGAAGACATCGCTATCTCAGCTGTTTGCATCAGTGGCTCTTCTGTCTCCCTCACAATCCGTGGAGAAGTGAAAGAAAACGATCTCAAAATGAAATATGACGTGTCATTTTTTTGTATTTGCTGCACATTTTGCAAAGGGTCCCATGATGCTCATCTGCGGGAAAATGATGCTCACACACACACACACACACACTCACACGCATGCATGCATGTTCACGTAGTATGTCTGCTGTATGTCATTTGTGTAAATAGTATGTGTGTGACAATCCGCCCCTCTCTGTGCAAGTGTATCTATGCAAGTAGGTGATTCTAGTTGCATTTGTCACTCTTTTTTCCTGGGGTGTGTGTGTGTCATGTCTGATTAAAGTTAACCCCTGTGAGGCGGCTGGTGCACCCCTCCTCTGTATCCCCCATCCCCCCTCTGTCTCTCCTTCCCCTCTCCCTCCACTCCTCCACCCTTCTATCACTCCATCCCTGTTCTCCTTCCTCCTGGCACTCTGACAGCACAGGAGAATATGCTCCCTCAAGGTCCCACCCTCCCTTTCTGGCTCCCGCGGGTGGCGTTTCCTTGGAAACAGTGTCAGAGTTGACTGGGTGGGTGCAGATAGATGGCTGCCCTTTATCGGACTACACCACTGGTCCATTAAAAGCAACCAGATAGGACCTGTGTGCGCACATGCACCCCTCTGTTCTCACCCCGAATGGACCGTTCCACCTGACACGCGTGAATATTAGCTCGACCCAGGCTGAGGGTGTGTATGTGTGTGTGTGTGTGTGCTCTTTTTTTCTGTGTATATTGAATGTCTGTGTTTATTACTGCCTGTGTGCAGTGTGGGTGTGTGTATGTGTGTGACTGATTGGCAAAATCTCTCATTGAATTGGACATATTTGGGGAGAAATTCTGTGCAAGTGTCTTCCTTCCTCTCTGTCCTTGGGAAAGAAACAAAATGGAGACTGTGTTTTTTCTCTGCTTTGTCTCCCTCCTCTCAAAATGATGTAGCAAAGAAAGCCAGATCCCTCCACAACTAGCTTCACTGAGAGCGAATGTGACTGATCATTTCAAACAACTGTATCACACTCCCAGATATATGACTAGAGTAATTGGCTTTTAAATTATTTAAATGCAAACAGTTGCAAATGGTGTTAAGGCCACACATCAGCAGGAAGCAGCATGAACAAACCAACCCTGATGCAAAATTTCTTAATTTAAAACGGGCCTGATGTAAACACCTCATTGTTAGATGTGGTTATAATCGGTGGCAATATTAAAGCAATCTAGCACACAATACACAGTGTAAGAGCTTTTTTTTTTAATATGAGCAGTGTTGTTAGAGGATTTAATGTGATTCTAGCACTGAACAAATGCAGACACATGCTGTAAATGAATATTGTTGTGGCTTAGATAACACATTTCAGGCCTGATTTATATAACTGTGCTGGAAAACATGCTATGCTTACCTGATGTCAACTTCAGTAACTGTAGATCTGTAGTGAGTATAAGGTCTGTAATAAAACGCCTGATTGCTCGTCAGTAAAAACCGAAGCAATCACAAAAGTCATACTTTAAAAAAATGAAATAGTTTTTTGTTTTCTCAGAAATCTATGCAACTTACCTCTCTGGAAACCTTCCTTTTAGGTATTAAACAAGTAGGAATCTATCTTCTCATTCAGACAGAACTATAGTTTTGAGACATTTCTTTTAATAACTGTATTAAACATTAATCGCAATAATAACAAATTTAATTAATTTCACAACAAAAAATTAAAATAATTCAAAATAAACAGTACTTGTGTCGTTTACAGTGTATCATAAAATCACATTTGCGTCTTCATTTTGGTATTTTAGCTCTACTGTAGCTAATTTATCAAATGTTTCAGCTGAAATAAAATATCCGGGTAATTATTAACCAGATGCAATTCTTCGCTATTGATTAACTTTAGGAAATGGTGCACGCACATAAGTAAACATCTGCGCATGGAAACGCATATATGTGTGGTTAACCGAGCAGCAACTACATCTGAAGCCTACATCTTAATTTTTTTTTTGCCATATTTGAGAATTAACAGCAGCATTGAGAGCAAATATGTTTTGTTTTTTTTTTACCCTAAACAGCACAGTTGTCATGCACACACACTAATGTTGACCTATGCTTGCAATGTCTTGCACAGCAGGGCTGCAACTGTTGAGGCAGCGTCTCACTTAAACATCAATGCAGTGGACCACAGCCTGTCAGCAGCCCACACACACACACACACACACACACACACACACAGTATTATGTATTTAAAGTAATTACCTCAGGCCTGATCCAGACTGAGTTTAGTAGCATGTGATAATCCATGTAGGCAGCATATGGGAGGAGGGGAATTAGAAGTCCAGAAGAAAATAAAGAAATTAAAGTGTCTTGGTGGCTGTCTGCAGGTCTGCAGGAGGGAACATTAGGCTTCTCTGTGATACTCCTAGTGTGGGCTGTGTGTGTGCTCGTGTCCATGACTGTGTCTGTAACTGTGATGGGACATTTTCTGTGCGGACCTCTAAATATGCTGAGGATGGAAGAAGGAGAGTTAAAGAAGGATGTTGCATGCCAAGCAACTGAGTGTCAGACAGATGGTATAATTAATGACATCACTGGAAACAGAGCGTGGGGCTGTGTGCTGCAAAAAGGGTCATCATCATAACATCACAGGAAACCTCAGCCGCTTGATAACGAGATGATGGAAAAATCAGCTCCATATTGTCAAAATCACATACTAATTTGGATAACCTCCCCCATGGAGACTTTGTAAATTGATTGAACTGCCACAGAGCCTGTACTTTCGACAAATTCTCATCCAATTTCACCTCCTGTTTTTTTGGCACCAGGGTATCTTTTCCTGGTTGATTTGCATCAATAAACCTCAGTAAGCAAGGCATTGTAATGCCTAATTGGGCGGTAATGAGCTGTCGCATTATGCAGAGTGCTGAGGTTCAAGCTTATTAGTTGCTTGGTTGCCCATAACATTTTCCTGTCTTCCCTCTGCTACTTCAGTGTTGCATGATTGTCAATGCAATCTCCCTTTCTCTCTCACCTCCTTTTCTCCCTCACTGCTTCATCCTTGCACTTTCTCTCCGTCTTTCTCCCATTCCCCCCCCCCCCCCTTCTCTCTGCTGTTCTAAAAATAGTCTCCTATTATCCAGGAGGCCTGGGCCATGTACAGTGAGGCAGCAATCAGCATGGCGGCCATGCACATCAAGATTCACAATAGCTGTCATTCTGCTAACGCTAGCTAATATAATTCTCTTTGCATTACTCTGAGCCCTGCTGGACTGAACAGAGGGTTACATTCAAGGCTAATTAAAGGTCCTGCATTTTTTTGGACAAGTTAATACACTTCCCTGAGGTCGAAAATAGTCTCTTAAGCATTTAGCAGGAGATACCTCACAAATCTAACGTTTTTGGTGCCAGTCATTTTGTCTCTTTGCCAGAGATTGCTTTTAGTTTTCAGTGGCTATTTCTTTAGATGCAGGTGGATTCTTGTTCTGTTGCATATTAACACAGTAAACTTAGCAGTAATGTTCAGGATTTTACTGTATTAGAGAGTTAGTTAGCCAGTTAGTGCTACTTGTTAATCCTTATGACATTCACATCTTGTTAAAAAGTTATGCATCCACATACAGGCAACATCAGCTCCTTTGGGTCAGAGCAAAGTGGTACCCAAACTGTGTTGTCTCCTGAAACACCACTGTTGTCATTGCCTCGTGTTGCAGCGAAAGCTCTGCAAAGTTTAGAGTTTTTCCTGTACTGATGCAGGAGTTTCACTAAAATGAAAGAGGAGCCTGCATTTTTCATGTAGCACTAATGTCGACAAGGCCTTAGTAGATCGCTGCTTGAGGTAAACCATATATCCTCACCGGATTCATTTTGGAGGCCACTAAATGTGGCACTGAAGCTCTTAGTGAATGCAGGTTTGTCACAAAAAGAAATGTAAGCTGAGTGCAAAATCTTGCACGTTCAATGTTTCAATTTAAAGGAATAATTTTGAAGCAATCCTTTGTCCTAATAGTATGGCTGAGTTGATATATTCCACATAGAAAATAAAAAATGGCTGAATATTAGACTAGCTAGGTGGACTATGGGCTGGACACTCCCCTTTGGAGGTTGCTAAAGGAAACATCCTAATGACAAATGGTAACTAAAAGGGTGAATTTGCTGGATGAGGAGGACGGTGCTTGTTAGTCAACCATTTCCTAACCTATAAGACTCCAGCCAACAAATTGGACAAATCTCCCAGGGGCCTCCCATCCTGCTGCCTTATGGGGCCTGCAATTAGCGCTGTAGGAAGGAGGGTGTCTGTGTGATTGGGTGGTGGTGGAGGGTGGAGGCAGTGAGGGGCTGGTGGGACTTGGTGAAACATTTTCATCTTGCAATCTGAACGCAGTAAGGAAGAAAAATGTGCCCTGAGGCAACTGTTGACATTGCGTTCAGAGCCGCTCTGTGCTGAGCTCCTGCTCAGTATTGTTATAATGTATTTATATAACGCTGCTAAATGGCAAGACCTGTTCCACATTCATCTACATAAAGCAGCACTGTATTGCCTAGGGGTGGGAATAGACACACACACAGACACACAAATACACACACGCAGATGAGATCGTTAAGCAAAGCCCTCCCATTGCTACCCCCAACCCCTCAACACAACCTGCGCTCACTGTTGATTCTCCTGCACACTTGTCACTCGTGATTGCCAAAAAGCAAGGCACCATATGCCATTCTGTTTGTAAGCGCGACCACCCCCTGTGTCATCTTAAATACACACACACATGCTCACACATACACCTACATTCATGCACACCCACATGCACACATACACACCAAAGACAGACACACACACACACACCACAGACACAATTTTCCAGTCGCAGTCAAAGACAACGACAAACTGCAATTCCCCTCAGCAAACGGCTCTCAGATGATGAAAGTGAACGTTTTCTGCCTCTGATTTTTGATGTGCAGTGTGGATGTGATCAGAGAGGCCTCACATTGCCACTCTTCTCTCTCTCTTTCTCTTTCTCAGCATTATGCAGTCTGTTCCACCCCCCTGCTGTAACAGAAAACACTCACACTAGACAAGAGCAAACAGTTTCCAGCTGCTTGCTAATTCTTGATCTGTTAGTCAGGCTAGCAGGTGTTTTCCAGGGAAATGGTGACTTTTACCTCTAGTGTCAATAGAGCGGCCAGCGCTGATTTTCCTCCATCCTTTCACCGTAAACCTCGCGGGTTGTGTAGGTGAAATGGGGATTATTTATTCTCCAGGCTATCCAGCGTTATTCCCAGTTGACAGTTTGAGTGGGCCGGATCTGTTCACATGTTGTCATATTATAAAACAAGCTATGAAGAAACATCTGGCTGTGTGAGACTGACTGTCATTATCCTTCATGAGCTGGTGGTTCATCATTATCACACCGACTGACTGACTGACAGCAGTCACTGATTAACGTATTGACTCTAATTGACTGGCTGGCTGGCCATCTAAATGACTGACTGAAGCAGAGACTTACTGACTGGCTGGCAGGCTGGCTTACTAGCTAATACAGCTGCATGGCTGGTTCAGTGACTCACTAATTAACTGACTGACCCACTAAATTCCTGGCTCTCTGCTGGCTGGCTGATTGACTTGCTATCTGGACTGACCAACTGACGGTCTCCCTGATTCATCTGTCACCAGATGTGTTTTCATCCCTGTGGTAAAGGAAGCCTCGCTCCTGATAGCGGCACGACGACCGCCTGACTGACAGGCACATTTCCATTTTTTCCCATTAACTCTGATATGGAAAGAAATGTGAGGAAATGATGAGATATGAAAAGAGCCTGGGAAGAAATAGACCAGTGGTGTGTGTGTGTGTGTGTGTGTGTGTGTGTGTGTGTGTGTTTATTCAAATGGAAGAGACCAACCCCCCAGTCGGTTTCATCCTTATTGACAAAGTTCTATCTAGTTGTGTTGCATTTGTCTATAATGTGCAATCAGTGTAGAAAGGATTTGGAACAAGTTGCTGATATTGAGCTGCTGCCTGATTTGCACATTCAATTTCTTACTTGCATTCAGGCCTTCATTTTTTTTCTCTTTAGCTTCATCTCTCCTTTATTCACATCTGTCCTTCGAGACTGGAATGGACACATGTATAAAATTACTTAGTTACCAGAACATTTACCTTAATTCACTTGGCTAGACAGTTCCCATGCACATATTTTATTATTATTTACATTATTATTATGTATGAAGTCATTTATTATTAATGTTTTCAATTCGTCTGACCCGCCTGTTAGTATGTATGAGGTAACAGTACACAGAAAGGGAGAAAATACAAACTTACATCCACATGCAACTGTTCTGTATCAGTGACTTACATGCACTGATAATAACTGTATCATATAGGTGTGACATTAATGAAAAGGTAAAAATATTCCTCTTTTCTACCTTTAGTAATGCTGCAGTTGCTACAAATATTAACATTAGCAGTGACCTATTTTTAAAAAATGCTCTTAATTAATTTACAGATACAGTAAGTTAAATAAAATAGTTTCAGATATGCTGTTTATACTAAATCCTGGCAGCGTCCTGTTTATTTTGCTAATGTAGAATGGTGGTATATAAGCTCATATGGTCATGTGTGTGTACAGTATGTGTTTGGACACATGCTCGTGTGCTCGTATGCGTCTCTGTGAATATAACCATGTGTGCGCAGTGACTCATAAAACATGGCAATGAAGGCCATCTGTGACAGCTGCTACATAATCAGATTACTACTGCTTCAATTTGGGTTGGTTTGTGTGTGTGTGTGTGTGTGTGTGAGTGGGTGTGTGTGTCTGTGTTAATGTCTGGTCATTTGGACTGGACCCATCACTGTTAACGGTGGTGGGTCTGTCAGCGTATGTGGCCAGAACACATTCATTCAGTCTGATATTGTTACTGTCTCTGTACTTTAGATAGTCCAGAGACAAGGTCACCGCTCCTGTGTGTGTGTGTGTGTGTGTGTGTGTGTGTGTGTGTGTGTGTGTGTGTGTGTGCGCGCTACATGTTAGTGGGTGCAGGTTGGTTCACAGAAGGCACCTGAACCAGAACAGCAGAGCTTAAAAGGAAGCGTAGCGTGTCAGTGTGTCACACAAGCTGTGCTTTTACATATTCTGCTCCATTTAATGCAGACACACCAGCTTTCTCATCTTTTCCTTTCATCTTTCATTTTCCACATTCCTCCTCTCACTCCCTGACTCTTGTTGAATTCTCTAAAGCTAATTAATGTTGAAAAGGACATTTTTTTAGCAAAGTCCTCCAAATGCTTTTTGGCTTTCCCTTGGGGCCATCTTATCACATCCAGATTCTCATTTTCATGAATTAATTTAGATTTTTTTTAAAGTTCTGGCCTTTCAGTTTTTTACTGCTGATCTCAGTATGTGTGCATCCTTGCACTTGCACATGTACATATAATTTAATTCTTGTGAGGGTAAAAAATTATGTAGGTTCCATGTGCAGCAGTAGATGAGTGTTTGGGGCTCAGTGCCTTTCTTCACAGTCCCTCAGTATTGTTACAGGGGATCGTTGATCTAATGGCAGCTACCTTCCTGCTGCCATGTCTGACCTCAAATACACCCTGATGTCGGTAATGGAAAGTGAACCAGTGACCTCAGTCAAACCATATCTCTAGGCCAGCTGGTTGCCACTGTGTGTGTTTTACCCCTCTGTATGTCTCCAGTGTGGGTATTGTGTCTACCACAAGGGCATTTTGTCACCTCCCAGCTGGTCTTATCAGAGTCTTGCAGAGCTATATGGCGTTGGAAAGGTCATCCACACCACAGGAGGCAGCAGACAGAGGAACACTGCAGACTTCCCACAGTGCTGTTTGCTCTGTCTCTTCGACTCCTCACAGGTCTCTGAGGATGGTGAGGACCCTCTTTCTATGGTTTGGGTTTTCCTGAGTGATTTTGTGTGTTTTCACAAAAAGTGAAGGGACCCAGTTGAGGTCAGAGGTCGGCGTCGCGGTCTCGAGGCTCCAAGGACACTTCCCCTCATTCATTTCAATCCTTGTGACCGCGAGCAAGTCAGCGAGACAGAGAGGAAGGATTGCACAAAATGTCCTCAACTTCCTCATTATCTCCTTGGCTGCTTATGCCCTCATGTAGAGCTGGCTCACTCTGCTTCATTACTGTAAGGAGACTATCTTAAGGGAGGAATGGCAGGCTTCCAGTTGGCTCTATCAACCTGTCAATCACTCCAGTCTAATCTTAGCTCTGCCCCTCAGTGCTGCCCATCATTTCCTGGCACCGTGGAGCAGTGAGCAGATTCTGTGTGCCTAATTCCCCTGAAATAGATAAGGACTTTAATGGATGGCCTACTCAATTATGCAATGGTGTTTTGTTGTCTCGCATCTTGTTGTTTACTGTGGCGCTCCGTACTGCGCCACTTTCTTCTCTTCTCTTCTCTTCTCTTCTCTTCTCTTCTCTTCTCTTCTCTTCTCTTAACTGAACCACTTTAGTGTATTTTTTTTAGACAAAATAAGTGATATTCACCTCCGAGCTGCAGTCAACTTCCAAGACATCCACTGCACAATGCAAAGATATAAACGAATACTGCTGAAAAGCTTCTTGGAATCACACATATACACATCTGCACACACACACACACACACACACACACACACACACTGCTCTCTGCCACTCTGCCCGTCATTCTCTGCTGTTGTCACAGTAACCATCTCACCTTCCCTTCACAGTCCCGCCCTAATGAGACCACTGGAGGACAGAGAGAGAGAGAGAGAGAGTAGCAAGGGGGTGGAAGAGAGATGCAGACACAGAGAAAAGCAAAGATATATCACAGGGAAGATAGGCAGCATGGAGGCAGAATTGCCATTGTCTTGTATCTGCTCTTTGCACACAAGAAATCCTCTCTGTCGACTGGCCGGGGATCATTCCAGAAACAAAAGCCGCTGCCCCTGCCAGCAACATCTGCTGATTACACTGTCTGCTCATGACCACACCACAAGTTTGCTGCCTGGGCATTTCCATATAAATCCAATAACATTATCGTTAATAGATAATTACCCCGCACTGCATGATTTGTGGCCGCAAACACAGATTAAAATTCAATTAAAGGTAAAAGTGTGCATGGGTGCTGCCTGTTCTGCTTTGCTGAGTGGCTCCATTTAAAACCTCAATGAATCACATTCAGTGATTACAGTATATCTAATGTTCACGTGTGTAATAGGACTGAAAATGTGCAGTCACTCGATTGAAGCCATATTAAAAGATAATTGTGTTTTTATTATGATGATATTACAGTATATGGCTGTGATTACAGCCACGTGATAAACACAGTTTGATAAACAAAGAAGCAGCATAGACGGAAAGAGGAGAGCAAGGCAGAGCAGACCAGCGGTATGATGTTAACATCTGTTCCTTTATGTACTTTTAAAGTCTCTCCGTCTGCTGCGGCACCATAAAAGCCCTAAATGAAGTGAACGAGGCCTCTGGGCTCGGCACAGATTGGCAATTATGCACCTCAACATTTCAGGAGACCTTTACTGGTTCAGACCTGAGTATTTCATCTGGGAAAACTCATCTGCCAAATGTTAATAGGCAGGCCACTTGGATCGGAATATGAGTGTGTGCAACAGGTTAAGAGGCTCTCAGTTGAAGGCATACAGTGGAGCCTTCAGAGATCAAATATAAGGTGTGTGAAGATACATACAGCATGCGTTTAGTCTTGTCGAGCAGATGCATGCACCTTAGTTGTGTGTGTATGGGATGTTTGAAGGTTCCTTTGGTGTTTTATTGGTTGCTATGGGCAATTAGTCCAGGCTCAATCAAGGTGCATTTACATGGAGCACTAACTGTTTGTGTTAGCGAGCATCTCACAGGCACAGTCATTAGCAGAGTTTCTAAATCAAGGAGATGGTCTCACATTTAACCTGAAGAGGGTTCCAGGGTTTCACCAGACTTTAAAGGACCTACACACACACACACACACACACACACACACACACACACCCTTACAGTGCCTCATCAGATCTCTTCTCAGGACTGTACTTAACCATTTTAACCCCAAACAGTTAATTTTTCACTGTAATATAAAGTTTTGCACTTCTATCTAAACAGCACAACCGTGGCAAGAATTGGATAGAACTCATTTTTTCTGAAAGGCCACAGGTGTTATTGACAGTTGAAAAAAAAGGTGACTTTACATACTATACTGCTATTTTATTGCTTAAAAATTTTATTTTGTTTCCATACTTGTCTCCTCTCTGCTCAGTGTAAACACAGCCTGCAGTTCAGCCAAAAAGTCCTTGAATTTTTGTCATGTGACCGTTGGCTGTAGTTGAGTAACTAATGATTTTATAGTTGCTCAAAGATATTAAATCCAATCCAGTCCAACTTTATTTATTAAGCACTTTTAAAAAAAACACAGTGGACCAAAGTGCTGTAAACAATAGATACAAGACAGAATAAATAAAAGCTCAAATGAGGATTAATATTTGCATATAAAAATACTAATAAAATAAAATACAATAAATTAAAAGGCATAAACCATAACAGCCATACGATAAAAACAACAAAATATAATAAAATAAATAAAATTAACGCCTCACAAAGTGTCAAAGACCAAGGAGAAGAGATGGTTTTAATAAGAGATTTAAAAACAGTGAAGAGGCCTGTCTAATGTGCAGAAGCAGATCATTCCATAATTTTGGATCTGCAACAGCGAAGGCATGGTCCCCTCTGAGCTTCCACTTAGTTGAATGATACAAGTTTGTTTGATGTTAAACAATACAAGTTTTTTTAAGTTTCCCAAGCACATTGCATGTCATAGATGGGTAGTTCAAGAGAGATCAGAAGTCAGAAATTTCTCAATCTGTTGGTTGTCCTTGTTTTTGCAGTTTCTTGCTCTGATAAATTTCGTAAAGACAACACATTTCCCAAGCTCACTAGTGGGTTTTGGGATTGCAAAAGTTAACTGGTATTCCCCTCATACTTCGTTACCTTTGCAGCAGCAGGACGGCTTGCACCTTCAGCATTCCTCTCTTAACTCAATTTCAATCTGAGGTTTAATCTGTCACAATAACTAAAATACCAGTGCCTTGAAATGGGATAAAGCCAGCTTATTTTTCAAGAACGTAGCACTCAGTGCCGCTTTTTAACAGCCTGGTCACACACTGGAAAGCAGGAAAACAAAGCTCATCTGTGTGCCCTATGCAGAATTGGTGTTGCATTGGTGTGGTGTTGTTCAGAGTTTGGTGACAAAGGAAGCACTTATATGACTGTTGGGCAAAACACTGTACTTGGGGAAACTAGCTGCCGACTTAACAACTCAGAAACGCTGTAGTGTAATACCTCTTCCAGCTACATGGATGGATTAGTGCCTGTTAACAGATGAAGCTCAGCTGTTTCATAGGCCTACCTTTCGGTCCTCTTAGGTGGTTTAGTTTAGGACAGAACATGGTTATATAGAGTGGATGTTAGATAAGAGGCTACAACAGTGTTTTGGATTCTCCGCTCTCCGTTTCCTCACAGGTCAGCACTGTCAGGTTGGTTTGCTTTTGGCCAGCTGTGCTAATTTGCATGTCAGAGTTGATCTTGGCACGAAAGATTTGCATGGATTTACTTCACCCGCACCAACTAATCAGCTGGTCTCGCAGATTCCATGAAAATGAAGTGATCTTCTCTCTGAAGTTTCTTTGATTTGAATGTTGGTATCACCGGAACTTGGAGATACTGTTTCTGATATTGCAAGCGTACCGCAGCCATGCAGTCAGCTCATCTATTCTCTGGGACAATGTCTTGTAATTCATGCACCTCATGGGTTTACTCCAAAGATCAAGGCTCCATGTTTCTGTTCTATCATTAGATCCAATCAAAGGTTGTAGAAAGGCAGCTCAGCTATGCATGAACGAACCGTGTGCAATTTTATTGGCTCACTATGTTTTAAAATACGGTGTCACTTGAAGCTTTGAAAATCTACTAATGACTCCACTTCACACATTACATCTGCTTAAGCAGTAATCAAATCCCTGAGTTTAAATCATTTGTTTCTTCACCTCCACAGCCACAAAGTAATTTTCACATGCACGCTACAGTATGCAAACACAGGCAGCGTACATACAGCACAACACATTCATGCGCGTTATCTGCGATGGATGATGAATGCGCTGACATCGCTCCAGCCCTTACAGTCCTCACCCTGCGATGCTGTTCACTCCCAATCAACTTCCCCTGTCAATATTTACTATCGTCTGCCTCTGCCGTTACATGAGCTGCCTTTGCCGCGCTCTCGTTTCTCACCGTCAACTTAATTAGTCACATCTCTCGGTTTAATTACATCAAGTGGAAGGAGGCTGCAATCTCAAGTAGATCAAATTAAGCCCTATGCAAATGCTGGAGTGTCTCGTTCTACGTCTCTGTGGCAACAATGTCTCTGTCTCACTTATTTCTGTTGGGACGAGTCACGTGAGGCTTGTCATCAGTTGCTAAATGAAATCTTACACTGGAAATCACCCCTATTAGGCTGGTTAAGTGGTTGACTGTCTGTTTAAGTTCCCAGTGAGAAGTGACTAATCTCCCGTGTGTGTGTGTGTGTGTGTGTGTGTGTGTGTGCGTTTTAATGTGTGTGTGAGTGTGAGAGAGAGAGAGGGACAATTTAAGAATGAATCAGCTTAAATTTGTGGGGAAAAGAGCACCGCTGCACTATATTTGTATAATCCAGTGTTGACATTCAACCTGCATACTTCATGAGCATCACCTCCATGCGTACAGCTACTTAAGCTACTTTCACAGCGGTGTAAATGGAGCATGTGCATTTTTAAAAAAATATCTTAATTGGATAAATAAATGGATGCAAAGGGTAAATGGTTCAAGATAGAGTGTTAATTTGGAGGGCCACTGCAAATTAACACTGTACTCTCAAATAAAGCAGGTGCAACCAGCTGTTCTACTAATGTACCTGTGCTCTGCCCTTTAATGAATGATCATACGGTCACTTATTATCCAATAATGATCAGCTACCAATCAAGAAGTAATCTACTGTAGCTAAATGCTCCACTTCAGCTGCTGAATCCTGCACAAATTGATACCCTTGATGCTGGTGAGATACCATGCATGTCAAAATTTTTGATGAAAATAGTAGTTTCATTCATCTGGAAATGAAAACGACTGTTGTTTGTAGGTTTAAAATACAAATAGTGGTGTGTCTTTAAATAGAAGTCTAAGTTTAATTAAGTTTAAGTATAATTAATTATAGTTATATGTCTTTTTGTACCACTGTTGCCATCACAACATTGATTTATCAGATATACTGACAGTAATAACACCAACAACAACAACACTAATATTATACCTACTAATTCCACATGACGTTCTGTGGAAATAAAAAATGTTAAATGATCCACGACCTCCTTTTTTGTATGCATAATATATAATTGTGCACGATATTGTTCAATTGCATTTCAGGAAACATAAACCGGTCCACCTTTAATTCTGGTAATTGCACATTTTATTTCATCTTTCTAATGGGACCGAAACTCCGTGAAAGTCGCAGACCTTTTCAGCCCAAAGCTTGAAAATTGTGGCAGTCGCAAGACAGTGTAGCATGACCTTTGTTTAATTAAAGGCAGCAAAAGCAGCCTTTAATTAATATTACTTAAATGCAAACGAAAGCTGTGACCCAGTGGTGTGTGGATTTCTCTCAGCGGTCCCATCCACTCCGTCATTACAGTTCCAGCCAGGGTCATCTCTCTACTTCGTGAGCCCTGGCAACTTCCTCTCTCCTCCGTTTTACCATTCTTTCTACACACAAGTGAGAAATGCATAAACCATGTGATACCGGCAGAGAGCACACACGGCCTTGTATGGCAGGTATGAGGGGATAAAAGTGAATTCGGGAAGGATATTTGGAACTGTATCTTAAAATGTTTCATGACAATGGCAGGGTATGCCGTGTAAATGTTCTTTTAAAGGTGCTATGTGTGAGAATATAAGCCATGTACTCATTTCTTTTTTATTTCCAATGTGCAAACGCATTGGAGCATGACTCCCTCAACTTTCTTGGCTGGCTATAACAGCTTGTGGACTGATTTATATGTAAAGAACTACGAATTAATTGTGTACTTGCTCGCACATGCCTTGCTTCAGTCCCTATCTTCCTGTCCCATACAGTGCTAAACGGGGTGAAAAAGTGGCTCACATTACCTTACAACTGGAGTACACTAATGTCAAGGAAACAACCAGCTCCCAGAACGACACAGACTCAAAAATGCCACATAGACACGAAAGTTCAAAAACTGTTTTATCTAGTGTAGCCTGTCCCGCTAAACAAGAATATAACCAACGCTGGGGGTAAACTAGAGTAGGAAAACCAGGTCAAAAATTCAGCAGAGCATTTACAGAGTACACTAGTCAACAAACTACACCGACCAGCCGCAACATGGTGACCGCTGACAGGTGAAGTGAATAACATTGATCATATTGGTACTATGTGGTGTTCTGATGACAAACCTTGGATTTTAACATCCATGTTGATGAGACTTTGACAGCCAAATAAACATTGTCCCACAACAAACACACTCCCTCATGCAAATAGAAATCCTAAATGTCACTGGCCTTCCCCCGCAGGAAAATGCACCCCACCACATGGAAAACATATCAAACAATCAGGAACATGTTGAGGAACATGACAATGGACCAATATGTTGATTTGACCTCCAAACTTCCTACACCTCATTCTGATCAAACATCAACAGGATGCAGTGGAACTAGTTTGATGGACAGAGGCCCCACTGAACAAGCCAGAGTACCCAAAGGATCCAGTGCCAACGTCCTGGTTCCAGACCCCATAGGACACCCTGAGAGGTCCTCTTGTCCATGCCCAATGGTTCAGAGTATTTTTGAGCACATAAGGGGACCAACACAATATTAGGCAGGTGGTCATAATGTGATGCCTGATCAGTGTATAGCAATTATAGTTGCATAGTCAGATCTATCTCTATACTGTAGTCTCGATTAAATGTGGAAATCAGGAGCAGCTGCTTTTATACTACTTTTTAAGTTCGGAGGAATCGTGTCATATCCATGGTTTCCATGCGTACATGCCACTGTAGAGCATGCACACTATTGGCCTTTCCTGAGACAAACACTTTTGCTCTGTCTCCTTGCTGTCTAAATATATTTTGTAATCAAGCTATAACAACAGAGTAACTATATCCGCATCATCTATAAGTTAATCACATTCAAATAGTGTAGTTCATATTTTGGCCAATAACCAGGAAGCTTGCTCTTACCCACCTACGATGTGCGACTGCAGGTTCTCATGTTTGTTTTGCTAAATATTCACCTGACCTAATTCACCTGTTCGATGCGATGTAACTTCTCATCGCTTCGGCCCATTACACAAATAACAAAAACTGACAGATCCAAGTGAAACGCCAAAGATGGAAAATTTGATTGCAACCAAATCCAAGTATCAGGATTACATTTTGCCAACCTTTCTTTTATGGGACTGAAATATTTTTGTAAGTTAACACATCATGTACGGGGCCTTAATCTGCTACACATGCTGTGCATTAACCGGGAGATTATCATTTTCATTTGTAGCGTCTGTTGCTTTGTGTGTTGGTGGACATGTGGTCCTCTGTAATCCCTTCCTATGAATCAACTGGCCATTGTTCACTGGTACCCCGGATGATCCCCAAACATTAAATAATGCATTATGAGGCCAGATGTACAAAACATCTCAGGTGGTCGGCAGTATTTCTGTGTACTGCACATAGCACCAGAGATGGAATGGAGGCTAAAATTGCCTATCCTCAGTTTACCCGTCCTTTTGTGAATAGCTGTAAGAACTACAAGACAAAAAAGAATCAAAACAGAAGAAATGATGACGGTAACTATAGTGATAATTTCCTACAGAGGCGGCTATTGTGAGATCTGTGCTGACGTATGGTTCTATAATAAATGTTTTGTTTGTCCATGAACAAAACTTTACAGATTTATTATGCACTTTGATTCAGCTCGACACTTGCTAAGGAATAGCTCTGTCCACTGTAGCCTATAACAGGACAGAATACTGCACAAAAAGAACAACAGAAAGCAGTTGAACAAAAATAACAAATTGGGACATGGAGTGGAGCACCTGCAAAAACCTGTATGCCTCAAAAATCTGCCCCACTAATCGACTTTTTAGGGTAAAACTCTCACAAATGCTGCTTGGTGGTTGGATGAATAAACAGACACAACATGTATCTTTAAAAATGGTTCCAACAATAACAGTCACAGTCATTGTCATCATGGTAATTAATATTGGTCTTTCTTCATAAGTGTTAACAAAGTACACTGCATATTAAATTAATAAACGTGAAAAATAGGCTTATATGAATATTACTGTGTTGAGAAGTAGCCTGTTCTGTTGTCTATGTTAGATAAAATAGGCTTCATCCTCCATCAATCAGCAAAAATAAGCAGATATAGAAACCTGATGTATGCACTGGAAATATTCTGTAAAAATACAGTAATGTGGCATGAAAATATGAAGCTGTAAAACTCTATTTTAATATATACTAGTAGTGCTGTTCAAGTAATTATGTTCTTTGCCTATTAATTTATATTAGAAGTGGACAAAATCTGTACCTTATAAAGAAAACAACAGTAACGGCTGTAAAAATAACAGGTATCCTAGGTAGGAATCATTTCTGATGCGAAAAAGTGACTTTTATTTGATTGTTTCTCATCAAAACAGCTTTAATACCTCATGCCACATCTTAATTACTGTAAATCTTCCTTCTGATCAGTACAGTCAGTGATGCAGAGCTAATGGCTATACTACGGCGCTGGTTTTATAGTTCAAGTTCTGGCACAGTGGAATGATTTCTTTAGACAGAGAAGGTTAATTCGGATTTTAGCTTAGTATCTTCTAAAATTAAACACCCAAATAAACATCGTCCCAGAACAAGCAGACTCCCTCATGCAAATGGAAATCCCAAATGTCACTGGCCTACCCCTGCAGGAAAATTCACCCCACCACATGGAAAAAACATCAATCAGGAACATGTTGAGGAACATGACAATGGCCCAACATGTTGATTTGACCTCCAAACTTCCTACACCCCATTGTGATCAAGCATCAACAGGATGCAGTGGAACAAGTTTGACTGACAGAGGCCCCACTGCACAAGCCAGAGTACCCAAAGGATCCACTGTCCTGGTTCCAGACCCCATAGGACACCCTGAGAGGTCCTCTTGTGTTCAGAACATCTGTGAGCACATAAGGGGGACCAACACAGTATTAGACAGGTAGTCATAATGGTAGACCCGATAGGTGTATTTCTTAGTGAGCTGAATCTGAAAGAGAAAAAACTGAATTTAGATTTTGGAAACTGAACATGGAAGTAAATTCAATTTCATGTAAAAACAAAAAAAACAACTTCAAATTATATAATACAAATTCATTTTTTGAACTCAATCATTCAAGTTGAGCAATTCAGATTCAAATAAAACTCATTGAAATTCTGATTCTAGTGGCACACACCTGTAAATAACTAATGAGTGGGCTTATAATTAGAATTTCTTGTGCCAAAGTTGCAAAAATGTGTACAGAAGTAAATAAAAGCAGCACTGTTGAAACGAAACGATGACGCATTTTACACCTCAATTTGTAGAGTTAATGTTGTGCATGTCTAGTCCAAACAAGCTCATGTCTAGCTGGAATCAAACGTATCAATGCATTAAGAAATGCTAAGATTACTACAGGCTTGTGTATTCATTCTTATTCATTCTTTCTACAGGATTAGAGTTTAGACTGAAGTAAAATCCTTCTCCTCTTGTGTCACAGTGCAGCACGGGTTGACACTAAATGCCTTCCATTACCGATCAAACAGAGGTAATTTGTGTCACAATCTGACATCGGTGACGGGCTGCATCTGGCTGCGCCCACTCTGTATATTCAGATGAGCCAGGAGAGGCAGAGGGAGGGCAGACAAGGAAGGAGGAAGGAAAGCAGACGGAGGGAGAGGAAAGAGGGAGCGCAGCTTTCTCAGACAGCTGGTGATGTGCAGCTGTCTGGGAGGCTGGATTACTCCCTAAAGTCTGCCCTCCGAGAGAGAGAGAGAGGCGAGAGGGAGAGGAAAAGAGGGAGAGAAATAAATAGAAATGGAGACCGAAATGGGGACAGAGAAGGAGAAGGGGATGGAGACTGCGAAACAAAAGGGATTTGGGCGGGCGAAGACGAGGAAAGCAGCACGGAACAAAAGAAAACAGATGTTAAGTCATTGAGATGGAGGAAGAAAATGAGAGAGAGAGGAGAGGCATGAGAGAGCGAGAATGATGGGGAAGATCATCAGAGATAAACAGCAGTCAGAGGAGAGATCCAAACTCATCAAATAAACTCTGCAGACGATGATGTTTGACTACATTTAACCTTCATTTAAATTTCAGTGAAGTTACAGAAAGCCCAAAACTGGTTCGTGATCAGTGTTTGTTGTTTTTACTGAGCTACAACCTTCATTATTACCTTGGAATAAACCTTACTGTTACCACAATGTTATCCCTTTATTATATTTTTGCTGTCAAGCTGTAACCCAAAGAGATACCTTCTTATTGCCTGGTATTTACTGCATGTATCTCTAATAGAAAATAACACATGGACACATTGGACTATCAAGATAATTTGACCTTTACACAAGATGCAGTATGCGCATATGAGATACTCGATGCAGATGTTATCAGGCCATTCCCATCACACATCACTCCCACACATATGGGCCAGAAGGGTCCACCCCTACATTCTAGTAGGCCAGAAGGAGCATCATCAAAACATACAAAAACATGGTAACAGCTTCATAACAACCTTCATCCTTCTCTGCACCTAACCAAGTAGTTTTGTTGTCTGAACTTAGGCAAGCACCGCCTAGAAAAGGCAAGGAATTATCAACTGGAAAACAGCGAGTGCAAGCGAAAGTTAACAAGAGACTTAAGTCAAAAAATTAATACTATAATAACTGTCAAATAAAGAAATGAAACCCTATTCAGAACAATATTAAAATGGGTGATAACACCCTACTGGCCCACTAGAAGGTGGAAGAAGTCCCTGCTGGCCCATATGTATGGCAGTGATGCACAATGATAATGCTTAGTGAATGGAATAACATCCGAAAGGGGGAAAATTGAAAACTCATGTTTGAAATAGGAAACAGTAGTTTAAATAGTCTCAGAACATCCGATAGTAGATAAAATAGGATAAAAAGATAGATGCTAATGTCTCTTCTTTTTGTTTAATTTGTCTTTAAACCTGAAAATAGCACTTTGCAAAGACAAGGCACATTCAATTACAGTCCCGGCAGAGTCTGATGGCGTCAAATGATCTCCTTCAGCTCACGGACATGTCATTATTCTGTGCTACTAAATGATACATGCAGAAATACATTTCACCCACTTTATACAGCAAAAACCAAAGTATTGAAACATTTTCCACATTTACATATCGACTGGCTGCTAAACATCCTGTAAATATACAGTCCTCGGTTTTTGAGCTTTGTACTGTGCCTCTCCTCTGTAGCTGCAAGGTTGTGCTTTCTTTGAACCTCGCATGTCAGTGACTCCACCAATTGAAACTCTGGTTTACATGAAGTCTGTTTCTGAATATTACTCTGCACCACGTCACCGGGAAAATTTCCTGTGCCTTTGCTGACAGTTAAAGAGATTTTTGATTCTGATCAAAGTGAACATGATATCGTCTCTAGTTCAGAACATAATAGAGGAGTGAGCAAAGCCAGTACCGGCTGGAGATCAGTAGCAGATGCTGCCAAAGAACAGGAACAGTAGCTGGCTGGCTGGCAGGCTGGTATAATAATCAGACTGTCTTCTGCCCATGTGTTCCCCTCAGACTGAACTAATATAGTTTTTGCTGGGTAATGATACCGAGACGCAAGCTCACATTCCCCCATAATTGATCCTGCCGGCTACCGCCACACACTAACGAGCTAAACGAGGAGGAAAACCCTCCTAGCAACTGAAGGGTAAGAGAGGTAGAGAGACACCGAGGGAGAACGAGAGGAGAGGGATGGTTTAGACAAGCAAATAAATGCATGTGAGTCAAGCTATGGAAAGAGAGGGAGAAAAGCTTCTAATACAAAGACAGTGAGATTTTGATCCGTTACTATGACGGCGGCATGCTGTAAGGAGATCAAAGCAGGTAGTGTAAAATGGTTGAAGAGTGCAGGAGCTACTTGAGTATTCACTTTCTTTTTTCTCTCTATTCCAGAGAGAATGAGCAGAGAGAGAAAGAGAGAGCAGTGCGGACAGAGCACCAGTGCACGCTACCTCTTTCATCTTTGACAACATCCATGGGGGGATTGGGCTATTGTGAATTTGGAGTGAAATATTTCAAAGGGGGTGTTGGAGTAGAGCTGGGGCTGGGCTTCTTGGCGGGGTTCAGGCTGTGTTTCAGAGAGATGAAACACACCTGGTTCCCAGCCTTCCCTCTGATTAGACGAGGGTTTGTACCCGCTGCCACGGGCTCTCACTCATTAATCTGCTCTTTATTTAATGACTGACTGATACCAACAGATAATATTCTTCAAGTACATTTGTTTCTGGCAAAGCCATCAAAGGCAGACGTTTGTGGTTTTGTTAACCTTTTTGTAAATCGGTCGAGCCTTTCATATTTATTTATATTATTTGTTTTCACACGCGATGAAGCACACAGTTGATCTCGGTGCCAAAGGTTGCATCCTTTGGAATTAGCGTAATTAGTGTTGATAGATGTTGAGCACATGATAATGATGTTTTTCAGCAGAAAATTACACAATCAATATGCTGTATAAAAATACACCATCGCACTCGCACTGTACACGGTCGTGTTGTGTTCCGATACCGCAGAGCTCAAATCTAACCCTTCCTCTCTTTCTCTGTTTTTGTTCCATGCTTTTCTCTCTCGGACACAGGTAAGACTAAAGAGTGAAAAATGTTGATTTGGTGTCCACAGAATGGGCTAATATCTGCACATAGTAAGAACTGCACTGGCGGTTCTCACTTGGCTTTTAATCAATATCTCTCAGATATACACTGTTCATACTGTAGCAAATGAGGGGAAAGAGACAAACGAGCTAAACTCAGCAAAGCGTAAACAATGCCCGTTTCGAAATAGTGGGTTGCAGGAGAAAGGCCCTGTCTGTGTATGTGTGTGTGGTTTTTTTTTTTGCATTTGTGTGTTTTTCCCTGCTTGTGTGTATGTGCGTGTGGCTGGCAATTGTGTGCATGCGCCTACTGTTGTCTGCTGAAACGGAGATGGAAGCTGCTGAATATTCATGGCGTCTGTGCTTGGTTGGGGCCGAGAGATAAGACGTTTATGTTCTGGCAGTCTGAGAGGGAAAGAGTGTGTGTGTGAGTGTGTGTGTGAATGGAGCTGTGGTGGGGGGAGGAAGGGGGTGCAATGGGCGCGGCGAAGATGTGTCGACATCAGTGGTTTAATGGTTTGAATCTAACTTGGGCCAATTAAAAGGCATGCCGCGTGCACCGGGGTGGGCTCCCATTCATTTCGGGGGAAATTGAGGTTGAAATGAGCCATTGTCGGGCCACGTGGCCACCGTGCATACTGATTGGCAGGCCTGCAGTGGCTCTCCAAAACGGTGGATAGAGGACAGAGGAGAGTCTTTGACTGTGGACAAGGAGAGGCAGTGTTCGCTTTGAAAACGAGAGGAAGGAGAGAGGACGGGATGCACAGAAAGAGAGAGAGAGAAAGGCGCGAGGGATGGACACAGATGAGGAGAGACAGAGGGAACGAGGAAGTGTAGGGAGGGAATGACAAGAGGCCTGAGAGGAAGGCACAGAAAGAATGACAAGTATGTACTGTAAGAAAATAAGATCGAAATGGACCAAGACAGCAGAGGTAGGAACAATTAGAGAGGCAGAGATGATGAAAGAGTGGGGAAAGATAAAGATGGGATGAGACGGGGAGAAAGAGGCAGACGAAAACAATTAATATCAAAAGAAAGGGAAATGAAACAAAGCAGAGAGAGAGAGAGAGAGAGACATATGGATGTATAGATCAAATGCTTTCATAAAGCTGGGGATGGGGGTTGCCTGGTTGGTTGGTACAGTAGTTCTTGCCCTCCTGACGTCAGCTGGACAGCACACTGTGGAAGTGCTGACTGCGCCCTCGGCACACACACACACACACACACACACACAGAAAATGCCTGCCAAGACGATGCCTGAATATTGTACATCACAGCATATCAAGCAAATGTGTATGTGCGTATGTTTGTGTGTGTCATAAACAAGGAGCTCCAAAATAACAGATGCCCTATCAGATCCCATACACAGACAGCACAATTCCTATCCGTGCCATCGCTCTCTATCTTCAGCAGTTTACAGCATCTTTCCCTCGTCGCATTCCCAGATGAGCATGTGTTTCTGACTGCTAACAAGCCCCTTGTCAAATGAAACAACCTAACATTTTTCATCATCATGAGTCCTCGGTATCCAAATCCAGATTTGAGCTGCCAGAGGCGATTATGTCACAGCACTGTCCAATCGAGAAACGGAGCCACACAGCTCAGAGTGTATCGCTTCCTGTTTGGCTTCCCCCCGTCCACATGATTGGGTGATAGCACGTATCCCTTTGAGGCTCAGAGCTATTCCGGCTATGGAAGGAGTCTACATGCGACCTTTGGTTAATGTCACACGTCACAGACTTTTATGTCACTCCCGGATGACAACGTGACTTGACAGGGATGTTTAGTGACCGGAGTGTGGTCTCCTTCACAGAGGAATGCAGGGCTTCATCAAGGATATTTCAGAGCAGTGGGGCAACCTTAATTATCCCTGTGAGTGGTCTGGAAGGAGGACGGGTAGTCAGAGACGGGCAGCAGTGGTCATCTGTATATGAGTGTGCATGTGTTTGATGCCCTGAGGCCTATTCTAGAGAGCACTGACAGAGGACAGACGAGGTATCTGGGGTCATTTCACTCCACTCCACAGCCAGATGCACACATCTGAACTTTGAGCATCTCGGATGTTTTTGTTTTTCTTCTTTTTGACACGCATCTCTTTGACGAAAGCCTCAGTCTACCAGATACAAAGCACTTTACTCAGAGCACAAAGAAAGGCCCCTCTGTTATTGCAGACGCACAGCCTTTGAGTGTGTTTGGTGAACAAAATGGACAGATTGAAGTCTACTGAAGTTCACAAAAAAAAAACTGCATTAATATTTCAAACCTGAAAACTTTGGGAGAAGAGACTGAGGACAGGAGGAGGAGATGTGACACAAGGGAGAGTGAAAAAGGTGGATATGATATTAAAAATGAACCTCGCATAGGAATTCCTTTATGTTATTGTAAGAGTTGTCATGCAGACAGATGGATGACAAAGCTAACCAATAAACTATTACCTTTGTACAATGGAACATTTTCTCTTTCAAGCTTAAAAGCACAAAGTTAATATGGAGAGACCTTTAATGAAAGTTTTTTTTTCTGTATCATGGGTTATTTCCACAAAAACAGATAAAATCGGCAAATTTAGCTGCTGTCAGTGAAATAATAAACATTTTATATGTGGTGTCATCTGTAGATTTCAGTCTTACCAGATATCACAGACTTGTCCTGTGTGAAGCTCCTGCTAGTGGAAAACCTGTCACAAAAATTACAATCCTATACAACTGAGCTGCATTCTTATTTACTTTGTGAAGGAAATCTATTTTTCCATCAAAAGGTTAGACTATGAAGTAGTATGAAACATTTCCAGTTTGAAAAGGCCACAAAGTAAACATAGGAGAACGGACTGGAGTCATGACTCTGTTCATCCTAAAGACTAGGGTTTGTCCATTAGTCTCAGACTTAAGTTTCGTTTTGCCTTTTGGTTTGGTTTAGACAAAAAAAACTACTTAATTGGGTTTAAAAAGATCATAATTTGCATTAAAACCAACCCTTTCACAACATATTTTAAGGTACTCCTCTGTTTCATGAGTTACCAGGATGCAATCTATCCATAAGCTATTCCTGCTTTATTCCTCAGAGGGTCATCAGGGGCTGGAGCCCATCCCAGCTGACATTTGGTGAGAGGCGGGGTACACTCTGGACAGGTTGCCAGTCCATCCCAGGGCTAAAACAAAGAGACAGACATGCAGCACACTCACACTCACACCTACAGCCATGTCTCAGGACTGTTGAAGGAAAGGTCCCAGCTGACCAGCAGGTTCAAACCAGGAACACAGTCATGAAATCAATTGTGATGATATGTTGATTAAAAAATATATTTGCCATTTATTACAAACAAAGCAAACCAGATCTTAAGCCATAAAATGAAATGTGGACTCTGTACGTCTGTGAAAGTGTTCCAGATTTTGGTCATGTTACAAAAACCAGCCTCGGGCTCCAGGTTGAGTTGCTGTAGTGAAATCCTCTATGTCGTGTCTCTTGGAGCTCTGATCCTCCTGCCCTTCTCTCAGATTTCCTGACTTGCTTTTTTTCTCTTGTTGACTTCCCCTCACTGCAAACACAAACTTTCATTAGTGCCTACATATAATACAACAGACACACACCACTATGACCTGCTCTCTCAGGTAAATTAGGGCCTGAGGCGAGTATGTAATCCAGAGTATGTTTCTGACCCTTTTACATGCTTCATTGAGTCATTTCTCATAAAGAACAACAGGGCTGCATTGTGACATGGATTTTATTCTTGCTCCTGTTGCTTAATATCAAAGCACAGGCATGATAATTTTGCTGGGGGCCATATCTGTCACGAGCGCGATATGCAGTTATGTGGGTTATTTCAAGTTGCCATGTTCTGTAGGCCAGATTTAGCCTAGATTCTTAACAAGATCATTCATCTTGTTCCACTCTGGTACTGTGCAGTAAAGTCTGCGGAGGCGACAGTACTGTATTTATGTAGAGATTTAATTTTTTTCTCAAATAATGCCTTTGTGTTTTGTAGCAATATCAGCAATAATGAGCAATTTGGCACAGATTCTATAAAGAAAGAAGCAAAAACTGTATTATTTACATCACAGAGTCTTGCAACCTCTGTTTGAATAGCTAGCCGTATGGATAAATATAAAATATTGCTGCACCGGTTTGCGTCACAGCTTGTATGATCTTAACACTGCATATGTGCTGACCTTTTCCAAAAGCTTTTAAAAGGGTAGCCATCAATAATGATATATTTTCCAATCTCAGCTTAATTTATGACAAATGCTGTCAATACTTTTGATAGCATGTCTTTTCTCAGTGAAACAATCAATAGACAGATTTATATCCGGTTCTGTGGGGCACTTTATGGTACTTAGGCAAACATGTAATGGAGGCTAAACCCACCACACAGCTTGAAAGTTGACCTGTTTCCTCAAAGTCTTACATACGGTTCTTTAAAATGTGTGTTTTTAGTTTGTACTGATGCATGTTTACTTTCTGCCGACCAGTGACGGGGATTCATAATTTATCCACCCATCAGCTGTTGCTATATCATTGTCTCTCAAACAGGACAGCTATTACTCACTGACAACAAAGCTATTTTCGATTATTGTCTTTTGTTGACATGGATCTGAGAATAATGGAAGATTGTGTCAGGGACTGTGTTGTGTGTTGCAGATGATTGACCAACAGCTTGATACAGGAGATATTGGAGCAGAGTGTGTGGGTGGATCGATGGTGTTGTGGTCTTGGTGTAGCTCGAGGCAGCCTTGCTGAGTATGACTGTGTTTGTGTTTGTTTGCAAAGACCAAGATGTCTGCTTGTTGAATTTTTTCCCTTTTTACAGGCTGGTGGGCTCAATAGGTAGATTTATCACTGTGATAAATAATTAGAAATAAATAGCTGCAACATGACACGTGAGTTTTGTCGCGTCATACGTCGGGTTTGCTTGGCTGCTCGCTAAATTTAAACGCAAAGTTGTAATTTCTACCACTAGGGGTCTCTCAGTCAAAACAATAACACACAGTTTGATGACATTGTGAAGTAGCTTGGGATCATGGGAGTTGTTGTCTTCATCAACATTTCTGGTGAAAATTAATTTAACATGACTCAGGAAGGAATCACATTTAATTTATGTAGCCTTCTTCGGAATCAGAATCAGAAATACTTTATTAATCCCCGAGGGGAAATTGCTTATGTGTGCTCCCGTTCAAAGTCAGAAATATAAACAGTACAAAATATATAGATAAACATAAGTACAAGTGTATGACCTAGAATGTAAACATAAGTAGAAACAGTATAAGCATTAATGTAAAATGTGCTTTTCCTAAGAAATTAGTTTATATGTTGAAGTTTTATATAGGTTTTTATTAGGTTTTTATATAAGTTTTTATTTCCCTTAGGTCAATAGGCTACTATTTATCTTATTATTTATTTGATTATTATTACTGTTTTTACTAGGGCTGAGACCTGAGTACTGCATTTCGTTCCTCATGTTTAATGATGTGAATGCCAATAGTAAAAGTGTCACAAAAGTATTGTATCGTAAAATAAAGTGTAACATACAGTGTGATAAGTGCACAGAGTTAATCAATGTGGTAAATGGTCTACACTTATGTAGCACCTTTTTCTACCTTAGTGGTACTCAATGTGCTTTACAATGTGTTTCGCATTCACTCATTCACACACTCATCCACACACCCATGGCAACAGAGCTGCTATGCAATTTCACTCGCCTGCCATTGGGAGCAACTTCGGGTTCAGTGTCTTGCCCGAGGACACTTTGGGGCTGGGGATCGAACGCCAACCTTATGATTGTTGGACAACCCGCTCTACCACCTGAGCCACAGCACATTATTGAGTTTTAACTCAAGAAGTGAAATGAACTGAGAAATTAGCTGTCATTTTACCGTTAGCCGCGTAAATTCACATTATGACTTTCATTCCATTGAAATAGCTACAAGTAATGTTACTGCATGTGATGGTAATTGCTCACTAACCATTAGATGAGTCCAACACACATATGTGTGCTGTGGCTCAAGTTATGTGGTGGATTAAGTTGTGTGGTAGCCCAGTGCTGTTGTCTGTGGTCATAACAAAAAGCAACGGAGTGGTTAGCTAGCCAGCTGACTTCTTTTTCTTTCTGGACTCTTTGACGTATTGTGCGACATTTACTTATCATGTAGAAGAGGTGTCAACAAAACATATAACATTGGTGAGGTCGTTTTTTGACACTTTAATTAAAAATTATACATATTGTAGTACTGCGCTTCATCAGTTGCATTTGTGGCTAATCAAGATGCGTTCACTACCCCCTGTGGTTGACATGTGATGGTAAAGGCATTACCTCCAGTATTAAACTTCTGTCTCCCCCTTCTGGCAGCGAGGGTAATTACACGATTGTGTTAACGTGTGCTCATGATCTATTCTAAATATTTTACAAATATTGACTCATCCAAGAACAGTAAGGGGACCTCCATGCTGGCCGTCAGTTCTTTCTTTTCTTTCAGTGCTCACCACCGAAGAAAAGCCACACAATGGGAATCCATGGTTCACTATCGATGGCTTTATATTTAAGACCACAGGCTCCAGATCTAAAACTCTGCACATTGCAAATTAAAAGAGATTCACCTGGTGCTGATAGACTTAATTAGCATTGTGTGAAATCATTTGGCAAGGGCTTGAATGTAATGGATGTTTATCTATCTATAAAAGTCCTGCACTCCAGCTTTAAATGCACTTGCTGTTAACAGCCAATAGCCAAAGGTGTCGCTAAACCATCAGGACTGACATCTTAAAGATTATAGCGTTACTGTATTTTGATGTAGCTCTGTAATGCTGAATATACACAATATGCTTGAATTGGCAGGTTCAGAAAAACACGGGTATTCAACCAGCTCAAGGAAACTGGGCTGTGAAGCACAGAGTTTAGGGTTTCATACAGTCTTAAAATGTTTAGTGCATTTCACACATTATTACACTGAAAATACAATAGTGTGCAGAAGCTGGGATCTCATATCGCTTACTCTGCACAGCCACATTTTGAGCAAATCACTAATGTGGATTCCTCTCAGAAAAAGGCTCAATGAGATGGATTAGAGGATCAAGATCTTGGCATTGGTTGTCTCCTCAGCAACGAGTGAGGCCGGACCTCCTGTCTTATTAGAACATTTTTTACCCTTCATACCCAGCACCCTTGCAGACTTGATGAAATGACACTGAGTGCTTCCGCTGCGTCACAATAAGACTGAGGTTTGTAAGTGTCCACCATCTTAGTGTTGGACCTGAGGCCAGTTCTCAGTCGTGACAATGATGCAGCCGCAGGACAAAACACATTTTTCCTTGTGCTTTGTTGCTGATATTTTTTGTTTTTGCAAGTGTTCGGTACGTGTGTGTGTTGTGTGTTTATACTGTGTGCTGGCATGCAATTCACCCTGCCTTTTATAATGTATGTGTATATCAGGACGTCATAGTATGTGTGCTTTTGCCTGTGCAAAGCAGCCCATGGAATCGATTACTGAGGGGGCCTGACAGCTCTGCTCGCCGGATGCAGGAGAATACATACTGTAGCAAGGGAGCGCCATCAGTTGCCCTGACAACACCAGTGCCTGTCAACACCTCTGTCTTAATAGTGACAAATTGTACTTATTACATCAGCGTTAATTCCCCCCGATCTCCCTCAGATGAAGATACTTAGCCCCGCGCTGATCAAATTGTGTCAGCATAATTACTGGGAACAGAACCCTATTAAAAACCAGGGCCTCAGACGCACTGTCCAGACTCATCCACCGGCCTATCACTCAACATGCATCTCTGCGTAGGAAGTAAGGGAGGAGGGGGGGGCCAAGGGTGGAGGGAGACAGGGAGATGGGGAAATGAGGGGGATGAGGAAGAAGGGAGGGTGCATACAACTGCCTTTTTTCAGGGCGGTTGTATGCACAAACACTGCTGGAGTTGTTCACCTTTAATGCTTTTTGCCTCATAGTGGTGCATCCTCAACAAAAACCTCTCCAAAAATGCTGCAGTAGTGACGAGTGAGGACCAACTGAGACATTTAAAAACTAATTATTAAACTTCAAAGCTAGTACAGGTGTTGATTGGATGTATGTTATGTTAAGTCATTATAAAATGTCTATGCTGAGGTTTTCAAAACCATGAAAATGCTTGCTAGTAGTGATAAATATTGGTTGATTAGGGAAATAATTTTAGCGTCTTAAGATTTTAGCATGTTATAGTGGTGAAAACCTTCAAAAATCATAAAAATCTAAGCTGCTTTATAGTCTTATAGATGTGTTCTTGGTAGCATCTGATGGTCAGAATAGGAGAAATATGTCCAAGCAGGCTACATTTGAAAGAGGATCTAGATTTTTTGGCTACACCAGCTGCTATTTACGATAAACAAAACCATTTTGAGTGATGGATAACTGAGAAAGGGTTCAAACTAATTAATGCATTTCATAAAACTAAAGCTACAACAGCAAGTACAGGTGTTGACTGAAGATGTACTATCAAGAAATTATAAGAATTCAATATAAAATGTTGTCTTCAGCTGAAGATCTTTAAAATGGTTGCTATTGTTTTTGTCTCGCAACTCCAGCCTGCAGCTGTATTCAACTCGTTCAAGTTGGTGGAGACCAAAAATAGAGCTAAAAGAAGGGTTAATATGTCGCAACGTGACCTGTAACATAATTCCAGATGAGCGTTAATGATGTTAGATGTGTAAATAAGCAACTGTTTGCTAAAACGTTTACTGTGTGAACTTCAAAGGTGATAATTTGTCAGTATTGTGCCTGCAGCTTGTTTTTAGTAATCATTGCTCACATTCTGTATCGGACATTTTGTATGTTAGCTGTTAATTATAAATAATCAGAGTCATTATACATTTCCTAAGGATCGACAATGAGAATGCGTAGCACCAGAAAGCTGTAGACATTGGGGTATGAATATTGCCGAAATGGGATTCTCCATTCCCCCCAGAGTGAGTGGAAATTGTTGTTTGATAAAACAATTTCATTTATCTTAGGGAGCTGCTGGGGAGAGGCGTTTTATTGGGAAGTCAGAGGAGGAAACATGGGGTCCCTCGGGGAGAAGTCAGTAAATGTGGACTATACAAAAAACAAATGATTAAAATTTGAAATTTCATTAAAGCGTCAGCCTAGTTTAACAATAACTGCAATTACCATAAGCAATTTTCACAGCTCTATAGATATGGATTTAGCATTGCCAGTAGCTGAACAGTGAATTAAGTCCCTCTCTCTCTCTCAGTGTGTTGGTCCTGAATGGCGCTGGAATGGAATTCACAAATTAGTGTCGTCTGATGGAAATGTGCTAATTGCTGTTGTTAAGCTGCTGCAATAATTAGGTTATGATGGCAGACTGCTACACATGTTGCATGCACACACACACACACACGCTTACGTATGCACGCACGCAACCAGGCAGCCCAAAGCCAGCATCCCCTCTCCAGTATGGTGGAAATAGAAGGCTAGATTTAATTACTCATTTTACTATCCATCTGTGAGTATAATTTTCCAGACACAGAGTCAAACATAGTGTGCAACAGTTGACAGTTTCTCAACAGTTTCTCCTGCTGTGGCTCAGAGAGATGTTTTTTTTTAACTACAGTACACTGTAATGTAGTAATGCTAAGCAGATGATTAGATTAGTCCGCTGGCCGTTTGGATGTGGAAATATCTGCACAGTAAAATGAAAGCGTCAAAGCACAGAGGCAGGAAGATACAGATTGGTGTAATATGATCTCGGATCTTCTGCCTCCTTGAGATTCTACTTTTCCACAGATAATTGCTGTCTCATTGGACCTTTTCTGTCTCTCCAACTTTTCACAATGGACTTTACTGCATATGCACAAACATGCCACACAGGCAATAGCAAAACATTTGAACACAAAATGCAGTGGGCTTGAAAACACACAGCTTTACATCGTACATTGTACAGACACTGGGCTGCAACATTTTACTTCCTATTTCAAAGATTTTGTCCCATAAAAATACTATAACACTATTGTCTTTAAATGTGAGCATGTCCAATGATACGTCATACTATTAGAAAGATGGATCTAGACTCATGGTCTCACCAGCTGCCTTTTACAATAAATATAAATCATGTTTTATTTCAAAACAGTAGTGATGAGTGAGAGACAACTGAGAAATATTCAAACCTATTGATACATTACTTAAACCAAGATCTACAGCGACAAGTACAGGTGTTAATTGAAGATATATTTTCGAGAAACTGTAGTGTCTCATTATAAAATGTTGTCTTTGCTGAAGATCTTTAAAACTGTTAAAATGGTTACTAGCAGTGACAAGTGTTAGTCGATTACAGCAAGCATTCAGCGTCTTCTGCCATTGTTTTTCTGTCCTGTTCAAGTTGGTGGAGACCAAAAATAGAGCTAAAAAGAGAGTGACTATGTGATCTACTTAAACAGAAAATATTTGAGTGACGGATCCAGATTTATGGCCTCACCAGCTGCCTTTTACAATAAACAGTTTAGTTACCTGCAGTATTAACAGGAGAGGATGTGCTAACATTGCCACTGCTGCTGGGTTGAGATTCACTCTGTAGCTGATCAAAAATGCGACATTCATTCAAAGTTATCCCATGCTGTGTGTGCAAATGTTTCTGCATATTGGTACTATTTCCTCCCCTTTGATGAAATGTCCACTTTGCAAGTATTCCAAGTTGCCCTGTTGTCATCCTTTCTCGTGAAATGTAAACAAACTTTTGAGCGTTTGTGCCTCTCAGGCACCATGTTTCCTGCTGGCTGCACTGGGGAATTACGTCGGCACGTACGTTGTGTAGCGTGCATAAGCTACACAACGTACGTGGTAACGTCATTTGAGCCCACTGGAATCGATAAAGGAATCGTTTGCAAGATTGGCAAATGATCCAAAGGAATTGAAACACTGGAAACCAGTTCTCAACAAGAACTGGTTTTCGATTCCCATCCCTAGTGACAAGTGCGAGACAATTGAGAAATATTCAAACCTATTGATACATTACTTAAACCAAAAACTACAACAACAAGTAAAGGTGTTATTTGTAGATGTATTATCGAGAAATTATAGTGACTCATTATAAAATGTTATCTTTAAAACTGTAAAATGGTTGCTATTAGTGACAAGTGTTAGTTGATTACAGCAAGCATTCCTTGTCTTCTACCATTGTTTTTCTGTCCAGCGTTCAAGTTGGTGGAGACCAAAAATAGAGCTAAAAAGAGAGTGACTATATGATCTACTTAAATTGAAAACAGATTCATGTTGGTATAACTAGCCTCAGTTCATTCTACTTTGTCTTTCTTTTAACTGTGTCATCTTTGGAAGTATTTCTGGGGAAAAAAATAGAGCAAAAGAATGTTAAATACTCAGCTAGATGGCATTTGGGTGTTATTTTAACATATTTTGACAGATGGATCCAGACTCACGGCCTTAAATGCCATTTTTTATCTTTCTGAAACCAGCAGTACAAAGGACTATCTGGCTGTTCAGTACAAGAAAGAGTCCATCAGTGTCTGAAGCTGTGAGGGACGAGGTGGTGTTATTTGTAGCTACCTGTTACTGAGCTGCTGATTGTGTCTGTTTCTAGTTTTCTTCTTGCTTTCTTACTAAACTGGTTGGAAAATCGGTTACATAACTAGTTTAAACATTGGTAATGTTAAATGAAAACCTCAGTGCCAGTGTGCATACTTGGTGCAGTGCTTAAATTTGAGAAGACAACATGCAAAAGCAGGGAGACGTACTGGTTTCAGCAAACTGAAGCACATAGTAGCTGCTTTTTACTACCTAATACTGTCTCTATGACCTGAAAACATCATGTCTATCCTCTTGCCTTGCTGGAAAAAAAAACACATTAACTTGTGTTGCTATTTTGATGCTGCTGTCCTGACATTCTTCAATGCACAGACCTGCTTATCAACATGCTGTTTAATGGCTCTGGGCTTCAGCAGAGATTACTGGATTGCTAACCTCATCAAAGACATCAGCACCCCCCAGACTCTTTAACCTTGGAGACCTGACTCTCTTTTTCAGCAGTTTTTGTGATGCGTGTGTGTGTGAGTGTGTGTGTGTGTGTGTGCGAGTGCATGCCTGCAGCCTAGCTCAGCAGGCTACTATACGTTAATGTAAAATTAATCCTCTCTCCACGCAGCCTTGTACTAAGGTGCTCTCCCGTTGCGACGTAAAGATTCTCTTCACTTAGGTGCAGTGTGCTGCTCTTCTTTTAGCCTTAACACTGTAGGATACTGCTGTTTCACATCCCTGAAACAATGGAGGACTGCTATGCAATCGGTGGCTTTGGATGTTAAAGGCGATGTTGTTATTGGTTACGTGCGTTGCAAGACAATCATCGATGAGTCATTCCCTATTTGACAATCCTTTGTAAATGTGTGAAGAATATTTATAGAACTGAAGAAAAGCTGATCCCAAATTATGATTCACTTCTGTAGTTATATCTAACAATTAACCCTCTGAACCCCGAGGAGTTTATGAGGGTTTTTTTTGCTTCTGTCACATGTTTACAGTCTGTGGGCTAAAAGTCCTGCATTCCTACAAGTAGAGAGAACTCAAAGAAATCAGTGTGACACAGTTCAGCAACATAAATCATTGACCTCCTGAGACCCTGCGTTTGCATCCGGGGACATTGTATTTTAGCATCCCTGCACCATAACCCAAACCCTGGAAGTTTTGAAAACTCCGCCTATTGTCCTCGCTAGTTTGTGACTCTCCAGGAGCTGTGCGCTGAACCCGGAGGCGATGAGCACAGCGCATGGCCGCGATCTACTATTACTTATTACTGTTCATATTACTACGACTAGTTATGTCTATTAATTATTGATAATAATTTAACCTGTATTAGTCCCCATAGAGAAATTCAGTTCTGCATTTAACCCATCCCAAACACACTGAGTATCGGGAGCAGTGGGCTGCCGCGGTGCAGCACCAAGGGAGCAGCCAGCACCAGGGCCCACAGTGGCCACAGTGGGGGTTCGATCCACCGGCCTTCTGATGGGCAGCCCAGGGCTTAACGCGTTGCCCCACCACTGCCCTAAAGGGTAATTCAATTCAAAAATTTTAAAATTACTAAAATGATATTATTCAAAGACAATGTTTATTTTTTATATCCAATAGTTCCTACTAATCCCAAATAACTAGGGTAAATCAAAAATGCATGGCCCAAAAAGTTAAGGTCTTAGGAGTTTATTTTATTGATGTGTTTGATTTTTTATGTTACAAAATTTAAATAAAATTGCAATCAACATGTACATTGTTATTCCAAGTGCCCTAAGGTATTACCAATACTAGAAAACAATGCAGTAAGTATTTAACTATTTGCTTTTAGAATTTGTCGACTTACCTGTCTATCCTATCTGCTCTGCAAAAACACAGCCTGCAGTTCAGTCCAGTTTAACAAGTAAGGCCCTGAATTTTTGTCACATGACTGTAGGTTGCAATTAAAAGCCTTATAGTTGTGTTACAGAGTGAGGAATTTTATGTTTTTATTACAGCATCTGGTTATTCTGGTTGGTTTATTTTTGGCAGTTTAAATAAGATATGAAGAATAAAGGGAGTTTGATGATGAACTGTGAATTGTTTATTTTTCCTGACAGAGACATACGTTACACATGATGAGATCTAAGTCATTTTTTTGTGCTTTTACAGTTTCTGGCTCTGATAAACAATATAATTTTGGCAATTTTGTAAATAAAACATACATCTCAGACCTGTAAGCAGGCCTTGAGGTTCAACAGCTTTTATTACTTGACCATTTTGCAGTATCACTAAATATATTATTGCAGCTTCTAATGGGAAGAAAAATAAATAAACGTAACAGTGTTTTTTAAATTTGATTATTGTATGTGATTGCATGCCACTGTTTACTCTGCATCTGTTATTTGTTTTGATACCTCGCTATGCAGAATCAGTCTGACCACTACCAGATGCGTCCTCTGACATGTGCGGAGGGGGCGGGGACGGGGGGGCGGGCATGATTTATTGAAATGACATCTTTCACTTGTTCAGTTGTTTATTAAATATGAATAGTTCATCTCATGGCAGTTGGACATTTTTTGCATGAATTATAACGCGCAAATTATTTATGATAAATGAAAATCCATGTTTAATTTAAAACAGCGGTGGTATAAGACTACCAGTCACTGCATTTCACTCTGTCTGCCTTTTTTCTTTTTTTTGCAACTGTTTTCTGGCATTTCAGTGTTATTCACCAGATCTCATTTTAGTGGTGGGTCCAGACATGTGCGGCCTTAAATGGTGTTTTGTAATTACCTGTCTGCTGTGGCGTGATACCAATACAATAATAATAATCTGAAAAATACAAATGTAGGGAGGAGAAATATTTGTGCATTTTTTCACGAGTTGGACAGCATTCAATATCCTTTATAATATGAATACACACACATTATAGGCATATGCACTGAGCGGCCATGGACGTCATATTGCTTGTTCAACAGGTGTTAGATTAATTGCTTTGACCGTCTCTCTTCCTGACAGATTTAGTTGCACTTCTTCACAAGGATAGTGAACACTGCCGGTGCAAGTAAAGTTTGTTTTATTCTTCCTGCCTTCTGTCCTCTGCTCCACAATCGTGAGCAGGAAAAAGAAAATCACCACTAAAACCAGGTTTTGAAAGGCCGTGTCTACATCTGCAACACACTCACAATCATCAGACGTAAAAATTTGTTAAAATTTCACCACTGGGACATCGTTAATTGTATTACTGATTGGCCACTCATGTATCGGCTACCAGTATATTGTGCAGCCTCACTTAGGGGTCAGTGTTTTGGTAAAGGAAGGTGTTTACTCGATGTGGGCGTTTGAGACTGCAGGATTTCATTGCGGTGTTCTGACACAGCCAGCCACTGTTTTAGCATTCAGGACACAGAGGGAGAGACGGAGAGGGGAGAAAGGGGGAGAGAGAGAGAGAGACCAAGCGCCAGTGAAGAAGCAGGAGAGGAAGTAGAATGAGCCAAACAGGAACACAGAGGTTTTTGAGGTTGAAGAAGAGACAGAGAGTCTCTTAGCATTCCAGCTCTGATGCCAAAACTTTTCGCTAAATCAAGGATGCCTTCTTCGCCGAGGCTTCAATGGCGCCTCTGTCATTTACTTGTCTCCCTAAAATCTATTCACACTGCAGGTGCGGCGAGAGAAAGAGATTTTTATAGGTGACTTGTACAGGTGCTGATGATTTGTCCTGATTTTAAGTATACGCAAGTTCATCTGTGTTTTCTTTTCATCCAGCGTCTGTATTGTTTTTTTCTTTGCTATCTCCAAACAATTATTTTTGAAAGATGTTTGAGTCAGTCCCATAGAAAAAGGAACATATTGGCCAGATGATGGCACTGTAAAAACTGCTCCACTGTCATGATTTTTTTCACTAAGAATAGCATTCAGATTCAGTTTTTATTGTTTTTCCCAATAAGTAAATTGCCTTGAAATCTTAAACATGGAAAACTTTCTAGCAGCAGTGTTGAAAATCCACAGTGTTTGTCATGACACACAAACAAATCTGGCGATGGGACAGACATTCAAACTAGCCATATATGCATGTTTGGGATTAAGTGCATCAGACTACATTTGCTTAAGATCCAGAGAGTCTCTGACAGATCAGCCATGCAAAACAGCCTTTGTTGGTCTTTTTGTTCAAAAATCTGCAAAGGCCCGACTTGCTGCATTGCCAGACCATACCGCCTTGTGTATGCCCGATCCTGTCAGATCTCGGAAGTTAAGCAAGGTTGGGCCTGGTCAGTGCCTGGATGGGAGACCGTGAGGGACACCAGGAAGCCTGGGTGGATGCAGTGTGAGAGTGAGTGGTTGGTGGTGGGTTAGAGGGACCGATGGTGCAGCCTTGTCACCGTCAGTCTACCCCAGGGCAGCTGTAGCTACATACATAGATTACCACCATCGAGTATGGAGTGAATGAATAATGCAATGTAAAGCATCTTTGAGTGTCTAGAAAAGCGCCAAATAAAACCAAAGCGTTATTATTATTAGACAATATTTTGCATTTCCTAGTGTTAAATCGTAGCTACTCAGATTGCCTTCTACTTCTGACCAGGAACTATGGTTCATTCTCATATATACTTAACTAATGGCTATAACCAGACATGTGGGAACTTCAGTTCCAAGTGAAACACAGAAATACCTCTGAAACCTACACCAATCAGCAACAACACTGTGACCACTGACAGGTGAAGTGAATAACATTGATCATATTGGTACTATGTGCTGTTCTGATGGAAAACCTTGGATTTTAACATCCATGTTGATGAGACTTAGACATCCAAATGGACATTGTCCCACAACAAGCACACTCCCTCATGCAAATGGAAATCCCAAATGTCACTGGCCTACCCCTGCAGGAAAATACACCCCACCACATGGCAACAGCATCAAACAATCAGAAAAATGTTGAGGAACATGACAATGACCCAACATGTTGATTTGACCTCCAGACTTCCTACACCTCATTCTGATCAAACATCAACAGGATGCAGTGGAACAAGTTTGATTGACAGAGGCCCCACTGCACAAGCCAGAGTACCCAAAAGATCCAGCGCCAACGTCCTGGTTCCAGATCCCATAGGACACCCTGAGAGGTCCTCTTGCCCAATGGTTCAGAGCATTTCTGACCACATAAGGGGGACCAACACAATATGAGGCAGGTGGTCATAATGTTATGCCTTATCGGTGTATGTGGCTGCAATATAGCATTTTACAGCATGTGTCTGACTTTTTAACAGAGTAATTTGACATTTTGAGAAATGTGCTTGTTTGTACTTAGACTGATGGGTGAATTGATGCCACTCTCATGTCTTTCCTTCCAATATAAAGCTACCTCCAGCAGCCAGTTAGCTTAGCTTAGCACAAAGACTTGAAACAGGGGGAATCAGCAAACAAGATCTGTTAGTACCTCTAAAGTTCTCTAACGAACTGTTATATCATATTTGTTTGTAGAGTCAAAACACGTATTTGCTATTTTATGGTGGGGATAAATGATAGTTTATTTTCAGCTAGCAGCAGTTATTAGATAATAAGTGGAGATTCAAGATGATTACTGGCTCCAGCCAAGAAATAGTCCACTTAACCGTGAATTGTCACACTACTGCTGAGGTTTTTTTGGCTGTAATTTCATTTGAAGAAGCAAACAATTTCAACTGGAAGCAAACAATTTCAATTGTAGAAAATGTTGTCATTTTTTTTCTTTTATTGGTGAACGGGCAAGACGATTCGATTGAACTGATGGATCTGATTGGCTCGGTTGATATTTACACTGACCTTTTCACAAATTAACCAAGCCAGTAAAATGTAATGACGTACAGACTGACAGCTGACTTGCACTTTAATTCTTCCTAGTTGTTTATTTATCTTCTCTGATCGCACGAAGAGCTCATGAATAAATAAACGACTGTAAGCGTTATCAGCCGGATGTAATTGTGGACAGCAAAATCGATCCTACTGTAAATAATGACAAACAGCGGTCATATACTGGCTGCCACACCTGTTACCATGGTAACCTGAACACTAACGTGGCTTATGAGGATTGATTAATGGATCGCTTCATGACAGATTTGTTAATAGTTTAGCATTTAACAATTACAAAATGCTGCTTTTGTTCTATTTACTTATAGACAACTTAGGTCTGAACATATTTTCAAAGATCTGTACAAGGCTTCAGTTGTCAGCTTCCCCCCCCCGCCAAACCAATCGCAATGACTGGACAAAAGGACTGCAGTTCATTGAAACAAACAGATTAGGTGTGAAGAAAACATCCTCGTGTTTTAAGTCGATTTTATTTTAGCAGTATGAATTACAGGAAATACCTCATTACACACTGTTCCTCCAGAGTCCTAATTCCCTTAATGCGCTGCACTTTCCCTGATCTACCAGATTATGCTGCTTTATCACACCTCTAGTAACCTATGTTTTAATTTACTTACATTGTGCAGTAGTTAGGATATCAAGGCAGTATTCTTCTTTTTTTTAATCAAATTTATTTGGGATTTTAATCCAGGTCAGTGTGACGTACAGCGTTTTCTTCAGCACAGTATAGTTGTCATTATTGATGGCTGTTAAGTATGGCGATGTAAACAACCAGAGAAGTAATTTAACGATAAATATTTCCCGGTTTCATCTGCAGAATAGTCGTAGTGCTGATTTCAGTTTCTCTTCATGTAGCCGTGCAGCCCTGAGGAGCTCTGCGGTGGAAAGTTCGGTCCTGCGATCTGACCTCAATCAGCTCAGATTAAAGCTGTGATCCGACGTCTGGCCCCCCGCGACCTGCTTCGCGATGCGGCGTACCCCCAACCCTGAGCAGGCAGAAATTAGTCTGAGAACACGGCGTTCACTCTTCACCACCACAGGAGTCAATGCAGTGCATCCGCTCTAATGTTTTCTGTAGTAGGGTAGAATTGCATCACCGTCTCTGCAGTGAGAAGTAAATGGTGGTGTTGTTTTGTTCGGGCCTCATCACGGCTGAATTAGATTTGAACAGAGGCAGTGCAGAGCCGGCCTGCGACAGACACCTGTCTGTTTTTAATTTTAATTGAATGTCTGAAGTGACACACAGGAGAATTGAAGTGGGCCAGGGAAGGTACCACACAGACCTAGAACATTCATAAGCCCATTTATCATCTCTCTGTCTCCGCTGACCTGACTAGAACTGGGTCCCTCCTCACTGTGTCTGACTCACAGTTTACTGAGAGCCTGTCCCACCTTCCTCTTTAAACAATAACAACACTGACTCACCAACCTTTATAGAACAACCTATACTAAATAGTTTTACTTAACCTATTACATTCAAACTGGATAGTACCGTATACTTAGTGTGATATCAGTGTTGTTTTTATTATATTACAAGGCTGGGAGCAAGTTTCTCTTATCTATGTCTGTAGTTTATGTTCATGTCCCACAAGATTGTCTTTTAATTCAGCTTCAGATGCTAAAAATGTAAATTATTATGTTATTATTATTGGACTAGACACCGGATCACAGATTTTAATTGCGTGTCCAATTGGTACAAAATGCTGGGACTTCACACAAATTCAGCCTCGTTACTGAAATGTAAATTGTCAGCTAAGATCTGACCAGCTTGGCTCTCATTTAAATCACAGCGACTTCAGAGCGTCTGTTGGCAGTGAGGATGCTGTGACACTAGTTCATCTGTACGTCGAGGCTTATTTAGCCTGCTGAGAGTGAGAGCCCGCTGTTCGTATTAGATTCTGTCTCTGGCAAAGTGGGGATGATTAGATAAAGTGTGTCTGGTGGAGTGGAGCACTTTTTCACTTTACAGTAGCACTGCCTGTGAATGAATGGAGAGAAGGACTCCACTTTCTGACAATAACACAGAAATGTCTGTCTGCAGGATTTTTAATGCACCTGGGAACTGAGGCCTCAATTACAGCCTTAATTAATCCATAGCAGTGTATATACTCCGTCGTGCCACGCTACGAGTTTACAGTTCTTACAATTTAGTGTTTAAAGGACATTGTGCTGAATTTCTTACTGGCATTGTGAACAGAAATTACTCCTAAAGGCTGGTGCAGCGAGCGAGTTAAAGACAAAGCAGAGGAATTAAAGAGGAGCAGGTTGCAGAGGAGAAATACAATGCAATACAATTCAATACAATAGCTCTCATTTTGAATTCCCTCCCTACTGTAGTGTCCCCTTTGCCTGCACTTCATTCTGTCATAACACAATAACTGAGCTCTGACGTCTTAAAAGGCATTGCAGGAGCATAGAGGTGCTTGAAGAGAAAATTGCAGCAGCTCACAGCAGCTGGAGTGAAATACCATTTTGTCTCACTCAAGATGGATTCCACAGTGAGATTTCAGAGGACCAGTACAGAATCAAAATGGAGAAGCCAGAAGGGAGGAGAGAAAAAAGGGAAAGAGGCAGTGTGTGGAGTGGACAGCTTTGGAGGAGATGTCTGAATTTTGTTTTTGCTGCTGCTGCGCGGTAACGTATAGTTCTCAAGGTTTTCACCTTTTCTGGACGTAGCGTTATTTATTGGTCTTTTTTTTCGAGCTTTTTGTGAATCGTATGCAATCAGCAACAGGAAGTGCTCAATATTCACAATTATAAGAAGCATTTATGTATACAGCTGTGTGAGAAAAGCAGTAAAAATGTAGCTAAACAGCAAAGGCAATGAAAAAATTTTAATTTTTTGTTGTTTATTTTTTGGTATCTGGCCTCCTCGACCTGTGAGAAGATTTCCTCTAACCAGTCGTCTTGCATACTGGCATGCATGCGTGGCTGCCGGCATCTCCACACACACACACACACACAAGTAGTCTCAGCCTCCCTCCTTCTCTTTATAGATTCCGCTTGCTGGTTGCCCATCTAACAGCCCTGTATGTAAACCCGTGAAACCCCTTCAGGACATCGAATCCGTGGAATCTGTTGTCGGCTCTATCTAGGTCAATGCTTACAATAGCTATGCAGTTTTGTTTTGCTTCTCCCGCCTCTCTCTGTAGCCCCCCCTGTTTGCTTAACCCCACAAGGTTGACTTTCCTTTGCCTGTATAAACATCAAAAATGCACATAAAATGTAAGCATATTAAGCATGCTGTGCTTCTTTCATACATATTAGTCTCCGGTGGAATATTTAAACATGTAAGGGTTTGATGTTAACATTAGTGTATAATTTGATATTACATTTAGGTTATTTCTCATTATTTTTTTTTCTTGCAGCTAATTGGTTTGGACTGTGCTGTTATTATTAAACAGTTCTGTCTGGTTGCGCTGTAACTCAACGCGGAGCTACAGCCGAGCAACATGAAATGTGGGAGAAAGGCTGCAATTATCGTGTGACATACAGTTGTTTTCTCTCTGATCTATAGGGGATGATGTTACGTGACCTAAGGGAGGCTGCATCTAATTTGTTAACCCACACAGAAAAGAAAAATCCCCTGCACCTACTGGCCCATGCATTTTTTATGGCCTTTCGAAATGTCTGTTCGGATGGGCCCCTTTTGGTCAAAAGCGCAATAATAAATATTAAAATTCATCATTTCAGAAAGCTAATTATTGCTTTTGTTTGACTCTCTCCCAGCTTTTATCACAGATTTATAAAACACATCATACATGTTAACTCTCTGTTTTACACAGGAAAAACCCACAGCTCCCCTTGTTCAACTTAAACGAATTACCCATTTCTAATCTGCTTTAGCTGCTCCCACACAGCCCCACACAGTTTGCTCTACTTTTGGATAAATTGCTGATATGACTGCCTTCAGACATGGGGCGCAATCAAAATCAAATACGGAGAGAGAGAATATTTTGCGAATCTAAGCAGTCGAAAGCTCTCAGACAATAAAAACCTCAATCAGAATCGCGCAGCGCTGTAACAGTTGGGACGATTGAAGGTTTCTCTTTCCTTTTAATAATCTTCACGCGGGTGTCTGCTCACACTCTCGGTAATTGGATGTGCTATTTAATTTTTGGACATTCCTAACAAACCATTTGCTGCCACTCATTCTTGTACAGTGTAGAAAAACAACTTCCACATACATGAAAGGGCCAAGTTTGATTATCCATCACAGTAAACACAAAGCCTCAATTTTACTTTGTCTAAGTTTTAATAATTTTCTGTGGACACATGATGTTTGATGTCAAATGACACATAAAAGATCCTCCAGGAAATAATCCCTCTTTAAACACATTGCTTTCGAAACTATTTGCATCTATAAATCTGCACACCCAAGCCTTCCTTATTACCTCCACCAGGAAGGTTATGTGATGGCCGGCGTTGGTTTGTTTCTTTGTTTGTTTGTTAGTTTGTGTTCAAAATAACTCGAAAGGTAATGGACGGATTTGGATGAAATTTTCAGGAAATGTGTGAAATGGGACAAGGAAGAAATGATTCAGTTTTGGGACTGATCCGGATCACCGTCTGGATCCAGGAATTTTTTTTTAATGTAAGTGTAACCGGGTGGACAATTAAATGCGGTTTACTCTAAAAGCCACCAGAGGGCACTCTTGTTTTTGGGGTAACCCCCTGTGACCACATGACATTTTGGGTCTCCATGTGACAGACAGCAACAGTGACGGACTTCTCTTTCCTTCCTGAGCGACATACGCATGGTTGGGCCGGCATTCTTATCTCCGGTTGTCTAAGAAGCTGAGAGGCTGTAAGGAGCTGCCGCGCTAGAGGCCGCGCCTGTTCTTTAGGTCGGATGGGGTGATGGCCGCATTGTCGGCAGGACATATGAACTGTCTGTAATTACATTTGTATCTCTAACATTCAATACAAAATATGTGAATTGGAAGATTGTGTTCGAGGTGGACTGAAGCTCCTTGACGGAGGTATGCGCTCTCTGAATGCTTTTCTAGTTGTTGTTGTTGATGACATCTGTTCTGCTTAGCGGGCAGGTGATTTAAAGCTAGCGAAACATTTGTGGAGTAAAATGAAGTGCTTTGGCAAATTCGGCTTTAACAAACGCAAGGTACCGGCTTCGTTGTCAGACATACTGAACATGCCATGCATGACAGATCAGGTAGCTTTGGGTCATGAGCCCAGAGCAGGTTCGACCATTAGTCAATATAGGCAAATGCTAAGGGCTCCGTGGCCTCCAGGGGGCACCAAAAATTGGGAAAAATTCACCTTCAATATAATTATATTAAAACTAGTTATTACTATTAAGTCTTAAAATGGAAAAGCTCATATTGATTAAAATGTAAAGAAATGCCCAATTAATATTAATACAAAACAATACTATTTGATTTCTTTTGTAAGCATATGTTAATCACCGATGGAGGGGGGCGCCATATAAAATCTCGCCAAGGGTGCCACACCAGGTAGGGCAGGCTTTGTATGAGCCGCTCCCCTTTTTTTCTCTTCACACTTTCCTCTTTCTTTCATTTTGATAGAGGTTGATTTTTATTTTGTCGGTCAATAGAACTTCCACAACCCTTCATGTCTCCGTTTGGGGTGTTTTGTGGCCTTTCTGGTTTCGAGGCGGAGCGGAGTTTCTCATCTCATGGAGAATCCTCTGATGCTGTGGTCATGAACTCTTCTTCAGAGTTTTTTCTTCTCCATGCAAAGGATTTTCTGCTCATCTACAACATGTCTACCGGTTTGTTAAACATTTCCCAGTTTTCTGGTGCAGACCTGCTTTTTCAGAACCCAATTGTTGATTTTGGCAAACCCATCTGCATACATCACCTCTTTAGTCCCCATATTGACAGACATCTCAGTCTCAGCCCAGGAAATATTTAGTAGTCAACTGTCTAATTGCTTTATTAATATTGCTATTAAATACTTTTTGAAGCAGTTTTGGCACCATGAGTTTAACCTCCTGAACCCCAAGTAGTTTCTGGATGGTTTTTTTTTTTATCCTGTCGCATTTTTAATCACTGTGAGCACATTTTTTATACAGTGATAAAGTCCTGCATCTCTATGGAAACAACACGACCACGGCTAGAAGTAGAGAGAACTCAGATATGTCTTTTGTGCTGTACGACACAGACATAACGCCAGCAGTCATAAAAAAAAAGAGAAAACCCAAATTGAATTTCTTATATTCTTTATTTTGCAAAAATTCTCTCTACATATTTGGAATATTTTTCTATTTTCATATTATTTTTTTTCCATAGTCGTCTCCGATCTGCTTTGAGTAAACACAACCATCTCTTCAGTCCAGGTCAACCAGAAGTCACTGAAGTTTTGTCATGTGACTGTTTCTACAGTTAAATCAGTAATATCTTCTGAGTTGGCACAGGCACAGAATGTTTTGATTTTTGCAACTTTTTTAATGGCACACATAGAATAAAGGGATTTTGATGAACAATCCGGATTTAGACTTGATTAATTTTACCAACAGAACCACAAGTCACACATTTTTAGTATGTCACTGGGAAGATGAAAATTTGATGATTGTTTCTGTTTTCAGAGTTTTGTTCTCTGAAAAAATGCTGAATGGTTTTGGCAGTTTTTTAAAGATAACATGCTTTTTAAACCCACCAGTGGGCTTTGGGGTTCAGGGGCTTAAACACACACAGTTCTATAAGACAAACCTACTCAAACTAACGCTGATGTTTGACTTACAAACAGTTGTGCTTGTGGTTTGGACTGTTAATACTTGTGATTTTCTCTGTATGTTTTCAATTTATGTTGTAGGCGAGTTGCTAAGTAGATAAGTAAAATGTGCCTAAAAACTCAAATGTGTCCACCAGTATCTTAACCCTTTGATGCCACCATGCATACTCTGTCAACACCTATAGTTGTTTCTCCTCTGGCCCTAAAGGCTTCCTATGCTGCTTCAGTCTTAGCAGGCCCACCACCGCACAGAGAAGACAATCTCCTGTAAATTGCTTTTTCAATCAGTTTTGACATCAATCTGCTCCCATGGGAATGTGGGCATCCATGTGATGGCGGAGAGGAAGGTTTCTTTCCTTATGGATGTTGACAACCCCACTCAGCCTGGTTTGATCTGCAGAATTAACATAATATTACCGTGCTTCAGAAGTGACTGTGACAGCTGAAGAGGGATTGGCTTTCTATACAAAGACATTGGCGCCAGTGAGGTTGCTACAGCGGCACAAAGACGAGACAATAAAAGCAGTTAAAGGTCAACGACGTACATGCAGATCTGAATTTTCAACACAGTTTCTGCGCTGTATGTTTGTTTATGAATATAGTTTGTGTTCTCCAGTAATTTACATTATTAGTTCAAGTATTGACAGCACAGTCAGCTGTAGAAGTCCAACATAGCAACAGATGTCTTGTATCTATTGTTTATTTACATAAGATGAATGATTTCTTTCTGCAGTTTGCTCCAGTAAACTCTGTTGTGTCGTGCAGAATTAACACACAACTTCTAAAGGTTTTTTTTGTGCTGTGAGATTTAAACTTCAGCAGCGCCCCATGGAGAGAGAAATCCTCCAGTTGTGTCGGAGTGAATGAATTCTTTATACCGTAAATGTTGTTTTGATTCTACATAACAGCCACACAACTGCCGCCTCTCATGTGTTTCCACTCGCTCCTCTCCTCTCATCTGCTCCAGGACAAAGATATCTCATCACATCCACGGGAGCCTTGTACATTGTGGACGTCCTGCCTGAGGATGGGCTGAACAACTATCGCTGCACCACACGCCATCGCTACACCGGTGAGACTCGCCAGAGCAACAGTGCGCGTCTCATCGTGTCAGGTCAGTGTCACATTTAGACTGGAATCAATTTAATTGCAAAGATTATGTATTTGTCTTAGTCACTGCTTTGAAATATGCATGTGTATTCTGTGTGCTGTATACCTTTGATGAATCTGCATCTCCTGACAACAAAGAATTATACATCACTTTTCCAGGCCAGGCAGTAACAAGTAAACAAACACTGCGGTATCATTTTTTAAATAAATTGTTCAATGAAAGGAAGTCAGCATGTGATACAGTGATGGATAGAAAAGGGCCGATCCATGGTGCTGTGTCTGATTTAGCTGTAGGAAACAATGAAATCCCTCCTGAAATCATAGGAGTACAGCCTGTTTCTGTCCTCTCCCCCACATAACAAAATATACAGTATATAGAACTGAATGTTGACCCCAAGAATCAATATTGGATTATACTGTCAAGCGCCTGGCAACGCTCACCACTAATTAACACTAAATTCTCTGCTCCTTCCAGACCCCACCAATGCTGAGCCAGGCATCTTGGACGGCTTTGACCACCGAGAGGTGATGATTAATCATCGGGTGGAGCTGCCCTGCAAGGCTTCAGGCTACCCTACGCCCAAATACCGCTGGCTGAAGGACAACAGCCCTTTGGAGCCTGACAGTCGCTTTCGCCAGACCGTCACAGGGTTGCTGATAGAGAGCACGCAGCCCAGTGACTCTGGAACATATGTCTGCGAAGTGTGGAACAGTTATGGCAACGCTGAGGTCATGGGGCGCCTGTACGTCAAACGTAAGTCTTTTAATAAAAGGAAGGGCTCGGCTATATTATCTGTCGCGGAAGCTGCTGTACTCCAGCACAAAGTCGTTGTTAACTGTTCCTGACATTTATGATTGTGTTAAAGAATAGATGGCTGGTATGACTTCATATGGGTGAAGGAGACATGACATATCAACAAAATTAAATAATGAGCTTGGCTGAAAAACATTTCCAGAGGCAACACTGAGGCAGATACATATACATTTTCATTACCTCTGAAAAAAAAGCATTGTATACATGCATGTGAGAGTTCAACAAAACAAATGCACACTATTGAGTTTACTAAAAAGTTCTTTTCTGAAATTAAATATATCTTCAAATGGCTTATTGTCTATAAACCAACAGTCCAAAACGGATATATATATATATAAAATGTGTACTTCACTTTCCACATTTAAAAATACGTGTAAAATAATAGCCCTAAGAAAATGTGAAAATCAGGTATAAGGAGGAGTATGAAAATACTGAAACTGTTGATTACACTGACTTGGATTTTTCTTTTTGTTATGGAACTTTATTTCTTTATAAATTTATTTTTTGTTGGATGCTATGAAAGCTTGGTTGTTGTAAAGCTTTACAGACTAACTCAGATCATTCAGTTAATGAGTTGCCTTGCTCAAGTTGTTTGTTTTTTCTTGTAAAAAGGGTAGGCATAATAAGCACGAGCTTCAGCCTACACCTTTTTCGATTAGCTTCATCCCTTTTGTATTATGTTTGTGTTTTTGAGGTCAGTTTTTTTTCTATGTTTTTCGTTGAGGGTGTTTTTTCTGAATGCTAATTGAAATAAAAACTGAACTGAAAATTGAACAGATCAAAATTGGTGACAATAAATTTTCTGTCATTTGACCAAACAAGTAATCATTTCAGCTCCAACCTGGAGATAGTAACTACAATCTTTGCTGGTCAGATCTGATGTAAACTCACTCTCCATCTCTATCTTACTATCACCTTTACTGTCAACAAAAATATGTATTCAGGTCTAATTTGTCAAACTAAATTCTGTGATTTCTGTGTCCACAGAGCCCTTGAAAGCAGTGGTCAGCCCTCGCAAGGTGAAAGGCAGTGTGGGTAGCAAGGTGTCTCTGTCCTGTAGCGTGAGCGGCTCAGATGAGTACGAGCTGTCATGGTATCGCAACGGAGAGATCATCTACCCCGGCAACAATGTCCGTTTCACTGGGCTGAACCGGGAGAACCTAATCATGGAGGGGATGTCGAAAAGTGACGGTGGAGCTTACCAGTGCTTCGCCAGGAAGGGCAAGATGTCTGCACAGGACTTTGTGCAGGTTATCCTTGAAGGTAAAAAAGCTGCAGCATAGAGGCACCCATGCACACAAATGCTGACCAAAAGCTACAGCGTAGCAGCTGTCTGTGCATAATCAGTGAGTTAGCAGAAACAGATTCAGGCCTTGAAGATCAATACAGGGTTTATGTGTTAATGGCATGCTGCTGTGACTCTGCCACCACCAGTGTGATTGTTCCAGACTTCACAAACACATACAAAAACACATGTACACACACACTTTAATCCAATATCTTACCTTGGCAGCGTTGCTTAGGCAACTGTCTCCTGTGGCCATGGGAGCTGTAAAAAGAAGATATTGATAATCTATAATCATGTGGAATAGACCTAGATTATCAGAGAGCAGCAGCAGGCAGACACAGACATTTCAAAAGCCAACCACTCTCTGTGTCTGGAGGAAAGCTCCTGGATCATAATGAAAAGCACAGAATGGCGAAGTCTTGACTAAAAGTCTTTTTTTGCTTTTCCTTTTGCTGCTTTATAATTATTTAAGAAAAAAGTTTTTCTATGACGAAGATTAACCTCCAGTAGCAAATATACTGCAACAACTTCTCTTAAACGCTCACAAACACTGTGGGTAAATAAAGACAGGATCGTTTCAAATGATAAGTAAATTACTTTGACGACATGATATGACAGGACTTCATTACATGCTGTGTGATTTGATCACTGATCTTGCCACTTTATGCACAATGAAAAGCCTTTTGAGTTCTCATGGCCTCAGGAAATGTACACTGCATGTTCATTATAAAGCCAGTGCATCAGATTACCGATAGTTCTCAGAACAACCTGCTTAGTCTGTGTCTCCAAGCACTGTACCTTACCAGGAACAATGAAAAACAATAGTAGGTTTGATAGGTAAGTTTGATCAATTTGCCACATGGTCCCTGCAGTCAGCACTCACAGGTGTTGTGAGATCAAAATAAATTATCTATCACATTTGCATTGTGAAACATTTTGTTCCTCATTTAGGTTCCTTTTATAACTCTAACGCTTGTTGTTTTTGGTCTGGGAATTGTTTGCTCACCCACACTTTCAGTCAGCCTGTTCACATATTCCTCTACTGCCAAACTTAGATGAACTAAACAACTCAATAACATGCAACTGAGCATTTTACTATGCCCAAGCTGGAACTACCATAGTCTAGAGAATAATGAGCTATTCTTAATTTTGATATCTTTGTCATTCAAACACACTTCAGGCAAGTGTGTCTAGTGGTCTGAGATGTACAGCTCATAACTGTGATTTGACTGGTTTAAATCTTAAAATTTGACCAGTGTTGTATGTGCACCGATCAGACATAGCATTATGACCACCTACCTAATATTCTGTTGGTCCCCCTTATGTGCTCAAAAATGCTCTGAACCATTGGGCATGGACAAGAGGACCTCTCAGGGTGTCCTATGGGGAACCAGAACGTTGGCACTGGATCCTTTGGGTACTCTGGCTTGTGCAGTGGAGCCTCTGTCAATCAAACTTGTTCCACTGCATCCTGTTGATGCTTGATCACAATGGGGTGTAGGAAGTTTGGAGGTCTAATCAACATGTTGGGCCATTGTCATGTTCCTCAACATGTTCCTGATGGTTTGATGTTTTTCCATGTGGTGGGGTGCATTTTCCTGCGGGGGTAGGCCAGTGATATTTGGGATTTCCATTAGCATGAGGGAGTATGCTTGTTGTGGGACAATGTTTATTTGGGTGTCTAAGTCTCATCAACAGGGATGTTAAAATCCAAGGTTTTCCATCAGAACACCACATAGTACCAATATGATCAATGTTATTCACTTCACCTGTCAGTGGTCAGAATGTTGTGGCTGATCAGTGTATTTGTTGTCCAAAAAAGCTAAGATGACCTCAAAAGGACATTATTAATTTCAATATTGTTTACTATACCTGAATAACAGTAAAACTCACTATGAATGAACGCTTTCTCAGACATTTGTTTGATTTTAGCTTCTGTTTTATTCACCACCGTGTTCCCCCTCATCCCCCAACGCAGATGGCACTCCGAAAATCTTGTCGTCCTTCAGCGAGAAGGTGGTGAACCCAAATGAGCCCGTCTTCCTGGTCTGCAACGTCAAGGGCACGCCGCCTCCCAGGTGCAGCTGGTCGCTGGACGACGACCCCGTCATCAAAGACAGCCACCACCACCTGGGCCACTACGAGACCCACGAGGGCCACGTGGTCAGCCAGCTCAATGTCACGCACACCCAGGTGCAAGACGGCGGGGTGTATCGGTGCACGTGCAGCAACTCGGCCGGGGTCGTGTACCACCAGGCTCGAATAAACGTAAGAGGTGCTTGTCAAATCAGCTCCTCCAAGAACAACAATACACATACCTGTCTGTCTCTCTGTATGTCTGTGTCTGTCTTTGCAGTACATGAGCGGTGTCTGTTGATGGGCCTGAGATTCAGTTGCACTTTTTATTAAGGATTTTGTTGGTTTCTTTACCTTCATATACTTTTTCTTTATGTTTGGCTTTTCTCATCTTTGCTCAGTAGTTTAGTCGTATTGTTAAATCTAAAATCACATTTGCATCTCCTTTAAGGTCCAATGATGGATTTTGCCTTATTTTTTATTCCTATTCACATGTTACTATCTTGTCTCTCTGCCACTATATTGCAGCTTCGTCTGTTTCTCTTCAAATTATTACTGCGCTCTTCCAACATGCCTGTATTTTTAGGTCAAATGAATTATCCTGGTTTGCCGCTCATAAGCGTATCTGGATATGGTTTGTAAATAGCCAGAAGAAGAATATATTTCTTCTGTTTGAATATATTTATCCGTGGTGTGCGCTTGTGTGTGCGAGCGAGTGTTCATGTGTGTCTGCGTGTATTTGCTCAAGCAGCCAGTACAAGTCTTCACGATCAGATGTTAAAGCGATTACTCTGTTTCCATTTTATGAGACACAGAATGAGGCGCAGAATGTATTACATTTTATGAGACGCACGATGTATTACAGCCGAGTTAAAAGTATCGCTAGTGCAGTGTTATTTAAATGTTTTCCTTCAGATGTTTAGCACACTTTAATCTGCCTGTCGTTTCTCCGCCTTATAGCTTGTGGTAAAGCAAACAACAGAACTTTAAACAGCAGTTTTCCTGCATATCTAAGTGTTTTGGCGGCAGGGTATCGTATGTGAAGCTGAGGAGGGAAACCGTTTCATGTTTATATATAAATATATGTAAAGAGTCATGAGCCTATTTGCAACAACACCAAAAATAAAGCTGCTCTTGTGATTTGATATCCTTTAAACGTCTTTATCAAGAGTCCTCTCTCAATCTCTGTCGCTTTTTAGGCCGTGCCAGCATTCGTCCAATGAAAAACATCACAGCAATTGCTGGGCGGGACGCCTTCGTTCACTGCCGTGTCATAGGTTACCCTTACTACTCCATAAAGTGGTACAAGAACTCTGCACTGCTGCCATTTAACCACCGGCAGCGAGCGTTTGAGAACAACGGCACACTGAAGTTGACCAATGTGCAGCAGGTAGATGCTGGCGAGTATGACTGCAAGGTGATGGTCCAGCCCAACAAGATGGACTCCCAGAGCGTCCATGTTCGTGTGAGGGGTAAGTTAGTTGAGTTACATGTGTGTGCAACCTTGATATGTTATTGTTTGTCATATAAATTGCATCTTGAGCATAAACTATTGTAAACATTGTCATGCTACGGGTGGAAATTATGTTAGATGTAATATTTTCTAGCCGTTAAGAGGACATAGTCTGACCCACTAAATGTAGAATTTGAGTATCAGCCTTTCATTTCCTACATGTATTTCCCATTGCTTTCTCATCTGCTATTTGCATGCAACCATTTTCAAAACCCCCTTTGCGAATGGAAACAACAGCAACAACCTCTTACCCAGCAACTGAGGAGTTTTGCTTAAGATTTCGATTTTGCAGTAAGACCTGCTTCTTTGGGTGAATTAGCCATTTTAATGTAAAGGCTCACCTCTCTGTGTGCGAATGTTCCACCAAAGCAGTTCCCTCGTCGCTGTTTTGCAGAGGCACTGTTGCTACATCTTTAGCTTAGCACCGCTCAAGACAATTGTGATTGGTTTAAAGAACAGCAAACAAGACAGAACATGTTCTCCCGATAGCAAAACGATTATTGTTAACACCCCTCAATAGATAGGTCTGGCTTTGCGAGACAAAGCAGGACATCACTTCCAATATTTGGTTATTTTAAAGATGAAATAGGCAAACATGTTGTGAAAATTAATACCACTCTTGTATCACCAGTGGTATAGCTAGCAGTCTTAGCCTGCTCAATCAGTACTAACAAACTCTTCCTACCAGCAACTCTGAAGCTCCCCAATGAGTATTTCATATTTTGTTCAACCTATTAAAAACCTGCGTGTAAAAATAATAATTTAAAGCTAGAGTACGTAGGTTTGGGACCAAAAAACAACCCACTCCCTGCCTTAAGGGCTACATTTAGATTTAATGTAGACAAACATTAAATAAATATCACCATCTGTGCTCACAGTAAAGCTACAGTACAGACAATATAAACATAGACTGTAAACGTAGATGTTGGAAACTTCACCATTCTTGTTATATCTAATCAGTAGCTTTAGCAATGTGTTGACTCTAATGGTTACATTAACACAGTGAATGCAACTAGACCGCTATCTGTTCAGACAGGTAGGTGGACCATTCAGTTACCTCATGCAGGCCAAATCCAGAGATTAAACGGACTCTTTACAAGCCTGGTATAAATAAACTTTCAGCAAAGATAACCAAAAAGTGCTTCTGGAGTGCACTGCATACTCTAGCTTTAATTAGTAAGCACATTTTGTTGGCTTTGAACGGAGCCAGCAAGCGTCTCCCATTGGAGTCAAGCAAACTTAACTGAACTTCAGATCTAGCATTTAGCCAGAGAGCAGCGCAAATATACCTTTAAACTGTCTCAAGTTTGACTTTGTGTGATGTGGCGGTGAAAAACATTTCATATACTTTATAAAACTGAATTTAATAGAAAGTTTAAATGGGAAAACGACTCACTCTTCTTCCCCCTCTCTACACACAGATGCAGGTATATAAATAGATCTCACCAGACCTCTAAATTAATCTACCTGATATTCCTCAGTACATAAGTGTGGTTTATGAAGACAGCATGATTGCCGCTGATATTACGGGGCCGAGTGACTGATCTCCACTGAGATCTTAGAACTGTAATGGGTAATACTAAAAAAAGGCTGCCCCATTATGCCCCCATTTCCTTCCCTCTGTACAGTATGTTAGGTTGTTGTCACTATATTACGCTTTCCCGTGGAGCGAGGGAAACAGAGGGAGAAAGAAAGTGAGAAGGAAAGAGAGAGTGATGATATAAAGCAACACTTCCCAGCGGTGCTATAGTGAGCGAGTGCATTTGTTAATTTACTCTGCTCATGCTTAAAATGCGGAAGTGTCTTTGGGGATCCCAGGAGTCCATTATCTCCACTTTGTTGTGAATTAAATAAGCTGCTAAAGTGCTGCTTATTTCACTGTTATTTGAACTCACTGGACACTCACACAGATGACTTGTGTGATGGCTGGAGATTTCCCAGAGAATTTATCACAGGCAATTTGAATAGATCTCATTGTGGAACTGTGTGATTATATTATGCAGCCGGAGTGAGTTTGTTTCTGGATTCGAGCTCAAGTGAGGGGCTTTGAGGACCCCTCAGGAATGAGAAGATACATCTAAAGGGGTTTATTGTCTAAATTTTTGAAATAAATAAATATACCTGTCATCAAGATTTGATTTTATGTCACAGGGCAAAATATTCGAGTGGTAGCCAGGATGAAATATAGGTATTTATGTAGGTTAGCAAATCAATTGATGATTATTTACAGATAAACAGAAAAGTTCAGCTTCTCTTAGATTTCTTTTTCCAGCCAACCTGAATGAGTCACCTGAATGTCATTGTTTTCTTGTTCCGTTTCTGTCTGCTCCTGCAGCTTGTTGTGTTTAAAGGACAAAATGTTCCAGTCTGAGAATGGCAGGGAATTATTGCAGAATGTTTTGCTATTCAGGTCTTTCATGTTCTTTCAGTGACCTCTTTAAAGAAAGATAGTTAGACGATTCTAGGATTAGACTGAGAAAAGGACACAGTCCCTGCCACAGAATCCAGGGAATTAAAATGGTCTTTGAAACTCGGGGCTGAAAATCACATTTGATCTTTATTTCTTCCCCTGCCTGCAGTCCCTCCCTACATTCAGCCCTTTGAGTTTCAACGGTTCACCATCGGTCAGCGTGTCTTCATACCCTGCGTGGTCATGTCAGGCGACCGGCCCTTGGACATCACGTGGCAGAAAGACGGACGGCCAATCCCAGCCAGCCTGGGTGTGACCGTGGACAACATCGACTTTACCAGCTCCCTGCGTATCTCCAACCTAACGCCCGACCACAACGGAAACTACACCTGCATCGCCCGCAATGAAGCTGCTGCCGTGGAGCACCAGAGTCAGCTCATTGTTAGAGGTGAGGAAGCGCAAAGAAACCTATTGTATATCAGAATGCACCACGTGGACTATAATCTGCGTACATGCACAAATTTTGCACAAGTTAATTTCACTTTTCAGCTATTTCCTCTTTCTGGTTGTAGGTTTCTTCTGTGAAAACCCACCAAACATGTGTTCAGTATTAAAGACACCAACGATGTTTTGTATCACTGACAGCTGTTGCTTATTTGTTTGTGTCTGTGTGCAGTTCCTCCTCAGTTTGTGGTTCAACCTGAGGATCAAGATGGGATCTATGGCAAAACCGTGACTCTTAACTGCTCTGCTGAAGGCTATCCCCCTCCCACCATTGTTTGGGAACACTCCAAAGGTACGTTAAACACAGTATAAACAGTGCTGTACTTTCCTTATGCACTTACAGTGACACACATAAACTGGTTATTTCTGCTGCCCTCAAAACAGAAAGATGATTTTACATGTGAGTGGGTTCCATTTGCTTCACCCACACCCAGTGCATGTGTGCGTGAATACACAACACACACAGCCATCTGCACCGCAAATATGGGCTGGGGGCTTGCAGGGTCTCCACCTGCATCATTAGAAAGTCATCAGAGAGAGATGGAGACAGACCGAAGCAGACAGACGGACAGACAGGAAGGCAGCAGGTGAGTTCAGCCACTTGAGCAGGGCAGATGAAGAGGGGCCCCAGATGTTTGCTCCATCATCCATATAACCAGGGATGAAAGCTTCTCCAACAGAAGGACAACAACCAATGAGGGGAGTGTGTTTGTGTGTGTGTGTGTGAGTGTGTGTGTGAGTGTGTGTCTGTGCTCGGCCCCATGATCAAAGGAATGAAAGAATCAGATCTGTTTTTCACCCTTTGATGGGATTTGTGTGTGCGCGTGAGCGTATGTGTGTGCATGTGAGACAAGCCGGCCTCATGCCTGATTAGCACTGTCTGACCAGTGCTGATCAGTATGTATGGGGAGATCAGGCTGGGCAGTGTGTGTGTCTGCTCACTTGTAGTGTTTGAAACAAGCTTTACCAATCCTGAGGGAAGCACCTCAAGGTTCAGTTAACCAGCCGGCCAGGTTGTTTTTATGGTTTTTGGGGCCTTTGTCACATATTTTTACCTCAGTTTTTCACACCCTTCCTGCGGCTCTATGATATGTTGTTGCACAGGATATCAGTCAGAGCAAAGGGACAATGAAAATCACCTCAGAAAAAATGTGGCTTGAGGAAGCTAATGTCTAATTTGTTGTAAGCCGGAGTACAGTTTGTCCAGAGAATAGCTGTCTGGCATGCTTTTACTGCAACAGAAGTAGCTAAGAGCCAGATGAGTGTCTCTGGGAGATATGGAACAGTAAGGAAAGGTCAACTGCTATTAGCATAACGACTAGCCCTATATGGATATGCAAAATCCATAATTCAAGGAAGAACACATCCACCTCCCTCTCCCTCTCGTTCAGAGCCAGGGGAGCAGGAACAAAGTCACCACTTGACCCTTTGCTAGCCACGGCCACTTGACTGCATTTTAATTAAAAAGCAAAAACCCACAGCTCCCTAAATGGCCTAATCTGTGCACGCTAACTTTAACACAAGCTAATGCAACGCCTGGCTCAGTTCACTTGTGTTTAATACGACATGAGCAAGGTGGAATACGATGCTTTCATCACTTTTAGAGCAGACTGCTCTGAAGACATTAGCCTTATAATTCAGTGTTAGTGACATTTCCTGCAGATCTAAGGCTGACACTGCAGAATGAGATACTGTATTTTTTAACAATAAAAGAGGGATGATTACATCAGTTTCTATTAAAAAAGATAGAGATTAATTACACACCGGTGGCAGGCCAGAATATGTCAAAGATGTCAAGTCCAATTATTTTAACATCCTTCATAGGTGGATTACAAATGTCAGTCACAGAGGACTTTTTAGAATTGAGGATAGTGCAAAGCTTGTTCTCAAAGCAGACAAATCCATGCCTTTTAGATCCATCTGTCCTGACACTGAAATGTGTTTTTAAGGTCATTTATGTATGTGTTCCTTTGATTCCAGTAATTCAAAATACAGCAAATGCAAAGATTAAATCCAGACACAAAAACAAAGAGTCAGAAAATCCTCATCTAACTTCAGTGGGCATCTCTAAATCTCCCTGGTTGGGCCGAATGTTACGAGGCTAGCTGCAATACAAGGCCTCTCTCTCTCTGCTCTCCTTCTGCCTGTTGTTCCTCAGCACCAATCTGCCATCTTGTTAAACATGAGCATTATGTCTATTCTGATTGCATCACACCAGCAGCTCGGCCTGCTCAGCAGCTGTTTGGCGATTTAAGGATTTAGGCCTGGTGTTAAGAAACATGTTTACAATCCTTCCTAAATCTGACAGGCTTTGTCATCAAATCTGTAAACACAGACGCATGGTCAAATGAATGCGCATGCACACACACACACACACACACACACTAGGTCATCTTACTATTAAATATTGTGTGCTGTTTTGGCTTCATACGTATTTTTCACCACTGAATTTCACATATTCACACTGTTTCTCCACTTTCCTTTTGTCTTTCCTCCTCTTACTTGCGCTAGGTGCGGGCGTCCCCCAGTTTCAGCCCATCCTTCTGAACAGCGGCTCTCGCATCCAGCTGCTGAGCAACGGTTCACTGCTTATCAAGCATGTGCTGGAGGATGACAGCGGCTTCTACCTGTGTAAGGTCAGCAACGACGTGGGAGCTGATGTCAGCAAGTCCATGTACCTCACCGTCAAAAGTAAGAGCCTGTGTCTGATGCACTATCAATAACAGCTGATAGGCAATGTGGGCAATAACAAATGACTCCTAGTATATATAGTAGACAAGCTGGGCAGGCTATGACCAAACTGAGTACGAGAGTTACGGATTTTGGCTATAATGCATCCAAAAAATATCTCACCTCATCAGGCCTGAATACTGTTGCAATCATAAGTTCAACATATCAGCAGTAATTATTCATATAAGACATATTACTAAAGAAAGAGACAAAGAACAGGTCAGTAGTCTGCTGAAACAGTGGAGGCTTACAACCATTATATGTTTTATTACAGTAAAACTCTAAAGGACCAGGAGATCTTTCTGTATAAATCTATTTGTACGAACACAACTGCATCCTTCCTTCAGACCTTCATCACGTTTTTCTACTGAGTACATGTAAACATGCTTCTGTTTTGGTGCTTGTGCATGCGTGTTTCCCGTTGCTCTCCTCAGCGGTTAGTATGTTAATGTCCGTGAATACAGGTCTCCTGCCTCCACTGAGCATTAGTATGTGGCTCCCCTATAGAGCGAGGAGTGGCTCCTCATTTTCATGGTGCTTAGATGCGAGTGGGGCTTATTTTCCCTTTGCTACAGTTATCAAACTGGAGCACGAGGTTCCCCGCTGATGAGCAGCCCCCTCTCTGTCTCTGTCTGCTCTCTATCTCTTTTTCTTTCTTTCCTCACTTGCCCAAAGTCTGATATACATACAAGAACAAGACTACAGTTTTACTCAGAATTTAAAATCAGCCTGACTGGATAGAGGTCAGGTGTTCAAAATATTCTGCATCTAACCTCGACCTCTGACCTCTCTGTGGAAGGACAGCCAAAGAAAATAACTTGTGTAGAACTCTCTTCTTCTGGGTAAATCTGTTTTTTTATCAGTAATATCAGCTGGCATGTCCCGGATATTCATGTGTCACTGTAATTAAGCGTTGCAATGTACGAGGCTGAGAAGCTGTCAGTGCTGCAGCAGCCGACTCGTAGACGAACACACTCTGTCTTTTCATAGGTCAGTTTGCTGACTGTGGCACCCAGTTGCTATGCAGCAAGTTGACCTATGGCTGTACTAACCTTTTTTCTTCCATTTTCTACCACGCAGAAGGCAAACACTGTGGCTGCAGCTACAGTACGCTCAACTCTCAGTAGCATATCAAACTCCAAACATTGATTTTTCAGGAATATATTTAAACTACAGAAAATTACGAAGGAAGAACTTCTTGTGGCGTACAGGATGTTTTAACTTATAACTGAAAAATGCAGATAATAAATTGGACCTGCATTTGTTCATGATGTGCTTGTGCAGTATCTCTTGGACTCCATTATACCAACATGCGCCCTTCAGGGTCAAAGAGAAAGCTAAACAGGTTAGACTGAGATGATATAGCTCAGTAATCTAATCAGGACTGTTGGTGCATTGAACTATAGTGCAGATCTTCTCTTTTTCTCTCCTGCCTGACCTTTTTGTTTTTGGTCTTTTAGTCCTTTTGTGAGGTCATCTTGTGATGACAGGAGTCCACTGAGAGAATATGCAGCAGCAAGAGGAGTGTTCGTGTTTTTCTGGGTGACTAAACACCAGTCTTCTCCATCTTTACCTGCTCTATGTCAGTGTTTTGTAGGTTTATGTGTGTTGTACATGGTGTTCTATAGAGGGGCACAGTAAAGCATTGCACATATGTCAGTACTGCAGGAGTTTATGGGTCCAATCAAACCTGGTGTTGTGGCCTTCTTTCTGTGAGTGTTTACACAAATGTAAAGCACATGAGATGGATACTGAAGTGTATTTTCCTCACTCTGCTCCATTGCCTTGGCACCAATCACAGTTTGATCCACTCTGCTGAGACCCATCTGCCATTGCACATAAGTTTGTGTATGTGTGTGTGTTTGAAGGAGATGAACAATAAATAATAAATTCCTACAGGACATGATAGAAAGAACAGCGGCCTGTTTATATAGTTTTATTGGTATGCATTTTTGCAGCAATGTAGAAAATGAGGGTGTGTGGAAAGTAAACAGAAATTGCATGCAGAGTTTCAGTTTCATTGGTCTTTATAGTGAGTTGTATCATTTACCACAGTACTTAGAGTTTGTGTGTGTGTGTGTGTGTGTGTGTTGTGTGTGTGTGTGTGTGTGTGTGTGAGGCCTGACCCGTCAGATGCACTCTGCTGTTGCTCCAGGCTACAGTTTCATGTTGTTCTCGGCTCTATCAAAGGGAATTTTGACAACTTCTGTGCTGAATAATGTACGCTCACTTCTCAAACCTCGTAGTTTCATTAACATGAACTGTAATGGTAACAACATTTACATCTTCTATTATTTATACAAAAAGCATGTTCTTTCACTTAAAAATTAATTTAAATTGTTTTTCTAGCAATTTAATGGAAACTAATTATGAGTCGTCACTTTTCATTGCTCTTTTTTCTCACCACAAGTTGAACATGATTGTGTACAAAACGAGCAAAGTAGGACAGTAAATGTTTGTTCAGTCAATGAATTTCTCCCTTTTGCATGAGATACACACTGACCTCATGCAGCATCTGTTTTGTTACTCCTGCTAGCATTTTTACTCTGTAACTGTTGAACAGCTTCAGCGCACCTGCACCAAACCTCCACTTCTGACCCCGTGATTCCCTTCAGGAAACATGCAGGCATACAAAAGTCATTATCAATGCCAGCTCAAGCAGTCCAGGCAGTATTGCCAGCAGCTTGTAAGTTAATTCCAGCAAAACAGGTCAAAACTGCTATGTCTTAACAATCATTTAGCATGAACCTGCATAGAACTATTGAGTTCGGAGAAATGGTTATCTGGATAGTCCTGCAATGGACCAGTGACCTGTCCATGGTAGGTATAGCTATTAATGGACTGTGATCTCATTTGACTTGTGCTAAATGCAGGATTATTGTACTTTGTTATATGCAGTTATAGTTATCTGCCACAAAATAAAATTTGAAATATCTTTTTGCTATTTCGTATAGTCAGTATATATAATATTCCCTTTACTGATATCTTGATCTGGTGTCTACTAGTGCCTGAATGGTGGTGGATTTTTAATGCCGATATACCAGCATCTTGTGTCATATTCAAGAGTTTGAAAATATACATGTAATAACGCGGTTTATATAAACATTGCAGCATTTTTCATTTCGGATCCACTCATTTTTGTACAGAGTGGGACATTCTACAGTTGTCATTGCACCACGGCTGATAAACTGTTTAATGGAGGCATTACTTCTAAACGATCTCAAGCATATTTCCGCACTGCACTTTCTTGTTATTTATTGGCCGACGTTCTGCGTGTGCCGATGCCAGTACTGTATGTCTGCAAACTAACATCAGCTAATATATCAATTTAGCCGATTTATCAGCCTAGCTCTGATAAATAATAATAATGAAAAGCTGGCGTCAAGTCAGATCAAACGTGGGCGCAGTTCTCTTTGTACTTTCTGTACGTTTACTTCTGAATATTATCATTCTTGCAGTGTCATTTAAAACCTTCTAAGTCTTTTGTGACTCGATTAGCATTGATATGTCATCTTCGCAGTTGGAATAGTCATATTACAGGAGACAGTGATATGTTCTCTGAACCTATGATAATACGTTGTGCTGTTCTTCCTCTGCTGCCATTGGCTGCTTAGTCATTACATGCTGGCTCAGCTACATGTTTGTCACTCATCAGTGGATCATATTTCACATTGTAAACCCCAAAACGTACTCACACACTAAAGATGCTTTCTATAAAAGTGTACTTAGTCGCATGAGTGGTTTGAAAAAGGGAGACCATTACTGTACTCATATTCACCAGCACCATTATGTCCATAGTTAAGTGTTTGTGTTTGCGCTTGAGTGTAATTACACATTTATTGTTATTTTTATGCATACTTTAGTTTTTTATACATATTGAAAGCAAATTTTATTGCATCTGTGTTTGTGTATCCATGCATGGTGCATTGTGTGCATTCTGCTTGCATGCAGCGTGTGCAGTTGTGTGGTGTGTGTGTGTGTGTGTGAGTGTGTGTGTGTGTGTTGAGACGTTAGAACTCTTGAGTGCATTTCTGCCTCATTTAAATCCGTCAATACCTCAATTAGAAGCCGACGTGGGGCTCAAGGGAAGAGCAGTCTGCATGTTTCTCTGCTTTATTTGCGCTCTCCGTCTGTCTTTGTTTCTCACACATCCAGCAATGAGAGAAAGATTAAAAAGATAAATAACACGTTATTTGTTTCACTTTAAACCCTTGTTCATTTGCTGGCAGCTGTTTGTGCCATCCAAGTGTCTAAATCTGCCACTGCTGCCAACAAAGCATATATTTATTTGCCATTTTAGATCAGTTTTTAGCTTTACTGAATCACAGCGCTAACAAAACTGTTTCAATCTAATGAATACTGGAATGAAACATCAGATTTTAAACTCTTCATACATCACATTGCTGTTAGTCCTTTAACTAAATCACAACATCAGAATGGTGAAAGTGTCAGATGTTGTACTTGTGTGATAACATCACTCTCTTTAGAGAAGTTTTAATGTTTGAAATGATACTGCAAATACATCTTAATTCAAAAAGCCCTTTATACCGCAGTTCCTCAAGCTCATTAGCTTTTGTCCACAATGTGAATTTAAGCAGGATTCAAGTATAACTTAGCTTAATACAGCTAACAATTATCAGTTAGTCTAAAAAAATATGCTCTTGATTAAATTCACTAACTGTTTAGTTTAAGAAATGTCACATAAAGAGTGAAAAATTCTCGTCATATACAATTTACTATCATACATTTGAATTTCTCTCAGCTGATCATTCACTTAACCTCTTCTCCAAGAATTAAATTACAGTGGCAGCGACTGTTTTTGGATTTTTTTTTTTCCAGTAAAAGGAGTTAGTAGGGTGGTGTCTGTTCAATTAACCTCACGTGAACCAAAAATAACAACGGAAAAATTAACATTCAAAGGTGTGTTTATCTGATTTAACTTACGCTGCAACATCCTGTGCTATGTAGCTCACATGCAACCAAATACACCTTTTACTGGTTTCACATTTTAGTCAAACAGAAACATTAAAAAGTCCAGCTAGAAATGGGAAGCTGCTTTTGTCTACCTCTGTTTAAAAACACTGAACGTAACACACATGGTTTCAAATGTTACAAAAGGGAATACTGTAAATCTGCCACAGTTGTCGTTGTAAAACCCTGACAGACATTAAAAATGTTTTTGCTTGAAACATGACTGGAACTATTAAAGGACCAGCGTGCAGGATTTACTGGCATCTAGTGGTGAGGTTGTAGAATGCAGCCAACTGAGTACCCCTTCCTCAAGTGTGTAGGAGAGCCTACCTTAAGGTAAAAACGTCTTCTCTGCATTAAATGTTTGAGTTTTCTGTTCTGGGCCACTGCAGGAACACAGCAGTGCAAAGACCAGCTCCCTATGTAGATATTGGGGCTCATTTTAAGCTAATGAAAACACTACAACTGTTATAGTCACGTGATTATACACTAATGAAAACATGATTATGAAAAGTTTCTCCTAATAAATCCTCCTAAATCAAATAGTTGTTTCAGCCATAATTGTTCTTTAGGTGCAATAACAGTTTCACCCCCGAGGTAGAAGTGCCCCCTTTTTGTTCAGAAGATGTTGTGTGAAGCCGTAGTTGTTTCAAACAGTGCTTATGGTTTTATTATACAGCATTTGTCTTTGTAGGAGTGATTCCTCCTCCACACTGCTCAGTGACAGGAAGTCAGACACAATGAGGGGAACCTGACAGTGTGGTCAAAGGATCTGAGAGGGTTCAGCTCTTTGTATTTTTTTATCCCTTATCCCTTTATACCTCCCTCTCTTCCTTTCTGCACCTAGCTGTCTTTGTTTCCTCTCCTTCCCTCCCCTCTCTACCCCCTCAGCTCTCCCTTTCTCCCCTGTCTCCCCTCTTCCCACTCACACTTTCTCCTCTACCCGTCCGTGTTTTATTACCAGGCCCCTGTAATATTGCTGGATATTAAAAAATATACATCAACTGAGCAATTACAGGCTATCAAAAAGAATAGGTTTAGCCCGGGGCCCTGCAAGTGCTGCACGGTAGATGCATAGAGATGAGATGGGGAGGAAGCGAGTGAGAAGCCTTACCTTAGCTCGGGCCACTGAAGCACAACCGAGATCAGCGAAGATTGTAGAACATTTTTGGCACCGCAGTGTACTTTGCATGTTTCATTCACACATGTACGCACAAGTACAAGGTCAAAGAACGGTTGAAATATCTCCAAGTGTACAGAGATGTATTCATATATACATATTCATATACAGGAACGTACTGTACACACACCTACGCAGACAAGCGTGCGCTCATACATACAAATATGAATGATGAATATTGTCATGCACTGTAGGAGAAGCATTAACACACACGCAGTCTTTTGTTCTGCCATTGTGTGCCCTTTCCAGAGTTCTTTCAATGAGCAAACATGATCCCCGTTGATGTTAACTTGCTCTGCCAAAGCCTCCGATTTAGACGGAGAAAATAGCCCCTGTTAAGGAGCAATAACATTTAGAGAAGGGGCTGAGGAGACTCTGTTAATAGGACTCACTTAAAATTCATAGTTGCTATGCAAAATAAATCAGCGGTTTCCTGCACGGGGGCAGTGGGTAAGGGAATGATGGTGCACGGAGCGAGGGAGAGGGAGGGAGGGGCTGCGAGTGAATAAGAGATGAGGTTTAAACGTTGGCAGTCCCAAGTCTGACACACACACAAAAGCCCACAGACCTACGTGCACATCCACACATGAACGCATAAACACATGCAAGCAGCACCCCCTTTTGATTTTTTTTTTTTTTGCTGGCTGCTTCAAAGAAGGAAATGTACTGTGAGAAAAAAAGACTACTGTATATGTGCTTGAATGTGTGTGCGCTTGTTCTTGATTTTAATTTACAGCTTACAAACTAAAGACCAAGTTATGTAGCGCTACGGCTGATATTGCTGTTAGATATTAACTTATCACAGCTGTACGGGAATCAGCATGTGAGGTAATTTCATAACAGTGTCGCGACTGATTACTTTTCTGCTGGGAGGTATATGCAAGTTATGTGTCTGTCCATTGGTTGGCAGATTTGTCACCTACTTTTTTGAAAATAGGAAAGTTTTAGGTAAAATGTGACACTTGGCATACATTGGCACACTTCCTTCAAGGCAAACTTTCCTCTTCAAGGCTAAATCTAGGGCTTTCATCAAATCTTATATCTTGATCACATACCTGCAGACTCTAATGACATTCCCACCGGCTGTACATTGCTGTATGCTGTGTCACAATAACCAGCTTTATACCTGCTAAACATCAGTATTTTACCCTTGATATCATTAGCACATTAGCAGGCTGATGCCACCATTTAGCTCACAGAAAAGCCTGAGCAATCTGAAGCTGTTAGTCTGTAATACGTGTCCAGTGTAGTTACATCTATATGCAACGCTGAGTGATAAATAACCACTGAGCAAAACACAATCTCTGGCATTTTTCAGCCCGGGTGAGGTTTAACACATCAGGGTAATTCAAACACCATCAGGCAAATTGCCATTCACACAAGTACAGTATAATAAATGATTAATTATAATTTCGAGTACTTTAATTGACTTGTGATTGTCTAACCTTCCTGCCACTTCTAGTGCAATCAAACTGTACCAGACCAGTGCCTGTTTGAAGGCAAAACAAATGATTACAAAGTTATCTACAAATGCTGTTTGACCCAGGGGAATACTGCATGTGTGGGGAGGCATGTGTCTATTCCTACACTGTGTTTTCTGTTGTTTTTGTGTCATTGCTTCTGTTCTAGTTTGCATTTGTTTGTGTACATGCATCCCACATTTTTTTCCCCCGTCAGTGTGTACAGATAGATATTGTGCATGTGCGCCAGGCCAGCATCTCTCTATTTGTCTTTATTTTTTTGCATTTCTGAATGTGAATGGGTGTGTGAGTGTGAGTGTCTTTATCCGTGCGTGTTTGAAAGCCTGTGTGAGACAACAGCACGGCCAGCGGACTTGTCTGCTGTGTATGAATAATCAAAGTGGTCTCTCTCATCATTAAATCATCGCTGTCCTGGTGGGAGCCTGAGGAGGGAGATGGAGTGAGAGAGCGAAGGAGAGAGCGAGGGATCATAGTTAGCGCTGCAGGGGTACATGCTCTCTCTCTCTCCTCCATCGTGTACTGTGGCTGAGATGTGTCATGAGCATGAGTCTTTTCTGCTCTCTGTGCTCGCCCACTTAGCTCCCCCAGACACAGCCGCTCGCATACGCACACATTCATACATATGCACGCACAGTAAAACACTCACTGCACACAGACACTTTATTCGGGAGTGTACAGACATTCACACGCTGACTCCAGCACACATGTTGCAGGCCCGCGACCACTGCTACACGAGTATCTGCCACATGTAGCTGCCATTACTATTCCATTCAGTGACACAGTGTTCGCTGCAGCTTGTTTACTCTGCAGATGCCTTATAATAAATATCACATCCTGAAGAGAGGTCTGTCAAATGTAAAAAAAAAAGAAAAGTAGCAACAATTTTGGTAGCTAATTGACTGTTTAAACCTGCTCAAGTCACTTATTTTAGATTAGCAACGGCCAACATCACTATACACCAATCAGCCACAACATTAAAACCACTGACAGGTGAAGTGAATAACATTGATCATATTGGTTCTATGTGGTGTTCTGATGGAAAACCTTGGATTTTAACATCCGTGTTGATGAGACTAAGACACCCAAATAAACACTGTCCCACAACAAGCACACTCCCTCATGCTAATGGAAATCCCAAATGTCTCTGGCCTACCACCGCAGGAAAATGCACCCCACCACATGGCAAAAACATGCAGCAATCAGGAACATGTTGAGGAACATGACAGTGGCCCAACATGTTGATCTGACCTCCAAACTTCCTACACCCCATCCTGATCAAGCATCAACAGGATGCTGTGGAACAAGTTTGATTGACAGAGGCCCCACTGCACAAGCCAGAGTACTCAAAGGATCCAGTGCCAACACCCTGGTTCCAGACCCCATAGGACACCCTGAGAGGTCCTCTTGTCCATGTCCAATGGTTCAGAGCATTTTAGAGCACATAAGGGGGACCAACGCAATATTAGGCAGGTGGTTAATAATGTTTGGCCTGATCGGTGTATACAATAATGGATGAACCCCTTGAGACGTCACTCATAGTTTTCCTGAAGAGCAGTTTTAAAGTTCAGTGTGATGGTTTTAGCTGTTGCCATCTTGGTCGTGCCTGACTCTTTCTAACTCCTTGCTAATTCATAAAGGAGCAAAAGATAGTACACGAGTGCAATGAGGTAGAGCATGCAAACATCTCTGGGTCATGTGCTGTCCTGTGATGGTACAGAAGTGTCATTCAAAGCAGCCACGCCTCAAGTCTTATTACAATTTAAACAAGTGACTTACATGAAAAGTCACCCCCTGCAACTATTAACTGCAGAAATCAAACAGTTTTTTTTTTTGTTACAGGCTGTAAACATGTGTAGTTCTCCTGTAAAATTGAGCTTTTTAATGTGGGGTTCTGTGGGGATTGACTCGCTTTTCGAACCAGCCTCAAGTGGCCATTTTCGGAACTGCCGTTTTCAGCATTTAAGCATTGGCTTCATTTTTTAACTGCAGAGGTTTCTACTTGGATGAAATTCACTCATCCACAGCATATTATGACAGACTACAGTGCTTTTCTTCTTTAGATGGCTTCATAGCATCTTTCAGCTCATTGTTTTGTTTAAAAACCCACCTGGACCTCATTAATCAACAGAGAGACAGAGTTATCAATTATCCAGAAACATAGAGGGGCTTTTGAGGGATAGACCTTTTTCTAATGATTTGCTGGAAATCAAACCAGATTCAGAAATAGACTGAAAATTAGACTCAAATTCCAACAAAATTAATGCCTATGTTGGTTGAACATGCCTGCCTGCTAAATGTGTACATAAGCCACTGTTTACTGTTGATTGTATTCTGTTTTCTAATTTAAATATAACCCTAACCTTTCAATATTTTTGAAGTTTACGCCCACTTCTTGACGTCCTTCAGACTCGAGGGTAGGCTCATTGGAAAGGTAGTGGCGTGGAATGGGAAGATAGACACAGGTTTCACGAAAGAAATGGGAAATTAGGGGGGTAAACTAGTAATCATCCCTATAGCCTAGCCCTAACCCTAATGCTAGCCCTAAACCCTAACCTAAAACCCTAGCCCATACAATACTTTCTTGAGATTTTCCATTTTCTTTGGTGTCTTAAGGCTTTATTGTGCATTCAAAGTTCTGCAAACCTATAGCGTTAATCTCCCCCACAGAAAATGCTGCTCCTGACTTGCCTGAAACACCTTGTATGAAGTCCAGGCTTTTCTTCTATCACTTATTTATGTCATCACGCAGCGCATTTTTCTAACAAATGCCTAGCTGCTAGTTTGGCTCACCCTTAAAACAAACCAATGGTTGCATCGCTTTCTTTGGGCCAGTTGACCGATCAGAGCAGATGAGCTCTTCGGGAGCAGAGCCTCAAAGAGACGTGAGCTAAAACTGAGCTTTATAGAGGGAGTGTGTGAAGAGGTGCTGCAGCAATGTACAATATGAAAAAAATAATGTGTTTTTTTTTAACATTAAAGCATGTAATTATATTCTAGTAGACCCAAAAATATAATATATAACTTTCAATTGTGTGTAATATGGGCACTTTAAATTATTCAAATAGAATAAAGTAAAATAAATAATATAAAGCCCTGTTGCTGAAGTGGCCTTATAGTTTCACTTTATTCTGCTATGTAAGGGGAGCATTATTGGATTTGTTCATTATGAAATATGTGGTCCAAAATTGGCAGCGTTTAATTTTTCTGACCATCTGAAATTGCATCTGTTCTGTGTTTCTTTATTTTCCTTGTACAATAATGGCTTTCTGCCCAAAATAAAATAACAGAAGTGCGGTGGGGGCATGGTTTACGTTAGTTTACTCACTGAGATTGTCTGAAGAATACAAGTCATATACATCTGGCAGCAATGAGATCACTTGAATTTGCCTGGACAAGATGTGTAATAATGACTTAGATAAAGTCCATATTGATGAAGATTAGCATGTTCATTCAGTCTGAGCAGACTGCAGAAGTTATTATGGCCTAATCTAATTCAGGAGCTTCACACTTTAGAGATCATTACAGTGTGAATAGCATCTGAAAGTCTCCGAGTGTTACGATCAGGAGACAGCTTCATGTAAGTAGGGAGAAGAAGACAGAATGAAAGAAAGTGCGAGTATGAGAACAGTGTGAGTGTGAGACGTTCGTAACATACACTCATTCTGCAGAGTGACACACACTCACACACAGGCTAGATGTGTTGCTAATGAGCCTGGTGTGCGGTTACGGCGTAGAGCCAGACCGGCTCCACACTCAGACCAATGGGAGTTCAGTCAGGAGTCACCGCTTTTTTCTCTGTTCCTCTGCCTCATCTTCAGAAAGCAGCACGTTACCGTTCGCTGTCGTTATCAAAGCAGGCGCAGGCTTACCTGAAGGGCTCCTTTTCAATCTCTAAGTATTGCAGGAGACGGCTAGACTCAAACACGAGTTCATGATGGTCCCTGGAGTGTTTAAATGGTTGTCATAATTGTCTGAGAAAAAGAGAAACAGAGTTTTCTCAGCACTAGACAAGAAATGCAGTACAGTGTGCTGTGTTTTGCAAAGTTTGATTCGATTTTGGTAAAAAAAGAGTGCGCCAATTATATTAAAACATAACATATGAAAGTGACTCTTCTTCAGTAGCATAGCATATACATCTAACAGCCTTTTAAGATACTTTAACCAATGTCATTTTCTTTTCATTTCCCCTCATTGCCACCATCTCCTATCTTCCCTTTCCCTTTTTGTCATCTCCATCCAGTCCCTGCCATGATCACCTCCTACCCCAACACCACTCTGGCCACGCAGGGTGAGGAGAAGAGGATGAGCTGCATAGCTCACGGAGAGAAACCCATCATGGTTCGCTGGGAGAAAGAAGAGCGCATCATCAACCCTGAGACCAGCCGATATGTGGTCACCGTCAAAGAGGTGGCCGACGAAGTCATCTCTACACTGGTGGTGAGTGCTCAGTTTCACTGTAAATCGAGCGCGTGTCTGAACCTTTTGGGGGGGCATGAACCTTCAGTCATTTTTTATCTGCACAGACAGATGGAAAGCAGAGAGGGAGAAAGAGTCAGAGAGGCAGGGCAGAGATAATTCAGCCGAGAATATATTCACATAATATTAAAACCCTAAAGTACAGTATGAAATATTAAAGAGGTACCTTCCAGTTCAATTTTATGGTGGTTTAAAACACAGTATGAAGGAGAACATATGTAATGCAGTAAAGTCCAGGAATATGTGCTGACAGATAATCGAGTAGTTAAGTGTTTCACATGGATTTTTCCTTCGTCTCTACTTTATCTTGAAGTACAGAATGAAAGTATCAAAGTTGAGTGCACTCTCCATCCTCTACTTTTTGAAAAAGCACTCTGGATAAAGCAGATTCCTAACAAATAGATCTACTCTGCCCACCTGAAAGCCTTGAGTCTGGTGTGTTTCTCTGCAGATTATGCCTACTGTTCGTGAGGATTCAGGGTTCTTCTCCTGTCATGCCATCAACTCCTTCGGCGAGGACCGAGGCATCATACAGCTGACAGTGCAAGGTAAGCTTTGCATCTCCACAGACTCAGCTCACGTGTTTATTTAGTGCATGTATTTGGAAGAAAACTTACTTCATTTGTTTATTAATTTAATCACTGCACTTCAGCATGTGGCGTCGTGACTCCTGATATTTATTCTCTCTCTCACTGGAGAAATCACAGATTAAAACCAGTACACTGGTCATTTCTGCTCGGCATGCAGTTCTGTTTCAGGTCTTCTTTCTTAACTCTTTCTGTTGGGTTCACATTTCCTCAGAACCACCCGACCCTCCAGAAGTAGAGATCCGGGAGGTTAAAGATCGAACCATAGCCCTCCGCTGGACCATGGGCTTCGATGGCAACAGCCCCATCACAGGATATGACATCGAGTGCAAGAACAAATCAGGTAGACACAAAGGAAAAGTGGACTCTGTGGCATGTGAAGCAAAATGTGCAACAATTACACTGGAAATCTAGAAATAACAAACAAGCAATGTGGTTTTCATTGCTAATAGTAGTCTCTTCACCTTCTCTCCTCCTTCTAGCTTCATGGCTATCAGCCCAAGTAACCAAAGATGTGTCACCGCAGCTCAACCAGGCCACTATCATCGACCTCCACCCTTCCTCCACGTACAACATCCGCATGGTTGCAAAGAACATCATTGGCAACAGCAACCCCAGCAACGAGCTCACCATCACTACTGATGAAGCAGGTTAGTGAGCTTTTCATGAGCATGATACTCCACAAGTCCTGTAGAAACCTTCCCAACATGACCTTTTATATACATTTTGCATAATCAGAGTGTAGATAAACCATCAAAAGTAGCAAACTATATTGATCACAACACTAAAATGTGAAATAATAAGTGGATGAAATCATTTTAGAGGGTTGTTTGGAAAGAGACTCCTTGGATATAGAGTCTGCCTCTTCTGGGCCAACAGACCTGTTGAGTGATCTTGCACATAATTATTTTATAGTTGTTTTAAATGGAGGCCATCATCTTTTATATATATGGGGAAACAGATCAGTTCACGGTTGCTTTTAGTCAGCCCCATCAGTGTTCACTTATCCTCTATTGCCCATAATGATCCCCCCACAGGCATTCCAGCGCATTAAAATGGCACATTTTATCGGATTCATTGCTAAAATAAAGTAATAAACTTGGTGTATCATCCCTCACATTAATCAAGGTTAAAGTTGATGATGTTACAAGTTTTTTTTTTAATTATTGCCAAGTTGAGGTGAAAGCTGCAAGGCGCATGAATGAGCAAGAGGAAGAGGGAAAACACATTCCCAGCTCAACGGCTCCATCTAGTGAACATCAACGGTCTTCATGGTGGATCATTGCTCCTGTTTTTTTTCACAATCAAGTAGTGATGTTGAATGATGTGCTTCGTTTCCAGCTCCTGACGGCCCTCCACAAGATGTCACTCTGGAGCCCACCTCCCCACAGAGCATCAAAGTTTCCTGGAAGGTGCAGTCCAAACTTTGAGAATAATAGAATCAGCCAAAGCATTGAAACACATACAATATCTGATAACATAGATATTTTGAGTCGTCATGAATTAAACAAGAAAGGAAACAGAAAAACATGAACCAGTTTTGCCATTTACAACAATGTGTAGACAGCAGTGAAGCAGCGTTTGGTCTGGTAAACCTACATTCTGGAGCTGGAGCTATAAATGATATTAGATGCTGCTGTGTAGTTTTGTTATATTGCCTTTTGTTTTTATTTTTATATATTTTGCAGACTCCAGGAAGGGTAGCAACAACATTGTGGAAGGTAGCATTGTGGGTATAATTTGTAATAAAGCAGACAGATAAACAGGATTAAGGAAGATGGATAGAAAGTACCACGTTGAAATGATTTATAGCATGCTTATTAAACTTTAGTTTGAGAGTTACATGTATGGTAAATGAATAAAACTGACAGAAGGTCAAAAACAATATAATATAAAATGCTAAAGACAGAACACAACCAAACAATCAGGGTACATAACCACAGAGGACTGTCTAAAATTCAGTATTTGAATATTTTGGGTAAAACTTAGGGAGTTAGAGTCCCCTGACCGTGTTTCCTGTCCTCATTTTGCAGCCTCCCCAGAAGCACCTTCAGAACGGTGTGATCCGTGGCTACCAGGTGGGCTACAGGGAGTACAGCCCAGGCGGGAGCCACCAGTTTACCATTATCAGCGTGGACACCACGGGAGACACCACAGAGAGCATCGTGCTTGACAACCTGAAGAAATTCACTCAGTACAGCGTGGTGGTGCAGGCTGCAAACAGAGCAGGCACTGGGCCGTCTTCACAGCAGGTGGTCACCAAGACTCTGGAGGACGGTAAGCAGCGGTGGATCTTATATGTTAAACATCCATGCTGAATGTCTTTCATTTAGTTTATCAGTATTGTACTTTAATAAGAAACCTTCATTGTCACTAATGCGTTTTTACAGCACTGTGAAATGTTGTTTTCGCATCTCCCAGTTCGAGTCAGAGCGCAGGGTCAGCCATAGTAAGGCGCCCCTGGAGCAGGAAGGGTTAAGGGCCTTGCTCAAGGGCCCAACAGTGGACACATTGGGGTTTGATCCTCTGACCTTCTGATCAGTAGTAGGGACTTAACCGCTGCGCCACCACTGTCCCTAAGTTAGTATAACAATGTATTTGTATTGTCAAGTCACATTGAGTCACTCTTTGAGTCAGCAGTTGGAGGTGACTCAAAGTTCTCTTAAGTTGAAGCAGTTAAATTTACAAGTATATGAGGAGTACAAGTTAAAAGCAAGACAGTGAGAAAACAGATAATATGATTGGCACAGAGCTAAGTAAAAGGTTTGTTTTCATATAGCTGACAAAAGTTCATTGCCATCAAGTACTTGATGTTCTCAGACAGTCAGAGGGATTCTTCCGAGAGCAAGCGCTGTCAAGTGGAACAAAAGGATAAATTGCATTTGTGTTTGTAATATAATGGTAGGTCAGATGCAGTTAGGCTCGTTACTTTGAACTGGACGACCCCCATCTACTCCCACGAAGGCCTTTTAGATACAGTGAGAGCCTGAAAAGCTCAAATATATTCATGTGAAAAGGCTGCCATCTGCTGGACATCTTCTGAACTACACTACATCATGTAAACACATGCTCTCTGCTTCAGTGCTGATTGCTCAGACATGATTTGTATATAGATTTGACTTTTTTTTCACTAAGAACACTCCCCTTTGTTCATAATTTAATAACTCATGGGTTGAATAGGTTGTTTTTAGAACCGTGAGAAAGCCAAATGTTTCTAACGAACTCACTGAACATTAGTATGTGATGCAGTGGCTGTAAAATTATTTTTGACATTAATACATCTATTTTTAGATATATTCACTCAAAATAATCATAGGATGCTGTTGTCATTATTTGTAAAATGTTAATGAAATAGAAAAATTCAACTATTGGAGAATTAAATGCTGCTTTCCACTGATGTTGCTTCCTGTGATTGTAAATGAGATTTTCTCAAGACAGTTTGAATGTATTCTTAAATATTATTAAAATGATGTTAATTCGTTTCGGTTTTATTTACATATATATACATATTCCATCTCATAGCGCTTAACATTGTAAGGTATGAATTTAACACAGAAGAACAGAAAACAGCAAACCCAACAATCCAACGTTGCTTTTGGATTCCCTCTGAGCAAGCAGTCAGCGACGGTGGGAAGGAACCAGAAAACCCCCTAGGATAGGGAGGGGGAAAAAACCTCCAAGAGAACCAGGCTCAGGGAAGGCAGCCATCTGCCTTGATTGGTTGGGGTGGGAGTGGGGATGAGGGGGAAGGGATAGCAGGAGACGTTGGGGCTGGGATGGCAGGATAGCAGATGTATAATGTTTCACACATTCAAAGAGACGTTCTTGACCTAATATTTGGTGTCAGCAGTTACTTGTGTAACTCATTTTGGGTGCTCTGTGAATTGTCTACATGAGGGCACTCGGCCTGAAAATCGCTGGTATTGCCACTCAGAAACCTTCCATTAAGCCTCCACTCCAACACTTTCTCTCCTCTCTTGACTCTGGCAGTGCCGTCTCGACCTCCTGAAAATGTCCTGGCAGTGGCCAAGTCCCCGGAGGTCATCTCGCTCTCCTGGATGCCTCTGCCCAGAGAGGCTCTCAATGGAAACCTGCAGGGCTACAGAGTCATCTACTGGGCCAACCTGCCAGATGGAGGTAACAACACTCACACGCTCACGCACACACTGGTATAATTCGTTGATGAACGCAGTTTACTTGTGATTCAGGATAAAACTTTAAGCCACTTGATTAGTCTTGAATGCCGTCTATGTTTCATTGCTGTTGCTTGTTCGTACATCCACTAGGGGAAGCTGTGGTTTTGTCATATTGTAATGTGCTACAGTGTGGTGGAGTTTGTATAAATAAGGATTTGTTGTTTTTATATATGTTTTTTGGTTGTTTTTTTTTAAGTTGGTGGGATTATAAGCAGTTATTTCCTCACAAATACAAGGATTCAAGGTACTTTATTGCCATACCAGCACACATGTGCACATGAGATGGCACGAAATTGGCACTCAGGTCCCAGTTATAAGTCCAATAACAATAATAAATATATATAAAAATAAAGAAAGATAAGTGAAATACGAGCAATAAGAACAATATATATAATAAAAACATTATATACAAGTGTTTACCAGTGGTAAACAGGTAAATATGCATGTGTGCAAAGCTGTGCTGTGAGGTAGATTAAAAAATAACCAACTGTAAGGGTAAAATTATTGCTCATTCACCACTTCATGTACTGTATATCTGACTCATTTTGTTTGAGTTTTACAGTAGAAGACACTAGTATCATCTTTGCACACTTTTAAAAGGTTTGAATGTAATTATCAGCAACCTTTTTGCACTTACAATATTAATTTTTGATGTCTGATGGTGTTAGATGCTTTGAATTTATAAGCTTATTGACATAGTTGAGCAAAGTCTGATTTTCAAACACTTTTTACCACATCACAGTAGAGGTGACTGCTTTTCGAATGCTTGTGCACAATGGAAATGCAAAGTCCGTATTGCGCAGAAGAGAATATTTCTTTTGCCTTTGAATGTATAGCAGCATAGCAGCGATCCAACCCACAGTCTGGCTGGTCTCCATCAATAATTCACCATGCAATAACTCCAGTCAGCCCTACTGCTTCGGCTCTGAGTGACAGGATATAAAGATAGTGGAAGAGAGGACATGAGAGCAAAAATCTGAGCAAAAAAGAAATGTAATATCCCCAAAATGCCTGTTTTTGTTTGTCTAAAACTCTTCATCATGCAGGAGATTGTTTAACTCATTATTTACACTTACACAGGTTGATTCACTCAGTAGACTGGCTCAAATTATAGCTTTCGTCTGTGTAGCTTTCAGGAAAACTGGGATGTTTTCACAAGTTTTCAGTGCTTATTTAAATGTTGTTAGTATTCATAATAATCCCACTAAGCTGCACCATTCTGCTACAGTGTGTCTTATTATCATATCTCCTTTTTCTGTGTCAGAACTGGGAGAAATTAGAAATGTGACCACCAGTCAGCCGTCTCTGGAACTGGATGGGTTGGAGAAGTACACCAACTACAGCATCCAGGTCTTGGCCTTCACAAATGCTGGAGATGGCGTCCGCAGTGAACAGATCTACGTCCGCACAAAAGAGGATGGTATGAGAGACATAACCAGACATCACAAGTTAGACGTATTGTATGAAAACAACACACTAAAGTCAAGACTATATGGTGTTGTCTTCCTCTGTAGTTCCTGGTCCTCCAGCAGGAGTGAAGGCCGCCGCCTCCAGCAGCTCCGTGGTGTTCGTCTCCTGGCTGCCTCCGCTCAAACTCAACGGCATCATCAGGAAATACATCGTCTTCTGCTCGAACCTGCATCCGATGGTAATAGCATTTGTATACCACAAGATTCCCGTGACTCTTTATCGCTCGGAAAATAAAAACAGCTCCGTCCCCGCTCCGTGTGACGCTGCGTCTGCCCAATGGTACATTAATCTTTTCCCTTCTCCGTGGTTTACAGGTGATGAGCGAGTTCGAGGCGTCTCCAGATGCGTATTTCTACAGGATCCCGAACCTGGCTCGGAACAGACAGTACAGCATCTGGGTGGTGGCTGTGACTGCTGCAGGTCACGGCAACAACAGTGAGAAGATCACAGTGGAGCCTCTGGCCAAAGGTACAACTCCATAATTTAATTGTATAGAGTTTTTCCCATTGTCTCTTTGATAGTGTGATTATTTTTGTAGCAAGCATTTTAGATGAATTGCATGATTTCCACTTAAACGCCAAAGTTTTTTCTTGTAAGAAGGCCATTGAAAGATCAGTTTTTGTATGTTTGTGCTCCTTTTAGCTCCTGCCAGGATCCTGACGTTCAATGGGACAGTCACCACTCCCTGGATGAAGGACATTGTTTTGCCATGCAAGGCTGTTGGAGACCCTCCTCCCACCATCAAGTGGCTCAAGGGAAAGTAAGTCACAAAATTTTCAGGGATATTTACAGTTTCATTTAGCAGATACTTTTATCCAAAGCAACGTACGTCTGAGAGGGTAGGGCAGCATTAAGGACCTTTCCTAAGGGTCCTCACTGGACAACTGCGCCCTGATCGGGATTTGAGCCACCGATCTCCCATGCCAAAGCCAGGGGTGTTAGTCACGGAGCTATCCAGCTGGCATGTCATGACAGTGTAGGAGCTATTCACCACAGCCAGTCGTGATTGGTTTCTTCTCTTTCTCCAGCACCAATGGCACTCCCACGCCTGTCCTGGTGGACGGTCGTCGTAGCGTACATGGCAACGGCAGCTTCATCATCCGCACCGTGAAAGCAGAGGATTCTGGGAACTACAGCTGCGTTGCCAGCAACAACTGGGGGTCAGATGAGATCACGCTCAACCTGCAGGTCCAAGGCAAGTTGTCATAGCAGCAGCAGCAGCAGATACATTGCACTGATCACACCTCATCAGTGATATTCTGTAAAACTCTGCTACAGAAACCTTCATTTATCACTACTATTACCAAGCCTCACCCTAAATTTTTCACCGTGCTCTTTTCTCAAACAAGCTCATACATCATCTTGCCCCTTTATGCATGTCTGAACTGTTGCATCCCTATTCCACCTGTAGGCCACTCATATCATCCAGCTAATTATCTTACTTATGTTTAAGTTCCTTTCACAAATCCATGGATGACAGACTATTGTCACTGCTTTGGAACAACCTTCCTCCCCTCGTTACATCATCTGAATCTGTTGATGTCTCTTAAAAAACTTCCTATAACACAAATTTACTCACTTGCTTTCCTTTGGAACAGGCATGAAATTAGTTTTTAGGGATTTCCCTTTCCCTTATATGTATGTTGTTTATTTTCTGTATTTGTATTCTGTGGAAAAGGCGGTGTACAAATTAAATTGTGTTTACTGATTATTTTATGTTGATACCAAACCAAATAGCGATCTTACCTTAGATGCACTGTTTATCTCGACAAGCTTTTCCTTCTCTACTTCCTGTTATTTCCTCTCTTCATTCCAGAAAAATCAGTTTTTCCCCCAAACTATTAAAATTACACATAAGTGCTATTGTTTTTTCATTGGGTGAAATGTCCCTATGTTACAAGGAACTAAGCCAGTTTGATTTACAGTTTATATGACTTTGGAACTTGGATTGGCTTCTAGATTAAATAATATTCCTTTAAGTTTCTGTTCGACACACTGTCTGGCCAAGAGTGTAACAGAAGTTCCAGTATAAGTGAACCTTGACAAGGAGACATGATTCAGGATAACACAAGTACTAAGTGTGCAATGACCTTTGTGTTTGTCCTCCTATCCACAGTCCCTCCTGACCAGCCACGCCTCACAGTTACCAAGACGACCACCACATCAATCACACTGTCATGGATACCTGGAGACAACGGAGGGAGCTCCATCAGAGGTGAGGGTGTCACAGGCGCGCGTGCAACAGATGAAACGGCAAAGTGGACGGTTTCATCACAGCCGAATGTGACGCACACACCCACAAACAAGCTTCAGCCGGACGCATTATCTGTTACAGGAAACCAATCGCCTCCCTTCAGCTGTTTGCGATAGCCAATGTCACCTCCTCCTTCACTCTGGTCTAACAGCCCTGTTCCTGTGCTTGTGTCTCATTATCTGCTGGTACAGCGCAGCTCCTAAAAGGTAGATTAAAAAGCAGGAGGGAAGATTAGGTCTGTTTAAGTGAAAGATTAAAGCGCTCCATCTTAAAGAAAGCGCAATCACAGTGAGACTATTCGTGGTGATTTATCATTGCTCCTAATCGTGGGGCTCTTTTCTTCAGAGCTGTAGTCGCTATAGAAGCTGTCTATGATACCTCCTCTGTGATATTTGTTTTGCCTCCCTGCTCACATCATCGGCCATCACTGAAATACACAAACCTGAGCTCACCGCTGTCTATTTGTAGCTGGGCTGACAGCGTGCTCCAGGGATACCAGGGATGGCTGGTTGGTCACACTGTCCCCAGACTGTGATCACAACTTCTGAATGAATTGCGATTGAATTATTTAGTCTTTATTCACAGTGGTGTGACTGGCAGGGTTGGTCCTGTGGAGGTGTCTAGTAACCAATAATGTAATAACGGCCAATAACTTAATAACATTTTGCCAATAATGTAATAAGTTACTACGTTAATGGGCTAGCATTAAAAAAAATGTCTTTAAATATGTAATAACTGCAGCCGATAATGTAATAATACATAAATAGAACTGCATTTCTTGTGAATAAAAGATTTTTTTGCAGTTTTAGTGCAGTTTGCTCATCAAAAATAGGTCTAGTGGATGCATAGTCGTCATATTCATTCATCAAGGGTACGTCCCATGTAGCTCTCACTCTCCTTTATTATGGTTGTAAGAGCCAACTTGAGAATTATTTGTTGTACAAAATCTTTATTTAGAATATTGTTTATTTGCCTATATGTGTAAATTCATCATTCCATGTCAGTGTCTCTGTTGGATGTTGCATTGTCAAATGAATGTATTACATTTTTTTCCTTGGAAAACGTTTCTTTAAAACTTTTTTCAAACATTTCTCGAGGAGAAACGATTCAGTCCTCACTTCAAACTGTATTTAAAAAAACTGGACTTCCACTATAATGACTCTTAACTCCAATATACAACATAGAACATGAACACTCATTAACAAATGTAAAGAAAACTGGAATCTTCTGTACGTTTTTGGCTCAAAAACTTTACTACATTGTTGGCAAGTTATTATGTTATTGAAATGGCCACAATCATCATGTTTTTGGCCGTTATTACATTATTAATTGCTGCAAGGTGAAACAAGTGGATGTTGTTGCCTTGACTGGAAGCCAAGGAGACGCCCCAGTGTTTGTTTTTTAGCCACTTTCAGAATTATAGTTCCATATTATCCTCCAAGTCCATGAAAGGCTTTAAAAAAAATGTACAAAAGAAGCCGAACAACCTATGTCTGAGCAACACTGTGGATTTTGATAACTACAGTGTGTAATTATAGCAAAGTTGTCTCTATGTTTTTCATACGTCACACAATTATACATTCAGAGCCACAAATGTATTTAAAGACATGCTTAGCTCTTTTCGATCTTTAGATTAAATATTGTCTGACATCCACTTACAATCAAAAGTTTCATCTGTATAGGGATTTTTGCAGAGGTAATAAGACACCTGTAAACTTATAGGAAAGATAACTAACTTATTCTGATTTAATTTGCTCTAAATTTCCACTCTTACTCTCTCCTCCCCTCCAGGTTACATCCTGCAGTACTCAGAAGACAACAGTGAGCAGTGGGGCAGTTTTCCCATCAGCCCCAGCGAGCGATCGTACCGCCTGGAGAACCTGAAGTGCGGCACGTGGTACAAATTCACCCTGACGGCCCAGAACGCGGTGGGGCCGGGGCGCATCAGTGAGATCATTGAAGCCAAGACCCATGGGAAAGGTAACTAAGGAGTTAGTGTGCTAGCTTTTGACTTTGAGCTTCAGAATCTGCCAGGATGCAGGTCTGTGGTAGTAACCAATGGTGTTGCCTGGAGTCAGGTGAAGCAACTCTTTACGGCTCACATATCTACAGTATATTACAGCTTGTCTCTAGTAGCTCTAAACGGATCAGAGGATGAACTTAGATAAGGGAATACTTTATTTTTTCCAGCTAAGGCAAGACTTCATTTCAGTTGATTAAAAAAAACCTCAAAGTTCCTCCAAAACTTACCTCATACGTCAGTCACTTTGCTTGTATTTGTAATTTTGGTGCCAGGCTGTTATCTTGAACTTCCACACATGTCAATGATGCAGTTTGACCCTTCTGTCTGTTTTCTCCTCAGAACCCCAATTTGCCAAAGAACACGAACTCTTCACCAGCATCAACTCCACCAGGGCCAGGCTCAACCTGGTCGGCTGGAACAACGGTGGCTGCCCAATCACCTCCTTCATACTGGAGTACCGAGCCGTGGAGTCGGCCACCTGGACCACAGCCCAGCGCACTTCGCTGACCAAGAGCTACATCCTGTACGACTTGCAGGAGGCGACCTGGTACGAGCTGCAGATGAAGGTCACCAACAGCGCCGGCTCAGCAGAAAAGAGGATCACCTTTGCCACTCTCAATGCTGACGGAAGTGAGTTTGGATTAAACGGCTCGCCTGCACATTTATCAAGGATGTTTGGATAAGGAGGGAATAGAGCCATCAGTAGAAACTTGGGGATATAAGCAATTGTCATAAGGGAGTGGGACATCCCACTGAACTGAAAAGATGTTTACAGATGGCATTATAAAATGGCACGGAACTAGATTTGGCAGGCAGTCTTGTTTATCCTTCTTTTTGTGTTCTTTAATATTAAATCTAATCAATTTTAAGATCCTGTTGGACGTTTATAGCTCTACAAAAAGTTTGGAATTAAGGCACAACTTTGTTTCACATCACCACATGATTAGGAGGGTTGACGCAAAAGAACAGCAATTAGACTGAATCTAAGACTAGAACAGCAATCCCATATTATTGCTATTACCAATGATAATAATAACAGTAATAGTTTAATTATATAGTACTTCACCAGCAACACATAGGCAAGATTAAGAATAACTGAAAAGGGCAGGATTACCAACAATTATTACATAACATGTGAAAGGGAAAACAATAGAAATAATATATAACTATACTTTAAAATAAACTCAGAAGCAGCTCACTTTTAAATGGTAAGCACATCAGTTGTAAGAAAGGGTCATTCTGTAACAGTAAGATTTAACCCCTTAACGTATGGTGTATGCATTCCCCCAATGCTGGTTCGTGCATATTCAATACATACCTAGGAACCTTTTGCAAGCACTGGTTTCTCTTAGGACTGGTTTGAATGGCATTTGTGGCATCAATAAAAAAAATTACCATTAATGCCTGATGTATTACATCTTTATATCTACTATATGTGCTGTAGACAAATTAACAATCTCCACTTAATTTAACATCAACTTGAAATCAAAAACACATAAAATTATCATTTTTATGTAATTGTAAATAAATTTAGGTGTCAAGGGGCTATGATGAAATTTGAAATGCTAGCAGGCCTGATGCTAACTGGAAGGCTGTTCCTGAAGCAGTGTTTAAATATGACTCTGGAAGTGCTAGGAAATAAGGAGTGTTGTTCCAAACTCTGCATGAAGCCCCATCCTGCAGTGCAGTATGTGTTTTAGGGTTATTTGTGAATCTAACTGTTTTGTCAGCCTTTGAACAAACTGACAGGTATCCTGACAGTTCGGTTGAGTAAGAGAATGAGGATGGTCTTCAGATTCTCCACGGGCCATGATGTAGCTCTATTTGCCGTCGGCTACAGATTGTGTCAGTCACACACAAAGCGAGTGTATAATCTATGAAGAAGGCTGGAGCTGGCGAGCGCTGCCGTGCTGCACTCTAGACTGTTAATTCATTTCTTTTGAAGAGTTTTGCTGAGATGTGTAAGCTGCCTGTCAGGATGTTATGTGGGCATGTGTGTGTGTACGTGTGGGCAGGAAAAGTTGTGTGGATGCTATTGTCAGTTTGACAGCGAGTCTGTAGCTCAGCTCAGCTGCCGAGCATCAGCCCTGGAGACTAACAGCACACATTCAGTCCTTTACAAACCTGGTGCCCCAGCCACAGTCAACTGCAGACTTTTCTACTATATTTTAACTGTCAAATAAAGGAAGCAGGCATTAGGACAGTTTCACAGATTTTAAGTTCATTGGAGATGCATTTTCTGTCATCAACAAAATAACAAAACAGAGTCCATAAACCTGGAGAGGATTTAAATCCACTCAAATGTTATTTTTTTGTTTTGTTTTATTTTTTGTTTGTCCTCCTGGGGTTTTCTTGTTTTTATAATTGGAGTTCTAATTTTAGAATTGCTTCTGACAGTGTTTATTTATCTCTATGTTGTGTGTTGACCCTTATCACAATCAACCCAGTGCATCCTCAGATAGGATCCGGACAGCTACGCCCACTTCAGGCAACTGAGTAATGACAACATTATCAGTGATAATATATGTAAAGCTCAAGTAAGAGGCTAATAAAGGACCTACATTATTTGTGGTTTGAGGGATTCTTAGCTCTTTAAGTCTGGACATAAAAAGCTTATGGAAAATCAGTAATCAGAGCTTAATTCCGAAACACTTTTTCATCACTGTGATCCTTAGCTGTGTTGCATAAAACATAATCTAATCCACCCTTTGCTTGCAGGAAAACATCAACAAGCAAAGTGGTGTAGCTTTGAACAAATGTTCCACATGAAGAGCAATGAAAATCAACCGTAGGAAAAAGGCGGGTGTCACGTCCCATCTCGCAAAAAGACTGAAGTAGTAACCTTTCGCAGGAACATTCAGATGAGACTCTTTGTGTTTTAATTACTCTGTTTATTTTCTTCAAGGTACCATCCCTCCCCTGCTGAAAACAGGAGACCCCATCTCAGACAACATGTCAGGAAGCGGAGGTCTGAAGATGGTGGTGACCATCACCTCTATTCTTGTGGTTGCTGTGCTGGTTTTTATTATGCTTATGGTGCTAAAGAGGAGACGGAGGGAGCAGAGGCTCAAGAGACTCAGAGGTGGGTTGTAAAGTAAATGATCTTATTATTAGATTTTGCATGAAGTTCATCTTATTAGGTAAAAATACAGTTTATTCAAAACTTAAAAAGAAGACTGCACATTATTTTGTCCCTAAGCACATTTGCATACTGTTTACAAAGACTGAAACACACATTTATTTTTAAGCCGTACATATCTTTGTGCAAACATTCTCCCAACACACCCGTGAGCAAACAGACAGAAGAAAAGCAAAACGTTCAGAGAGCTGTGCAGTTAAAATCTTTTGATGCTCAAATGCATCTGAACCATTTCCATAATATTAAACACAAAGTTTGCTTTTATAATCAAGAAGCTGCAGTTGTTTTCTCTGTGTGTATTTTTTCAACACTGACCTGCATTTTTTGGCTTTTTGTCAGTGAGTGCACTGTATTTTCACTGCTGCAGCTTATCAACTTGGACAGTACTATTATGGTTTTAACTGCCTCTTTGCTGACTTCACAGATGCCAAAAGCCTGGCAGAAATGCTGATGAGGTATGTGTACTTAATTTTAATTTATGCCCGCTGCTTTCCTTTAAGCAGGGAGCATAAATCACTGTACGGCCTGGAGTTACAGTGCCTATCAGTAAAAATCAAATATATTGCATTGTTGCTGTCCCTCTTGCCTTTTTACAGCTACTTATCAACTTAAATGGAATTGAATTAGCATTTCTGCGATAGAATGCAAAAATCACACAGCTGAAAAGTAATGAATTTTTCTCATTAATCTCCTCAGTAAAAACACGCGGACGCCAGACACGGTGAACAAGCAGCAGCAAACACTGAGAATGCACATCGACATCCCCAGAGCCCAGCTGCTCATCGAGGAGAGGGACACCATGGAGACAATCGGTGGGACGCTCAAAGCACAACCTCGTGTTTGTCAGTCACCATAACCTTGATACTTATGACTCACTGTGTGCTTTCTCTTCTCCCTTTAGATGACAGGTCCACTGTGCTGTTGACAGACAACGACTTTGGAGAGACCAATAAGCAGAAGTCGTCCACGGTGACCCACACAGTCCACTACCAGTCTCTGTCCCAGGCAACCGGGCCACTGGTGGACGTGTCCGATGCTAGGCCTGGAACCAGTGAGTCCCACCACCGTCAGTGCTCAACATTTATTTCTTCTACTACTAATAATATTACTGCTATTCTTGTGTTACTAACAAAACATGGTGTTGTCTGTCTTGTGGCTAAAGCGATGATTTTGTTTTGTTTGGTTGTCTCTGCAGCTATAAATCTTACACTGCTAATTCCCCTCCCGAACCTACAGATACAATCTTGTAGATTGAAAGAAATTCTCCCCAGCACCATAAAATACAAACACTACCAGTAGCATTTTACTGCACATTCATCTGAATTACATGCAAAGCAAATAGCATTTCCACCGTGTCTTAGTTTAACTGTAGATAGTCCTCACACAGTCTGTGAGCCGCCTTTCAGCAGTGAGATTACAAAGGAACAGCAGCCGTGCTGCAGAGCGGCCGGCAGGCTTCTGGTGTTTGAGCTCCAGTGAAGCAGAACTGATGAAGAGTAGTGATCTCCATGCCTCCTCTTGACACGTTTTCATCTGATTGCCCTGCTCCAACTGGCCGGTTGGGTCTGAGTGCGCTTGCAGACTTGGACACACACATTTAGTGATGCACTTAAATGATTCTGTGCAGACAGCTGGCCAATGCATATTCAGATAACATGACTTATCTGGACTTTTATTACGCTTTCAGTATTGATAGACCCACAGTTCGTCCTGTGCTAATTAATTGGGAGAAATTTTAAATCCTGTCGCTAACTTTACAATTAAGTTGCATTTCTGAGACGGAAGCGAAAGTATTGGTTCAGTAATCTGCCAAATATCACCATAAAAGACAACTAGCCTGTTTTTATTCATTTCCTATTGAAAGACATTGCTTTTTAGGTTTAATTGATAACTAACATAGTAGAATAAGTCAAAGGGTGTATCCTCTGTCAAGGCCTATACATTATGTTGTAGTTCTAATAAACGTGGCCCAGGATGAGTTCTTGCTCTGCCGATGCTCCACCTCTCCAACAGACAAAGACAACTGCACTGATCACATACCTCCACTTTGACTCTCACCTTGGCAGAGAAACAAGCATAAAGATATAAAATGCTCAGAGTGATATCACATCTGTGCGAATACACACATGCATACACAAACATGGACACAAGCTCAACATTTATCATCGTCACACACGCACACACATATATGCATTTACACACAAGCAAACAGTCACATGATTGGTTCATTTAACCTGAGCAGTGGGGCATGAACCCAGACTGCTGACTCAGCCCTATTTTACTCCCTGCTGAGGGCCAAACACCTCCATCATTTCATCCCCCGCTGATAGAATTACTGTCTGACCTACTACAATTACCAGCACTATTCTTCTCCGCATCCAATCCAGGCCTCTTTGTGATTTGTCCCAGCAGTGCACAGAGCAGCAGCCTGTCTTGGTCAGGCTGAACATGACACTATTTGTCTGTCTGTATGGGGACAGTCGGAGTTTGAGATTGATGGTAATGTCCAGTGTTCACAGAGGGGATAAATTGCGGATTTGTACCACAACACAGCAGGGAGCATATACATTGTCCCTCCTTAAATTACAGCAACTGTCTGTCTAGTTTGGCTCTCTGATGTTCCACATCTAAACAGCAGTTTGAATGTTTGCAGTCTCAGTTTCTTTTATGACTGTGTGAATGATCCAAAAACAATTTCACTGTTATTACTGTCTTGCAACTGAAGGTGGGAAAATTGCTCGAGTGGCCTGTTGAAGATTAGACCCCAGCTGTTGGAGGCAAATGTGTCCCTGTGGGCCTGAAATTCTTCATTTGTTTCTGTACAATGATCAAAGTTTTTATTTTATTTCATTCTGGTATTGACAGAGAAGTTTGGAAATGAAGAACTTTCTTGGAGACTAATATGATTATCTTGTTAAATAAAATTTGGAAAGGCACATTTGAAAGGATGCAGTTTGTACTGTTAAGCCCCAGGTACACATTTATTCTCTTGGTAAACATTAGTATATACTGTATCTAGTGGAATAAGGATATAAAGTTTAATTTAAGCACTAATATCTGTTTATTCAGATTGTTCAATGTGTTCTAATCTGAAATCAAAATATTAACCTTAAATATCTCAATTTTGTGAATGTACAAATTTGGCAGCAGATATTTGCCAGTCAAAATAGCTAATGTTGCTTCAGATAACCTAAATTGATTAAATGGAAAGACAGATTTTCAGTTTATACCTCTGTTTACTCATAACTTTGCCCCCCACCCCGTCCCCCATAGATCCCACTGCCAGACGCACTGCCAAAGCTGGTCCTGCCGCCGCACGGAGCCGCTACGCCAGCCAGTGGACTCTGAACCGGCCGCACCCCACCAGCTCCTCACACACCCTGACCACTGACTGGAGACTCCCAACGCCACGTGCAACTGGATCTGTGGACAAAGAGAGCGACAGCTACAGTGTCAGCCCCTCACAGGATACAGGTAGAGTTCGGTGTAGCTATCCAGAACCAGCATGGAGTTAGCCCGTTTTTATAATTAAAGTTAAAAAAAGATGGAGAATGTGACAGAAATCATGTTGGTTTTGTGAGAATGTCAAGCGTGAAGGTGTTCTTTATGACTCTCATGTTGACTTCTCTGCAATCCAAAAAATTTTGGCTGTGTTTTTTTTAATTTCAAAGTGAAACTTTGGGGCGTATTCTCAGCTCAGGCTTCCAGGGTATGAGTCCAACTGAAACTGATGCCATTTACTTGTATTTCTCTCGCGCTTTTTCTCAATAATGCCCCAAGTATTACACGCAACACGGATGCTTTACAGTGATAATACATGTGTATCACAATGTGTAATCACCAGATCGGGCACGGAGCAGCATGGTATCGACAGAGAGCGCATCCTCCACCTACGAGGAGCTGGCCCGGGCCTACGAGCACGCCAAGATGGAAGAGCAGCTCCGTCACGCCAAGTTCACCATCACCGAGTGCTTCATCTCGGACACGTCGTCCGAACAGATGACCGCAGGGACCAACGACTACACCGACAGCCTGACCTCCAGCACGCCGTCCGAGTCGGGCATCTGCCGCTTTACCGCTTCACCGCCCAAACCTCAGGATGTCAGCAGGGTCATGAACATGGCCGTGCCCAAGGCGCACAGACCAGGTGAGGATGTGAAGTTTGCCACACTGAAAAGACACACACCTCATTCGGCTTTCTGCTTTACCTGCAGGAAGTGAACACACAGCTCCTCCTTTTTCAATTAAAACTATATAACTCAAATCCTAAACTAGCTTTTACATTTATTTGTTACAACAAAACAGCTGTTTCAGACCATTTATATGAGAATGTGATGCAATCTGAGTGAGCTGGAAAATGTGGGCAGCGTATAACTACAGGAAAAATATTTATATGCTTTAGATTTGGTTGGATCGCTCAAATAGGAGCACAGCTTAATGGATATGGAGCTGCAGAGGCCTGTTTGTCTTTACCTGCACCTGCCTTACCTGTGCTGTTAGATCAAAAGACAGAGGAACAAGGACAGACTAATACATTAGACCACAGTCTTTAGGATTAGTTTTTTTTGGCAACAATAAGGTTTTGAGATCCAAACATATAACTCCTGCTATTTTTTGCTCTGCCAATCTAGCTACTAACAGCAACAACATAACAGTCAGATGTAATTTCATATGATGCTCCACTTGCTAAATCACATTTATTTAGACCAAATTATGTGTAAAATTTAAGAAAAAGAAGAAAGGAAAGATTCACATGTAAAATTGTTTTGTTTTTGTTTTAAGTTCGGTACATTTAGCAGCGAATAAAAGAGCTGAACAGTTAAATCAGAGGTATGGTAACAGAACTTTTGCTCACCGTTTTTAAGCATTTTTTTAATACCCCAAGCACTCTTTGAAACTAACCCTTTACTGTCTCTTCTGTCACATATTTTACGTTGGCAGAACAAATTACAGTAATTTGGCCTCATTTTTTTTAGCTGCATTTGCCATCAGATTGTAGGAAATTATAAGATAATAGTCAGCTAACAGTTGTCTGTGGAAGCCCCTCAGTTAGCTTTTTATCTTCTATTTTAATCCAACTTTGATCTGCTTTCTGTCCTGGGGTGCATCCCATTAGTCTTCACACTGCTGCTACAGAAGATATGGTCTCATTAAAACCACTGCACAGTACTTTAGAGCGGTTGGGTTTTTTTCTAGGCCCTCTGTGGGAGTTGCTTCTCTTAGACCCTTAGCACAATAAGCCCATCACCCATCACGAACAAGGAGATGCTGCTTCTCCTACAGCACCCCGGGGATGCTCTTGTTAGAGGCCAGAAAACTTTTTTTTTGCTAGCAAATGATATTAGCTTTTAAATTTCATGAACATTCTCAAAAGCGTTTCATTATATCTGCGGTTTGAGGGGGCCTGCTTTGCTCTGCTGTCCTCTCTTCTGTCAGGTTTTCGTCGTCTTACCTTACATGACCCTCTGTTCCTCCCGGGAACATTGCAGATCAGTTACGAGGTCTGGCAGAGCACGCTGACGGCTGCTGACCACACACAGGAGCACAGACGACGTTCAAAAAGACAGACACCCTCCTCCCTGACACGTGTACACAGCACATCCATCATCGCTGCTGCTGTCATGTTACAGTGCGTCTGGGGTCACTGATAATTAGCAATGTTGGAGGTGTCCTGTTCGAGGACTAGAAGTGTAGGTCTCCGTGGGTAAAGCGTCCCAGACTTGTTGCTTTGACCAGACAAGACTTGAGGCCATCAGATCTGCTTCTTAAGTTTCAGGCCTCATTATGCTTTGAGCGTTTGTGCACAGGACGGCAGACTCGCATCTCCAGTTTAGCAGGGAGAGAGGGCAACTAAAGGCTATCTGTCTACCTAATCTGGAGCCATTGTCACTCGGTACAAAACAGCGCTTTACCGCCACATTGGAGACCTTTTAGTGTAATACCAGACTCGAAGTCTTTCAGGCTGGCGTGGCTGTGCTGAGTGCTAAGACCCTGGTGTCAGTTACACTGGGTGTCTAGTGTAGGCATAAGAGTCGAGCGGTTTGCCTCTACAGTTTCCTGGGGGGTTGTCAACTGTCTGTAATGAGCTGTGTTTGAACACTGGTCAAAAGGCATCATTTTAAGTAGGTTTAAGGAGGAAAATTTGTATATTTTCACTAGAGAAGTGGCGTGTCTGGCTTTTTTTTTTTAAACTGTGTCAAATGAGAGAGCAAATGCTTGTAAATAAAAAAAAAAAAACAGGTTCTCTTTGGATCCAAGGGCATATCAAGAAACAAGAGGGGTTCATTTTATACTTTGCTTTGTTATCAGTAACTTCTAACTAAAATATACCTATAAAACTTGCTGCTTTGCTACAATAAAAAGCCTTTAATAAATATGCAGTCTTCATTAGGACATGTGAAACCAAGTAGCGGCCCTCGGATCTATTAAGGCTGGTGTCAGCTGCCAAACAATAACTGCTAATTGTCACAGGTGCAGTTAAGCATGTGGGTGTGCCTCTCAGTGAGTTTTAACAGTTTTTCTAAGACTAACAATCACAATGAACAATCAGACCTGCATAGAAAACAATCAAGCAGAAAAACACCAAAATGTAATATTAAAAAGTATATATGTTAAAGGTTCCAATGCTTCCCCGAAGTGGGCGTAGTGCAAAAAAGAACTAGATGAATAGGAAGTGTAAGGGATTAATTAGAGGTGGAAAGGAAATGAAGAATGCCCAGTGGCCAAGCATGATAAACAGAACAATGGATGAAGCCAGGACTCGCTCAAGGCAGTTGTTACAGAGGCCATAGAAATGTCTGGGAGGAGATAAACTCAAAGTAGCGCTACCAAGAGAAACATTTTGGGTTTTCAAGTTATGGCCCATAATGAGGAGCTGGACTATGTTCCATGTCTGTAAATATGTTCCTTGTGATGGGATGACGCTTCCAACATCATTCCCTCGCATAGAAACATGGATAGCTTGTTCGAATTCACCCAATCATCAACACACCCACTTGCTTAACTGCACCTGTGACAATTAGCTCTTAATGCCTGGCAGCTGACTCCAGAAAACACCTTTTAATTAATAAGTATTCTTTAAATATGGCTTACTGATCACAATGCAAAGTCAAAACTCTCTCTTCTTGATGTGTATTTCAGCTGCCTCTGTAGTCAGAATGGAAGGCACACAATAAACAGACTAGCAACAGTTCTAATTATGTTGAATTATTCAGATATAATAAAGGATTGTTGGATTTACAGCATTATTTTAGTCACAGGATCGTAAATCTTTGTATACTGCTGTTCTGACCAGTGTTCAACCTTCTTGTTTCTGCATGTAAAACTGACTTTGTTGTTAAGGAATCCATCCATGGTGACTGCATGGCCAAAGTTATGAGGAAACTTTCTTTTTTTTTTTTACTTAACAAAGGCACTGATATCTATTTGGGAAACCTCTCCAGGATTTTGGAACCAAGCAGCAGGGATTTACTCCTAATAGGGAGGTTCACCACTGGTTATGGATTGTTTTGATGATTTGTGCAGAGGTATTGTCAGATGGAAATGTGACGAGTCTCAATCCTTTTGTAGCGCTTCAGGAAAAAAATGTAGCCTGCCAGACCCTTATATGTTACTTCATGCACCTGCAGGCCTTGTGGCTCTGGTGTCCAGTAAAACATGAGGCATACTTTAAAGCTTCTCCTTGATCTAGTGTAGTCTAGATTATATCTAATTTTGACATCCCTTTGGACATAAACCTTATGTAAAGAACCTTTCCTAATGCTAATGCATTGAAGCATTAGTTTCAATAAACACAAGAAGCTGTGCTTTTATAGCTGCAGGGTCTGCTTAAAGAAATGTTTGGCGTCCCCCTAAGAGGTTTTATCCAGCAGCACAATAATAAAAATTAAGGTTCTTTATTAATTGAGGTTTCTTTCCTAAAGCATGATGGATATTTTTGTTTAAAACGTGGTTCAGAAACACCATGAAAATGCATATATTTCTATCACACTATCACAGAACTCCATTTTTGCCTAAAGGTCTTTGAACTTGTTGTTCTTAAACATTGGTTTGGTTAATTGGGTGCTGCCCATTGCTCAGTCTTTATGCTAAGCTAACTCTCACTGCTTGTTGTGGCCTTTTATTTAGTAGAGAAAAATGAAAACAGAACTCTTGAAAGAGAGTGAATTTCCCCAAAATGTGTCTCCACACTTGTAACTTCTGAACAGACTGTATTACAGAGTTGAAACTCGGGCCCATTGTGGAGGCCAGTTTGTCTGTCGGTGAGTGAATGGCCCAGTTTCGACCCCGTGTTAGTCTCTATTACATCTGAGTGGCATGACCTGACCTCACCTGTCCATCGCAAAGGTCAGAGGCAGATGTACAGCTTCTCCTTTCATGAGAGTAGCAGTTTATTTCTTCTTCTTCAGTGCTTCAAAAGAGCGAATCCACTGGGCCTGTGTCCCATTACAGCGTGTTCCTCACCACTTACAGGGCCACAGGCAGCAGTCATCCTATGATAGACCCGTAAATGTGTTGCATGTGGGTGGGTGAATGACGCACACAATATAGAAACACAGGTCAGCAAATGTTAACACATCAACCTTCACAGAAGACTGAACTGATGATGCAACAGACACTTGCGCAGACTAATGGTTTGGCAGAGTTGCTGTTGTATTGTGGTTACACGTACCATTACTGTACAATCTGCAATTTACTGGCTGATGAATTTTCAAACTACATTTCTAATGAGCTCCCACAGAAACACTTAAATCTATATTTAATTCAATTAACACTCGTAGCCATTCATCATCTTCGCTGGCACTAATAGGGCTTATTATAAAACACAGTAAATTATTCATTCTCCCCGTGAACCTAGAAATCCATTCTCCAAGGTCACATGTTGAACTGAGTCTGCAGAGACGACCTCCTCTGTGCTCGCATTAGCTCTGAGTGGCTGGCAGGGAGTGTGTACGTGCACATGGCGTATGTACTTACATTTGTGCACGTGTGGGCTGCGTACATGTGAGACGTAACACGTGTTGAAAAGCGATTTTAGCAGCGAATCGTACACCTGTAAAACGCTCGCTGATCTGCGGTCCTCTGAAAGATGAATGCTTCATTACTAACGAAACAATACAGATGTTACTCGGCTCATCAAGGGTACAATCTCGCTGCAGTCCACTAGATCTGGCAACCCAACACCCTTTTGTGATGGGCTAATTTGCTCTCTTTAATATGTAATCCATTCAGGAGAAGGGATACAATAGCAGTAAACTCACTGAACCAACTGGGTCTCTACCTCTAATCTAGCACCTCAGAGAATTACTTAACATTTGAAGAGACCGCATTTAATCATGGTTTAAAGATGTTAAATCTGACCTGGTTTGTCTTGCTACAGGCTGCTCTGTTTATTACAGTACAAAACAAGCTTTCAGCACAAAGACGGAACTGACATTTGACAGGTGCAAGCAAGAATTAAAGTCGTGTATATTGCTTGGTTGCGGAGGCATAGTTCATCTTTCAGCTTCATGACGGTAAGAGAAGATTAATGGAATCATTGCATCAGTCCTGTACGATAATGGCAAAGATAACATTGTGATTTTCATTTTCCCCATTACGTTATGTTCTGCATATTTTCCCTGATAGCAACTATTAAATCAAATAGATTCACACTTGGGGAAGATTGGTATTACATTAAAATAATGGTTATGTGAACCATAATCCCAGTAGGCCCCCGGGGTGGGCAAATGTAACGGTGTGAATGTGTGAGAGAAATATGGATTTTCAGGACTGTGTGCATTTAATTTAAACTGAAGGGAAGGAATATTATTATTATTATTAGAGTCTGTGGAGACAAGTTAGGAACTGCCGGGTGAGAACACTCAGTGGGATCTCAGAAAACTGCTGCACTGAGCCAATCTCCACACTCACCGTCATACAGGAGCGTCCCTAGTAAGCGCATGAGGGTTTAGAGCTGCCCCACTGTCTAATCGGCAAGTGCACGGAGGCTCTCGTGTGGACTTTTTGATGCTATTGTAGACCCTCTCTGTGAGTCTGCAGATATCTCCTCAGGACGTGCCTATAGTTCATAGCAAAATTGGTGACGTACCAGTGTGATAAACCTGACCCCCACAAGCGTGCATGATGTAGGAAGACATCCACTTGGAGGTTTGCCTGTAAGTGTCTGTAATGTGCTTATTGAATACCCCTCAGTAGAGTTGTATGCACTTTCAAACATCTCCACTTGACTTTCAGATATCCATGGTTTGTCTTACTTTTGGTAGTTTGCTGAACTTTTTTATACGTCATTGCAGTGGGTTGTTTCCGAGCAACATGTGCAGTAACAATGGTGGCTCCATTCCTCCTTTTATTATCCAATTTCGAGCTCCCACAAAACCAGACACCCCAAAGCACAACGGCTCTGACATCAGTTAAGTTGGTGAGGGTTTTGTGTTTAGGCCTAAGGGTGGAGATTGGGCTATTGACTCTAGGGACAAGCAGACAGTCTCCTCAACACTACCATCAAAGCAGGCTGACCCTAAAGTGACAGCCAGATCATGTTTGGATATGTAAGGTTATCTGAAGGCATTAACTAGCATGTCATCTTCTACAAATGGGGCATGCACTTGAAAGCAATGTTTGAGTTTTCCATTTCCTTATTTGCGAGCGGCTGACAGTAAATTAAAGCAGCACGGATCAATATGTACATGTCAATAATGAATCAAATGAATATGCGTAATTTTCAAAGGTGACGCTCAGCGATGAACCCACACAAGAGTTATTACCTCATACTATTCCCAGCAGCGCTACAAAGCATTTTAATGTCTTTCACCTCATTGCCTTGGTTCATGGCGATTGTGGTTCGGTCACACTGCTCTCATCGTTGACTCCAAGTGCAGAAGTTGGCTCATTGTTTGCAAGAGAGCAGTCAAGTAGAGTTCGGAAATGGCTGGTAAACATACAGGCCATTAGAATTATTAGCAATCAGCAATTAATTATTATTAATTAGCAGCTAAAGAGGCAGTATTTCTGTCAGTAGGTGGTGAAAAGTGAAGGAAAGCTGGGCTGTTGGTGTAGATGGACAGCAGTTGGCCCTCATGTCAGCTACATCACCTTTATAATGTGAAAAAATGTCAGTGCTGTGTTTCAACTGCCTCCAAGTGACCTAAAAAAAAGTCAGTCAGCAGTATTTTCATTATTGTCCACCAGGCCAGAACATCGGTGTGCACAGAGGCACTCTGTAATTTGCCTACATCTAAGTCGTGACCTGTTTCTCTCCTTTGTGTCGCCTCCCAGGAGGAGAGTTGGTCCACTTGCCGCCTTACCTTCGTATGGACTTCCTGTTGAACCGCGGCGTGCCACTGCCAGCCCGAGGTGGAGGGGTCAGCAGCAGTAGTGGCAGCAGCAGCAGCGGTGGAGGAGGAGGAGGAGGAGGTGGTGGAGGCGGAGGTGGTGGTGGTGGGGGAGGCGGAGGAGGTGCAGGAGCGAGTGGAGGTGCTGCTGGTGCTACAGGGGAAACAAGAGGAGCCGGAGGTGGAGGAGCCATGGGCCAGACCTGCCTGGAGCCCCAGAGGAGCCGTACCCTGAAGAGGCCACCTCCCATGGAGCCCACCCCAATGGAAGTGCCCTCACCCAGGGAGGTGCAGCAGTGGCAGCCAGGAACTGCCTCCACCCTCCCCCACAGGGATGTCCGGGAGAGGGGAGAGGCCCGGGGTGAGGTCCGGGGAGAGGTCCCCTCCTCAGGAGATCTATCCCAAGCACAGGCTGCCAAGCTCAGCACTTCCCAGGAGTCACTGCTGGACTCCAGAGGACACCTGAAACAGAGCAACAACCCCTATGCCAAGTCTTACACTCTGGTATAACACTGGGACACACCGGACTGCTTCAGACAACAGGACTACTGGAGGAGGAAGGACAAGAGATAGACGACAGGCACAGGATGGACAGTTTTCCACAACAGAAATTGTTGTATATAGATCTGTTTCTGACATGCGTCTGAAGTGGATGCTTTTCTTTGAGTCTGTCTTTCTTTCTTTCACTCTTTTCTTTCTTTCCTCTCTCGCTCTTCTCTGTTGCTTTCACACTTTTCATTCTCTCACACCTCGCTCCTCTTCTGATGAATTTTCTCTCACAGTTTTTATTTTCTACTTGAGTATTCTTTTATTCTAAAGTGACAAAATATGAGGATTGCCAAAATGATTTATTTAAAATTTGAGAAAGAGAAAAAATACTATTGAATTTATATCAAGGACAGTTATAGTCATTATTATTATTACTATTATTATTATATAAAAACAGAAAATATCTAAAAAACAAGTCGGGAAACGAAGGAGGACTCTGGAGCACTCTGCAGGAGAACATTGCTTTCTTAATTTATTTTTATTTTATTGTCGCAGTGTGATGAAATCTGTGATTGGGAAACCGAGGGGGTTTTTAGCACTAAGAAGAGCCAACGGAGGAGGAGAGTGACGCTGGACACGACCGCCAATGCTGACCAATCGTAATGTTTTTCAACCTTTCTGACGACTGCATGGCGACTGATCAAATGACAATTAATAGGAATGGCTGGAAATCCAAAAAAAAGAGAATTTTTTGTCACACTATGAAATTATACAATGTGAATATATATAAAGAGATCACTTTTATTTGTGGATATTACGGGGAAAATGATTTGGTTAATAAAGTCCTTAGTCATGTTTGCACACATCTGAGTTTGATTTATACTCTCCCTCTCTTTTCTTGTCGGCCTCTTTCCCCTCTATAATCTTTCTGTTCTCTTTCACCCTGTTTTCTTACACTCCGCTTATAAACTCCGCTGATAAAAAAAAAAACTGATTGAAAATTGATAATTAACTTCAGTTATTTCCCACCAAGAATCACACTGAAGACTGCAATCTGATTAAATGCAAATTAACTTTTGTGATTGTGATTTTTTTTTAAATATATTGTGTTCGTGGTTCCTGAAAACAAATCTGAATCTATACCCCATTTATACACGAACTGTTTCCCCTGTCAGACTGTTCAATTTGAAAAAATACTTTTACAGATAAAAGCTATTCAGTATTTAATTAGAAATAAGCATAGAAACAAAAACAATATCATATTTTACTGTTTTTATACGGCATTCTATCTTGTCAGTTATGTTGTGATCCCTCAGATTTCTGTTGTTGCACCTTCATCTGGGAATCACGACACATTTAAAAAAAAAATTCCTTTTGGAGAGATTTATGAAGTTTTATTGAGAGACAGAGTGAAAGGGGGTCGAGAGGAGAGAGACATGCAGGGTCATGAGCTGGACTCGAGCTCACGACTGCTGCTGGCGACCTGCGCCCACGTGGTAACACCTTAACTCAGCGAGCTATATGGCGGCCCAGAACCACAATACATTTTGACGATAGGATAAAATATTTTGTTTTTTTGCAGTAGTGCTTTAGTTTTAGCTCTTCCTCGCTTTAAACTTCCACTGCTACCCCCTCTTATTCTCTTACATCGGTACCTTAATTCACTTTTTTGCATCTGTAAGTATCTTCTCCACACTGAATGGAATATCTACATAAAGGCCAAGTAAATCCATTCTCCCATACACCGATCAGCAACAACATCATGACCACTGACAGGTGAAGTGAATAACATTGATCATATTGGTACTATGTGGTGTTCTGCTGAGAAACCTTGGATTTTAACATCCATGAGACTTAGACACCCAAATAAACATTGTAACAGAACAAGCACACTCCCTCATACAAATGGAAATCCCAAATGTCACTGGTCTACCCCTGCAGGAAAATGCACCCCACCACATGGAAAAAACACCAAACAATCAGGAACATGTTGAGGAACATGACAATGGACCAACATGTTGATTTGACCTCTAAACTTCCTACAGCCCATTCTGATCAAGCATCAACAGGATGCAGTGGAACAAGTTTGATTGACAGAGGCCCCACTGCACAAGCCAGAGTACCCAAAGGATCCAGTGCCAACGTCCTGGTTCCAGACCCCATAGGACACCCTGAGAGGTCCTCTTGTCCATGCCCAATGGTTCAGAGCGTTTTTGAGCACATAAGGGGACCAACACAATATTATTAGGTGGTCATAATGTTATGACTAATCGGTGTATTTGAGGGAGAAGCCAGATGTTTCCTGGCATGACCTGTTAAAGAGTGTTGACCCTCTTGGCTGGAGGTTGTCTGGTCAAAGGATCCATCTGTAGCCCTTAAATATCCCCAAACTAAGTTTAGCACAATAGAAAAAGTGATGGATTAAACACATCAAGTGCCCTTAGATGTCAAAAAGGGTGAGTCGACTGATGGCAAGTTTATTATGAACAAGCAGTAAACAGTCTCCAAAGTTCCCATCAGACTAATGACACAATCAGGTTTTAACATGCAAATATACAACAGAAATCTCTGTTAGAAACTGATGAGTGACATTATGATGAGTGAAGCATTGATTTTGACTATTATTTTCAAAGTTTACAAGTCCTCTACTTGTATGTAAGTGCAGAACTACGTTATTGCAGTACTTCTAACAAGAGAATACTGTTTACATATGCTTTACGTTTCCCATTACAATTTTACTTGGAATGCTCTATGCAGAACAATTTTAACAGCTGCATTCATTTATAAAAAGTTGGCTGTAAAACTCATTTTAAAGCAACAAAAAGGTGTCCTGAACAAAAATGGATCCAACAATAATCCTTTAAGATGACCTGTTTGAAGGGATTATTTTGAAGGCTTTATTTTTTTCTCATAATGTCAAATGACTGGCAGTAGGAACTATTTTCTTATCAACACACCACACAAACTGAGCTTCAGCATGCAAATTCACAAAGAAATAAGAAAAACAAATATGCAGTGTTTACTGAGGATTTGTGTAGAAGTTGTTTTCATGCATAACATAATTGGAAAAAGGCAATTCTCTCTTGGCCGTGTCCACACACCAGCCGGAAGCAGGTAACTGGGAAGAGCAAAGTTGGCACAAACATGAGCAAACATGCATTAGGCATTAGAACATGTTTATATTGATGCTGTGTCTTGGTTTTGATCAACAGATGGCACTGTGCAGTCACTGAATCGAGTCCATTTGCCGCTAACAAGTAGGCAGCGTGTGGACACTGAGGAGGTGGAAAGGGATGGTTCAGCACCAAAACTATTTGTGACAACCTGGAGAGAAGCATCAAGGGCAACCCAGCAGTCTATTCCAGCGTGTGTCTGCCATTTGCAGGAGCTCACCACCCTGAACACGGTGAATTATTCATGCCAGAGCTGACACTGGGACCTAGATCGGGTTTACACTGTCACGCTGATCCCCACAGCGCCAGAGAATGTGGATGAGACAGCAGACTCTGGGAGAAGATTGCATGCACACAGATGCACATCAACATATGTGTGTAATAAAAATATACTATGAGTATTTGTGTTGCTTGGCAGAAATGAAGACAACAACTGCTTTGATTGTTGCATACACATGTGCACACAGGGCACCAAAAACCTTCAGATGCATGCTCACAAATTAGCTGTCAGCCTGCGGATCCACCAGGAAAACTTATTATTAATGATTCCAAGAAAATGGTGACACCAGAAATAACATTTACAGCGGCTGAATGGCAATGATTGCAGTTTCTTTTTAAATCTGTGGACTCCCCTCACTGGTGCGTGGTGGTATAATGAAGATAGATGGCCCACCTGCACGCTGAGAATACTTTATGACTGCTCACTTGCCCTCATGCATTAAAACAAGGCAGGATGGGAGTGAGAGTGTGTGACTTGCCTCCTGGCTGCAGGCCATTATCACACCTCCCACCAGGCTCAGCCGCCACAGAGGGAACCTCTGAGATCAGGAAGAGGAGGTTTCAGAGCTGTAACTATGATGGTTTCCTGCTTTTCTTTAAATTACTTTTTCTTTCTTTCACATTTTTTAGATTTACATGTCAGATTATTTTAAATACCCCTTGTACAACACCAGGCCTTGTTTTTACAATGTGTGTGTTTTAAGGTAGATGTTAAATAACACTGCAATATCTTAACGCTTGATTTTCTTTATAATTGTTCTATTTAATTGAAGTAATTGACTTTAATACTGTCTACTACTTGGCTGAGGCTGGATTTTTCAAGTATTTATCCATTAAGCAAAGTGTTTTACCATTTTATTTACATATTTTAACCATTTATTCACTATGTTTCACGTTTTCATTGATCCAGTGCTTTTAGCTCACTACTTTATCCATTATTTTTGGTATCTAATGTTACTCCATTGTCATTTCTCTTTACTTTTAGCTTTTTTTAAACCAGTACTTTTAGTGAATAATTAGCTTTTTATCTATTACGCTTTTTTTTGTTGCTATTTCAACAATTATCCCACGACCAAATGCTACTTTTAGCTAGTTGTTAATGCTTCCGACTGTTGGTCCTTCTAGCTTAGTAAGCTAATTCAAGTTTATCTATACTGTTAGCTAATCGTTTACCATTTTTGCACAGCTTTAGTTTGAAAAAGTTTATCTATTAGCTAATTACTAAAGCTTAGCTGCATTTATTTTAACAGTTGGCAAAGTATTTTACCATTTTATTTAGATATTTCAACAATTTATCCACTACTTTTAGCTTTCTCATTATTTCCGTACTTTTAGCTTACTATTCTACCAGTCAATTATTTTCAGTGGCTAATGCTACTCCGATATTATTTTCTTCACTTCCAGTAAACTATTTGTTCTTGACTTTTACTTTCACTACTTCTAGCTAATACTTTTAGCCTTTTATCTATTACTTTTTTTTTGCTATTTCAATAGTTATCCAGTGATCAAATGCTAATTATGGGTATAATTATGACTGTTTGTTCTTTTAGCTTACTAAGCTAATTCAAGTTTATCTATACTAGTTTTCCATTTTTGCCCAGCTTTGGTTTTGAAACATTTCCATTAGCTAATTAATAAAGCTTAGCTATATTAATTTTAACAGTTGGCATTTCATTTTGATATTTTAACAATTTATCCACTACTTATAGCTTTTTCATTAATCCAGCACTTTTAGCTAACTATTCTATTTTATCCTTTTTTTCAGTGGCTAATGCTACTCCAATATTATTTTCTTCACTTCCAGCCATCTATTTGTTCTTTACATTTAGCTTTTTTAACCAGTACTTGTAGCTAATAATTTTAGCCTTTTAGCTATTACTTTTCTTGCTATTTCAATATCCCATGACCAAATGCTAATTTTAGCTAGTTATTAATGATTATGACTTTTTGTCCCTCTAGCTTAGCAACATACTTAATGTTCATCTATACTTTTAGCTAACTGTTTACCTTTTTTGCACAGCTTTAGTTTTAAAAAAGTTTATCCTTAAGCTAATTAATCAACCTTAGCTATCTATTTAGCTCATTGATAACATTTTGTTAACCTAGCTTTCCAGCCATTTAACCATGTCCTAATGGTTCAAGCCATTCATCCGCTAATGCTAATGTTGCTAAGCTTTTTCAATTCTAAGATACTTTTATATACCTTTTTGCACTAATTACTTATTAATTTAGCAAATTATCGCTTTTAGCTATCCACTGTATTTAATATTTTTTAACTTAAATACAGTGGATAGCTTTTTTACCATTCATCCATTATTTTTCATTGGTCTTTAACAGTTAAGATCTGCTTGCTAAAGAATATTTTTATGCACATAGGTTTTGGTGTTATAAAGTATTACTGGTAATATTTACAAGAAGCCTTTCTGTGCTACAGTGAAGGTTTTTCTTAGGTTTTTCTTAAACCTCTCAGATGAGGACACCACATGTGACGTCGGTTAGCAGAGGCAGGTTAGGAATAGACCAGTATCCTCCCAGCTGGCTTCATAATGAGGTGCCTGAAGAGTTGGCAGGAGACAGGGGGGCAATTTAGAGAGCATGAAACGGAAGGACTTTCCCCCTGAGTTCACACAACACTCCCAATCAGTCACACCCTCACGTCTTCCTCCGTGGCCTCACAAGAACTACTCTTTGTTTCCTTGACATTGTGCTCGCTCTGTTTATCTCCCTCTCAGACCCATTATTTTTCCTCCCAGTTTTGACCTCCGTTCTCTCTCAGTCTCAGATCGCTCTATTGATCCGGCAGCTCGTCCGTCCTTGTCCTCAGTGAAGGGCTTGAAGAGCACAGGATGTTTCTGACAACACAATTGTTTCCCATGAGCTTCCTTTATCAGACCAAGCAAACTAACAGGGCACTACACCACCACACCTCATCCTCTCATAGATTAAGGTGTGTGGACTTCTGTCGATATGTTGCAGTTTGGACGCATCCGTCAAAAGGTGACGTTGAACTGCTGGGGCAGAACATTCGTTTGACAATGATGGTCAAGGAAATTGATAGACAGCACACTGTAAAAAAAAGATTATTAAAATAAATCCTGTAATCCTGGGCGGCTGTGGCTCAGGTGATAGAGCGGGTTGTCCACTGATCGCAAGGTTGGCGGTTCGATCCCCGGCCCCTCCGCATGCCGAAGTGTCCTTGGGCAAGACACCGAATTCCAAGTTGCTCCCAATGGCAGTCAAGCGCCTTGCATGGCAGCTCTGTCGCCATTGGTGTGTGAATAGGTGAATGCAAAACATGTCGTAAAGCGCTTTGGATACCACTAAGGTAGAAAAAGGCGCAAAAATAAGTACAATAACTTTATTTTTAGTTGATTTAGATTCAGTAAAATAGTGTAATTTTATAGTCACAAATTGAAAACGTACAATTTGATATTGACATTATGTGCAGATTTGGCTATGCATTTTGCAGTCAGCTTGTAAATTAATGCTTTCTCTGGTGATTTTACAAGATAAACTGGGAAAAACTAACAGCTTAAACAATATTTACCAATTTTAAATCCTTTATATACATATTTTTTCTTCCAAATAATGACAAATATCTGTAAAATAATATTTTTTGCTCCTTTGAATACAGTAAATTAGAAACTGTCACTCACATTTTGTAAAATAATAAATTACTATTTCATTTATGTAGACAGTATACACACTTTTGGCCTTTTTTATGGTTAACATGTAAACAAATCATTAAAAAATACTGTTAAAAACAACTGCAGACCTTTAAAACATAAAAGTTCTTTTACTGAACTGATGTAATTGTAGTGTAACACATTACAGATTAGTGTATTAGATGTTAGGTCTGTGGATAGTATTGACCTGCCTGATGGCCAGATTCCCATATTCTGGACTACAGCTCAATGATAGATGGTCTACAGAAAAGTCGACTTCGAAGGGGTTCTTAATCAGACTTGTAATTGGTCACAGTTAATTGCTTACAGTCGGCTGAATGCATTGCAGCACAGAGGGATAACATGTTGTAGTGTGTGACATAATAAAGGGTTCGCTTTTAGTCTTCTGTCAAGTGGTGCATGAATAAAATCAGTGTCAGGGGTCTGATTCCTCCTGGGGCGGCCATGTTTACTCCTGAGGTTGTAATGTGCTTCAGATAAACTTCCAGTGTGTGTTTTGCTCATATCTAATTTAAGTTCCAGCCATCAGCAGGGACCTATCAGAAAATAATCGCTGTAGTTCACATCTCAAAGCAAAACTCACTCTACTGCTGTTTCATGGACCTTTCAGTCAGACTGTAACGCCGGTAAAGCAAATTACAGTAAATCCTTCGGAGCATTGCGCCGTGTTTCATCATTCAACAATGACGGACTGAAGAGAGGCTTGTTGTCTGCTTGGTGATCTGTTTGTGATTCACTTCACTGTCCGTTAAAGAGGAAAGTGTCAAAAATGGAACAGAAGAATGAAGCAGAAACACATGAAAAAATAACCCCAAAAAACAGTAACTGGCAAAAACAAACAAACCAGACCTTCAAGAAAAGCTTAGAACCATCACACTTATTCAGTAGAAGTGGCATACATCAGCTCAGTGTGTATGAATGTTCACACTAAGGTCCAGCGTACAGTGTTGTACCCAGATAGTTACCTTACAATTGTAATGTTTATGTAGTATTTTGGCCGATTTCCACAGTTAAGGAATAATTTTTATTTCCTTTCTAAAAATACCTATCAAATTAAAAAATGATTGTAATGTCTCAGAGACTCTAAACTTGATTTTCTTGTCATTTCTTGTTTATTTCGACGTATATTAACCGTTCTGATCTTTTGAACTCCATCTGAATGCTTTTTATTATCTTTAAAAAGACATAATTTGAATGTTTTTATTTAGAATTCCACAAATACTTTCTTTTATAAGGATCCACGGTGACACAGGTGTGACACACCCTTTAAATATTCTGGAAAGTTCCTAATAGACATTCATTCTTGAATTTAACTGATGAGGTCCCAAAGTGACGTCCACTTCACATACTGGTGAAGTCATGTGACAGGAAGTGAATTGCTGTCCACATGACATCACTTCCAAAATGGTGGTGAGCACATGGGAGAAAACTTGTTCATTTACAAAGCTTGTTTCTCGACAGCAAAGGTAAATTTCAACCCATGTAACCATTATAATCCTTCAGTAACATGTCCAAGATCACATTTACAACACAGATTTGATTCAGAACCACAACACGGTCTGATTAACCTTCTTGTTGAACTGTGCTGTCTTTAAACTCATGGGTCCACGTGTCTTTTGGTTGAAAGCGACTTTTTTTTGGTTCTTGACGACATCTAACTTCTCATTCAAGAGTCTTCCTAATGGAAACACTTAACTATTTATTAAGGGCGACCTGTGGGTTGCTGCTCAACCAGAACTCATTCAACAATGGCCTGAAACTCGTACGACTCAAGATGTGAATGGTGGGGAAACTCCCTGGGATTGTATGTGGCTGATAAGTGGTGCTGTTGGCCACGTCCACTTGTTGACAGATGGCAGCTCCAGTTTAAACATCCCTTCCAATGACAACAAAGTTTGCTTTTTTACCTTGTTGACGTGTCTGAATGGTACTCTTTATATGCCAGAAGATGTCATTAGTGAAGAAAGCAGTCAACGCCAGATAAACATTTCCACATTGAAGCTGTAGTGTCCTGAAGACACCCAAGAACATGGACCATTCATACGTAACAAACATGAAGAACCAATCCCCTCTATGTGGGTTGTGGTGATCCGGTTTGCTCCATTATTACAGCCATTATCATCGTGTAGAATAGAAAGGTGTGGCAGTGTTTGAACAGAGCTGTAGGTGAGCCGCTGTGCTTGAAATATAGCAAGTCAGTAGAAGAGGGTAGAGACAGGCAGAGACTTACTAGATCCTCATATTCTAGGACAGGGGTCTCAAACTCTGGTCCTCGAGGGCCACTATCCTGCATGTTTTAGATGTTTCCTTCTTCCAACACACCTGATTCAAATGATCAGCTCATTGTCAAGTTCTGCAGAAGCCTGATAACGATCCTTCATTGAATCAGGCGTGTCGAAAGAGGGAAACATCTAAAACATGCAGGACAGTGGCCCCCGAGGACCGGAGTTTGAGACCCCTGTTCTAGGAGAAGTGATGGTGTAGAGCAGGGGTGCTCAATCCTGGTCCTCGAGAGCCCCTATCCAGCATGTTTTAGATGTGTCCCTCTTCCAACACATCTGATTAAATGATCAGGATCGTTATCAGGCTTCTGCAGAGCTTCACGGTGAGCTAATCATTTGAATCAGGTGTGTTGGAAGAGGGAAACATCTAAAACATGCTGGATAGGAGCTCTGGAGGACCAGGATTGAGCACCCCTGGTGTAGAGTTACATCAAAGCCATTTCAAGGCAGAAACGGTTTATTTTCATGGAAAAAGAAACTTCTAAATGTGTAACTTTGGTACAAACAGATCAGTTTTTTTATGGATTTAATCAAAGACTGAATGGGGACTTCAACAGAGATGGCTCCCCTTAGTCTTATCTCCGTCCATAATGTGGACATAGCTGTCCCTTATTGTTTAGAATTTAGACGGTAAAGGACAGCAGTGACAAGACTGAGCAGTCCACCTGCATCTCAACTTAAGATGCAGGTGGACTGCTCAGTCTTGTCCTGAGAAACTATTTCTCCTGTGTTGTATCATTTTTCTGTGGAGCGGTTGTTTAGTCTACTCTATATATAGCTGTGTTCACTCTTTGCTGTGTTGGACTGCATATACAACACTGCTCAGCTTGTGTTTGGGTGTTTTATCCTCAGAGTGAACCAGTTTTTTGTTCGAGGGTGTTAGTGGTTGCGAAGTACACGGGGATGTTGTGTTTGAAGTAAATCCTTCGAAGTTTCTCAGTCGTTCCAGCCGCAAACGGGACGGCAATGTTGTTACCCTTGTTCTTCTTCTCTTCTCTGTTTGATGTTGCAGTGTTTTTTTAAGCTGATTTAATGAAGGCCCAGGTGGCTTAGCTACAGGTTTTAAGTGCTTTCTTAAAACCAGCCGAACTGAGGAAGCCTCTTGGATGAGGTGAAATGTCAAAAAGAAATCCAATTGCCTTCAGCTGAAGCACTTAAGATTACCAGGACTTGGATGACGAGGAAATCCAAACAGACATATTCATGGGTCATTTTGTGGTCAGCTGCAGCTCTGTGGACCTGTGAGAATCCTCAGCTGGAGCTAGTACATGTGGTCCTCAGCTGTACTACGTTCAGAGCTGCTCAGTAAAGCATCTTGTACATCAATTTATGCTTCATATAGAGGCATTTGTTTGTTTGGAGTAGTTGTCCTGTATGTTTCCCCTGATAAGCATGTGGTATCTCCTCCATACTTCAGTAAAAGGACGCTAAAAGCCTAATTTGTGAAAGATTATAGTGCAGTTTGAAGTGTAGTACACAGCAAACGTATGATTCGCCCAATAATCCTTTGAAAGGGTTATTTGCAGTGACGAAAGGTGAAGTCTCATTAGTGAGAGAGGAAGCCAGGTATAAATAGCACCTGGTTTCTGGGGTTGATTCACAATCACAAGGTCAGTGGAGCAGCTGTACTGCCGGGGGATAAGGTTTCTAGGACAGTGTTCAAATATGAAGATGAGGAAATATGCTCCACGATGCATTTAGAGAGACGGAGTGAGACGGCAGAAAGAAGGAGAGACGGGAAGAGCGATAATTTTAGACAGCAGTGATCTTTCAATTTTGACATCTCCCCTTAACATTCAAAATGTGATGATAGATAATGTAATCTGATCACCTTTGAAATGACAGGGATCTTCGTTTCCTCCTCCTCTGGGGCTCAGCTCAGAGACTGACACTGACACTGCTCGGTCATTACGACCCGGAGCACCCACAGCTGCAGCAACTGTCACCCCTGTGCAGTATCTGCGCTTAAAACCACGGCTCATTGGTTATCAGCTGCTTCTGAACATTACCTTCACCCTCAGGATTAAGATGTTCCCGCTGATGAAAATGCCATTATTGCTCAGTAGCTGGCTAAGACAATATAAAAAACAATAGATGCTGCTGGGCTCATAAACTTCACCTAAATTATTTTAAGCCCAGTAATCCTTTTGTATACAGTAACACAGGTTTAATCAGTTGACTAATAATATAATGAGGAAATGTACAACATTCTGTTAATTACAAGGTGTTTGCTCAAGATAATTACAAACAGCCTGTAGTTTGTTTTGGAGACTTTCTCTGCTGCACATGATGTTCATGAGCAAAAGTTTACATACACTGGAAAAGACCATGTAGATCATGGCAGTTTTGAGTTTTCAATGACTCCTATAACTCTGTATTTTCCAGGATGGAATCAGTGAAACACATGCATCTTTTCAGGTCTTGGAAATGTGCCAAAATCTGCTGGATCAAAAATCTATGTAAAGCTACTTGAATGATCAGTTTTGATGATGTAGAGCGCTGTGCTAATCAGATTTCCTTAGTGGCATCGCCTCTTGACCTCTAGTGAGTGATTAGAATTAACTACAGCCGGTGACTCCTCTGAACCACTTTAAATAGGGCCCATTTGATACACTCATTGGACTCAATCACAAGCAATAAGTGAGGTCCGGGAAGCCACTTGGAGCCATTTCAAAGCAGATCCCACTATTATCTGTGCAAACAAATGTTTACAAGTATAAAATGCATGGTACAGTTGTGTCGCTGCCATAATCAGAAAGAAAACACAAGCTGTCACTATCGCTACTGCTAAGTGACAACTGGCCAGGACGGTCAAGAGTCAACTAAGAATCACCAAAAAGCAGGTCTGCGGTGAATTAGAAACTGCTGGAACACACATGTCAGCAGCCACAGTCAAGCTAGTTTTACATTGCCATGAACTGAGAGGCTGCCATGCAAGAAGGAAGCCCTTCCTCTAGAGGAGGCACCTTAAGGCTTGTCTGCCGTTTGCACATGGACAAAGAAAAGGTCTTCTGAAGGAAAGTTTTGTGGTCACGTCAAACTAAAACTGAGCTATTTGCCCACAATGACCGGGAAATATGATTAGAGGAGAAAGGTTGAAGGTAGAGCGGGTTGTCCACTGAGCGCAAGGTTGGTGGTTCGATCCCCGGCCCCTCCGCATGTCAAAGTGTCCTTGGGCACTGAACCCCAAATTGCTCCCAGTGGCAGATTCGCGCATTGCATGGCAGCTGTGTCGTGAATGTGTGTGTGCCACTAAGGTAGAAGAAAGCTTTATATAACTGCAGATCATTTACCATTTAACAACAAGAACACCAAACCTACTGTCAAGCATGGTGGTGGTAGTATTATGGTCTGCTGCCCATGGAGTTGATGCATTTCATTCATTATTATTATTTTTTTTTTTAATAATAAAGAAGGAGGATTACAGCCAGATTCTACCAGAAGGTTGGAACCCTGGATACAGTTGGGTGTTCCAACAAGACAATGACCCAAACATACATGAAAAGTGGTAAAGAAATGGCCTAGTTAGGCTAGAATAAGGATTTTAGACTGGTCTACCCAAAGTCCTGATTTAAACCCCATCAAGAACCTGGGGACTGAATGAAGATCAGAAAGCCAGTAAATTTAGATTAACTGCACCAGTTCTGGCAAGAGGATTAATCAAGGAAGCTTGTGGACGACTACCAAAAGCATCTAATTGAGGTGAAAATGACCAAGGGACGTTTAACCAAATACTAGCATTGCTGTATGTATAATTTTGACCCAGCAGATTGTTGTATTTCCAGAAGAGCTATAATAAATCTATGAAAGAACCAAAATGTTATCTATCTATCTATCTATCTATCTATCGATCTATCGATCTATCGATCTATCGATCTATCGATCTATCTATCTATCTATGAAAGAGTCCATTTATTTGTGACAAAGAGGCGTATGTTTTAATGATGATGATGATGAGTTATAGAAGTCACTGAAAACTCAAGATACACATGGTCTTCACAAGTGTATGTAAACTTTTGTTCATGACTGTATAGATGGGGGGTGGAGTCTCAAATATGCCAAACACGCCACATGTATGTGCTGCTAATCCATTAAATTCTACTTTAGTAAAAGGGATCCAGTTTGAAACATCCGTTTGGTTTCTCCCTGACACTGCTGAAAATGATGTGTAGAAGTTGATATTTAGTTAGGGTTACTCCTGGAAAACACAATTTAATCCACAGGAATAAAAAACCACGAGCAACAACTGCAATCAGTGAATAGTGTTGCAGTTGTATTAATTATTACTGTATTAAATATTAATGCAGCAAACCCTGTTATTTACTATAATAATGGGCAGTCCCAGAAGCTTTGGTGATCCACTGTATTGCTGCAGATATGTCATAATAATGCCAGATATAACTTATCACATTGTATAATAAAAAAACAATTGATCAAATTATAGGAATATGTTGCACAGTCGTGTTTCTGTAGACAACATCATTCCTAACAGGATCATAATTGTGCTCTGTTGTGTTGTATACATGACTTCTCAATAAAACAGTTTGGGGCTGCTGTCAGCTAACTGACAATTGGAAAGCAGGAAAAGTGTTTCATTTAAAAAAATATATTAAACCTGATGTCAGCTATAGTGGAGAAACTGGGTATCTAACATCTAAAACAGTATATTTACTATCTAAGGCAGAGTGACAGTGAATCTTATGATGCAAGGATGTAAGATATTAGACAGGAAGTTAAAGGAGAATTTCCATTTGTTCAAACTGAAGAGAAACTTTGAGCAACTTCGTGCCCTAAATCAAAACTTTAAAACTGATCTAAATTAGAACTTCTGTGTTGTCGTTCTGTACTTAAAAACATAATTAGAACTGAGCAACGTTACGTAGAGCTTCTTGCTTTATGAAGAGCGGAACAACAGCACAAAGGGGTGTCTTATGTAAAAAGCATTAAATCCAGCTCCTCGGGCGCCTGTCTGTGTTTCCGACAACAAAAATGCAAATGTAAAGTTTTAATCAGCTTTTACAGCTACTGCGGGATTTTCTTTGCTATGTTCCGCGCCGTGAGAAGTAAGTTTTGATTTCATCCATCAGTGCTCAATCTCCTGTCGCCTCACTGCAGGAGATTTGTTATTTAAAAAACATTGTTTTGCAAAAGAAATCAACTTTAGATTGAAAATACTGTAATGCAGCCAAGCGAGATGGGGGAGATTTGCGGATGCTGTATGTGCTGATAAACTCCGGTTAGTGGAGTGTAAGAAGGGAAAGTTCTAATTATACTAATTCAGGGGGAAGCATCAGTCATTTGTACACACTGGGCTGTTATTTCTGACAGTGAAATTCCTCACACCATGCTCACAGGCACACACACTCGCTGATTAGATCAAATTCATGTGACTGTTAGTGTGACAAGCTACTAATGACTAATGTAATTTTAATGAATCAAACTTAGTGGAATCATCCATCTCCACATCTGCAGGGACCACGAGGCCTACAGTGCAGGAAATACCCTTGTCTCTAAACAATGAATCAAATCTCGTAAGACGGATGTGTGAGATGGTAGGTCTCCGCAAGACTGTGAAAACCTATATATTACATTCATGGAAAAAAGCAAGGGGGAAATATGGGCAGATCTGGGTTTATATTTTCATGGACGTATATATTTAGATGCATGTGCGAGTGAATGAGTGCAGCAGTGTGCGAACCAATCATAAAAACGTCAGTTTTCATAAGAACATGGATGATTAATTATTATCAGTAACCGCGCAGTGTGAAATTGATTTCTGTAGCTGTCGGGACATAAGCAAAGAAAACAATAATGTGCCATAAACACTGAATTTATCTTTTCTTTTTAAACAGTATAGCGGAATAGGGCGAAGGTTATTTGATGCGTTGTACTTCATATCTACAGTGTATTTTCTGTTGTTTTTACTGACTCCAGCGGGTAAAGAAAATTGCTCCACCCACCATCTCTGGATATTAAAGATTTATTCCACTGTATGGTGGAGGGATATTCGTCTCTATAGGCAGAACAGAAGGCACGCGATGAATTTCACAGTCCCGTTCTCGGTGCATGTGGATTTTTTTTCACCGTGGTACAGTTTCAGCGCATGCATCACCATATCATTATTGCAGCAATGACTCAAATAATGGCCCACAGTGTATCCATGCTGTATTTACCCTCTGCCTGTGGTGTGTAAAGCATGAAGAAAGGTGCCTCTGTTGACTTTAAAAGCCGCCCTTCCGGACATTAACTTCAAAATAGTACAACTCCGTCCTGAGAGCACGGCGCTGTAATCTATCTCCAATTTCTAGGTGAGAGCAGAGCACCTTCCAGCCGTACTCCAGGGACGAAAGTGAGCGCCAGAAGTGATGACACAATTCACTGTCACCCTGTCCCCATCAGCTGGGAGGTGAGGAAGACGAGGGGAGAGCTGTGGTTCATCACGATCCAAGAGCAGAACAGAAATCTCCGTATGTTAATGTAACGATTGAAATTCTATTAGAGCGCATTCACACAAGCACAAAAAGCAGTCTGGCGGAGCCCTGGGAGGACCGCTATTCTCCGTGGGCCTTTTGGATGACTTGGCAGGATACCTTTTTAGCAGTCATCAGGGTGGAAAATAAAACAAGCGAGCAAACAAACAAGAGAAACTGCAGGGAGTCTTTTATTTCCACAAGACAGTGACCTTCAGGGAAAATCCAAAGGTCGCTGCAGTGTTGCTTTTAACTCACCAAACCTGCTTTGTGTTGATTTGTTAGCAGGAAAATGAGGCAAACTGAAATAACGCCATTGAGACATTTGACAGTCTTTTAGGGAGAACGAGATATACATCTTTGAGTGTGTGTTTTGCCCTGGAAACCATGTGGCTGTAGATATCAAGAAATTGGTTGCACTTGTCTCAGGGGTTTAATCCTCCCAGGCTTACAAAGCTGATCTGCAGTGAGGATCATTTCCCTGTGGTGCAAAGGTCATCACTGACCTTGATATAGTGCAGTTTAGTGAAGCACAATTCTACAGAGTCATGAGCCTGATTGTAAGAAAATCCGTGGAATGTCTTCTTAAGCTAAGATGGTTTAAACTTCAGATAAGCTTATACTCTCAAGTATCTTCTAAAGCATAGGAAGACTTTTTCTTAAATAGGTTGTAGTCACATACACTGATCAGGCATGAAATTAAGACCACCTGCCTAATATTGTGTTGGTCCCCCTTTGTGCTCTAAAATGCTCTAAACCATTGGGCATGGACAAGAGGACCTCTCAGAGTGTCCTATGGGGTCTGGAACCAGGACGTTGGCACTGGATCCTTTGGCTACTCTGTCTTGTGCAGTGGGGCCTCCGTCAATCAAACTTGTTCCACTGCAGCCTGTTGATGCTTGATCAGAATGGGGTGTAGGAAGTTTGGAGGTCACATCAACATGTTGGGCCATTGTCATGTTCCTCAACATGTTCCTGATTGGTTGATGTTGTTTCCATGTGGTGGGGTGCATTTTCCTCTAGGGGTAGGCCAGCGACATTTGTGATTTCCATTTGCATGAGGGAGTGTTCTTGTTGTGGGACAATGTTTATTTGGGTGTCAAAGTCTGATCAACATGGATGTTTAAATCCAAGGTTTTCCATCAGAACAGCACATAGTACCAATATGATCAATGTTATTTACTCACCTGTCAGTGGACATAATGCTGAGGTTCATCGGTGTATATGTTAAATGGCTGGTGCGGGCAACTCCTCTGCTTGTAAATTTTATGGAAGTTTATGACAAAATGACTGCTTTTCACTTGAATTATCAGCTCAGTAACCATTTTTTTAATGAGTTTATGTTGTCAACCGCTAGTTTCAAGTCTTTTTGAGATACAGCATAAGTTTTTTTTATAAAAATCATTGTCCAATTTAGAGTAAAATAGAGGATAAAGCAGGATATGGTTAAGGATGTGGCTACTTTGTGACTGACCAGTCACTATAGATGGGGGTACTTGTGTCCTCAGGCTCACTTCTGACTCCAAAAAGTCAGTGATCTACATCATATATACGTTGAGACCAGAGTTAAACTTTTACAGTGTAGCTTCTTATGATTTATGTTTTTTAGCAAATGCATGGTGCTCTATTAAAACCTGGTATCTGTGCTATTATAAAAATGAATTCTGCAGTCACAATGCTGCTTTGAGCTAAGTGTTAATGTTAGCACCTAACATGACCTTAATGACGAGCAAACGTGCTGATGTTTTTGTAAATGCCATATTCCTCATTTTAGTCTTGCATGCTACAATGGAAATATTGGCGCAAACACACAGGTTTTTGGGTTTGTCAAATTTTATGGCAATCCATCAAGGCATTTCCCTCAAAACCACATGGATCAACCTCATGGTGGCACTACAGGAAAGGTCACAGATGTTCCAGGAAACCATGAATGTACAGCATTTTACTGTGAACTCGCCAGTGGTTTTTCTTATATTTCAGTTTGGACCAAAGTGGTGGACTGACCACTCGACATCGGCATCCATGCAGCCACACCACGAACATGGCAAAAAATAACTCCTCTGTTCTAAATGTGAAGTATAGACAACTTGCTTGCTTGAAGACTTGCTAATTGTGTGTTTTGTGTGACATTCTTTCAGTCCTTTGAAACAGGACTTTGGGCTTCAACACACAGTATTTTTGCCAGTGTTGGCTCACATGTTTCCTCCTGCAGACTAATGAGGGAGACCACATAATGTGCCTGAGCCGTCCCGTGTAATGATGGAAGCTTTGTGCTGTTCTGTGATCGACTTTAAAAGAAGGAAAGCTTGTTTGTGACAGCTGCTTGCAGCTGAAATCTTGGCCACCCAATCATTTACACAGAGCTGAAAGGAAGTCAAAGAAAGTGTGGAGCAGCAGCCAGGCAACTGATCAGATGCCAATGCTCCTTCAAATGTCTTTTTTACACAAACTTCTATTGGAAACACAATAAAGACAGAAATTAAGTTTTCAAATTATTCTGCACTTCATGGTGAAATATTACCCTTTAATCCTCAACTAAAAGATACAATATTTTAATCAGGTATGTGTTGTTGGGCGGTTCTTTTAAAGGGCCTGAAGCAGAGAAAGGCTCAGTGGGAATCAGCCTCTCGGTTCGCTCGGCTCTACATGGAGAAGGTCATCAAGCTGAGAAGGGAATAGATTCAGCCAAGCTCATTCAGAAGAGTTTCTATATATAGTTTGTCATCAGAATATAATTCCCTCTGCATACATGCTGCAGCAATTCTGCAGCTACAAGTAGCTTGAGGTGCTGGGCAGATTTTGATATTCACATGCGGTGCACACAGTTTCCACACAGAGTTTTTATTTATTCAATGTACATTGATACACAGTTTGATAGTACCATGCAGGTAAGAAAAATGCCTCTGGGTGATATATTCTGGTCAGGATGAAAAGCTCCAGGTTAAGTTTCCTGAAAACAACCTTCACTCTAACATCAGCTTTTGCTCCATCTACTCACAAAGTACAAGTGCTTTTGGGAAACATCATCCTAAGCAGTACAGAAAGGGATGGTGCAGGTGTAACTATGAGGATGAGTACAAAAACATATTCTAACACAAACACCAGCTAGACTTGATGATCTATGGAACATATATGGCAGGACAGAAACCAGATCTTTATAACTCTTCCTGTTACTTATTTATTGATACAGCAGTCAAATAATAAATAATTGTAATTATATTAATGAAAATTCACAGACATGTCATATGATTAACAGGCTATTGCATTCTCTCCCCCCCTCCCGTAATCCCATCACAACCCTTGGAGTTCCAACAGGTATGAATTTGTTTACATGCAAATGTCACACCATCGTCACTGTGCCGTCTCCTCCGCCTGCCGTCCCAACACACAGTGGCAGAGCAACGTGGCGCTCACTACGACTTCTCATCGCGCTTCTTCTTCTGGAACTTCCTGAACTGGGACTGGATGGCGACCGCTGCCTTTTCGGTCTCTGGGGCTTCCATGTCGATGTCAAAGTCCTCTGGGACGTCCGTCTTGGACGCATCTGGAAGGAAACAAAAACAGAAGGACATGGCTGAGCCGGCTGACTTCACATTCATGCAGCCACTTCCCCAAACAGTGACTCCCTATCTTAGCACCACAGCCATAAATAGACATTTCCCTCAAAACCACATGGATCAACCCCATGGTGGCACTGCAAGAGATCTTCCAGGGAACCTTAATGTACAACCTTTTACCGAGAACTCGCCAATGGTTTTTCTGATATTTCCGTTTGGACCAAAGTGGTGGACTGACCATCCGACTGACATTCTTTTGAAACAGGACATGGTTGAGTTGGTTGAGTTGACATTCATGAAAACCACTTCCCCGAACACTCACTGACTGCCTAATCTTAGCACAGCAGTCGTAAATAAAGTGTTGTTGGAGCTGCTCATGCATGGGACTGTGGTAAGAGCAATACTCCTTACATAAAGACTGTAAAGGTTGGTGTATGTTATTTAGTCTTTCCAAAACCAAAAACACAAGAGCAGAAGAGAATGACTGGATCTTTCCCAGTTAAGGAGGCGATTGGAGTTTTGGTTAGAGAGGCAGGACATGTGTCATACAATAAAATCTCCCAGTAGATTTCTATTCAGGATTCTTTAAGTGGCAAGTTTGTCCCTTATAATGTCTCTGGCGCTGAAATTGACAAGTAGTGCTCATCTGTCCCTCTAGACGTCCCTCCACACTCTGTTTGAGGGACTAGATGACCTCTGCTCCTCAAAAGAAATGATAAAACCCGACTTGACGTAGCAACACAAAAGACGGAGGAGAAGCTGCGAGGGCTTGTTCCTAGCAGTACCTGGACTACAATACTAGAACATCACAGCTTCTTTATTTCGATGTCTTCCACGTGGATCTACGATTGGTGACGATGCAAACCTTTGGCATGTGGGGACACTTTAGCTTTAGTAGTTTAGCATGATATGATTTACTGCATGCGGCCATCCTGTAAAATGTATTTTAAAGAAATCATATTTAATCTAACAGAAACAGAAACCTGGCATTTAATGAAGTAAAGACTTTCAGTATGTAAGAGACAACAATCTGAAATACTGTTCCATACTGCACTTCAATTACAAAACTTCATTCACTTATTTACTGATACTTTACGATCTCTATCTCAGTATCAGTGTGGTCCCAGTAAACTGCCACCATTTGATTTGTAAGTTTGGAAAACAGTAATATAATGCAGTGTTTAACTATAAAATGTCCAGTCGTGTCCAGCCTCATCTCTCCTCCTATGAGGGAGTCTGGACAGTTGTTTCTCAGGTTCAAAGGGCAAAGCATAAATTGATCTCCAGTTCTTAATCCTCTCTGAAGCCGAGCCAACATTGACAAAGAGGACATGACTGTAATCCCAGTAAATACTGATTCAAGCTGGTTTGAGCAGCTTTGTATCTGCTGGTCAATGAGGCAGCATGCAGCTCTGCTCCCCCAGCTACTACTAATCTTTTTGTAATAAATGATGGATCATCGAATCTGAATTTTTCATGCGAGTTGAAAGTACATGGCGTATGATTGTATTCTTTAAATATGCATATATGGGCTGAATTTTAAAGCTTACTTAACTATGCAAACTGTGAAAGCTTGTATAGACCTACATAACTTTACAAATCCAGTTACCGGATGTATCTTAAAAGGTTAATGTAACAGCTCTTTAATCATTCTCCAACAGGGACTACAAGCATTCATACAGCTGCTGCTACACATTTCAGCATAGTACTTTTTACTACTTGTCAAATGGTTCTAAATGTGAAAAAATAGCAAATTCAGGAGTAAAGGATTACGCTGATCAAACTAATCAGTCATGGTGTTGTGGAAAAGAGTTTTATTGATTAAAAATGTGTCATCTGCTGTTATTTTTTTGCCTGAGAGGCGAGCATTATGGGGATTTCAGCTGGATGGCAGCAGGGATATTCAGGACTTTGAGAGGCCATGACAAGCTAACATTTACCCAAGCAGGTTTCTGTGTGGCTCTAACGTCTGTCAGCGGGGGCTTATGCCACCAAGAATAACAGTCAAGAATAACATGTTCCTCTGCCCCCTGAAAATTGTGATCCTAGCACTGCTTATGCAATACACAGGAGAACTGCTTTACTCTTTTCCCAATCTACACTCACACGGACCAGTCGTTCTCACAGTGAAATGAAAGCCAACAATCCAATCATCAGCTGGCTGTTTTCACCTATTTTAGAGTAACTAATGAATCTCAACGTGGGGTTTATTCCATTTCTCTGCCTCTCAACGCTCCTGCAAAGGATTGATCTGCTTGAGTTTGATCAGCAGAGCTTACTGTAGAGAAACACACGACAGACGAGCAGGAAAGCAGAGAGGCGACTCGTGTATTGACTGTGCAGCTAATCCTCGGGCTCCCTCGGGGCTGAGCTTGAGTACCTCTCTCTCGCTGTTCAAGGAGGAAACACTAACTGCTGTGTCAAGCCGAGCTTTGAATCCTGCATTAATTGATATTGAATTTTCCAACGCTCTAATGCCCACCGTTTTCATCCCCGCAGCACCGGACTATTGAGTTGTGCCCTCTGCCATGTCAACGCCAGACGTGTTCATAATCTTTGTACGACAGGCGGGTGACGTCTGAAAGATGTCTAGATTGTGGGAGCGAAGGCGGAGGAAGGATGTGATGCGGTGATGCCTTCGAGCGCTGGAGGGAATACTGTGACTGAGAACGTGTCAGGCTCAGGAAAGTAATGAACAAAGTTTGGTTTTCTTTCTTTCAGTCGGAGACGCTTGCATCAAGGAATGGAGCATAAAGGAAACATGGTTATACAGTTAAGGGACTGCTGATCTTTCTGCACCTTTATTTATTAATAAAAAAAATGTCCATGCATGATATAATAATTGTTTACAGATCCAAATGTTCCTTCAGATTCCAAAACCAAAGTGAGGCACCACTGAAGATTACAAAGGATGATTAGCTGTTGTGTAATCAAGGGTAGAGACGAAACACGGGGTATTCTATGTTCTAGCTGAGGTAAAAATGTACAGTACTGCAGTACAGACTTGCAAGATGAAAACCAAAATATGTACCATATTCTGAAAGGTTAGCGACGACTAAGACTAGTTAACATATTAAGATATGCCACTCCCTAAGCTAATAAAGTATAGTTGGGTTAATAAAAACACAACACTGTCAAAGCAGTGTTAAGGGAGTCCAACTGTTTTCAGTATCGGTGCATGCTGGGAGCAATCAGTGAGGTACAGCACCTGTGAGTTCCCAAATGAACAGAGACAAAATCCACCATATGGTGGCCTGGATGGAGCAAAATCTGCATCCATTTTAAAGGAAGTGAATAGTTTTTCTGGACTTAGATCTATGCAAACAACAAGGGACAAGAGCCAGTGAGTGAGCAGAAGCTTGGACCCACAAACAGTATCATCAGAAGGTCAATATCAAGTGGATAAACACTAAAATCCCTTTATCTTTGTTGAACATGTTCTAGCAATATGTTGCACAAACTAGATTTGATGGGGGAAAAAGAGGTTTCACAAACACAGAATCCAAGCCCCTCTAATAAACATAAAATCTTATTTATATCACCTTTAATGAAAACATAGGACATAAAGAAGAGGTTGAAGTGGTGAGGAAAAGATCAGAGCTTGCCCCTGTTGTTTATGTTTAAGTGCAATATTTAGAATATTATCACCCTGGAACACTACATACCTATTTTGTCAGTTAAGTGACATGCTGAACACCTGTGTGACTCTGATTGGATGTTCCTGGTCAGCTGACAGCCACACAGCTGTGAGTGAACCAGTGATGTGACGCATGAATGAAACAGGTGATGATCGTTGCTTAATGCAAGCCCAGTTTCAGTACCTGAGCTGCCTGAACAAACACTGTGCTACATGTGTGTCTGCCTTGACAGTAAAATGAGAGTGAAACAGCAATAATGATCAAATCTATTTTTTTAAAGCCTTATACACATGATGTCATGATTTCCAACTCTCTTGAGCAGTTGAAGTCTTTTACTCTTTTACCCTATCGTTCTTACATTTTCCAGTCACCTGACTCCCTGATCCACCTGTTCTGATTGTCTCTGCCCACTTGCATACCTGTTCCAGTTTTCCCATTACTTCTGCCTGTATATTTACCAGCCCATTTCTCCATGTCCCCTTCCAGATTGTTGATCTTCCAGCTGCTATTTTTACCTGGCTGTCTGAACACCTCAGCCATTGTTCTTGTTACACACCGATCGGGCATAACATTAAGACCACCTGCCTAATATTGTGTTGGTCCCCCTTGTTTATAATAGAAGTGCATGAACAGCAAAAAAGAAAGTTTTTTCTTTTAGCTGTCCATGTTACCTAAAGAGGCGCACACTTGTTAACTCACTATGAGTCCAACAATGAATATGCGTCTTTTTGTCTTTTTTGGTGAAAAAGGGTGGTAGAGAAGATTGATCAATACACAGTGATCAAGTGTAACATTATGACCACCTGCCTAATATTGGGTTGGTCCCCCTTATTTGCTCCAAAATGCTCTGAACCATTGGGCATGGACAAGAGGACCTCTCAGGGTGTCCTATGGGGTCTGGAACCAGGACAATGGCACTGGATCCTTTGGGTACTCTGGCTTGTGCAGTGGGGGGGGCCTCTGTCAATCAAACTTGTTCCACTGCATCCTGTTGATGCTTGATCACAATGGGGTGTAGGAAGTTTGGAGGTCACATCAACATGTTGGGCCATTGTCATGTTCCTCAACATGTTCCTGATTGTTGGATGTTTTTTCCATGTGATGGGGTGCATTTTCCTCTAGGGGTAGTCCAGTGACATTTGGGATTTCCATTAGCATGAGGGAGTGTGCTTGTTGTGGGACAATGTTTATTTGGGTGTCTAAGTCTCATCAAAACAGATGTTAAAATTCAAGGTTTTCCATCAGAACAGCACATAGTACCAATATGATCAATGTTATTCACTTCACCTGTCAGTGGTCAGAATGTTGTAGCTGATCGGTGTATATAACGTCGCTGAACTGATCCTGTCATCCTTATCAATCTACATTTGGATCCTCCATGCTAAGCTCCATGTAACAATCATAACATTAACATTAACATTATTTAACATTATTTTAAACATTTTCAAAGTTTCTTCTTTCAATCTGCCACTGCAGCACAATTTACTTTAAGCTCTAAAAAAACATACACAATGAAACCAGTTAAGAATAAAAACCATCACTTTAGTAACGTCACTTTGTCAGCAGTTTCATTTTAAATCTCAATTGCGCCTGTGCTGCACATGTTTTTGTAACCATTGCAAACTAATTAACTTCCATTTAATATTTGCAGGGAATCAATTGCATCAATCTAAAAGAACCACATCATCATGTTGATGAAGGCTTTGAGGGCAGATTTTCATCAGTTTTGGCGAGACAGGAGGCAGCGGCTGGATGTGACAATGACGGATCATTCTCCTCAGCTTGAGGATTCATCTCCTCAACACACACACACACAACGGATTATCAAGCCTATTACGTCTGGCAGCACTTTCAGTGTCCCTGTCTTCACCTAATGGGTGTGTAATATCGGCTGTCAGAGTGCCATTCTGGATCATCTTGACTGCGCCTCCAGCAGGGAAAGCAAAAATGTATTTACGGTGTTGGTGTGTGGTCGCTGCTGAAATGGAAACTCATATGCTGTTTGGTGTGAGGCTCGGGGGATTTACTTTTTTTGTATGACTTCACTGCCCGTTGCCAACTTTATCTATAGTTTAGATGGAATGGATTCATAAGTGACATGATAAGACCATCCTCGGTTGGCTCTCTTTCAAAAGGCCTTTTAAAAGCTGCTCTGATACCCAGTGAAAGCTGGAACGTCTTATTGATTTTACCACTTAAAACCAGTTGAGCCATGAGAGGGATTTGCGTGAGCGGCGACGGGATACATAAAAGAAGGACTTATAGACCTTGAGACGAATTGTGGAAAGTGAAGTGAACTAAAGTACGTTGACATTTATTTGAGTTTAAGACACTGCAATATCGAAAAAAGGTGCAAATTTACCTCAAAAACTCAAAGTTAGCACTGCATTTGTGGCTGCTCAAAAACATAGTAAGGTGACAGAGAGAGGGAAAAAACTCACTTCACATTCTACAAATAAGGAAAAGTAAATTATGATTTTTGTTTTCTGTGCTCTGTCTTTTTTGTTGTTTTGGCAGTTTGTAATGTAATTATAGTTGTCGGAAATAAGGCATGAATGCCCGAGTTGACACTGAAACACCTGCCAGCTCCTGCTGCAGACTCACAGCTCCATGACAGCTGTTATTGTAAACTTGCAAGAAAACAAAGGAAATCCTCTAAAATGGTAAAACGCTGCTTCATGCACTGAAAAGAAATCTGCTTTTTGTTCATTTGTTTTCTGTCTTTAGAGTCGGGGATCCACCACATATAAGAGCTGCTGTTGTTTGGTCACACACGCTGCCAAATTTTGTTTATTTTAATTGTTTATTTCCATTCATGTGCTCGAGACGTCGGCATGCTTATCTCGTGCACATGAATGGAAATACACAATTACGTAAGTGGACTCTGTCATTCAAAGGCATGACCTCTGTTCCTGCAAAGTTTTCCTCTCTGTAAATAAACCTTCACTCTCACAAGGGACAAAGCGTGCATCTCGTACATCACTGACGGGCTGATCTCTTACTTTAATACTTTAGATGTACAGGATGTATGCAGGATTGGTAATGTATGCACCGAGTGGAGCAACATCGACAGCTTTTGGTGCTTTTATACTCATGCTTTTCCGATAACATCTCAAAATTTCACACATTCTTTAGTTTTTTATTCTTTACAGCTCAATCTCTTGTCATTTTTTGTATCTCCCACCTTCACCTGCAGAAGGTTCTGGACTTAAAAGCATCTTGCATGTTTTAAAAGACAAATGAGTGTTTGAGCACGCACATGTGCAATCCTATGTGTGTTTTAAAAGTTAAACAAAGCTTAAGTGTATGTTTATGTATGCAGGAATGTGTGCGCCAGTATCTGTGTGTCTGTAGTTGAAAGACAACGTGTGAAAGTCAGGGCAACATCCTTGACCTCTGAGGCCTTGAAACGCCAGACGGGCAGCAAAGCGTGAGAGCGACCACAGCGATCGATACAGAAACACACGTGAAGGACGGGGTTTGTATTGATTGGCCCTGTGTGTTTGTTTTTTTTTTTTCAACTTTTATTCTGATTTGAGAAGGAAGTGTCTGAATAACCTACTTGGACATGGTGGAAGATCTGAAAAAAGAAAAAGCGAGAGACGTAGGCTGTTCAAAGACCTGCAGAGGAAATCTGTGGTTTCAGCTCTTTCTGTTGTTCATGTTGTGCGTTTACCAACAACGTCTGACAGAACACGACGAATTCATCATGGCTATAATTTAGTACAGTAAAGCTAATTTAAAAAGTGTGTCGTAAATGGGTCATCTTCACTTTGAGAGCTTGTCGCCGGCTAATTATAAAAGGATGACTTTGATCTCTGAGGTGAGCCCATTTGAAATTACGCCTGTGCCTGTTTGAAACGAGGTGGGGGAGGTGCTGGGAGCTTCTACATTATTCCTTTAACATTCCTTTTGCAAGTTTTTAGCAATTACATCAAGAAACGGAGCAGTTCTCATGTTTCCTGTCCCATGTGAGTAAGCAGGTAATCACTGTATGACGGCATCCAGCCACAGGATTAACATGTTCTCTGCTCTTTAATGTTGTCGTCAGCGCGGTTTGTCCGTAGCGTATGATGTAAAGCTGTAGTAACAGCTGTTCCAGCGACAGGGACAGTCTGTGTTGTGCTTGGACTCGAGGTCAGTGGAAAAAAAAAAAGGAGCATATGGCAAAAACGCACGACATCTGGACTCCAATCGCTTCAACCAATGTCACGGAAGACCACCGAGAGGTTTTAGTAGTGGTGGAGAGCAACACAGTGTTTGAGTATTTGAGCTTTGGGCTTTAATTTCACGACATTTCTCATCTGACACCAACAGCCAAAACCTAATTCCTTGTATGCCATGTACGTACTTGGCCATTAAAGTTGATTCTGATTAGTTGTTTGGTCTATAAAATGTCAGAAAATGTTGAAAAATGTTTAATGTGACGTCCTCAAATGGCTTCTTTTGTCCACAAAACAAAGATAATGAGTTAGCTGTTACACAGAAACCAGAGAATATTCACATTTAAGAAGCTAGAATTTGAGAATTATAACTTATTTTCCTTAAATTGTTGCTCAAACTGATTAATCTATTGTCAAAATAGTTGAGGATTAATGTAATAGTTGGTAGCTATTCGATTAAGGCTGCTAAAGATGCTAAAAAAGTGACATATGTGCAAAAACATGTGTTCAGGTGGCTCACTTGGCAGAATCAACATAATGTTCACCAATCTCTTGATATGAGTTTCTTTCTTTAAGTCGGTTAAACTCATCCACATCCACAGCTGCTTTGCCTTGACTACTTTTCAATTCATTGTCAGTAAAATGCAGCACTTCAATGCCTGCACAGGATGTCAGGGACTGTACCCTTTAAATAGCTGCAAAACTACTAATGTGAAGCTTCTTTCTTTGCATTTTCAGTGCTGAGCTTCAGTGACGGTTGCTTTACAGTCCATTTAAAAAAAACAGCTGAATGAAAGTGGCAAGAAATGAGTCATTGAAAACATTATTGCTATTAGGAAAGAGATGCTCGTTGCAGCAGACGTGCTTATGATGTCGTACCGCTGGAATTAGCGCCGTGGAAACTGGCATTATTGAGAATTTATAAAAAGAATCAAATCCAGGCAAATATAGAGGCCAGTTTGAGCCAGAGCTGCATTAAAAGCAAACGGCAAATTAAAGCAGGGCCAGATGAGGAAATGAGGGGACTTTCAACTAAAATAGGATTAAATATGCTTTTGACACACCGAAAATAAGCCCGTCTCTTGTATAAGCCTGTTTCAAATGAGGGCCCTGTTGCCTCTGCAGTTTAGATAAACAAAAGTGCTCCCTGCTATTTCCAAATGTACTCTAAAGTCGTAATGTTTGCTCCATTTCATCCAGATATAACATGAAGGTAATGACGACATAGTACATACACCAATCAGGCATAGCATTATGACCCCCTGCCTAATATTGTGTTGGTCCGCCTTATGTGCTCTAAAACCATTGGGCATGGACAAGAGGACCTCTCAGGGTGTCCTATGGGGTCAGGAACCAGGACCAGGGCACTGGATCCTTTGGGTACTCTGGCTTGTGCAGTGGGGCCTCTGTCAATCAAACTTGTTCCACTGCATCCTGTTGATGCTTGATCACAATGGGGTGTAGGAAGTTTGGAGGTCAAATCAACATGTTGGACCATTGTCATGTTCCTCAACATGTTCCTGATTTTTTGATGTTGTTTCCATGAAGTGGGGTGCATTTTCCTGTGGGGGTTGGCCAGTGACATTTGGGATTTCCATTAGCATAAGGGAGTGTTTGTTGTGGGACAGTGTTTATTTGGGTGTCTAAGTCTCATCAACATGGATGTTAAATTCCAAGGTTTTCCATCAGAACACCACATAGTACCAATATGATCAATGTTATTCACCTGTCAGTGGTTTTAATGTTGTGGCTGATCCGTGTGTATATAACAATATTATGCTGGGAAAGAGGACATTCTGCATAAAGAACACCTTTTATTGTGGATAATGAAATATATTTTTGCTTCTTTTGAATGCAGGACCGTTACTAGAAAGAGTTTTTCACACTGTGGTATTATTAAAAGGAGAGGACTACTTCTTCATCTGCCTGCTTTCTTACTTTCTCGCTCCCTTTCTGCCTTTTTTCTCACCAACTCTAAACATCATGAACATCAGCGCTGGTTTTCATTTTGCGTCTCCAGGTAACCAAAGGTGGGGAAAAGCTTGACTCAATTGCATCCACCTGATTAACATTCAAAGCTGTGCAGTTATCTTTGCAATAAACGCCTCCATCCTGCAGCCTCCATGTCGCCGCTGATATCAGGTAAATAGCTGCTGCATCACTGAGGTGCATCGTGGCCGCGTGTACTTCTACCCACCCGGCTCAAAATGAGTTCCCGCGAATATGAATACATCTGTTTGCTGCTGTCCTTGAGCCTCTGAGAGGTTGTCTCTAAAGACTTTGCTCTCGCTGTGTGCTGGGGGATGTGGAGTGGGCGAGAGTCAATAGCGGCGTTACTCCCTCCTCGCCCACTCTCACAGCTCCCCCCCCCCCCACCCTCTCTCTCCATGTCTTTCTGTATTAAGAGACACACTTCAGACACGCCGGGAAAGCAGTTTTTTACAGGCTTCAAATTAATTTCCAAGGTCAGACAACAAAGGAGCACTTTTGTGTTCGTGTGTACTGCGGGCTATGTGGTTTCCTTCACTTTCTCTCTTCATTAGGCGAGTGGAAAAGGTACAAGCCGGATTTTACAGGCGGTGAAAAATTAGCTTCGTTCATCGCAGCGTTTCGACTGCTCCGAATCCCGTTAATTGCTGTTGGTGAATAATGCAGCTGAACGGTGAATCTGAGCGGAAAAAATAAATAAATCGCACTAATAAACGGGGTCAGTTGCTGCATGAGCCCCGTTTAAAGCTTCCTTCAGTCACAAATAATGCTGCCTGTTTTCTTTTTTCTAACATGCTTTCCAGACAGGTTAGAGGCTGTTAAAGACACATCTACAGCTCAGCAGAAACATAAAAGCTTCCTGTAATTGTAGTACTCTGAGATGCACTATTAAATAAATCTAAAAATCTAACAAAAATATTGATGACTCCTTTAATTCTTCTATAAAGCCATACTTTAATTTAAATAATAGTAATAATGATGCATTGGTTTTATATAGCGCTTTTCAAGGCACTCAAAGACACTTTACATTGCATTATTCATTCACTTCATACTCCACGGAGGTAAGCTAGCTACAGCTGCCCTGGGGTAGACTGACGGAGGCCAGACTGCACCATCGGCCCCTCCGACCACCACCAACCACTCACTCTCACACTGCATCCACCCAGGCTTCCTGGTGTTCCCTCACTGTCTCCCATCCAGGCACTGACCAGGCCCAACCCCACTTAGCTTCTGAGATCTGACGAGATCGGGCATCCACAAGGGGGTATGGCTACAATTTCCCTCTTTATTGGATCTTTTGCTCTCATATTTGCCGTTAAAACTGATCAAAATAGAACAGAAGTCTGTTTTTAAAGGAGAACTGAAGAGATACTTTGGTGCCAGTAATTTATAAATGGAATTTACAGTGTTTGGAAACTGCAGTTGACAGATTCTGAGTATGTACTAATATGACTTGTATCTATTTTTTTTAATATATGTGTGAATTGTTATTTTTGTATTGATATGACTTGTATATTTTTTATGAATGAATTGCCATTTTTATTTAAATATTATTGCATTTTTATCTGTCTAATGGATATTTTTGATTTGTATGATTTTAAGAAGGACCGCAGGAAGATTAGCTGGCTGTAAAGCTCAGCTAATGGGGATCCTAATAAAATAAAAAAATAAAAAAGTATTTCAAATGTAAACCCGCCTGTCACTTGCACAAAAAACATGGCAGTAGGAGGGTCAGTGTTGCCTTTTTTTAATTTCTAAAGTTGTTGTGCTATTTGTGAAGCGACAGAGGAAAACGACAAGTTAGGAAGGTAATTGTACAACATGCAGGTTGCTCCCCTGTGTGTTCAAGGTTGCACACCACTTATAACTTTATATTTGGCTGCTTTAACCTTTAGAACCCGACTGGCGCGCTTTGCATCCAAATCCACATCCCTCCTTCTTGGCTGAATTGCATACCAAAGTAGTTATAAGGACAGATGAAACTTCTGCAAAGTAATAACTTTACCATCACTCATTTTTACCCTTCAGCTACTTGGTTCAATAAGTCACAAAGTTGTTTCACAGAGTATCAAAATAAACAGCAGAACGTTCTTTGTACACAAAAGTTGTGTAGCAACCAATAATGTAATAATTTTGATTTTAATTTTAAATGTAATAAAGCCAATGACGTACATAATACTAAATGAGTGTTCATGTTCTGTGTTGTGTATTGGAGTTAAGTGCCATTATAGAGCCAGTCCAGCTATTTAAACGCAGTTTGAGGTGAGGACTGAATCGTTTTTCCTTGAGAAATGTTTGAACAAAGTTTAAATGAAATGTTTTCCAACAAATAATTTCTCAAATTGGCTCTTACAACCATGATTAAGGAGACTGAGAGCTACGTGGGACGTATCCTTGATGAATGAATATGACGACTATGCCATCCACTAGACCTATTTTTGATGAGCAAACTGCACAAAAAACTGCAAAAAGATCTTTTATTTCCAAGAAATGCAGTCCTATTTATGTATAATTACATTATCAGCTGCAGTTATTACAGTTTCAAAGGATTTTTTGATGTCAAGCTATTAACATAATAACATATTACATTATTGGCAAAATATTATTAAGTTATTTTACAGTTTTAAGTTATTAATTTACAGCTGTTTATTTTATTGCACTTACAATATAACGGATTAGCTTTACAATACAATGATTCATAAGATGTGGTCCAAAGATGAGCAAAAATCCAGGCTAACCTTTTCCTTTCCTGACGATGCTCCGCTCCAGTAGACTACTGTTTGTGAACACTTTACTGAATAAAAAACCAACAGTGGTTTCCATTAGGGCACTAAGCACATATTTTTCCAGTTTCACCTCAGTGTGGCTCTGATATTTCCAGATTCCAGACTAGCCTACACAAATATGAACAGGTATCTCTACTGCCAGCATTTCATAGTGAGGTATGTGTACAGACATTGATTTAATTATAATATTGTGATTTTCCCCCTTATATAGCAGCTAATATAAGAAATCTGCAAGTATCACTGGTTAAGATGATGGAATAACTAAGTAGCAAAGAATTATCTGAGAAAACACAAGATAAAGCGTGTATGGAGTAAGTACTCTGGCTTGTGCAGTGGGGCCTCTGTCCATCAAACTTGTTCCACTGCATCCTGTTGATGCTTGATCAGAATGGGGTGTAGGAAGTTTGGAGGTCAAATCAACATGTTGGACCATTGTCATGTTCCTCAACATGTTCCTGATTGTTTGATTTTGTTTCCATGTGGTGGGGTGCATTTTCCTGCAGGGGTAGGCCAGTGATTTGGGATTTCCATTAGCATGAGGGAGTGTGTTTGTTGTGGGACGACATTTATCTGGGTGTCTAAGTCTCATCAACATGGATGTTAAAATCCAAGGTTTTCCATCAGAACAGCACATAGTACCAATATGATCAATGTTATTCACTTCACCTGTCAGTGGTCATAATCCTGTGGCTAATCGGTGTAAAAACTCACCTTAATCTGACTACGGCTGACAAGAGTCAATTCTGCCGGAAACACTGCAATAAGTTTGGGTGTGATCATCTACAGATGCTCCACAGTGGCCCGGTATCTGACAGGCGAGAGCCTTGCTCAAAAATGAACTGAAACAACAAAATAAACTGAAACAAAAATAATGTAAAATGTGTGACGGCTCAGTGAAAACAAATTTATTTTAGTGTAATTTGTGTTGTCAGTCCTCAAACAACTTCACTGTGTAGCTGTTGTTGAAGGGAAAATGTGGCATCGACCAAAGTTTATTGTCTTTTTTTAACACATCAAACGCATTTAAGCAAAAATCTGTCATTCTGGAGCAGTTTCAATTTAATGCTACTACTGCCAAGTTTTCCTCTTTCCATAATTTCCTGCAGATTTACAGAATAAGGTGTAGTAGTCGCTGTTTTATGACATCAAAACGACTCATTGTACTTGCTTCCATCTTGAACAGCAATCTGGTGCTGAGTCAGGACGACACATCAAATCACCGCCGTGATTTAGAGGAGGTGAAAGCAGGGAAGATATTAGTTTTCTCGTTGAGGCCTTTATTTGCCTCACTGTGATAAGTTTAAAGGCAGAAAGCTCAACAATAAACATGATTTGCAATGCGCTTGGTGCATGGAGGTGATCTTTATTTCCTCCAGGACTGAACTGATACAGGCGATCTATCTCCGTTCAGGGGAGCAACCATCAGAGAGACGCGTTGATGGTCACTTTGTCAGTTTGGCCTCCTGGTGTCTGCGTTGTTTTAGCCATCTGAGGCGGGACATTACAGCTGAGAACAAGCCTCAGCTTTGCAGAGAGATTTATGAGAAAACTATAACGCCTTAACCACTTAGTCACATTAACCCTCTGAACCCCCAAGCAGTTTTTGGACATTTTTTTATCCTGTTACATTTTTGCTCACTGTGGGCTCATTTTTCCCTGCAGTATAAAGACCTTCACCGCCATGGAAAAGCCATACACCATACCGCCTTGTGGACGCCCGATCCTGTCAGATCTTGGAAGCTAAGTGAGGTTGGGCCTGGTCAGTAGCTGGATGGGAGACTGTGAGGGAACACCAGGAAGCCTGGGTGGATGCAGTGTGAGAGTGAGTGGTTGGTGGTGGTGGAGCAGACTGGCAGCCTCGCCTCCGTCAGTCTACCCCATACATACATAGATTACCACCATGGAGTATGGAGTGAATGAATAATGCAATGTAAAGCATCTTTGAGTGCCTTGAAAAGCGCTATATAAAACCAATGCAATTATTATTATTATGGAAACAGCAGCACCATGGCTACAAGCAGAGGGCACTCTAAAATGTCTTTTGTGCAGTATGGTTCAGCTACAACGCCATGAATCATTAAAAAAAAGGAAAAACAAATGTTAAAATTCTTACATTACTTTTTTTTACCGAAATTGTAAGATCTGGAAGCAACAGGTGCAACATTTTTTCAAGTGCCCATAGATGTTACAAATACTCGGGGAGGTGGTGGATTCTACATAGTATAGATATTTTACTAATTACATTTCTAATTTGTTTCCTGTCTGCTTTACACTGCCTGCAGTTCAGCTGAAAAGTTCCTGATTTATTGTCATGTGACTGTTGGCTGCAGTCAAGTCTTTAATGGCTTCACAGTTGTGATGGGGAGCTCAGAATTTTTAGTTTTCTACAGAATTTGGTTAAAGCACATGTTTGTTTTTTGAATAATTTTTAAATAGGATATGTTGACAAATATCACCATTCCAGGCTCGGATTTGTTTCATTTTTCCCAGCAGAACCAGAAGTAGCACATGATAAGTTCAAGGACTGTCAGAAAAGTTAGAAATTTGCTGATTATTTCTGCTTTTGCAGTTTCTGCTTCTGATGCATGATGTATTTTTAATAATTTTTTACATGCCTTTCATCCCTGCCGGCGGGCTTTGGAGTTCAGAAAGTTAACAAGGTGCAAGTTGATTTGCTGTCAACCAGGACATTTGCCAGAAATGTCTTGCGATGCACCGATGTGGTTTTTATTTTGAAAATTGAGTCATTCAGGATAACCGGTGATGTTCTCGAGGTCACGCCTTTACGTTCACACGTTCGCGACCCCGGGGGAAACCAAACATGATAGAGACTCTGATAATTTGATGAAAAATGACACGTGGACCAATTCAGACGCTGTGTGAAATGTTCTCCATGTCGCGTAAATGATGACATGACACCCTGAACTCCTGCACAGCCGTGATTGGATCTGACAGGAAGCCCTGAGGTTAATGTGTGCGTGTCCGTCAGCTGCTGTTACTGTCAATCAAATGACTTGTGCCTTTTAAAACTCATTTTAGATCCATGTGCCCTCACACACACACACACACACACACTTACCCTCCTTCTCGCTCATCCTCTCTTCACTTCAATCATTCTGTCTCTTCTAACATAAGCTGTGTTGGTTTTAATTTGCAAAATGGTGCACAACTCCAATTCACTAAAGCACTTTTTTTTTTTTACCTTGTCCTCCAGAGGTCTTGTTGTTGCCAGCAGCTGCTCCAGATCCTTGTCTCTGCAATGCAAAAACAACAAAACAGAATGGTTAGGATGCTGCGTTTTCTTCAAAATTAAACCCTCGGCACGACAACAGATGACTTTCCTCGATCCCAATGCCCAAAAGAGTGGCCAAAAGAGTCGACTGCGTGCCGCTGCTCTGTGTCCTTCAGTAATTAAGCCTCGTCCTCACGATCGCTCTGACATCTGATGGAGCGAGCACGCACTCTAAAGCCTCCTCTCTAGAGAATTTCAGCCAGCAGGGTCCTTATTCCGACCACGGAGGAAACCCTGCAGGCTGATCGTTCCTGTGAAACTAAAGAGGCCTAAATGCAACGTACAGCATGACCAGAAGGGTCACAGCACCCGAGGTGTTGCTCTTTACTGTGACAAGGCGCTGTGACACTACAGAGGTCACAAGGGGACCGACATGAATCAGAGCCAGTGACCTAGTTTCTGCTTTGCTGTATGTTTTATTCTGCTTCCTTTTTCCAAGCAGAGAGTGGAAAATCCTAAACCGGAGTTGAGCAAGCTGCTTCATGTATCATCGCGTGTGTTTTCATAAAAAAGTGTTTTGTTTTGCTTTGTTTTTATCACTATGCCTGGCAACCGATGATGTAAGAGCTCCTCATACATCCACACTGCTGGATGAACACTTTAATTTCAGCTCTGAGTAAGGGTGTAAAATTCTACCATTTATCCAAGTGCTGAAAAACACTGGTGACTCTACATACCACATATTTTACTGTCTAGTGTGTAGAGTCACCAGTGTTTTTCAGCACTTGGATAACACTGGTGAATCTGCACACTAGATATTTTACTATCTACATTTTCTAATTTAATTCGTTATTCCTATCTGTTCTGTGCAAACACTGCCTGCAGTTCAGCCCAGTTTAGGAGAAAAGTCCCTGATTTATTGTCATGTGACTGTTGTCTGCAGTCAACTCTTTAATGGCTTCACAGTTGTGATGGGGAGCTCAGAATTTTTTGTTTTTTACAGAATTTTTTTAAAGCAAAAGCTTGTTTTTGCTGAATTTTTTAAATAGGATATGTTGAGCAATATCACAATTCCAGGCTCAGATTTGTTTCATTTTTCCCAGCAGAACCAGAAGTGACACATGATAAGTTCAAGGACTGTCAGAAAAGTTAGAAATTTGCTGATTATTTCTGCTTTTACAGCTTCTGCTTCTGATATATGGGGTAATTTTGGTTTTAGCACAGAATTTTTTGTTGTTTTTTTGCAAAAATTTTAAATGAGTCATGTGGAATAAAGATGAAATATTACACTTTAAAGCTTTAATTTACAAAGAAACAAGGAAACCTTTATTCTCACATATACATTTTTAGAGTATTATGAAATGTTGTTTTTGCAAATCCCCATCAGGGTCAGAGCCCAGGGTCAGCTATGGTACGGCACCCCTGGAGCAGGACGGGTTAAGGGCCTTGCTCAAGGGCCCAACAATGGCAGCATTAGGGTTTGATCCTCTGATCTTCTGATCAGTAACCCAGTGAATTAATTGTTGTACCACCACTGGCCTCAACTTTTTCCAACATGACACATCACAGATAAGTCGCTCAAGCACCGTTGGAACACTGAAAATCCAAAGATTCTTTCCATTCCGGACGAATAAAACCTGATAATTCTGCACTGCTTTTATTTAACCTCCTGAGACCCTGCATCCACATGTTGGGACATCATATTCTGGCTTCCCTGCACCATAACCCTAACTCTGGAAGTCTGAAAATCTTTGAAAACTCCACCTATTGTGCTAGCTAGTCTGCGACTCTCCAGGAGCTGTACCCAGCGACGAGCACATTGCATGGCCGCGATTGGCTCATGTTACTACTACTACTTATGACTATTTATTATTCAAAGACAAAGCTTATTTTTTATATTTATTAGGTCCTACTAATCCCAAATAACTAGGGTAAATCAAAAATGCAAGGCCCAAGAGGCTATGATTTATATGACAATAAACCACCATGTCACATCATAGATACTATACTATTCATATAAGTTTCAAACATTATTCACGTATAAAGAGATGAATCCAAAATAGTATGTAAGTATTCACACTGATTATACAGTGTTGGTTCTTCTTGGTCATATAATAATATTACACTGTCATTCTCACTTAAATTCACTCTACATCACAAGATCCAGAGGTGTCAAAATGGAAAAGACTGATGGATGTAAACAAGAAAAACCGCAGACCGAACAAAAGAACCAAACATCTTCAACATCCTGAAGGACGCTGTCGGGTACCGTACACTCTCCTGCTTAGCAAATGACTTCTCAGATGCGGTGTTGCGTCACCGTACACAGCCACACTTAGCTGATATAATCATTATATCTTCACACACCGAAGCAGCAACGTTCTCTAAATGTCAGCTGTCGTTACCCTGCAGCTATTTATTTGTACTGCCTCTGTATTCCAAACACGCCCGCTTTCCTTTTATTATTAGATTGCAAATGGGCGCGGATCTCCAGAGAAATAACACGGAGGCCGGCTGTGATAATATATGTATTCCCCGTTTCTTCTAATATGACATGCAATTTTGTCAATGTGTGCTTAAAATGAGAGTAAACACGAGGGAGCCTGAAAAGTTTCACCTGATAATGAGAAATCTGCTGTTTGACTCTGAATTTATGGTGAAAATGGCTTTTTTTTAACTGCTACTAGGACATGAATTTAAAGTTAAGTTAAAAAAAGACACTACATAGCACTTTGAAATAAAATCCCTGCATTTGTATGCTCAGGTCTTTTGGGTTCAGTCAGGTACGAGCAGCATTAGAGGTGACAAAAGGGTAAAGCAGATATTGCATTAGAGAAGAGTACAGGAGTGACACTCCATCACAGTGAGCAGATTAGGAAATGCTATTCTTAGAACCATATTATAGTCCTCTTTCTTGCTCCGCTGCATATTAAAAGCAGAAGGGATATCACGGGGAATGATGAAGGAACCTGAGGACGCACGGCAAGTAAAAGGATGAATTGAGGGAAGGAAGTAAGGAGGAAGTGCTGTGGTGAGGAGTTCCATCACCAGCTGCTCATTAATCACACACGGTAATGGGGAGAGGTTTCCTGAAAAGATGCTTTACACTGGAAATCTATAGTTTACTTATACTGATGACATGACAAACATGGCATGGCTTACTTAGGATTACAACTATTTAATGATTTTGCATAAACGGCAGATGATATGTGCAGAAAAGGACACGTTTAATCTGTAATTTAGACCCTTGAAGTCCCGTTTGATGAAAATGTTTATTCTGTTTCAGGCAAAGAATAACTATTATATGTTCATTACACATTATATCAATCTTTACTAAGTTCAGATATTAAAGAAGTTTAGAAAAATAAGTTCTCCTGCTGCCTTGAAAACATGAGCTTAATTCATTAGCTCAAAGTGATCTGATGAGTTGTGAAAGAATAAAACTAGCTGAGTTAAATTAGCTGAGGTTTAGAAAACAAGTTCAATAAACTTAAGATATTAAGTTGAATCAACTAGTCATACACAGAGATTTTATACATACTGTAGTTGATATGTTAGAAAAAAAACATTTAATCTCTAATTTAGACCCTTGAAGTCCAATTTTCTTTAAAAATAACCATTTGGTAAAAATGTTTATTCTGTTTCAGGCAAAGAATCTGGTATAAAGTCAATACTACTATTGTGATGACCCCGCTCTGCTTGTGTAACGTTGTGCTGTGGAGATTGCAGGCGGAGTCGTCGCGGCTGACACACCTTGGTTTGATGGCAATCAGACACACCTGGGCTTGATTGTCCTCTCACTATAAATGTGCCCTGATGCTGCTGCAAAGGAGGCTGGCTCTGGCACACCTGACACCACTCGGCAGCAGACAACAGCAGTTCTGTTTGGTTTTCATTGTGCTGCTGGCATTATTTTTGCATTTTTGTAAATAAAGCTCTTTTAACTTTTGAAAAACCACCTCGTTGTCTCCCTCAATGTTGCAGTCTTGAGCCGGGCTGTAACACTATTATATGTTCATTATACAGTATGGCAATCTTCATTAAGTTTACAAAAATAAGTTCTCCTGCTGCCTTGAAAACATGAGCTTAACTAATTAGTTCAAAGTGATCTTATGAGTTGTGAAAGTGTGAAACTAACTGAATTAAATTAGCTGGACTTAAGAAAACAGTTTCAATAAACTCAAGATATTAAGTTGAATCGACTAGTCACATAGAAAATATCAAAGGAAGGCACATCAGTCTAAGAGTTACTTCTCTATTTAATACTTAAGAACTAAAAATATAAAGCAGCAAGATGAGTTTATTTATGTTTTAAAATGTAAAATTCAGGTTAAACAGCTAATCTGACTGATAACAGGTAACATCCTCCATCTGTCAGCACCTCTAACGCGCTTTTTGGGGGGAGAATTTTATAACCCAACTCGTGTTGAAGTGATGAATGAACCCAAAACCATTTGAATAAGATTGTTTGTTGTTTTATTGGATAGAGAGAAAGTTGGGGAGACAGGAGAGTGACATGCAGCCCAGGGTCTTGAGCCGGACTCAAACTCATGACCGCTGCTAAGGGACCCATGTGGTATCACCTTAACTCAGTGAGTTAAACGGCTGCCCAAAAGCTTAGAACATTTTTACTTGTTTGTTCAGCTGCACTTTTTACTTGCTTAAAGAAAATCCGATTTTCAGCATTCAATTACTGAGGCTTCCACGCAGCTAAAAACCTGATAGCATCAAATGATCCTCTTGTTTGCTGCTCCTCCATATCAGCCCGTGCTAATTAATTCGGTATTAGTTATCCCCGTCCCTAGGCCTGTGTTTGGGACCGCCTTGGTGGCCCATTTATCTTCACAGCCACAACCACGGTGGAGAGAAAGAGTGCAGAACCCCTAAACTCCAACACTCCGTCACTGCCACCAGAAAACATTCACTATGTACATAAATTTAGACACCCTGGAGGAAATGCTCCTTCACGGAAACTCCTCAAAACTTACCAAACACTGGAGCAAGTTGAAACTGATGTTGCTAAAAAGAGTTTTTTTTTGCAAAGTGTTTTCCATCTGAAACCACACACAACAGAAGAAGGCTTCAGAGTCCCCTGTGCAATCGGTGTGACTCGGTTTATGCTTTGGCCATGTTTGCGCAGGGAAAAATACCTCCCCTATGAAATTATTGCAGGAATTACAGTGTCACCTTATCATCAAACTTGCACGATTTATTACCAGCCGGCAGAGCATTTCTCAGCTTGTGTTTTCATATGCACAGCCGGGGTGGGAGCAGCGATGATTTTTCTCTCTGTAGTGAAGAGGAGGGGGGATGAAGAGAGCAGAGTGGGATCAATACCTCCCTCTGCAGTTAAGATGTACTATACAAACATTGGCACGGGGAAGATAAATGACCAGAATCAACTCTCTGACTGCCTCCTCTGGTCTGCAGGAGAAAAAAAGTAAATGGGGTAGAGAGGGAGAGTTAGACTTTCAGTCTTCGGAGTTAAATGTGTTTCTGGAGCCCAGTGGTAGTGACCAGAAGCTAAATTATCCAACCTTGAAATGCCTCTCAACTTTAAGGGAATAGTTCGACATTTTGAGAAATGTTTTTATTCGTTTTCTTGCCAGGAGAAATATCGAAACCTTCGATGCTTTATATTTAACAAACAGACATGTCTGCTGCAGCCTGCAGCCATAAGGCTGTGGTTACCTGCACCAAGCCTGAGATCCGGTTTGATTTCTGTTGGGCTCTTATTAGTGTTGGATAAGCAGATTTGACTTATTTTTAATTTGTGCAGTCTGTGTTGATTCACTCCAAGCAGTCATTGGACCAAGTTAGCTGGAAGCTCACTGGAAATGGACGCATTGAACATGTTGATGAAAGTGTCCCTGTTTGTGATTCTGGGGCAGGAGGTCACACCTTTACATCTGCATGTACATTGATCAGGCATAACATTATGACCACCTGCCTAATATTGTGTTGGTCCCCCTTATGTGATCAAAAATGCTCTGAACCATTGGGCATGGACAAGAGGACCTCTCAGGGTGTCCTATGGGGTCTGGAACCAGGACGTTGTCACTGGATCCTTTGGGTACTCTGGCTTGTGCAGTGGGGCCTCTGTCAATCAAACTTGTTCCACTGCATCCTGTTGATGCTTGATCACAATGGGGTGTAGGAAGTTTGGAGGTCAAATCAACATGTTGGGTCATTGTCATGTTCCTCAACATGTTCCTGATTGTTTGATGTTCTTTCCATGTGGTGGGGTGCATTTTCCTGCAGGGGTAGACCAGTGACATTTGGGATTTCCATTTGCATGAGGGAGTGTGTTTGTTGTGGGACAATGTTTATTTGGGTGTCTAAGTCTCATCAACATGGATGTTAAAATCCAAGGTTTTCTATCAGAACACCACATAGTACCAATATGATCAATATTATTCACTTCATCTGTCAGTGGTCTGAATGTTGTGGCTGATCGATGTACACTGCAGGTTAAATCTTTGTTTTACCCTTCAACATAATCAAACCAGAAGGTATGTTAGGCCTTGCATCACCCAAACCTTTCCCAAAAAAATTATCCTCCTATACGACTAAACTGCATTTTCAATAACGTTTTACATAAACAGATTTCCTCCTGGTAAGATAACAGTATGAAAGCATAGAAAACATTTTTACTTTCAATGAACCAAACGTCCATATTTAGAGGTTGGTGGTGGCGAAAGTGTGACACTGAACCTTCACCCAGAAGACTAAGGTTCATGTTCTGTGTAAAACCACTCTCTATAAACCCAAGTTTCACTTTCACTACCTCTTTGGTAAAGCTTGGGCACCAAAGCTATTGGAAAAGGTTCAGGAAATATCCTGATCTGTGTTCTGATACACTCAATCACAACATGTTTGAAGCTTCTCTTCCATTTTCTGGGTTACCGGGGTGACGAGAGCTGTAGTATGATTGGTCGGCTGAAAAGAAGCAATGCAATAAATGATAAAGATGTGTCGATAACAAACACAGTTCTGTTTGTGTAACCAACAAAAGTAATATGGGAAAAAATACATTTTCGCTCAAAATGTACTTGAGAATGCCGTTAAGCTGTAAAGTAACAGGATTCTTTAGAAACCAAATTTCATCACCTGCATTGATAAAAACAAATAATTTTACAGATATGGAACTTGTAACTGTCACTAACTATAAAATGTTAATTTTTGCAAGATAATTGTTTTTTACATAAAAGATTAAGAATACATTTGCAATTTTATCGTAATTTCACTTAGATTTCCTTTTTATTTAATAAATGAGCATTAAATTCAGGGGGTTGTAGACACACTGGGGACACACATTATTATTACAAAATCCAGTATAAAGTGATTTTTTCATAATATGGGAACTTTAACTATATGAGACAAAGCCAGAGAAGATAAAATGGGTGCTTAATTTACAGCAGCAACACTATTGTTCTTATAATTGGGCTTTCACATAATGCGAGTGTACTTAATGCCCAGCATTTTGACCATCTAGGGCAGTGGTTCTCAACTGGTCCAGCCCCAGGACCCACTATGTCTCTATTAATATCAGTCGCGACCCAAATAGTTGAAGTTGGCTGTTCCTGTTAACAAATTAAGGTTTATTTAGGTGTAGTCTCAACGCATTTTGATACAACTTAGGAAAATTTTGGGTTATTTTTTGCTCATTTTGGTATATTTGGACATTTTTGCCAAGTTTCGGGCATATGTGGGACATTTTGACAGATTCGGAGCACATTTTGTCTTATTTTTGGCACGTTTTAGCATAAATTTCTTCAATAAGCTGGCAGAGACAAATCTAGAGGTTAATAGTGGGCAACTACTGGTGTCACCACCACTAAATATCCTCCTATTGAAAACAAACTGCGTCAAAAGACACACGTCCTTTAAAATAAAAGACTGCTGGGGGGGGGGGCTGCTGCTTCTGCGACCCTCTAAAAATGGCTTCGCGACCCACCTTTGGGTCCCGACCCACCAGTTGAGAACCACTGATCTAGGGCACATGGTTGTCCATCTCTTTGTGTTAGCGCTACGATGTGCTGCCGACCTGTACGCCACCTCTCACCCAATCGCAGCTCAGATAGACTGAACACATGACCCTCAACAAGATAAAGCAGGCATAGCTGAAGGATGTTGAAAATCTGTGATTGGAATGAACTATGTAAGTTAGATTTATTATTATTGTATTGGATTTCAATCAATCATTTAATATTGATTGATTTTTTCCATTCACCCCTGAACAGTCTGAGAAGGAAGCAGCAGGGAGTCCAGGCCCGGTAACAAAACAGAGAAAAGGAAATGGTTTCATTTAGGTAGCACGTACCCGGCTGCCTCCTGAGGGATTTCACTCCAGCTATTTTCCAACCTTTTCACAGCCATTCCCCCCGCTCGTTCAAAGGTTTCCCCATTTGGTCATGTCATAAGGGTTTCCATGCTTTAATAGCTGAGGAGTCGGGAAGGCATCGTGTTATGTGTCCTCTTTTTTGTGAGCTTCTCTCTCTGCATTATTAATCCAATGCTTTCAATGAATTTCAAACAGCGTGTGCTGCGCTTTGATGCTGGGGAGAGGGCACGAAGCATCCTCGCCAGCTCAGAGCACAACACTCCCGCGCCGTTTGGGAAGGAGCGTCTAATTTGAGGCCGGTCTTTGATGAAATTCTGCATTAAAAAAGACTCATTACTTGAAGTGAGGGAGATATGTGCATACAACACTGCAGGTGATGTTTACCTGTCATGCGTATCAGAATGATACCCGTTCTCTCTTTTCATTTGTCTGTCAGGAAAAACCTGAAGTGAAGCGACTTATCCAGTTGCTTTGTGGTGGTTCACATTACAGCAGCACAGTTGAGCTCTCTTCCAGGCCCCCTGCAGCTCCAACACAAATATCAGAACCAGATAAGAGCTCTGTTTTGTTCCTCCCTGTTACTAATCCCAGTTCAAAGAGAGCAACTGAGTCTCTCCGGCAGCCTTTAGTAATGGCCATGAAATTAACTGCTTCCTTCGTAGCTGCTGTTTCACAAAACACTAATGTGGCTCCCGAATAAAAACTGCTGTGGCACCAGCTGACGGAGCGCGAGGAGGCCAGTCAGACGGCACAGCGTCGACGCTCTCCGCAAACAAAACTGCCCTCAAGCTCATTTGGCTGAGCTGTTCATGTTTGCTTTTAGTGCTTTAATGTTGGTGTAACGTTGCAGCTGGGTTGCAAACGAGACCAACTGCACATCATGGACAGTTTTTCTGTTGCATCATTGAAACATTCCCACTGGCCAATAGTCAGATTCAATGACATGAAAACCAGCTTTACCCATATTTTACAGACAAGCCAAGATATATTTACACTGGAGACACCTTCCCTTCATTTTACTGTTGATTAATAGCAGTCCAAACTTCTGTGACAAATTACAAATCCTCATTGCTTTTTTTATATCCTGTGGATCGGTTTCAGTGCAAAGATTCATCCTCAGTGGCATTTGTTTTAAAGCAACCATAAGTGTTTCTCTCTCTGTTTTCCATTCTGTGTCGTCATTGTTTAGTTTAAATGACTAAATGCATGGGTGATCTGATGGCCCAGTGGTTGGGGTTTGTACCATAAAGACACATATGCCCAGAGCAGCTCGACCCTGATTGGACTCCACTCCATTATCATTTCTCATTGCTGCATTTACTGCAACTGTCAAAATAATAATAATAAAAAAGCCCAAAAATAAAGACTGAAGAAACAAAAATGGCAAATTCCTGTCATGATGTCCTAAAGAGTGTTAAAAATGCTTGCTTTTTCTATCCAAAATGATAATTACTTTACTTTCACGCAATGTCTGGGGTGCATCTCGGTAATGTTTGGTGTTTTTGCTTGAAAAATGAGAAATCACTTCAAAATAAGACCCACTCAGACATGGGATACATAACACCAGTCTGTTAAAGTTGCAGGAGTCTGTCATTCAGACGCTTTTATGTTAATGTTCCTCACGGTGTCATTTAGACAGCGATGGAGAGAGCTGCAGTATGCATGTAATATTTGTCTTACACGTGAGATAGAACATCAGAACATCTGCATAATTCATAATAGTGCATAAATTTTAAAAAAAGGACAAAGCTAAAAGCAAGCCTGTTTAACTGGAATAACTAATAGCACAGTTTATGACTTCTTAAAGGCTGAAAATTCCATCCATGTGTGATGGTAATCCAGCTACTACTTCACCAACAGTGAAATATAAAAGTCCTGACAGCTACGAAAGAGCTCAGGACTCAACCTAAGGACGGTCGCTACGTAACAACTGATTTAACTGCACTTTATAAACTGTGACTGTGAGTTATGGCGGCTTTTCCGTTAGTGAATGTGTGCCACCGTCTCACTTTGGAGACATGCTCATATGGATCCTGCTGCTGTTTGACGTTGCAGGTATTAAACTCCTAAAAGACTCCTACAAACAGCTGGAAGCAACTAACTGAACTGTAGCTCCTGTAAACATTTCATCGAAACAGGTGTTCCCACATCCCTATGTTACTACAGTCCTATGTTACTACAGCCCTACGTTACCACAGTCCTATATTCCCACAATCCTATGTTCCCACAGTTCCCACATCTCTACCCCTGGTATTTAGGGGTTCGCCACTCAATCCCGCAGCTGGCGAATTGAAGGAAAGAACTGGCTTTCAAACTCTCTCGACCTCAACAGCACCACTCCAACATGGGGTTGCTGTGGAGTGAAGAACTGTGTGAAAATATCTGCATTTCCCCTTTTTATAAACAGGGTCTTAAAAATGTAATATGTGGGAACGTAGGGCTATGGGAACATAGGGTTGTGGGAACATAGGGTTGTGGGAATATAAGGCTGTGGGAACATAGGGCTGTAAGAACATAGGGTTGTGGGAACATAGGGCTGTAGGAACATAGGGTTGTGGGAACATAGGGCTATGGGAACATAGCGCTGTGGGAACATAGGGTTGTGGGAACATAGGGTTGTGGGAACATAGGGCTGTGGGAACATAGGGCTGTAAGAACATAGGGTTGTGGGAACAGGGCTGTAGGAAAATAGGGCTGTGGAAACATAGGGCTGTAGGAACATAGGGTTGTGGGAACATAGGGCTGTAGGAACATAGGGTTGTGGGAACATAGGGTTGTGGGAACATAGGGCTGTAGGAACATAGGGTTGTGGGAACATAGGGCTGTAGGAACATAGGGATGGGGGAACATCGGGCCTAATTTTCAAAATTTTCAGCGAAAAAAAATCTTGCAAATGTGGGAACATAGGGCTGTGGGACCACTGGGTTGTGGGAACATAGAGCCGACCCCATCGAAACTAATTGTACTGTGTTGTCATTGCAGTAATGCTTCATTTTTATAGACATTCCAGTTGGTAACAGATGTGAAATTGTATGGCAGGAGTGAGAAAGGTGCTTTGCTTGTGCTTGCCTACCTGTTAATTTGACTGGATGTAGTTCAGACTTTTGCTGTAAGTTAAAAGTGATGCTTTTGCAGAAAAAGTTGCGAGACGCGAAGTCGACACGTTTGGATCCCATCAGATTAGTGGAAAAATAGTTCAATTCTGAAAGATTCTGTAGTTGCACATTATTTTCTATTGGCCAGTCTGTTGCTGCTGCCAACTGTTTGGGTGAATTTAGGCCCCTATAAACACTATTAACAAATGTATTAAGTCAAAAGCACCATCTACAAAAGCTATCACATCACATTTTATGCTGCTAAGCTCCATGCAGGATCTTATAGCTGAGATAGTATCTTCAGCCATCAGTGAGAAAAGTCAATGATTCCATAATCAACATTTATAATTCAATACACTCTGTTCAGCTTGAGGATCTGTGTTAAACAATCAATCGTTAATGCACTAAGTGGCTGTAGAGAACGTTCAAAATGTTTTATAAAACTGTTCCCTGTTACGTTTCAGTCACCCACAGTAAAACGGCGATGGCCAACAAAACCCCATTTACAGGGGTTTTAACGTGAAGGTGATGCTCTGCGGCACCATTACAACCCTCTGAGATACCATCACCGCAGACCTAAACGCCGCTCGGCCGTGATAATCATGTTACGCTCACAACGGGCTCCGCTGAGTTTAACAGGTTCCAGTTTGGCTAAAATTCAAGATGCGACTTCGAGGTCGTTGTGTTTATGGCGAGTGTGCTCAGCGCGGCGCAGGGGTGATGAGGAACTATAACACTCCTGAGGGCGGCGAGCAGAGAGGAGGAACCATTACGGCTGAGCAGCTCTGGAGCCGAGCCAAGTGTAAATTGCAATAACAGCAGCTCGATGAGTGAGATTACTGAGGGGGGAAAGGGGGCTATCCTCACTCGGCAGATAAACCCAGCGAGTGAAAAGCAGCACACTCACACTGGTGAACAAATCAGTACACCTGTAGACACATCAACTTACGCAGAGACACACTGTGAGGAGCAAGTAGATGAGAAACCAATCAAGCAGGGAAGAAAAACAGTAATTACATGATGCTGACGAGGGAGATGGAGAGCAGAGAGATACATATTGTGCTCCTCATTAATCATTAACAGACTCGGAGGGACACAAGGTCAGCAAACAATGTTTTGATGTGTGTGTTTTTGTGTGCATGAGCCGCTACTGTAGCACACTGAACTCCACAGCGGTTGCATCAGAATTTGTGCCTCCAGGCTTTCAATTAGGATACTATAAGGGGAAAACACACACACAAACACATACAGCACAGGCATGACTACACACACACACTCCTCTAAACACATGGCAAGTCAAGCAGAATAACAGAAGATCCAGAAGCGTATACTGTAAGCACATTGCACATCAGAGAAATGTAAATATGTTTTATCTCTGATTGGGCATTCATCGGGCGACGGAGAGCAAGAGAGAGAGAGCAAGGATGTTTCCACAGAGAACCCTTTAAAACATCCTCCCCCTTTCATTCTGCTGAGAGCGAGCCTTTATTCTCATCGCTTAGAGCCAAACTCACATTACTGCCCTGCAGAATAGGAAGCCGGAGGATGGCTGCCACTTTGAACCCGACTTTTGTGCAAATCTTGTCCTTAGTTCATGTGAGCGAAAATGAAAGTCGTGAAAGCCGCAGTTTCCAAACTATTTTGTTTTCAGTGGATGTCAAGATTAATACGCATTCATGCCCAAAATCAGGCCCGAGCTCTCGGATTTAATCTGCATGTTGTTACGTCTTAATAAAACACATCCATGCGAGCACGCAGCCGCCTTAAATTAGAGTGTTTATTCCGCAATTTATACTCATGCAAGTTAACAGCTTAAATGAAAAGCCCATTATTTTAGACTTTAAAGGAACAGTTTTGGGAAATATGCTTAATTAGCATTCCTGTGACGTTAGCAGAGGACTGAAATCACAGCTAACATTTAGCACAACATTAAGACTAGAAACAAGGAGAAGCAAAACTGACAATTCAGGCTCTTGTTTTTGACATCCTGGATAGGAAGAGTAGCTTTCTGCAGTGCATACTGGTTTGGTTTCTAGTTTGCAAATTACAAATTAAATGAACAAGACACAAGGTGTGGTCCAACACCTATACTACCAAACCAGAAAACTACTTAATACGTCTCAATACTTAGTGTGTCAAATGCAGTATGCACAAAAATACCAGGATGCCCTGCGACATCAGGTCACATTTTTGCAGTCTGCATTCTTTCCTGGCCATTCTGACCCACAATCCTCTGCACGGCAGCAGATGCGCCACGTATGTCACAGTGTGTGTAAACAAGCCTGAGCTGCTGAGAGCGCACAGACAGCTGACGGCTCATTTTGCACTGCGACGAATATGTGAGAAACGCAGTGGCGCAATATTACAACCCAAATAGCATGTCCCAATTGTATGCATATTGTATATATTTTGTAAGGGGCTGCAGAATGCACTGAAGGGACACAATTTGGAACAGAACTTGTTATGTGAGCTGTAGAGATTCTGGTGACGTCTTAATATTAAGCTGAACTAATTGTCTGCTGGCCGTAGCTTCAAATTTAACATGCAGAAATTGACAGCGGTGTCAATCTTCTGCTCTAATTCTTTGGAGAAACGTCACTGAGCATTTTCCCAAAACTAGAAACACATGCAACACAAGGCTAAATGGAGGAGGTCTACAGTCCCATGTGATAAATTTGTTCCTGTGTTGCTCTAATTTTAAAATACCAAAGTCACCATGTCGACTAAATGTGTTTCACGGGTGCACATCAGCACAAATTTAACACACTAACATGGAGGGATGCATGTGGGGGTGCTGATTTTGCCCTGTTTCCATGACAGTGACAAGTCCATATCATCCATAAAGGCGTAGATCTGTGCTTCCGCTGCCTTTGAGACGACGCTCGGCGTACGGAGGATGCTGCTCTGCTGAAAGCCTCAACGTGGTTTCCCTTTTGATCCGCTAACCTCACTCTCCTCCTGCCTCTTCAGCTCTTCAGAAATGAGCCTGTTCGTCCTCACCGTGAAGGCAGTGGGAGTGGGTGTCTGTGTGTGCTCTTTACTACGAGTGTTTTGTGCGTGTGCAAGTGTGTGTGTGTGTGTGTGTGTGTGTGTGTGTGTGTGTTACAGACCACTCATCTGTATGAGCTCCATTGGCAGTTACATAAACCATACTGTCATAAAAGCTACAGGGCATAGTGAAGCATTGCCAAATCAGTGCTGGGTCAATAACTCCCCACTGCAGATTTTTGGGATTTTCTTTCCTTTGTTGTGCAGCCAGCACACGCCTGGTTGAAAGTGAGGAGGAGGTGGGTGGGTTCTTACTCTTGCAATGCACCACAGAGGTCAGTAATTACCATCAAGCATAATTACTGAGTTTCCCTGGGAATTTTGTTGTCTGCAAGTAGTTTGACCACAGTAATTACAACACATATACAGGCGGTCCTCAGTTTACGAACAAGAGTAGTTCCTATGATGCCTCGTAAGCTGATTTGGGTTTTATACCTACATTAATGATAATGACTTATAAATGACAGGGTGCACAGTGGCTCGGTTGTTAACACCGCCCCACAGCTAGAAGATCCCCAGTTTGTGTCCCGGTTAGGATGCCTGGTATCTTTCTGTGTGGAGTTTGCATGTTCTTCCTGTGGGTACTCCGACCTCCTCCCACAGTCCAAAAACATGCTGAGGTTAATTAATTATTCTAAATTGTCCGTAGGTGTGAATGAGAGTGTGCTTGGTTGTTTGTCTCTATATGTAGCCCTGTGATAGGCTGGCGACCTGTCCAGGGTGTCCCCTGCCTTCGCCCGAGTCGGCTGGGATAGGCTCCAACACCCCCGTGACCCTACAGAGGATGAAGCGGTGTGTAGATGATGAATAGATGGATGGACCTAAATGACACTTTCTTCTTCGTTGTTACGCCGCGTGACTCAGTGTCCGCCTGTGACTCTGTTCCCCAATGCGCACCAGCAACTAGTTCTCACGCGAGTATCGTATCATTTACGACCCAAACCCCTTTTGTCGAAAATAGGTTTTTCAAGTCATTTATGGAAGTCTTTTGTAACCATGAAACATCGTAACCCGAGACCGTCATAAACCGAAGACCTCCTGTACAGAAAATAACATTTGTGGGCCACAGAAAGCATAAATTAAGGTTGAAATGTATCTACACGCACCTGCTGTTTATCCTAAACTCCACCTCTGCATGCTATTAAATGGTGAAATCATTCATTTAGATGGATTTTTCTCATTAAACTATTTGATTACCGTGTGTTGTGCTCTGATGCCTTAAGGGAGTAGCGTTTTTTTAGGAAAGTGAGGCCATTTTTTCAACACAATGGCTGCTGTTAATCCTTGTGCTGAGCGTGGGTGTGGGAATGACACTGAGATGAAGGCGGAGGGGGGATATCTTTTACTATCTACAAGCAAAGTGTGAAGATGGTTTTTCTCCTCAGCAGAGCCTCGGGGTAGAACGAGTCAGCGGGGAAGAAGAGCTGCTGATTCGCTTGTCACAGACATAAGCCGCTTGACGGTGAGCGGCAATCCTGGCGACGGCTGCGCGGTCAGCCCGGCCAACCACAGGGCACACGAACTCAGCTGTCCCATTTCATCAGTGGAGGTGATGATGTTCAGTTAATCTCCCCTGCTTTTAGTCTATTTACTAATGAACTAGCTGCTCTTTTTCTCGTGCACACAACTGCCGCTGCTGTCAAACCACCTCACCATGGTGCCAGTGTTGTGCGTCTGCCTCCGGGGTTCAAGCTGAGGAGGGCTTCTGGTGAAATTACCAGTCTAAGCAAAAAGCAGGCCAGCTGTCATGCAACCAAGGAGCCATCCGCAGACTGAAAAGCTCTGATCAAACGTCTCGCACTGACTCGCTAACTTCCTTTTCTTTCTTTTTTTTTAAAAATCTAACATTATTTCAGAGGATTTTCTCTTTGCAGCAGGAAAACTTTCGACTCGCGTAATGCAATCGACACCAAGCCAAGAAGTGCTAATGCCTTTGTGGCCCAGAAAAATACCCTGGAATCTACAAATAACCTCCAGAATAAAAAATAATTTGTTTTCATCTTAATACAGCTGCTGCTGTGGTTAAAAAAAAAACTTTGATTCATAGCAGCTACCAAACGGGGGAGAAGAGATGAGGTTCGGGAGCGAGTAGGAAGGAGGGAAAAATACATTACAACCCCTCTTCAAATTATTTTTTCAAACTCCCGTCTGTTACACAACTTAATGAGCCCTGAAATTGGCGAGATTACATCTTTCTGTGTTTATTTCATTAGTGTGGGTGTCGCCAATCTCAGGGGGATTGGTTTGGGATTGTGCAGCGCTCCGCCACAGAGCAAGCTGCAGCGATGGAAGGAGCAACAAACTATCCAGCAAGGCGGTAAATAAATGAGGGAGTTCCCTGTGATCAGCCGGACGCTCGGTTCAATCAGCCAGCTGATTTACCAAAGCTGTGCAGTGAGAGAATGAAAATCTGTTTTCCACTTAAACCGCAATATAAACAATCTGCCAATGAGGTGGAGTGGCAACACTTGTTTTCCCAGCAAGGTCCCCCTCAGCACCTCTAAATCTAATGAACATGTTACATCTTGTTTAGCTGAGTCTCTTTAAACCAAACATGCAAAGTGTAAAGATGGATTGTACCAAACGATTCCTTTATCATTAGAAGAAGGAGGCCTTGCTGTAAGAAAACACCCTCTCTTTTAGTTTTAGGTGTTTAGTTATTGAGAACTTTATTTTTCAAGATGCTCCTTCATGACTTCTGAGTAGAAACTACCATTTACAAACAACTTCCTGGTTCCACGCCTTCACCAAAATGGATTGTGATGTGTAGGTAGTTTCAGCTTCTCAGTCCGTCCCTGACCTCAGAAATAAGTTGACGCAACAATCTCACCTCAAGGTTACTCAGTAGCTGCAGAGCCTTCAACTAACTCTCCAGCTTTAGGCAGCTTGATCGACTGTTATTACCTCCACCAAGGAGGTTATGTTTTTGCTGGTGTTGGTTTGTTTGTTTGTCTGTGTTCAAAATAACTGAAGTTATGGACGGATTTGGATGAAATTTTCAGGACCAAATGATTCAATTTTGGGAGTAATCCACATCACCATCTGGATCCAGGATCTTTTTTTTAAATTTAAGAATACTTTGTCATTGGGAGATTGTGTTGGGGGTGGACTGAAGCTGCTTGGCGGAGGTCTGCGCTCTCTGAGTACTTTTCTAGTTTGCAATGCCAATGTCTCCAAGAGGTGTTCAGAATAACAGATAGATTGAAAAACTGAGCAAACTCCCCCTTTTCCACAATGTTTAAACCGCCTGCCTAATATTACGCAGGTCCCCCTCATGCCACCAAAGCAGCCCTGGCATGCCATGGACACAGAACCCATTGAGAGTGTCCCTGCAGTGTTTGGCACTCGGATGGTGATATCGGATTCTTTAGGTGCAACTTCTGTGAGCCTGGCCTGTTCTGTTGCATCCTCTTTTCAATCAAATTGGGATCTGGGGAGCTTGGAGGTCCAGTTAACACCTCTGGCTCATGTTCTTGACTTCTATTGTCGGCCTTGCCATGGTGGGGGATGGCTTGGTCTGCATCAACGTTTAGCTTGGGCTTTATGTATCACAGTGATGTCCACATTAATACTAAACAAGGACCCAAGGTTCCTCATCATCTGTCAGAGGTTTTAATGTTGCAGGTGATTGGTACAAGTGGACCTGGAGTTGTTCTGAAATATTTAATAAATAAATACTTGTTTTTTATATCAAGACTGTCACTTCTACTTCTACTAAACGCACAAATTAGCCTTGGTGGAGTCCAAAAAGACTCCAATTTTAATGTAGCCCTGCCAGACGTCACCATTTCTTGTCTCTGTGTTCAGAACGCTTAAAATACTGGTTTGTTTTTCTAATGCAAAATAATAGTTTAACCTAGAAAGCTGAATTTGTTTGTGTCTCCTGTAGTTTCCTGGATTAACTCTGTTGTGTATAACATTGAAGCATCTCTCTCTTTGTGGCAGATGAGATGAGAATGTGAAAATCAATATTGTGCATCCTGGAAGCTTCTCAGTTTGCTAATCTGTGATAGTTGATTCAAAAGCATGGCTGGCATAATGCGATGATTGATGCTTTGGCTTCAGCTGCTTCATCTGGCTCAGCAACACTGACCATTTTGGGCTGAAGAGCTAAAACCCGGAGAGACTGGCTTGTTTAGAGGCGGCCCAACCTGTTGGCGGGTGACTGTTGTTCCGATCCAAGCCATCAGCTGTGAAGCTGGGCGAGCCGGGTCCACGTGATGTGGCGAGCGCTCGCTACATAACCAGGCGACCCAGATAGCGCTCCAGTCTGCCTTTGTGGGCCAGGCAGCAGGAGAGTAGCTTTGGAAATGAAGTGAGCAGAGCAAGGTGTTCAAATTAAGACTCTAATTATGTGGAATGACGAATCTGTCCTCTGCTTGTGCTGTCCCACCAGACACTGCCGGATAGAAACATCGTACAGAACAACTTCCCAGGGAAGTGATGGTATTTGATGTGATAATATTGTGAGGAATCAACTCATGGTTTGGATACCATTCAGCTAAGATCCTTTCTCCATGCCCAGTGGACCCCTAAACGCTGACACTCATTTTGAAATGCATTGCTTCGTAATTACAATCAAAACTGAGCAGTGGATAGAAATGAAGGCTGAGCAATTGGGGAAATAATTAAGTGACAGTGTTCATTTGTTTCTGGGGTTATTTTGAGACTTGGCAGCTTGCTCTGTCCAAGAGTTTCCTGCCACACTCGATGGACATTAAGAGTTTAAAAAAGCAAAAGTAGGCCACAGACAATTCAGGCAGAAAGAACATAAGGCCAGTGCGGCTCTTCTTCTTTCAGTTCTTCAACTTCAGGGCAGAAACAGATTGGTCTTCCAGTGACAGGAGAAGCTGCAGGAACCACCAACCCAGGATCACAATGATTAAAAAGCTGCAGGATGCCAGCAGAACCAACTGCTCGAATTGTCTTCCATCTCTTCCCTTTTTGGACCATTAGAAGAATCCCTCAAAAGCTGCAGTGAGTTTTCTAGTGAAATCTGCAGCGGGCATGTGTTGGCTTGATTCTGCTCAGATGAGAGGGGTCTCAGTCAGACTTGCTTTTAGCAAACAGTAAAAGCAAAGACTCGTGGGACATACGGTGAAAACAGAATTTCACCGCTTCCATCCGATACCCTCTGAGAGCATTAATGTGTTTAATTTTGTTTGTTTATCGAGCACAGCCAATGGATATTGTGCTGTTTATTTCCACTGCTTACTTCTTATGTTTATTAGGAATGATTCCAGAACCTGTGTTTATATTTTGGCATCTATGTCCAGGAGCATAAACAGTAGCATATGGCTCTACTGGGCATTCAGGAGGCAGGTCAATCCCAATTTAATTAAGTGTTGAGATGCAGGATGGCAGACTTTCACTGTCAGCTCGTGATTTATGTCCGCTTGTCAAGTAAATCCATATTTCACCTCGGAGCCAACTGCTACAAATCTCCTCTCGCACCACTAGTTTGTCTCTATCTTTGGCTGCTACTGTTAAATCCAAAGAGGCATAATGTTAACTTTGAGCAGCAGGTTTTCTTCTCCATGAGCTACTTTAGGAATAAGCACGCAAGTTAGGCTCCATTTAGTCCATAATGGGAACAAGAAGAACACACCATCAATAAAGTTACAGCACTGGAACTTTAACCAGCAGCTGTCCTGACCTTCTCTATGTGGTCGTTACAGAGACGCTGCACCGTATTTACTGAGGCAAACACATTCAAATCAATTCTGTAGCTCAGCAGCTTCAAGCATTTGCAGATAATGAGTTTAAATTGTGTTTAAACCAAGAGAAGGTACCCAAAATGATCTCTTTGATGTCTTCTCTTCTTCTTTTATTTAATGAAAGCATTCACTTTGAGCGTTTCTCGAGGAGGATCGGTCATGTTGGTTAAAAAAAACAATGCATTTAAGAAAAAGCAAATGGCCCATTTCACGTTTCTTTATACACCATCAAAAATATATCTCCCTTCCGCTGTAGCTACTTGTTCTTGTACGCCCGGCAGCTCATAATAATCACCAAGAATAAAGACACAGGACATTAAGCAACAAGAGCTGCTAACAGAAAAATTCAAAATGTTCTGCGGAGTTTGCTGATTTTACGCCTCGAGATCAAGTGTGCCCTTTGGTAGACGCTCTCTTGTTCTTCATGATTAAAACAACAAAACAGACACAACCTCAGTTTAGGCACTAAATGTCTGGAGATCAAACTGTTCCACTGTTCATCAGCAAACCAGCTGTTGTACAACACAAGTGTCTGACGGTGGTTGTCATCCCAAAACTGAAGAGTGTAAAAAAAAAAGGGAAAAGCAGATACCAGAGATACAGTGAAGGGAAAGATAACCCCTACTGTGTCAACATCTAATACCACTGTAAAATCCCATTTAAGAAAGCAATTTTTAATGCCTTTTGCATGTTTTTAGGTCGGGTTCAGTCCACATAGTTTAACATGCCATGGACACAGGACCCATTGAGAGTGTCCCTGCAGTGTTTGGCACTCGGACGGTGGTATCAGATTCTTTAGGTGCAACTTCTGTGGACCAGGCTGGTTCTGTTGCATCCTCTGTTCAATCATATTGGGATCTGGGGAGCTTGGAGTTCCAGTTACCACCTTTGACTCATGTTCTTGACTTCTACTGTCGGCTTTGCCATGGTGGGTGATGGGTTGGTCTCCAACAACGTTTAGCCACATAAATACTAAACAAGGACCCAAGGTTCCTCATCATCTGTCAGGGGTTTTAGTGTTGTAGGTGATTGGTACAAGTGGACCTGGAGTTGTTTTGAAATATTTAATAGATAAATACTTGTTTTTTATATCAAGACTGTCACTTCTACTTCTACTAAACGCACAACTTAGCTTTGGTGGAGTCCAAAAAGACTCCAATTTTAATGTAGCCCTGCCAGACATCACCATTTCTTGTTTCTGTGTCTACAAAGTTAAACCGTGAACAGCTATCCAGTGCAAGTTTCATTGTGTTTATAGCTACATCCCATCCCCAGAAGGACTTTTATAATACTAAGAGGTTCAAACAGTGAGATAAAGGACAGCAAGACACCAGAGTTCAACTTGTAATGGAACACAGTTTGTTGTAGAGCTGGAAAAGTTGGTGGAAAAGGGAATCCAGCATTTAAGATTCCACTGACTTGCTCAACCACCAATAGCGATGACTGAGACTTTAAAAACAGCTTGCATATTTATGTGCCTCCAGTCAGCATTTGTCCAGATATCCGAACCGGAGGCCCCGCAGTCAAACCTATTTCTGTTACCTCCTCACTTATTAGATTGGCCTGCAGACCCCTGCAGTCCCTGAAGTGTTCCTTTCGGTCTCACATCTGTGCAGTGTGATGCTTTAATGATTTTGTGGGAGGAAAATTTGCAGCTTGCAGCAGTAATGTCGCTCTGCTAATTCAGCCCTTCCCACGCGCTCAACTCGTAAGGTGAATGACTGAAATATAGACACCGGCGCATGCACGCACGGCGCACCATTGCTGAGGTGGCTGAAATGTGTGATTTACACGACTGCGGCGCACACAAAGAGCAAAGATGACTGCGGCCTTTTTTCTCTTCCGCACAGCAGCGACACCTATTATCATACATTAGCACATTTTATGGTTGTCAAACTGTCCTTTCACATTCCAATCTGTTGTGTTACAATTTAAATACTGAGAGCTACCACGTTAATGCTCGACAATATATATGTATGCACGATGTTTAAATGTTCTAAAGTTTTCAGCCACTTTGAATGTGATCATTTTTCATTCACGTCAAAAGCGGACTCACGCAAGAGGATGGGGTTTTTTACGTGCACATAATATGACAGCATCTCATCCATCAGCCTCGGGATCAAACAGCCTCTGTAAACACCTTCCCAAAGCACCACGCTTAATAAAGATGTCAATTTATTTTATTGATTCACTTTACGTTGTGTATTGGCTGCGCGAGACGCAGCCCATGAAGCCGACAAACGGCGGCCCATCAGCCGTGCGTGCACAGCTGGTGAATTTACGGCTGCATACTAATCAGACAACAAGTGCACATACATTACAAAAACTGCTTTCATCCCAGTCCCTTAACCACCCAGTGTGTAATAGTTTCAGTACGCGTTCGGCACCAATCCAAATGATTTATGATGCTGCGGCTGAGTAAATTGCCATTCATATCTTCTTTGCTGCTGATAGAGATTGTGTTGGTTGATAGAGTGTTTGTCGATTAGACCCACAAGGGAAACTGAACCTGATATGTATGCTAATAGTATTAGCTTAAAGATGTGACAATGGAAATAATTCAATTTAAATTACTGTTTAAAGCGGCTTCTGAGACTTTAAAGTTGAAAATAATGTCAATAAATCATCCCTCTTGCATAATAACTGCTTGTGACTTAAAATGGTTTAAGTTAAATGGTGTTTGGTTGATTAAGTTACACAATAAGATGCTAAAAGTGAACGTTTTCTTTAAATGAAAGACAAAGAGAAGACATAACTGACACCATTTTGAATACCTTCCTGGACTAGATTTTAACTTAATTTTCTTTTTAACAAGACTATGAGTCTACAGGTAAGGCCGTGCTTCAAGACATAAACATATACCAGGTTAGGGTAGGATAAAAACAAGCCCACCTCTTTTTTGCCATGTGAATGCAACTCCTGTGAGCATTAATTCTCCTAAGTCCCGTTTTTGCATCACATTAAGCAGATGGTCGCATTTTGTGTCGAAGTCCATGGGGATCTCCATCAACCAGCCCCAAGGGTCATCATTAGTGACAGGAGTTGGATCGACAGCTACAGAGCAGACTCTGAGATAATGCTTAGCGTTTTCTAAAACAAAGCTCATGGGTCCGACTGGTAATGCCAAGTTCTAACATCATTAGGTTTCTGAGGGAGAACGTTCAGTACGATGGCATTTAGGTGCTCCATCATGACGACGCATCGGCTCACAAAGCCTTCAACATCTGTGAGTTTCTTGACAGCACCAACACATTGGTTTCCCGATCGTCACCAAAAGAGCAATCAGGTTTAAGGGTCACTGTTTGGACTTGGGGTCGATCAGTTTTTGGTCTCGAACAACATCCCGCCCAAAGCACCATCTGACATGCTATGCGCCACGAGTGACACCGTATAGATATTTTGTGTTGTAGTTAGTGTTGTTCCAAATATCGGTCATGGGTTTGCTTGATCGCCGTAATGGTACTAAAAACAACAGGTCAGTCAGCGGTGAATGTTCCAGATGGTGCTCGACTCGCTTACAGAACTGGACTTCCAGGGACTGTTTCAATCGTGGCAGGAGCACTGGGAGCAGAGCATTGCTGCACAAGGTGACTACTTCAAAGGGGATGGACGCCAAATTTTTAAATCAGGTGTAGTTTTTGTTTTTTACAAACACAGACTCAGGTATTCTTGATTACACTTTGTCCAAAACAGATATCAATTTCTAAAAATCACAACAATTGCACAAAGATGCCTGAGGTAAAGTCCTGGTATCGAATGTGCATGTCTTTGCAAAATGCCATGGAAATCTATCCAACAGTTGCATCTAAATAACCAATCATGTAAATGCATTAAATCATATTTACAGGACAAACATCTGTACAGACTGACGGCATTAACTGATGGCTGAGAGAGCATTTAGCTTTCAAAGTTTGCGTTTTACTCCATTTACAAAGCCGAGCCAATTTACCAGCGTGTACCATTAGGATGAAAAACAATCTTTCCAAGTGTCCTCCTGCCTATTGGACAGAGTACAAAAATCTGGCCAGCGACACTGGAGGCCACAACCCAGCAGCTCTGCTCAATCCCCAAAAGTCCCCTAATCCAGCAGTACATGCTCCAAAGCTGCTTAATATCTGAACGTAGTGACAGACCGGCTCCTGTTGTAGGTTTACCAGTCTGAGTTATTTGGCTTTTGCGATGCATGAATGCAGATTTCCAGCCTCGGACACAGTTTACATTTAAACGATTGAGCACCTCATGCTATTCATGGTAAGAGCTGCTGATGTCAGTTTTTAAATGAGATTGAGAGCAAATGTTTGAACTCTTGAGATGAAAAGTGTCGAGAGCAACAAAAGAGAGGGAGGGAAAACTTTAAAAAAAACCACTGTTGAAAGTAATTCCTCACATCTACCCTGGATAACGACCAAAGATGAAAATGGATGCCATTACTGCGGCTGCTTCAATACACATGACGCATCAAGCTGTGGCGGAAAATGCATTTAATTTTGTCTGCAGACATAAACACAGTGGATTTATTACAACTCCTGTTGCAGTTCATACCCAAAGCTCAGTGTTGGGTCACATTAAACAGTCCGATCTGAGGAGTGAAGCCGCGACGACGTGTGAAGATGTTAAACCAGCATTACAGGAGACAATGAAAGATGTGGAGATGATCCTTCAAAACACATATTGTCACTATAGTTGTAAGAGAAAATTACAGTTGCTTTACATGGATAAAACTACGCTAAGCGTCGCATTTGGAGGAAATAATTTGATCAAAAGCAGAAAAGCCAAACCTAATCTAGACAAGTGTTTAAGTAAGCAAGTCTTAAGTTTGCTCAAAACTGAGAAGCTGTGGAGAAAAGCTTGATTTGTTCTGGCTATTACAGCAATGACATCATCGCTCCATCCCTGGTTTGGGGTTATTTCAGTCCAAGTACTTAGAAAAATTTCCAATCTCTGCTTAAAGTGGATTAAAAGAGCTTTTTCTGTCATATTTATGTTTCCTGTCCGCAGACTGTTGAATTTAGCCAACTCCAAAGTAAGACGGGGCTAATTTAGAGCAGCCTGAATACTGTATATGACTTCTCGCTGCGATCTTTCACATAAATGACGGCTTTTCCTATCATTAAAAGCTCAAAGTCTCCAAAGACGCGACTACTTGTAGTAATGATCTGGCAGCCAATCAAGGGTAAGTTTATGCTAATTTCTAATCAGGCTAATTAGTATTTCTGTCCATCCCCAGCTGGGCCAACTTGTCCAAAAATGCTGCACGTTGCAATAAAAAAAAAACTAAAATACGTGTAAATACGACTTTCCTTGTTTATGAGCACGCCCACCACATCTGTGTTGGTACTTTAAGTGGTCGTACGTAACAAAACTCCTTTGATGTTAATTAGCTCTGCAGAATATGGACGGGAGGTGCCAAAGTAAGATCAATAACTTCTAAGAATATCTTAATTTAGACACCGTCTTCAAAGTCTGAACTGAGCGCTGCCTCAGATGGAGTTGATGTGACGGCGACAGAAAGACGTCAGCACAAACCACAGATAGTCTGCTACTGTATGGGCTGCTTCGGCTTGAGGACGGCTTAGTTATGAGTCAGTGGCTGCAGGAACGCGGCAACACAGCACCATTATGGAGTTCAAAAATACCTGCGAGTTCAAGCACCCTTCGAAATTGTTCCATGAAATGTGCATTAACTCTTTAAAGTGGCAGAAACACACTGTGACCACTCCAAAGACCTTTGTGGATGTGTAAATGTTAACTGGAAGTTCTAATCCTGCTGCCTGTACATTCATCTTTAGTTTGCTTTCATACCAAATAGAAGCTTTCTCTATAGTTTGGTTTTTCGAGTTACTTTAAGAATGGAAAGGGTCGTTAAAACAGCAGGACATTTCTAGATATCAGATGAAGCACAGGTGTAATCAAAGGGTAACTGCATCCACATGGTTTCCTTACATCTTAGTCTAGGGGTGTCCAGTCCTCATCCTCGAGGGCCACTATCCTGCATGTTTTAGATGTTCCCCTCTTCCAACACACCTGCTTCAAATGATCAGCTCATCATCAAGCTCTGCAGAAGCCTGATAAAGATCCTGATCATTTGAATCAGGTGTGTTGGAAGAGAGAAACATCTAAAACATGCTGGATAGTGGCCCTCGAGGACCAGGATTGAGCACCCGTGTCTTAGTCCCTCGCACTAAAGACGTGGAAAAAGATGTGACGGCTGAAGAAAAACAAGAAAACATGTTCCTTCCTCTGAACTGTCGTCTGAACCTTTTCTGATAACTGCAGAACAGCAGGATCGGCTGTCAAGTCTGTGGTGACTTTTGCTGGTTTACACTATAAAAATGAACATTTTTAACAGTGTATAAATGTCTTTTTTTACTGTTATTTTACAGATTTTTTTCTGTTTTGTTATATTGCAGATAATAACTAGTAAAATCACAGAAAAAATATTAATTTACAAGCTATCCACAAGAAAGCAGGTCAAAACTGTAAATAATGTTGACATCAAAGACCTGTATTTTCTGTTTGATAGTAAAATTATACTATTTTAGTGCATTTAAAATATATATATAACTATACAGACATCAGCTGTTATTTGAAAAAAAATATGTATATTTAGGACATTTTTCTAATGTTGCTAAATTACATTTGATTTCAAGTAAAGTCACAGAAAAAAAGTATTTACATGTTGACTGTAAAAATAAATAAATAAACAGGTCAAAACTGCACATTATGGCCACATCAATAATCTGTGAAATTATAAATGATAGTTCCTTCATTAAAACTGTTTTACCGCAGTTAAATGAGCCATTTAATTCTGATATTTTTGTCAGTGTTTTTACAGAACATTAAAGTATTTTTAATGTATTTTTTCTGGCCAAATGTTTTGCTATTTTTATGGATTTGGCAGTGTAGAGTTTGTACTTTTTCTTGTACACTGTCTAAATACTAATTAGGAGGCTCTCCTACTGTCATCAGTACAGCGCGGTTTTTAATTTCTTTTCAAGTCTGTCTGAGCGTTTGGATGTTTAAACAGCTCGACAAACATCTGTGCAATTACTGCATCCTTCTGTATTTATACAGTTCTCTCATCAGTCAAGCCACAGTGTGTAAATGCACTTCACAGTTCAGACACTGAACATGCATGAAGCGTGTTTCTACCAGCAGCAGCACATTTTCTAAACGTCGTAATTATGTGCATGTGCGTTTATTGATGTTTGGTTTGTAAAGACCTCATGATGATCCAGGTCATAATTATATATTATCTGCTAAACTAAATGCTTTAGGCTGTAGTTCTACCCAACACACATCCAACAGAAGGAAAATGAAGATTGACCATACAACAGGTTTATTACTGAAATACATTAGACTCTTTCCCTCCCTGACTATGTTATTATTTATGATGAAATTCAACAGGGAAATAAAAGATCATGGAGAGGAAAATATTTCCGATGAAGAAAGTTGCTCTTTGGTTTGCTTCTTTCATCTACAAATCCTCTTTTGTTTTAATAAGATGGGGAAATAACATTGAGATAAAATCTAAATCTTGGTATTGAAACTCTTGACGCCAGCCTCCAAACACCAACTGATTTCCAATTAAGAGGTATCTCTGTTTGAAAAATAGCCTCCATAGCGGCTTGGTTCCTGAATCATTTCTCAAGCTTCCTCAGGGATTCTCCTCATTGGAACAACCTTCATGATGATGGACAACTTCTGGGTGAAGTAAGGATTGAGGAGTGGCCAGCTAAAGGACCTGTTATATCATTTACCCCTATATAAATACCTCAAGTCAAGAGCTACCCGGCACTATATTACACTTTGGGTAATTCATCCTTTTTGTATAATTATCAAGCACTCCACTGCCCGGTATTCCTCAAACGGTCTTTAACTGAGTTTTGGTGTCAAAAATGGCACATAGCACTGATTTTTAAAGGGTCTTTAACTGAAAAGTGTATAAGGTTGCTAAAAACCCAACACATGTAACTAATGTTTTTTTAAGCTGGATGACATTTACAGTAGATGATGTTGTAATTTCCAGTTTATTCTCACAGTTGCAGCGTTGTCTGAAGCTCACGATGGTTAAATTCAGACACACTGGCACAAAAGTGTGACCATTTGGCTTGCAGTGCCGTGATGTCGCTGCAGCTGGTTGCAGCTTTGGTTCAGGAGAAATTTGTTTTTGTCCCGTTCATGAATCTGATCATGTGAAAGCAGAGCAGGAGCACGACAATGACGAAGCTATTCAGAGGACCTTCAGCTGCTTCGGCCACAACAAAGAAAAAGGTGCCACGATTTATGGAAGCTGATGGAAACTCAAATAGTCTTAGTTTCCTGGTCTAGATATAAATATAAGGATTATTTTATTACTTGAATGCAAATCTGTTGCAGTGTCTGAAGCCTGTAACCATGGCCCTCTCCAACTGCTGAGTTTCTGCCTTTGAAATGCTTTAACAGACCTTTACTGCAGCCGCCTTCAGTGTCACTGCTCGTCTGTGGGTCTTTCTGCCTCCAGTTTTATCTTCAGCAGGAAAAAGCAGCTCAGTTGGGCGACTGACTCGGCCATTTAAGAACATTCCATATCTTTCTCTTAAGAAGCTCTTTGGTTGCTTTTGCTGTATTGTTTCAGTCTTTATTCTGGTGAACTGTGAAGCGCCATTGTATCAGTTGCAGCTTTTCACTAAGTCTGAGCAGAATAATCTCTCTTCAGAATAATCGATAAACACCAGTGACCCAGTTCTACTGGCAGCCATGGATGCCCATGTTATAACACTTCCTCCACCTCGTTTAACAGATGACGTGGTCCTTTGAATCGTGAGCCCTTCTTTTCCTCCACACTCGTCTCTTCCCATCACTCTGGTACTAGTTAATCTTGGTTCTTTGATCCAAAGAGTCCTCTTTCATAACTCATTTGGCTTTTTAAAAATATTTTTTAACCAAAGTCTCGGCTTTCTGTTCTTGAGTGTCACCAGTGGTTTCCATGGAAGTATACACCGATCAGGAATAACATTATGACCACCTCCCTAATATTGCGTTTGTCCCCCTGATGTGCTCAAAAATGATCTGAACCATTGGGGATGGACAAGAGGACCTCTCAGGGTGTCCTATGGGGTCTGGAACCAGGACGTTGTCACTGGATCCTTTGGGTACTCTGGCTTGTGCAGTGGGGCCTCTGTCCATCAAACTTGTTCCACTGCATCCTGTTGATGCTTGATCAGAATGGGGTGTAGGAAGTTTGGAGGTCAAATCAACATGTTGGACCATTGTCATGTTCCTCAACATGTTCCTGATTGTTTGATGTTGTTTCCATATGGTGGGGTGCATTTTCCTGCAGGGGTAGACCAGTGACATTTGGGATTTCCATTTACATAAGGGAGTGTGTTTGTTGTGGGACAATGTTTATTTGGGTGTCTAAGTCTCATCAACACGGATGTTAAAATCCAAGGTTTTCCATCAGAACACCACATAGTACCAATATGATCAATGTTGTTCACTTCCCCTGTCAGTGGTCATGATGTTGTGGCTGATTGGTGTATCTTGATTGTAGACTTTGACAGTGATACACCTACCTCCACGAGACTGTTTTTGACCTTGACAGATGTTCTGAAGGGGTTTTTCTTCACAGAGGAGATAAGTTTCTGATCACCCACTTCAGTTGTCTTCCATGATCTTCTAGGCCTTTTGGTGTTGTTGAGTTTGCCATTGCATTCCTTCATTTTAAGAATGTCACAGATTCTTGATTTGACCAATTCTAAATTTTGTGTTGTCTCTCTGACGGGTCTGTTCTGTTTTTTGGTGTCATGACGGCCTCCTTCCCATGCATGGTCAGCTCACTGGAAAGCATACTGAGAGTTCCCATGAAATGCAAATTCAACACTCTGAATCAGTTCCAGATCTTTCATCATCCTTAATTTGTCACGACATAATGAGGAAACACCTCACCATGAAGACACTTAACTCCTTGGATTATAGTTGAAAGTCTTCATTTCAATCATGTCTTGAGTGCTTTCCTTCATATCCACTGTAGTGTTGGTGTACAGGAGCAAAACTGGAAAAATTGTATCACTTGCCAAATACTTTACATGAACCTATGTATCTGCTATTGTTGATATTATGCGCTTAATGTATTTTAAGCAATATGATTTTAATTCATGGCTGAGGCTGTCTTATATAAGTGGTGTGTAATAGTGGTGGAAAAACAGCTCATGCATTTGAGACCTAATGATGGCTGCATTACATTTAGGTGTGACATTTCCAGGACTGGCTCACTGGTCAGGCTTATGCAGCATCCACGTCACATCATTAACTCCTGATCACAAGCGACTGATTTAGAAAAAACTGCTCGCATCTGCCTCTAAGTTCTGAGTCAGAGAAACAAAGAATGACGATGGCGAGATATCCGACTTGGTAAAAAAAAAAAGAAAAACTACAAGAGGTGTCAACAAACAGTTGGGAAAATAGCTGAAGAAGCCACCATAGTTGGCAGCTACACCTAAGTTAAAGAGTACAACGGTTGATTCGGTGAGTTTAAAAGGAGCTATACACAGTTCATATCTGGTTTCACATGTAAATGAACTGGTGCACATGCGTAACCCCATGAACACTTCTATCTAAGAATAACCAGATGCAGCATTACTCAGGCAGCGCAATGATTCAGTTCTTTTCCTTTTAAGACAAACTAACTGATTTAAAGAGCCACGTTCTGCTTCATATGTCTCATCCAAATACCAGAATATTGTTGTGCAATCAAGGAAAGTAGCAACAAATTCAAACTGGTGAACAGAAAACCTCTCAGAAAGGAAACAAGAGCAGACAGCAGGCTGCAGTTTAAGGCCTCAGAAAGTGGAAGACAAACTGTCATGTCGGTTAGTGGCCGTGTCAGTGGCTTAAATTCTGCTCTGAATCCAGAAGCAAAGTATTAAAGCCTCTGAGTCAGCCATTTTCCACCATCTGGAGCACCTGACAGTTTTCAGTCTCTCTTGTCAGCTTGTTTTTTTCCTCCCTGACATGAACACACTGACAGAAGTAAGAAGCTTTGGGGACTTACAATAGCTTGTTCCACTGGATCTTTGAAGCTTTTTTTGATTTTTATAAGTCGTTATTTTACCAAGAGATGAAGACAAGAAGGGGGGAAAAGGTAAAAACGGTGAAATAGTATAACTTTAGAGTGTTGTATTTCAGAGCAGGTGTGTGCGGATGAAGGCAGAAAGAGGGAGGTGGAGAGAACAAGGGCAGGGAGGGAGGCGGGGGTGAGGGAGGGACTACTGCAGTGCTGACCACTGCGAGAGTCATCCATCCAGAACATGCTGAGCTGCTCTGCTTCGCTTTTTTTTTGGCGTCAAGTCAACTTTGGAGACTGAATGCATTTATGACTTTGATTGAGAACAACTTCATTCTGCGCTGCGCTTCTCGAAACACAAAAATCCCTTCACCAGAGCCCCTACCTTCCTCCTCGTCCCCACCAGGGCACCGCTCCCCCTAAAACTTACAACCCTTCAATCAACAGGGCAGCTTCTCTTTACTTTGCACATTATTGCCAAACAAAAGGCTCAGGTGATTCCGCTGCCGGCGAGGGATTCAATTATTCAAAAGCTGTTATAGCTCGCGTTGTGTGCGTGCACCCTGAATTCATCTTTTATTGAGGCAGCCGGTGAATGACTTCCCATAAACAGCTTGCAGGAAAGTAAAGGTGCTGTCTGCCACCAATCCATTTGAGGGGATGACAAAGTGCATACTCACTAGACTGCAGGATTGAACTCTTGATAGAATTGCTGCCTTCTCAACCTGAAAGCTGCTGTCGGGGTGTTTGGACATTTTTTTTTTTTTACTGATTTACTTCTGAGTTGGAAACAAAGCAACCTCTTTAAGTTACACAACCTGTGAAGACGAACAGGATTCCAACTTATCCTTTGTGCAAACATTTATGCTCCAACTTTAACACAAGCACAGTGAAACACAAATGTTTAATTAAGCCTTTAAAAAGCAAATATATAACCTGCACAAGCAAGAATACTCCAACAACTCCAAATTTCTCTCTTAAGTGCTTCTCTTAATTTGTTTTTAATTCCTAAAACGTGCGGCAGAATCGATATTACACTCTTACAGGATTTAAGAACAGAAGCCACGCAGTTATTTATGCTCAAGCTCGACTATTTTTAACCATTACAAGAAAGATTTTTATTAAAAAAAACAAAACAAAAAAAAAGCACCTGCAGAACTTTCATTGTTGGACTGAACTCAGGTTATTTAGAGAATATTTTTCCCACAATCTGCTGACGGGTCGGGACATTTCAAGAAAACTGACAACAGCCGAAGGCGTCACTTGGATGCACATTAGTCTTATGACAGTGTCACTCAACTGACAAGCACAAAGCAAATCAAAAGCCTTCTGGAGAGGCTTGTCATCAGCATCAGCTCTTTCTAAGACGTGATCAGCTTCATGTCATGGCTGCATTCTAGTCATTTTGTGAAATAAACTGTCAAAAAATTAAAAAGCAAAACTACCCAAACTTTACACTCGTGGAGACAGTGGTATTTTTTTTATCCACTTTAAAATAAATGGAGCTGAAAATATGTGGCTGTATCACATCTTAGAGTGTGCGCTGTGGGAAAACCTAACAGCAGTTTTCCATTGCAAGCTGAACCCCCTGTGATGCTTTATACTCGAGACTGATGGCTGCTTTATACTGAGAGAAAAACCTATTGTGTGGTTGGTAGAATCACCCGCACAGCCCTACCAACCACACATTGTAAAATGAATCATCTGCAAAACAAATATTTCAACAGACTCATTCATCCAATGTAAGATCAGAGGAGCAAAATAAAAACTGTTCACTTCTGGTGCAATAAAGCTGCTCCATTTTGCCACAATTCATTCAGTGTAACTGCTGCATGGTTGAAATTATAATTCTAAACCACTGTAGTAAAAAACAGCCATCTCTCGTAAATCCACCGTCACTTCAGGGGGAGTAGCTCTCGGCACACTGATGCGCCCTGGTGTTCCCTACGCTGCTGCCGCTCGGCACACTTCGGCAGCGCAGCTGTGCAGCATCTGACACTCACTGATGAATCATATTCGCGCCGCAACAGACAGTAAATGTGGAAAAAAAAATATCTCAACATAAATCCGTCGCCAGCAGCAGCTCTCCCGGCTGCTAAACCTCCCGTTAACGATGCCTCCATCTGCGCGTAAGCGGACGGAGCGTGCGTAAAATTGGGTTAATCCCGACGCGTCTTTTGTTTTTTAAAAACATAAAATAATCCTACCTCGCTCATGATGGACGTCGAGGTGGGTTTCTCTCGCCTGCTTCTCCCGGAGGTGAGTTGCGGAATGAGGAAGTTTCAACCACAGTGGTCTTTAAAAGAGTGGCTCGCCGCGGACAGAGAAGCTTTATAAAGTGTTAAGCCCAACTCCTCCGTGTCATCACGTCACTAATAAACCAATAGGAATGCCGTGGGCAAATGTGTCTCCCAAGTCACCACCCAACTTCTTCGAGCATTCATACGCTGTGTAAGCCCTTTTCATGATGATCAGCCAAACGGAGCGGCTCTCTCCTGGTGATGAACACCCACTCACAAATATGAGCTTTGGGAGGCATTTTCATGCACCAGTCATCATGTCATCGGGAGAAATTGTTATTTCACCACCACAACATGTCCCACTGTCATTTCCACCTGAGTATGTGCACAGTGTGTGGGTGTACTTCACATCAAAAGGCTGTAAAGTCAAATATTCAACTGCCTTTTTCATCCTGCTTTTCAAATAAAATCAGCATTTTATGTGGTCATCTAGTGAAACAAAGCCGTGTTGCACCACTATACTATTCCGACTTCTCCACACCACCCTGCTGTGATATTCGCCTGGCATTCCTCTCACATTTATTATAGGATTAATTATGTCTAGTAAAGGTTTACTGTGGCATAATAAGCTAATTAGATTTTCTCTGGTGCATTTCCAAACAACAGCATGTTGAATTTATTGCATCAGAGAGAAGCAGCTTTGTGTTTTAAGTTTATTACATTCCTCAGTTGAAAGTGGAAATGATTTTTCAGAATGAATGGTGCCTATTTGTGGTGGTGTAATCCCTTTTTCTTCATCCCAGACCTATCCGTTCCCCTCCTTTCATCCAATTTAACATCAGTTTTAAATTGTAGTTGCCAGTTATCAATCATCCCCAATCCACAGATGTATTTGTACGATTCAATACAGGCAATGTTTGTTCAGATTGTGCGTTTAAATCACAAGCTTCAATCCAAAATCCGGTTCCTGTGTGTCCAAATGCAAATAGTTTCAGACTAAGAGGGGCCAGTGCTCACAAAGCTTTGATGTGGACGCAATCTGAAGCTTCTTGTTATGATCACCGAAGCACCATGAAGTCCCAGTGCAGCTTTGATGGATGGAAGAAGAGGAAACCGAACTCTGACCTGACCTGTGTGTCTCCGTGAAACTGTCAAAGCGTCTGACAAGCTGGAGTGGATTTGTACTGAAAATGTCTTTGGGGTCTTTTGTTCTTCAGCAACAGTCCTCAGATTCTCCACTTAAGATAGTCAAAGGTTAAGGAGTCGCTTTGTTCTGCCAAGTGCAGCAGATGGTGTGGAAGTTTTTGGAGAAGTTAGCAAGACACAGAGCAATCTGTGAGGCGCTGAGCTAATGTTGCCCTTCACAGCGTGCAGGACACCCACAGTACAGTCACCTGCAGAGAAGTTAGGTAAGCAGACCGACCCACACATGAAGCCATGACTGGACTTCTCTCAGCTGCACGTAAATAAACATGCGTGAAGATGGATTAGATATTTTTATGGTTTTATTTATGGTTGCATGGAATTGGCAGGTTTGCATATCAGCTACTGCGTGAGCATCCGCAGCCCACAGTTACTTACGACACTCTTGTCCGTGTACGAGGAAACTTCGAAATGTTCTCGGCTACAAAAACTCCAATGTTTGAATCAAACAGCACTCTAGCTCCAGCAACTTGGAGCTAGAGTGCTGCTGCTGCTGCAAGACAAAGCGTCCGTTCACACAGCACAGGTGGCAGAAGCAGCCCAGTGTGGCTTTGAACTGTTGGTCCATGAACCTTACTCACCTGGCACAGTCTGACTAAAATCCCATTCAAGCGGCTGCCATTTTCAGAGTGAAGAAAAAGTCATGCATGCTGTTGAGGAGTATCAGTATATTGAATCAATCAAAGTTAAACAGGAAAGGAAAGCTTGGACCTGGCTGCTGCTGCTGCTGCAGGACAATGTGTCCAGGTGGCAGAAGCAGCCAAACATGGCTTTAAACTGTTTTGTTGGCATCAACTGACTTCTATCTCTTTCCCCAAACTGAAAATTTACTCATGTGGTTGCCATTTTTAGAGCGATGATGAAGTCATGCATGCTGTTGAGGAGTATCAATATATTGAATTAATCAAAGTTCAACAGGAAAGGAAAGCTTGGAGCTGGCTGCTGGTGCTGCAGGACGTGTCCAGGTGACAGAAGTGGCTTTAAACTGTTGTGTAATGCACCTCACCCATCTGGCCTGGCACCGTCTGACTTCTATCTCTTTCCCCACACTGAAAATCCACTCATGTGGTCGCCATTTTCTGAGCGATGATGAAGTCGTGCATGCTGCTGAGGAGTATCTGGAGGCTGAAGATGTGACCTTCTCTCACGAAGGGATGGCAAAGCTTGAGCATCGGTGGAGCAGTGCATTCGAGTTAAAGGAGACTATATGTAAAAATAATGCAAGAACAACCTGTCTCTCATGTTACGTTTTTTGGTGAGGATGACCATTCCTTGAAGTCCCTTGTGGGTCTGCAAAAAGTTCAGGAAATACAACTCCAGTCAGACTATTGGACAACCTCTATGCCTTAGTGAACTTCTTTTTCAAACTATGCTGTTTGAAATGAGGAAACTTGTTCACTGCCTGAGAAAAACAATCAGGCTCGATGAGAACATTAACAAATGAAATCTGAATCATTTCTCCGTGCGCTTCCATTCCTCCTCAGGATGTCAATCTAGCCTGGCTTGAGAACAAAACACCAAACAACACAACCAAATGTTAAAGCATCTAACTGCAGCAGTTAAAAGGCAAATGATCGTAGCCGAGACAATGAAGACGTAAATGAGAAAAGAAGAACACAACTGATTTTATCCACGGGGGAAGACAGCAGCGTAACATTTACGAGCAGGGACATACTGTCGGTCAGCGAGTGGCGAACAGACATCGGATGAACATTTTGGGAAACAGCTGGCAGTCCCACAGGAGGAAGGGGACGTCGCCGTGAGGCAAGAAATGATGTTTAAGTCAGAGGAACAAAGGACTGCATGTTATGTTCTGTGGAGTCCTAACAGGGAATCTGTACTGACAGTGTGTGGCTGGTTTTCTATCCAAGCTGATTAAAATAAAACAGTTCCTCTTTTAACTGGTTGTAATGTAAAGCAGCAGGGACAAACATCCAGGATTGGAAACCATTTCTTTCCAAACAGTCATTTAGGTAACATTTGAGCTAAGTTATTAGGATGCAGCAGACTGTTACCGTGGAAATGAAACCTGTTTCTGATGCATGTTCATTATCGTCTACTAGTCGGCTTACATTCAGTGGATTGTCTCTTTAAAGCACATGAACAGGACACTGGAGAATGTAGTAGTTCTGGGATGTGATGAAGGACGTGTCACTGTGACTTCCTATCTCGTCCTCTCTGCCTGATGTTACATTACACAGAGTCTGCTGTTGATGCTGTTTTGCTGTGTTTTCCGTCCGGGGTTTGACTGATAAATCATTCTGATGAAACAGAATTATTATTCTGCTTTGTGTTGCTGCAGATTCTCCTCCCTCGGAGAGTTGCACAGAACCTATTTTTGTACTCCACGTTGTGTGTCTGCGTGTGTGCACGGATGACGCAGTGTGCACATATATGTAAATGTATGTTAACTAGACCTTTTGTAGAAGTTTGCATGGATTTCTCCAAGATTAAATTTAGTTTGCTGTTTTGTCTGGAAGCCCTGAATACACACAGTAAGCCTGTGCTGTCTGTCATTTGGCCTGGAGACAAACTACCTCTTTGTTATTTTTATGTGATGGAGCATCTCATTGGTGCTTCAGCTACAAGACTGTCTGGTATTAAAATCCTAAGGTTTAGGTTCAAGTCCCTTTATGTCTGCATTAATAATCAGTCTCATTTATCTGAATCTTAAATAGCAGCATTTGAGCTGCTATAAAATCTGCTTTTACACTGTCCTTGCTTTCATGATTGCAGTTTTCCACTTGGGTGTAACAGCACGAATAAGACGGATCCTGAAAGTGTGTTCTCTTACACCAAACATGTGACAAATAACAAGCCTTCTGTGTGTTCGACCACGTTACATTCTTCCGTATCTCCTCCATAAAACATGTACTGGCTTTCACTCACACGCAAAATCAATCTCATCTTTATGAAAGGAGACACAGGGAAGCATTTCGACCACAGACAGTTTTTTGCTTTCATCTGTGCCTGTGTCTGAAGAAGCCAATCTCAGCCCAGCAGGTTTGCTACACAGGAACAAAGGGAGTGACCTCAGTGCCCTTCTTGCTGCAGGGTGATGCTGTGGATAAAAATAAACACCTTCACAGACCTACATGAAACTGTGTGAATGACATGTACAGCTACTATAATTGTACAAGCCACTGATTGAAAACCTACAGTTTATAAAGTTAGAGTTGCCTTCAGGTCATTTAGGTGTGAAACTTGTTAAGCAGCTTTCTTCAGTGTTCTCACAGTAACTGAGTCATAGATGCAGTTTCTCACATGGACATTCATTATAATTACAACCTTATCACATGAAAATTGTTTGATGTCATGATGAGCACAGATTCTGCTGTACGTACTCCCAAAAACATCAAATGCACTATATTGCCTAAAGTATTGGGACACGCCTCCAAATAATTGAATTCAGGTGTTCCAATCACTTTCATGGCTGCAGGTGTATAAATCCAGCTCCAAGGCATGCAGACTGCTTCTACAAACATTTGTTTTGTTTGTTTCAAGTGTGGTGCCATGATAGGTTGCCACCTGTGCAATAAGTCTATTTGTGAAATTTCCGCCATACTAAATATTCCACAGTCAACTGTTGGTGGTTGTATAACAAAGTGGAAGCAATTGGGAACAACAGCAACTCAGCCACCAAGTGGTAGGCCATATAAAGTGACAGAGCGGGGTCAACAGATTCTGAGGCGCACAGAAATGACCAACATTCTGCAGAGTCAACAGCTACAGACCTCCAAACTTGGTGTGGCCTTCAGATCAGCTCCAGAACAGTGGTAGAGAGCTTCATGGAATAGGTTTCCATGGCCGAGCAGCTGCATCCAAGCCTTACATCACCAAATGCAATGCAAAGTGTCAGATGCAGTGGTGTAAAGCACGCCGCCACTGGAGTCCAGAGCAGTGGAGACGTGTTCTCTGGAGTGACCAATCACACTTCTCTGTCTTGCAATCCGATGGCCCAGTCTGGATTTGGCGGTTGCCAGGAAAACGGTCCTTGCCTGATTACATTGTGCCAAGTGTAAAGTTTGGTGGAGGGGGATTATGGTGTGGGCTTGTTTTTCAGGGGTTGGGCTTGGCCCCTTAGTTCCAGTGAAAGGAACTCTTAATGCTTCAGCACACCAAGACTTTATGGACAATTCGCTTTGTGGAAACAGTTTGGGGATGGCGCCTTCCTGTTCCAACATGACTGCGCAACAGTGCACAAAACAAGGTCAATAAAGACATGGATGAGCAAGTCTGGTGTGGAGGAACTTGACTGGCCTGACCTCAGCCTGATAGAACACCTTTGGGATGATTTAGAGCCGAGTCTGAAAACCAGGCCTTCTGGTCCAACATCAGTGCCTGACCTCACAAATGCTCTTCTGGAAGGATGGTCAAAGATTCCCATAAACACACTCCTAAACCTTGTGGAAAGTCTTCCCAGAAGAGTTGAGGCTGTTATAGCTGCAAAGGGTGGACCAACTCCATATTAAACCCTACGGATTAAGAATGGGGCGTCATTAAAGCTCATGTGTGTGTAAAGGCAGAAATCCCAATACTTTTGGCAATATAGTGTATGTATCAATCCACAGCAGAAACAGTCCCCAACTAATGCACAGTTTGCTCATATTTGAGTTAAATTAGCATAACCTGCAGTATCCTGTTGTTCAAGTGATTGTTTAGCTTTTTAAAGGATGTTAAAAGTATACATTTGTGGCCTGTTTGCTCAGTCACAGACAGGTTCGGGAAGACATAAAATATTGACATGAACAAGCATATGTGTTCTGGTGTTTGATTTGGATTTGACAAAAAGAAAAATATAGAGCACAGTCCCAACAGTCTTGGAGAGCAGACAGGGAGAGATGGTCAGTTAACAAGAACATATTTACACGGTAAATTGTTTCAAAAGGTACTGTTGGTCTTTACTGTTTGAACTGTACAAGTGCAGAGAAGTTGCAAATCTTTGCTTTAACACTATACGACTTTTTATGTGCACCATCACTACAGTGAGAGCCTTGTCCACCTGCAGTGGGATTCAGTCCCTCAGGTCATCTGCAGTTTATAGCAAAGTCGCATCAGGTGACGTGCTGAGTGAGGAAGGTGAACTGCACCTTAGTGGGTATAGCATTTACATTTTCAGTACAGAAACAGAAGCTGCAGATCTAATAAACCATAATGTGTATGAGGGTAGGTGTGTTATGTTGTTCCAGCAATGCAGTGATTTCAATATAGCAGTTTAAAAACTAAATTTCAGAAACTTGTTTGAGTGAAAGTCTGTTTTGTATTATTCACACTCAATAAGATTTACAGTCCATTGGATCACTGATTACAATAGACGAACACAGATTTGTCTCAGTGACAGTTCTCAGAGTTTCACAGGACAACTGGAGCAAAGTCTAAAGTATAATTCTCAGTCACTGTGCACTGCAGGGGACATCACCAGATATACGATACACAGCTGTGGACGCAGTGTAAATCAGTCCTCCCAGACACAACCGCCCTGCAGCATTATACTGTATCACACTGTGTGTTCTCACCCAGTGCGCCATAAGATACGATTGTATCTGCAGAAGAAGGTGATTTATCTTCATCATTACGTGATTTCACACTCCGCAGTAGGAAGCTGAACTTCACTTGTAGAGCGCTGCTTGTTGTTAACCTGACCCCAGATGTGTATCACTGGCACCATGAAGAAGAACATGCCGGTGACTCTCAGTTACACAAAGATAATACTGTTTGCATTGACTGGCAGCCGGTTGATTGAAAATGAATGTTCCTTCCGGCACTTCTTCTTCCTCCAGTTGTGTAAATGTTGCTGCTCGAATTGGATCTTGAGAGATGAGAGGCCGGTCCATTTTCATCATCTTCTAACAAGGGTTTAATTTGTTCAGCTAATTAAATGATAAATAAATGAAATGAAGACATCTGCAGAGCCAACAGAATGGAAAGAACTGGAGGGACGGGGAAGATAGAGGACAAGATCTGTCTGTGCTCATAACAAGAAGAAGAAGAACCAGATCAGAGCTGCCTGGAAGGATCAAAGGTGCCTTTTCAGACAGAGTGAAAACAAGCAAAGGTAGGTTAAGAAAGCTGGTGAGGGGAATAGGAAGATACTGAGCTTACCACAAAAAGCAGCACAATAACATGAATGGAAAACTAGAAAAGCTAAGCTGTGAAAAATGGCAACCTTGAACAGGATCTGCACGCACTGATCCTGTTTAAACTGAGAAGGAAGGCTGGGCTGATTTAGAGCAAGGAGTGGAAAAATTAATGCCACGTTCTGGAGAAGAGCTTGAAGAAAGAGCAGACAGAGGATGAGAATAACTTGAAAAGGAACGCGGCGGAGGCGGAGACAGAGAAGCGCAAACTGGAGATGAAGTCGCTGTCTTTGCAATGTAAGATGAAAAGAGAAGCGTTGCTGGGTTAAACGGGGGAAATCAAACTCCTGATCGTTCACCTTGTTCATCTTCAGATACGTTGCCTCGACTCTTCAGACCGAAATGTCCAATCACTTCAGAACAAATAAGATATATATAAATAGTTTTTATTCTTTATGTTTTTTAAGAACCTTCGGCTTGTGTAGCTTCAGCTGAACAAAAGATCATCCTTTCCCTCAAACACAGCCCAGATGATGTTTCCATATTGGACAATGTTATGCCTCCCTATTGTGGAGTGCCGATGTTCATAACCAAACCAAGAAATAAGGTTGCACCTATGGACAATTTAGAATCATCAATTAACCTCAGCATGTTTTTGGACTGTGGGAGGAAGCCAGAGAACCCAGTGAAAACCCACACATGCACAGGGAGAACATGCAAACTCCACACAGAAAGATTCCAGGCGTCCTAACCAGGACACGAACCAGGGATCTTCTAGCTGTGAAGCAACGCTGCTAACCACTGAGCCACTGTGCAGCCCAAAAATCTAAGTTATCAAACCAATTTTATTTAGCTACTACAACTCAAATTTAGTTTTAAATCAAGTAATGCAAAAGTTTAAGTTTAAACTCAGTTTAACTTGACAAAAACATCAAACAATCAGGAATGTCTTGAGGAACATAAGGATGTTGATTTGACCTCCAAACTTCCTACAGCCCATTGTGATCAAGCATCAACAGGATGCAGTGGAACAAGTTTGATAGACTCACTGCACAAGCCAGAGTACCCAAAGGATCCACTGTTAATGTCCTAGTGTCAGACCCCATAGAACCACCCTGAGAGGTCCTCTTGTCCATGCCCAATGGTTCAGAGCATTTTTGACCACATAAGGGGACCAACACAATATTAGGCAGGTGGTCACAATGTTATGCCTGATCAGTGCATATCGGTGCTTACACACGTCTGACAAACCTCCCAGTCCCGTCCAATGTTCAGGTTCTCTCCGTTAACCCTCGTTCCACATGTAGTTTCTCATACAAAGTTTGTTTAGCCACATTCTTTAACAGTTAAACTCTGCGTTTCAGTCCAAATTTTAAGCAAAAGTAGTGTATCCAGGTCAATACACAGCTCTCATGAGGATTTTTTCACGTGTGCAAACATGATTTCTACCTTGACACTCGATAACATACAGCCAAATCCATCAACACTAGACTGCAGGTGAATTTTCGACCTGCCTGATATGACAGGATTTCGTTCTGTTTGACTGCGGGTCAATTCCCAAGACAAAGACGGAAGGTATGGAGAGGCAACCACTTTTCTCATGTACAAGGCTGTTCTGTTTGTAAGCCTCAGGCCATTGTATCAGCTCTGTATCTCTTGTCTCCACACATTTGATTAAAGTTCAACCACACGGCTCTCAACACCGGCACATTACAAGGGCAGCTCTTAGAATTCTGGTCAGGGATGCTGGGATGTGCGAGTGCAATGTAATGTTGGAATTGTGCCTTTTCTGCTAGAATAGCACAGACAGCTTTGCGGCACGCTCATATAATGAATTTATATGGCTCATAACTGGCTTGCATATGATTTATTTAAAGTACACCACGGCCGAGGAAGATTTCCTTACATCTTCGCCACCATTAATGAACCTGTCTAAACATTCCTTCTCCATGCTCCTATAATTGAAATAAAAGGTCAGCGGACGTACGCAGCAATGGCATTTCATCTGCAAAAATATGTAATGTTTTACAGTAATTGAGGGAAGAAGCTGCTGTTCTATGTCGCAGTCTAATTTTTTGACAGAAGCTGGTATTTTATAATGACAATACCAGCATGAAGAACAGTTAACATTTGGTCCTTTGTCTCCTCTCTACATGCAAGCTTCACACGTTCTGCAGCTCTTACATGCACCATCACTGGTTTGTACGAATGTGTGTGTGTGCACCTCCTCACACTCTCAAAACAAGCATTGTGTCAAAAGAGCCAGGAGACATTCTCCTTGTTTTCATGACTGTGGTTGGCAACTTAATCTAATCCTATGAGCACAGCGAGCTCGGCAACCAGAGACAGCTGCATAATGAAATCTCTCAGAGGGAAAACCTGACAGCTCCGCCTGCCTTCTACATGATCTACAGCTATTGTCCCTCTCTCATTGCACACTTTTCTTTTGTCTTCCCCTTCATGTCCTTTCTTCATAATCCTGTCCTATGCAGGCCCGCTGTCATGCACCTCGTCACTGTCCATTTCCAGGTCTCGGTGAAAGTTGTCTGCTGCGACCAGGACCTTCGCGTGGTGAAACACTCCTCCTCGTCCGAGTGTGCAGAGCCCATTTTTATAATAAGTGCTAGCTGCTGGGCACTGAAAGCCACAGAGCCAATCAGCTTTTATTAGCACACAGCTCGCTGAAGACAGAGTAAGGTACAGCTAATGAGATGTATGCTGTGTGTTTGTGAGAAGGGAGGAAAAACACAGATACTCAGTGCTGAGAGAAGATAGGAGCCAATGCAATCTACTGCATATCACAATACTGTTTAATTCAGTTTCAAAGCTCAGAAACCATGTAAGACTATTGATGTAGGAGAGGAGTTCTCTAATAACACTGGTGGAGTCATGAGTTCAATTTTTAAAAAGCATCAAAATCAATGCTGCAGAACCATGTTTTTTTATTCTTCCTCGTCAAAACCCAGTGCCTACATTACCCACGGAGCAGCTCAGCCATCGACAGCTATAGAGATTTAGCTGTTGTATGCAAGGAGCTTCCACAAACTTAGATGAGAAGATTTATGTCTTTGTCATAATCGTCCATAAGTACACACAGAAAAGGTGAAACAGATAGTCTGACCCTGTCTAAATGTAGCCAAATGTTATTTATCCAGAACAGCTTTAAAAGGGACAAGTTACAGGTTACAGAAAGTCATATTTCTGAATGTTTCCTATCCAGGAGCCATGTCTTACTAGGGTTTGTCATCGTTGTGCAGTTGCCAGGCAACCAGGCAAGGCTGTGATTAATAGAAAAATACTTACAAGACTCAAGATTTTGTTTAATTGTCATTATGTAACACACAATTGTGTCACAACATTACAAATTTAGTCAGTTTATGCTACACACAAAAAAATAAAGGATAAATGGTCAAGTAATACTTCTTCTCCTGCTTCCATTCGTTATGCTAAGCTAAGCTAACTGTCCTCTTGGTGGTAGCATGACATTTAATATTCATATTTAAGATACATATGGCAGTGGCAGTGATATTCTTATCAAACTCTTGGCTAGAAAACCATCAAACATACAGTCTTTCTCACAATGTCTGTGTATTTAAAGGTTGTCCTTTTGACTACTATTTGGAAAAGGTACTAACTAATTTTGAAAGTCTATTCATACCTAGTTCCGCATACGCAGCCAGAATGGTCTTCCTACACCTCATTATCACTCTGCCTTCAGGGGGAAAATGCTCTGGCTTGTTTGTATTTCTTTAAACCAATCACAGTCATCTTAGGCGGAGCTAAGCCCAGGATGTAGCAACAGTGTCCCCTCATAAAAGAGATGGGGGAATTGTTTTGGTGACACACTGTCATTAAAATGGTTGATTCACAGAAAAGTAGCAGGCCTGCATTTCTGTGCAATCCATCCAAGCCTCTGCAATGTTTTAGTTTTCAGTGTGCTGCTGCTAGTCTTAAGGTTGTTGTTTCCCATAGTGAAGGAGATTTTAAAAATGGTAACATATAGATCATGGCAGGAGAGGAGAAAGTGGACACCTGTGATCTCCATCCAGTGAGTCAGATGAATTCATAACCGACCCTACAATGTGAACTTTAAGCCATGTGAATCTCAGGAGGATAAACACTTATGCATGTACATACATTACACGTGCACATGCTCACACTCACTGCCCCCTCCCCATCTGATTCCTCTTCCCGTCCACACACACACACACACACACACACATACACACAAACACACACACACCTTACTTACACCCTCTACACATGCAATTTTCCGACTGTGCAGCTCTCCAGCTGCCATGCCCAGTGGGGATCTCCAGCAGAGTACAGACAGTTCATTTCATGTCTCAGCTCTGCACACTGCACTTATTAGTGCCTAATTACGAGGAGCGTTGCCAGTCAAAGGAAAGTTATGATAGGCTGTCTACATGTCAGGCGCCAGTTGAATGGCTGCCTGACAGGGAGAGACAGCGATGAATAAAGTGGAACCCACTGACTTGATGTCCTGAGCACTCGATCTTTGCCTACTGGTGGGGTCTGGACTCAATTTGTCTTGCCTTGTCTGTGCTGCTGATCAATACCAATTGTATTACAAGTGGAGCAGAGCCAGACCGATCTGCACTGTCAGCACCTGCACACAGATGGATTGGTGTGGGAATATTGGCAATAGTGCTGTTTATTCATAACAGGGAGAACCACATTGATGGTAACTGAATCCATCTCAAACCAATCCTTCTCATCATGTATATCAATAGCAAATTAAGGATAACTGCATTGTCACTTGATCTCAAAGTCGATTTGAGGATCGGGGGGAGCTCTGTGTCTAATGGAGGACGAGTCTGGAGGAGATGCATGTGAAGAAAAGTGAAACTAAAATAAAGCTCAAAGAAATGCGGATCCTCACAGGAATGCTTTGACATTATGAGAACGACGTCTGTTTGTTTTCTTGCAGAGATATCGATGATAAGATAATAACACTCATCTGTCTGTCAGCGGATGGTTCTCGGAGTCTGAGCTCAACCTGCATAAAATCAGTTTTTGTGAGACTTAAATAAACAAAGACATAACGTACTAATCGCTGAAGTTAAGAGGAGCTGGCAGTCAGATTTTATTTGTCTATTTCCTCTAATTTCCTGTCTTTATACTAAGTGTCTCATTAAGCTCCTGAATGAGCATGAGTCTGGTATCAATTTCTGTCCTTAATGAAGCAATCTTTTTAAAACTGTCAACTTATTCTTTTTTATCACCTGTAGCCTTTATTAAAATGTTCTTTTATATTACACAATTGTGTGGTCGATTGGTTCAGTTGTTTGTTAGTCTTGTTTTTTTATTATCATTGCTGTTGTTGCTTTTTGCAGCGCTTTGTAGCAGCTCAACTAAAGATATTTTACAATTGCAGAGTTTTGCTAGTATCCGACAAAACGACAATATTTTCCAACTCCTTCTGGCCCTTTGCTGATGCTTTTGACTACTCCTAATTGCAGAGAACATCTCCTGCATACGCTGTGAAAGGAATCCAACATAATGAATAGATTCCACAAGATGCACTACTCTCCGGGTTGAATCTTTCTGACCCCTTTTTAGCAGCCCCACAGGTTTTGCAGTTTTTTCAGGCACTAAATGGGCCTAATCGTTTTAACTGTCCACACCTGAGAATATGTGGAGTAAAGATCTGCATTTCTTCTGCTGGAGCTCAACATGTTCTCATGGCTGCTTATATTTTTGCACTTTGTCTCCTAGATTTTGGCCGAATGTCTTTATTCACTCAAACAGTATAATTCTAGTGTCAGTCTCTACTTTATGTTGCAGCCCACGAGTCGAGTCATCACACAGAGGAAGACCAGTTTTAGATTTTCAGTTCCTCCTGGAGGGGCTCTTGCCAATATTGTAAATTTTCATCTGATGTGATTTGGCAGGCAGTTTATTTGTCTTCTAAAAGATTTAACAATCTCGAGCATGTGTTAATATTTTATTGAAGGTTTATGATCATAATCTGTAAAATAACAGTGTTTATTTGCAAAGCATCTAATGAAAATAGAAATGTATTGTTTTTATATTTCATTTTAATCAGGACATGTTTTGTTCATGATTTTATTTGAACAGTGTGGTAGAATTAACTTATTATGTCCCACTGACCACTGGCATATGGAGATCTACAATGCTTTTCCAATGTACAACTTCACCAAGCAAAATAAAAATAAACTAATTAGCTTACCTGTAAAATATGACATCTTAGGTAACATTAATGAACTAAACTGCAAACTTTAAACGTAAGAAGCATTATCTGCCTGTCAGTGTTCAACTGATACCAGTGTTTTATTTTAAAGTCTTTATAGAGGTAGACACTGATCAGCCACAACATCATGACCACTGACAGAATAACATTGATCATATTGGTACTATGTGCTGTTCTGATGGAAAACCTTGGATTTTAACATCCATGTTGATGAGACTCAGACACCTAAATAAACATTGTCCCACAACAAGAACACTCCCTCATGCAAATGGAAATCCCAAATGTCACTGGCCTACCCCTGCAGGAAAATGCAACCCACCACATGGAAAAAACATCAAACAATCAGGAACATGTTGAGGAACATGACAATGGCCCAACATGTTGATTTCACCTCCAAACTTCCTACAGCCCATTCTGATCAAGCATCAACAGGATGCAGTGGAACAAGTTTGATTGACAGAGGCCTCACTGCACAAGCCAGAGTACCCAAAGGATCCAGTGCCAACGTCCTGGTTCCAGACCCCATAGGACACCCTGAGAGGTCCTCTTGTCCATGCCCAATGGTTCAGAACATTTTGGAGCACATAAGGGGGGACCAACACAACATTAGGCAGGTGGTCATAAAGTTATGCCTGACGTGTATCTGCCAGTACCAATGAAGCACTGATATTGTCATGCATTCCTATATTACTGAGGCAATTTTCATTGGTTTAATTTTATCTGCAACTACATCTGAATTCGCTAAAATGTTAATATGCTTGTCTGTTACAATTATTCATCTCTAAAACCACATTTGTTGCTTCAAATGTATTTTAAAAAATGCATTGGCTTCACTGTTACTCCATCCATCTTGGCCAGAATTCCACTATAACTGTTTTGGCTAGATCTGCAGTATGTAAATGTGCTACAGATCCAAACTAATATTTTTTCCAAAGTGTTTAAAACACATAAATTGATCCGTATTTGAGGTGTTTTTGCCATGCTCTGTTTTGGCACCGTTGAAATTTTAAAAAATAATACCCTGGCCAGTGGTGAGCACAAAGTGAGATGGGAGGAGATGTTGGTGGCTTTTAGTAGAAAAATGAGGGTTATTGCCACATTTATCATCATCCTGTGCAAGAATCACATAAAAAATATCACAGATAGTTGTGCTGCTACAGAGAAGAAGCAATGTCAGCTTCCACAAAATGCTAAATTCCTTCCTTTTACACCAAGAATGTTTAAACAGCTTTACATCTCTAGAACCACATTTATGGACCTATTAAAGCAGATGTTCCATTATGCCAAAGTGTTTTGTTGCCTCATGCTGCTGGAAACCAGAGACAGAAATAACAGAGAGCAGGCAATTTTGGGACGAGAATAGTTACATAACAAAAAGCTGCGAGTCTGAAAATGTCAGGTAAGCTCAGACAGTACAGTGACACATCAGAGAGTTCCATTTGGAGGTAAACAAAGATTCTGTTTGTCTTAGTGCAGCTTTTTCACGCTGCTTGAGGATAGAAAGTTTAAAAAAAAACAGAGCAGAGGAAGTCTTGTCAGCTCAGTGTTTCTCGGAGAAACGGTGATTCTCTGATGACTTTCACTTCCTCAAAAAGAAAGAGTGGCGCTCAAAGGCATGCACGAAATAAAACCCCACACTGGAGGAGGTGTGCAATTATATTGTTTCACACTGTTCTTGGCTCAACTGGCAAAAAGAGAAGCTGTAGATTCTGCCATTAACTGAATGACAATGCGTTCGAGCCAAAGAGCAGAGTGCAGTCCTGAAGGAGAGAACCAGTCAACTCAGCAGCAAACGAGGGAGCAGCCGTGATGACTCAGGGCCTAATTACTATACGGCCAGAAGACCTTGGTTTCCTCCAAGTTCCCAGTGACAGTATTGGAAACTGATTCTGAAGATTACTTCAAGCTGTATTTTATGAGACATGAAATTGCTGAACGAAGCAGAAGACCTCTTGAGCAGGAGCACAAAAGGCTCCGGCAGAGCATGTGGGTACATTACTGATGCTCTATCAATACCCATTAGCCTGGAAAGCTATTAATTATTTCTTGTTCACCCAACTGCCCGGGAGGGAAGAAGATGACAGCGGCAGGCAGAGAGAGACGCATTTATTCTGGATGCAAGAACATGTGGAGACATTTTAACACCTACTGGACCCACATGTGACACAGAGTTTATGTTCACTGGGAGGAAAACCAAATATTAATGACGATTTTCACTCAAGCAAAGATCTCGAAGAACAAGAACCTCCCCGGGGAGATCCGGAGGGTCCGCAATCTGCACAGAACTAATGGAGGCAAACCGAGTGTGTGTTAATAACTGAGGGTGATGATAATGTGAGAAGCACTTGCCTGGAGGTGATGTAGACCCTGTCATAGTACAGTAGATTCTTTAATCTGTCTCCGTCTTTATGGAGCCGCAGCAGAAGGTCACATTAATCTCAGTGGCCATCACACACCTCTATTATTTCTCTATTATTATTCCTGATCCTCATCTTTCTGTATTAACTTTTTATCCGAGAGGCTCGAGGCTTTTTACTTAATCTCCACTGAATCAAGACTCAACTTAAAGCTCATTATCTCACTTAGCTAAACTCAACTGACTCACAGCTCAGTCTACTGAGATCTAAAACACCCTGAGGCAGTGACTGGGCTGAATTATTTTAGCAATAAATACATGTCATTTTAATGTATTTATGCCTTTAAACACACTGTGCATGAGGTTAATAGCTCAGCAGCCACCTGGTATTAGTGACAATTGTCGGATTATGATTGTGTCTTTGGTGTTCATGGCTTTTGATCAGCTTTTAAAGAAATAACACGCTGTGATGCACAACTGAGCTGACAAAGGTCACCAGTGAGTGGAGCTTCACTGATTTGGTCAGTGATTAGAGTGGCTGTATGAGTATGAGCCAGATAAGTGGTTTGAAGTCCTGTAAACAGATTTGGATCAACACAAAATCTTTAAATGGCATTTATACACTGACATGTGTATCTTTTAAAACACGATTTCCTCCCCCATTATTCTCAAAATATTATTTGTCCACATAAAAAGGTGAAAACACAATTGAAGCACTGTCAAGTCCCAGAAGAAAATCTTACTGCTGAAAGTTTGCTGTTCTCTAGCTTGGGAGACAAAATTGTGATTCTTATTTTAGGCTTGTTTTAGCTTTGATTTTGAGAGATATGTTTCTCATATTTTCCTCCTAAAATTCACCAGGAGATATAGATGAGAAAGGAGGAGAAAAATTAGTAACTGGAGTCATGCATGAGATTTAATGGAGATAATTCCCAACGTCGACTAATGGTGCCATTATTTCTCAATTGAGCTACATGTGAGCTGTATATGCATATTTATATACATCGATCAGGCATCACATTATGACCACCTGTCTAATATTGTGTTGGTCCCCCTTATGTGCTCCAAAATGCTCTGAACCATTAGACATGGACAAGAGGACCTCTCAGGGTGTCATATGGGGTCTGGAACCAGGACGTTGCCACTGGATCCTTTGGGTACTCTGGCTTGTGCAGTGGGGCCTCTGTCAATCAAAATTGTTCCACTGCATCCTGTTGATGCTTGATCACAATGGGGTGTAGGAAGTTTGGAGGTCAAATCAACATGTTGGACCATTGTCATGTTCCTCAACATGTTCCTGATTGTTGGATGTTTTTTCAATGTGGTGGGGTCCATTTTCCTGGATTTCCTACATGGATGTTAAAATCCAATGCCACATAGTACCTATATGATCAATGTTATTCACTTCACCTGTCAGTGGTCAGGATGCTGTGGCTGATCAGTGTTTATATACTGTATATATACAGGTTTGACAAAATGTTCAATGGTTGTATTATATTTGTATAAAACAAAGCTCATATACACATGTAGCTTAATTGAGAAAAAATGGAGCCATTAGTCAAAGTTGGGAATTATCTCCTTTAAATATCCAGTATGGCTCCTTTTGCTAATTGTTCTTCTCCTTTCTCACCTACATCTCCTGGTGAATTTTAGGAGGAAAATATGAAAATCATATTAGACAAAATCCAAACTAAAAACAAGGCTGAATCACAATTTTGTCTCCAAAGCTATAGAGGAGAAAACTTTCAGCAGTAAGATTTTCCTCAGGGGTATAATTCCAACCCTAAAGTCAGGTTTGCCAATCAGAAGCCTTAAAAAAGCCATTACCAGTTCTGATAAGGTACCAATGATGGCACATCAAGTACAGGGGTAATCATCTGTGTGTACTGACTCTGATGACTCTGTCAAGTTATGTGAACACATGTAAAAAGTCCCGATATCAAGGTTGGCACCAGCAGTATTTCAGCCACATCTGCCAGTACACAAAAATCTCTTTAATGTAAACACAGGATGTAAGAGCGCACAGACAAGTCATAAGTCTCAGTCTCTCTCTTTCTAAATGGCAACACTGCAAAAAGAGTCTTCACTTATTTTGTCCCTGGAAGGACTTTACCTAAAGCTCAGTTTTCAGTGACCTAAAACTGTGTTTACATGTGGCCAGAGGGCCAAAATGCAAAGAATATGTTTTAAAAATACCAGTGTATGTGTGGACAAGCATTAACAATGATGAATAAATCCAGAAAAGTCGACTCAAGACCAAAACAAAGAATAGTTTACATTCAAATTAAAGGCAGAACAAATAAATATATAAAGATACACAAATAATGCTTCAAGTCAATGCTGGAGGTCAAACGAAAAGTAAATCCGAATCTTACAAACGACTGTGAAAAATGTAGATTTGGATGGGGTCTTTCTGTGTGGAGTTTGCATGTTCTCCCTGTGTGGGTTCTCACCAGGTGCTTGGCTTCCTCCCACAGGCCAAAGACATGCCGAGGTTAATTGGTGATTGTAAATTGTCCGTAGGTGTGAGTGAGAGTGTGCTTGGTTGTTTGTCTCTCTATGTGTGGCCCTGCGATAGACCCCTGCCTTCACCCTAAGTCAACTGGGATAGACTCCAGCCCCCATGCAACTACAGAGGATTACAGATAACAGATGGATGCATGAACTGGGCCATTCATTCATTCATTCATTCTGCTCTGCCTGTTTTTTCTGCTTGATCACCTGATCTTCCCTGCGTCTCTTCTCACCTGTTCCCACTCACCTCATTATCTCCTCTGTATAAATACCTGCTCTGCACATTTACTCTTTTGCCAGATTGTCGTTGCATCTTTGCCTCAGCACTGGTTTCATTTGCTTGATTTGCACCTTGTCCTTATTACAAACCTTCAATGCAGATCAAACTTTTGGGAGTTTTAATCCTGAGCTGTGGTATTTCTTTTAGTTGCTGTTGTCATGAAGTCTTTCTTATGTATTAATCCAATTTAATGCACAGTCCAATACATCAGCACACATCCACCAAAATGTCCCACAGAATTAGTCAACAAACATTCAAGTTACATTACCAACAAAAACTAAACAATTTGAGTGAATTTACTGCGGGGCTGCTGATTTTTTTCCTGCTACATACAACTGTTTCTATTTTTCTGTTCCCTCAGAATGAATCACTTTCCAATAAAACATTTCTGGAAACAGTTTACCTCTGCTCTTTGCCTGCAACACACCTTGGAGCCAGTTGTCTTAAGGCTGAGCTGAATATGCAAACCTTCCAAAAAATCTTTCTTTGTATCAAGGCATCCGACATATCTCTCTCTCTCTCTTGCCACCTACCCTAGCTGCTGTTGCTCAGCTTTTCTTTCATCGTTATGTTAGAGATAGTTTTTTGATCACTGGGCAGGATCTGAGTGAAGTCAGCGGCAAGATAAAGGGTATTTTACTACACCAAGAGAGTTCAGGCTGCGGGAGCAGAGCCACCCACACTTCATGTGGCCTACACCTCAAAAGAGAGGAAGAGGGAAAAAAAATCAATGGAGTGCTCTACACACTCATTCCTGCAAGAACTGAGAGCAGATATTTTTCCTGCAAAAATGATGATGATCGGCAGCCAGTGAATCTGGTTTTAAAGTGACACATGGAGGGTTGCAGTGGGAGATTTGATATCGTTGTTGGAATAATATCAATGAACACATTTATACCCAATACTTTGACTTTGACTCTAATCCACTGGTGTGTAACTTCCTGTATGGACTTTACGAAACTATGCAATTGACTGCTGTGTTTTTAATGGTAACGATTAACATGCAGCTGGAGTTTGTGGTGCAAAACTGTTGGAAATCTGTTGCATGTTTGGCTCCTGAACTGCTGTGTCAGGTGAAAAAGTGCACATGGAGAATGGAGTTGGTCCAGTAAGAGGCTTTCACTTCATCCCAACAGGCTGTACAGCTTAGTCCACTGCAGCATATTATCAAAAGGCACAGCTGTCATTTTTGGATGATCCCTTTATACGCCCTCTGCCTGGACACCACATCCTTAAAACTCAGTGTTTCCACAACTACACAGATAAGATGAATCCACTTCAAAACATGCACACACTTATAGTTCCTGATGTCTGTTGTACTTTGCATGAATACTTGCTTTACTGTACAAGCACTGCAACTAAGAGTAAACCTGAGTTTGACATTGAGGATATGTTAGACGCAGCCACAACATTAAAACCACTGACAGGTGAAGTGAACAACATTGATCATATTGGTACTATGTGCTGTTCTGATGGAAAACCTTGGATTTTTCCATCCATGTTGATGAGACTTAGACACCCAAATAAACATGATCCCAGAACAAGCACATCCCTCATGCAAATGGAAATCCCAAATGTCACTGGTCTACCCCTGCAGGAAAATGCACCCCACCACATGGAAAAAACATCAACCAATCAGGAACATGTTGAGGAGCATGACAATGGACCAACATGTTGATCTGACCTCCAAACTTCCTACACCCCATTGTGACCAAGCATCAACAGGATGCAGTGGAACAAGTTTGATTGACAGAGGCCCCACTGTACAAGCCAGAGTACAAGGATCCAGTGGCAACGTCCTGGTTCCAGACCAGGAGATTTCTGAAGCTTTATTGATAGACAGAGTGAAAGGGGGAAGAGAGGAGAGAGACATGCAGCAAAGGGTCGTGAGCCGGACTCGAACTCACAACTGCTGCTGGCGACCTGCACCCACATGGTAACGCCTTAACTCAGTGAGCTATATGGCGGCCCGTGAGAGGTCCTCTTGTCCATGCCCAATGGTTCAGAGCATTTTTGAGCACATAAGGGGGACCAACACAATATTAGGCAGGTGGTCATAATGTTATGCCTGATCGGTGTATAATGCACTTTGAAAAGACGTTTAATAAAATTTCATAAATGTGTTAATCGCTTAATTCATTTTTTCCAGTGCTGGATTATTCATTTTCTTACTACAGACTAATCTTGTCTTGTGACTGATCACCTTTGTATTCATAAATGCTCTGAGCTGTCTGCAAGAATTTAAAAAAAAAGATGACCAATGGCAGCACAAATCACCAATAACTTCATAATTTTTCTCTGAGTACAAATCAAAGACACATTTCTCCGTTCGCTCCATTTCCACGCTGCTCTTGTTTTTGGAAATCTCCTAAACGATCAAATCACGGCCTGCATTGACCTCCGCGTCCTCTGGGCTTTTAGGAAGGCAATTGAGCAAAGCCCTCTATTTAACTGAACCACACCAATCAATGGCAGCAACATGACAAATGCACCGGCAGCATAATAGCAGTTTGGAATATTGCAGTAGCAGCCTTATTTGTCAAAGCCAGCTCATTTTTTACTCTAACTGCTTTTGACAAACATCGTACGCCTGTTTGACAAACGCGCTGAAATCACCCTTTTAATAGATTTTGCTTGACGGCTCCTGCTTTCATTAATACATTTTAATAAATTGGATTTTAGGTTTATGCACTCAACTAAATATGACAAATCCAATCTGTTATGCTGATCACAAGGGGCCCCAGTTTTACTTATTTTCTCCTGTACATGCAGACTCCCCTGCCTTCGCCCGAGTCAGCTGGGATAGGCTCCAGCCCCACCGTGACCCTACAGGAGGATTAAGCAATGTATAGATAATGCATGGATGGATGGATGGATGTACATGCAGACATAACCCCATTTCTTTAACCACTGTTTTTGCTTCTTACCACTACAAAAAGTGATGCTAACTTGTGTTCAGCATTCTCATCTTGTGATACCACAGCATCAGCGTCAACAGACCAGGCATGGAGCTGCAGATGTTGCCACACGAAGCATGCAGGACTTTGGAAAGCAGATGGAGCATTACGAACTGCAAGGCAGCCGCCAGAAATCTGACCAATCCTCCGCCAGATCATTAACTGTTCAGGAAACTAATCAGGTGTTGGCTGTAGTCAAACTATAAAGGATCTCAGGTGCCCAGTTGGCTCAAAGTGCCCTTGAATAAGGCTCAGAACTGGAGTTGGACCGCAGATATCACACTTTGGCTGCCCACTGCTCTGAATACTTAGTATGGGTTAAATGCAGAGAACAAATTTCCTCACTGGGATACAAATACATAAAAGATAACTTCAGCTTAATGGTTCAGGAAAAAATACCCCATAACCTCAATTTTCTTGCTTTGACAGGGTGTTACTTGGTGGTCTTGTACCCTCCTTCTTTGTGGTTAACCCATCCTGACCTTGTTCCATGTATGTAAATTGCAACGTCTGAGCTCCTATCCAGGACCGGTGCCCGTCCTTGTTCCACATTCTGCCTGTCATCCTGACATGCTTTGCTCCAGCCCCTGTTCCTCTCCTCTACCTCCTGATTGGATTGCTGTCCAGTCCAATGTTCTGATCAAGCTGCAGGAATCTCTGCATCTGGTTTAAAAGAGCACCAATCAGTCAGTGCAGCTGGGATTTAGCATTAACAGCTTGTCTCTGTGTCCTGTTGGTGTCTTTGTGTTTAGCAGCCTAATGTTCCTCTGTATCTTTTACCTGGTTGCTTGTTGTCTGTGTTTTCTGTAGCCATTTACCAGTAAGTGCTAACAGCTCAAAGCTTTCAGCCACAACATTATGACCACTGACAGGTGAAGTGAATACCATTGATCATGTTGGTACTATGTGGTGTTCCAATGGAAAACCTTGGATTTTAACATCTATGTTGATGAGACTTAGACACCCAAACAAACATTGTCCCACAACAAACACACTCCCTCATGCAAATGGAAATCTCAAATGTCACTGGCCAGAGAATGCACTCCACCACATGGCAACAACATCAAACAGTCAGGAACATGTTGAGGAACATGACAATGGACCAACATGTTGATTTGACCTCCAAACTTCCTACACCCCATTCTGATCAAGCATCAACAGGATGCAGTGGAACAAGTTTGATGGACTCACTGCACAAGCCAGAATACCCAAAGGATCCACTGTTAATGTCCTGGTGCCAGACCCCATAGAACCACCCTGAGAGGTCCTCTTGTCCATGCCCAATGGTTCAGAGCATTTTAGAGCACATAAGGGGGACCAACACAATATTAGGCAGGTGGTCATGTTGTTTTGCCTGATTGGTGTACATTGTTTCTTACTCTTTGATTCATTAATTCTGGATTCAGTTTCTTATGTTTATTCATTTTCCAGTTTAGGTTGACCAGTATTTCAGTAATATGAGATGTGTCTGTTATACAACTCGGTCAGAAAAAGGGACTTGTGGCCTCCACCTTTAGGGTGTTTCAATCTGAAGACGCTCCTTGGAAAGTAGATAGGCTACAGGTCTCTCTGGGAAATGGCTTTACATCTCCAGCAAGCTGTTTTGTCTTAGAAATTGGAGTTTGTGATACTGTCAAGAAGAATCCTGTAGGTTCAAACTTACACTATCGATTAACAACGAGTCAGCCGGAGAAGAGTTTTGGTTCACTGTCATGTTATAAATAAGGTGTCATTCTTGTTCTTCTATGGGAGAGAAAGATGCTGGACAAATTACTTTCTCCCCATTGCAAAGAAACTAATTAAACAATAATTCATCAAAATGTTTGTTTTATTATTTAAGGTATTAAGAGTCATAACAGTATTTCCATGACATGATGAACTCGTTTCACTGCTTGGTGACTGCAGGACTAACTTTGGCTCCACATAAAAGCTAGAAGTCCTTCTGTTGGGTAAACTCGACGCAGTGTGTCTTTGTATTTCAGTTTTGTTTGCAAGTTTAGGTGTTTGCTTTTGGAGTTTATTTAGCAGTTTGAGGCACTGTTACCCCTTTTGATTTTATTTCTTTCATTGATTTAGCAGCACCCACAGGCCTCGTTTTCTATTGCAGTTTCACTTCCTGTGGTTGTTAATTATACTACTTATCAATAAATAACTTCATTCAACCAGAAACAACTGGTTTTATCTTGCTTACCTGCTCCTTTTCTTAGAGCTGGAGATGTAACACATCTTTGTTGCATATAATACCTTCATCGCTCTCCATGTTTTCTATCTATCTGCATTGACTGCTGAATAAAAATGGAATAAAGCTTTTGGGTTTTATAACAGGCTCAAAAAATGAGTCATGGGCGACCTACTCGGGGTAAAATCAGGCGTAATTTGAATTCTAATCATGCATCCATTTTAACTGATTGTACCTGCGATTCCAAGTACACGGCAGAAAAGGAGCTCCTGCCTCAGTTGGAATTGCTTCGCCCGGCTGCTGTGCAGGTTGTCAGATTGAGCAACGAGTCTGTTCTGGATTTTACGAGAAGAGCTTTCTGTTACAAGAGAGTTGGTGCATAAGTCTTTTTGGGAGCCCATTCAGTGACACCTGAATATCATTTATCAGAACTGCACTATCAGGGGATGTGGTCTGCAGAAGCGCTGACGTGCTGAACTGCTACCCCCCTCACTGCCAGCGTCGTTGCTATCCGAGCCCGGTCCATGATAGATGGGCAGGCGGGGGACACATGAAGAAATGGCCCCGGAGTTTGCACTGAGTTTGAGCTGTCGCAACACCTCTGGGAGACACACGAGGACTCGGTGTCCATTAGGAGAGCAGGGTCGACGTCAGTTCACATTCAGTTGAGTTTGGGCAAAAATGAGTAGAGGCATGTTTTAATTTGCACAGTTCAGACAGCTGTTGTCCAAATTTAGCAGACAAAGTACATTAAACTAATAGAGGACATTTTGAAGACAGTTTATCCTTTTACCTTTGATAGGCAACCATAGTGAAAACTCAAATACAGAATACACACCGATCAGCCACAACATTATGGCCACTGACAGGTGAAGTGAATAACATTGATCATATTAGTACTATTTGCTGTTCTGATGGAAAACCTTGGATTTTAACATCCATGTTGATGAGACTTAGACACCCAAATAAACACAGTCCCACAACAAGAACACTCCCTCATGCTAATGGAAATCCCAAATGTCACTGGCCTACTTGCGCAGGAAAATGCACCCCACCACATGGAAACAACATCCAACAATCAGGAACATGTTGAGGAACATGACAATAGTCCATCATGTTGATTTGACCTCCAAATTTCCTACACCTCATTCTGATCAAGCATCAACAGGATGCAGTGGAACAAGTTTGATTGACAGAGGCCCCACTGCACAAGCCAGAGTACCCAAAGGATCCAGTGCCAACATCCTGGTTCCAGACCCCATAGGACACCCTGAGAGGTCCTGTTGTCCATGTCCAATGGTTCAGAGCATTTTTGAGCACCTAAGGGGGGTCAACACTAGGCAGGTGATCATATTGTTTTGCCTAATCGGCGTATATTGCCTCTGCCAATCATCATTTTCTATCAAGACTTGACCTTTTGGTTATAAACTGTCATCACTTCATCATTTTATCCTGTTACACATGTGTGAAAATTTGTTATAATAAGCATATTGCAGGGCCACAGTGACTTTGACCATCAAAATCTGATCAGTTCATCCTCGAGTACAGGGGAACATTTGAGTCAGATTCAAACAAATTCTATCCAGGCATCCATGATGATATTGCATTTACAAGAAAGGGATAGACACCCCATAAACAAATTGCTTTTTGCCTTCAGCTGTCACTGGCGCAGAGATATAATAAAAGACTTGTCAACAAGTTAAGACGGGTAACAATAGGCCTCTATTTTTATTTCACAGATTCAACAACCAAGAACGAACATCCTCACATAGAAACAAATCATCAGCGGAGTAAGTTAACCACAGTTCATAACTCATCATCACCAAATACTAATTACTAAAACCCACTAATAATGACTGTATTGTACTAAAACAGGGGGACCAGACCAACTTTTTAAAATGTAAGCCACTTCACAACACACTTCAGTGTCAGTCATCTCCATAATTGCTCAGTGGCTATTTAGGCAGCCGATATATTGTCAACGTTGGAAAGATTTTGGCAAGACCGACCTCCCTGTCGTATTTATACACAGACACACAAAGCTGGTTAATGCTATGTGACTGTGTTACTTTGCTAAATAAACAATTTTCATCCCAAGAAGAAGATTAAACTTGTAGCGGATATGACATTCTCTTGAATTTTTAAAAGTCTATTATTGGCAAGCCAGAAAAATCAATTTTCAGGTCAGTAAAGTAAGAAAAACAAGATTTATTGTGGAAAAAAATGAATGTAACCTGACAGCAAAGTACGTCACACCCACAGAGTTGATATAGAGGGAATGAGCAGGATTGGAAATGCTTCTCAGGCGGCCTGCAGGCTACAGCCACCACTGACACCGATCCAATGCAAAAGACATGTCGCTCTATTATTATCTATTTTTCCTCTTTTTAATTAAACCGCTCTTCATGATCGCTGTGGTGATTACCCTGCAAAATCACTTGCTGAGTTGCATTAAACAGCTAATCAAGCACCCTATGCTAACAAGGTCGTGTCAAGGATTCTCGCCTAAATTGCTGGTAATGGCTCTGGACACATAATACAGCGCCACTGAGTAACTTTTGAAGGCCTTTAATTTAATAGGAGCCCCATGCCACGGTGCTTTTAAAAGCATTGGCTTTCAATAATGAGTGGACGTGTTAAGTTATTCATCAGCGGCACTCCGCCACTGCTGGCCCTCGAGAGCCCAAACAAAGCGTCAGCCGCTTAATTTGCCCTGACCAGTGCCAAGAGCGCACATTTAATTCAAGTCAATCACCACGGTGGCATTTTGAGGCGATGGAGCTTTTTCGTGTCACTGTGGCGCGTTGTGCATGAATAAATATTTATAAAGCTGATGATGAAGTGCTCTCAGGGTTTATGTTCCATTATCATATTCATGTTGGAGGACGAACAGCCGAGTCCTTGTGGCCCCACGAATCCCACTTGAGGTGAGGAGTCTTAATCTACGGAGTATAAACCAGCAAAGGAAGCCTCCATGCTCTTCACATGTCACACCTTTGGGTTTATTCTTGACATTTGGTGTCAGTCTAAGTGATTTTAATGAAAAAACAAAACACAATGATCAGATGTTTTCTGTGTATCTAAAGCCTGTTGTAGCTTATTTGTCTGTGCGACCAACGAGCCGCAGCTTTGCACTGATGTTCCCTCTTTATGGACCCTGTAGTTTATTTTGAGTAAATCCCACACTGGCACTGTTGTACCTGTGTGAATACGCACTAGAACACTGAATGTGTCCCCAGCAGCTGTGACATTTCTTGACTACGGTGTCTAGCTGTTCTAGGAATGACTTGACCTTTCATACAAATACATTATTGATCCGTTTTTGTGACCCGTGCACAGGGTCTGGAGGTCACAAAGTAATGAGACAAGGATAAAGCACATTTATCGTTTTGTCCTTTCCATATGATATGTGACAGTAGCAAACATATAGACTTTTGCCAGCCTTATCCTTCACCACTGTCTGCCAGATATTCCTAAATGTGTGGTTTTAAATGTGTTCTGTTCGGCGGCTTCTCTTCCAACAGCAGCTCTGTGACTGGACTGCTAATGGACCCTGACGAACAGGAAGTGGAAAGCAGAATATAACAAGCCACTGGAGACATCACGTCGTACTCAAGAGAACCATTAACCAAAGTTTCCATTTATTTATCCATACACCAAAAAAAAAAAGAGTGCAATGGCTTCTTGCTAATTGCCAACTGAAAACTGTGGAGGTAGCTGGGGAGCTGCACCCTAGCAGCACACTCCTCTCTCGTCGTCCCCGATGGTTCCGTTCCACTCAGTAATTTTCTGTGATGCATGCAGGGGGGAAGAAGATACCTGCTGTACTGACGTCTCTTGCAGACCTGAAGTTAGAACACATACGTAAGAGTCTGGTTTCCGGAGCGGCCCAAGACACTGAGCATGTGCAGTGTAACTGTAGTGCCACACTATGACGTGAGGAGGAGATCGGCTTGTGACAAACAGGAGGAGCGGGACAGATGTCGGATGAGTGACAGGAGCTCCCAAAGATGGCTGCAGCTATGGGAGGTGAAAGTGAGGGACCTCGCCACGGCCTCACTGCTGGGAAGCCAGACACTGGCCGACCCTGGCCTGGCCGGCTCTGTGAGTTTTAGATGCCTCCAAACGATACGTGCACACCATTTTGTAGAGCGTAACTAAGTAAGCCCCAGGGAAGGGTAAGGTTAAGCTGGAAAACAAAACACTAAAGCAGGTCATGTAATAGGCCTCTCATTTTGCTGCTGTCTTTGTCAGGCCCACTGGAGGAAACCTAATTTATTTAATAGCCTGTCGCTTCAATGCCGGGCGTTTGGTGCGAGAAAACAGAAGGCAGCAGCGATGAAAGCATAGCGGGAGAGAGAGAGGGAGAGGACAAACACTTTCTTCACATTCACTGGCGAGATGTGATTTCCAAAGTGAAGATCTGTGTCAGCCATCTGGTGACAGAGAATAGGAGGGAACTATGTCAGCATGCTACTTTCAATAATGCAAGCATGCATGCTGTCACTACATAATTGACAATTCAAGGGGAGATTTCTGTGAAATGACAACTTCTGTGTATTTTTTAAATGTGTGTAAATGTCTTTTCTTTACTTCCGACAGAATAAATCTGCTTTTCTTTCCATTTTCTCTTGATGAAAGATGTGAAAAAGCCAAAAACACACTTCACCAGTGTCCTGTGCAGCCTGGTCTCTGGCTAATCCTGACCTCAAGGACAACATCTCCTTCATGCCCCTGTATATTCTTATATATAGGAAATCATTCAAGCACCCTGCAAATGACTGCATTTGTTTTCAGTGGCATTTGCATTTGCATGGATTTAGTCAGCACCTCTTATGCACTCGCACTCATATTCACCTAATCAAGGCTGCCAGTGGAGACAAATCAAATCTAAAGCTTAAAGGCCTCGTCAGAGTGAACAGCGGCCTTCAAGTGAAATGAAAGAGCAGCTATTTCCCATTCAGAAAAACACGAGCTGCTGATTGCGTGCTTCCCTGTTTCCTTCAAGGCTCTTGCAGTTTGTGGGAGGCGACAAATGATGCATAAATACTTTAAAAGAGCCTTTAAGAGAGTCATATAATCGCTTGATACAAACCTTCTTTCTTTCCACTGGAACAATTTTTTATGTTATTTATGAAAAAGTGATGGTGACATCTTATAGGAAATAGTTTAATTAACTTAGGAGCACTTTGTTCACTGTCAGTCTGATTTCTGAAACGTACAAAACAATCCATGGGTATCAAAGGGATGTTAAATTGCCAGACGCTCTACAGTTAAACTCTAAAGTGTCTCCTGGATTCATACACCTCCTCCATCTCCTCCACTTTACTCCCCTCCATCCTTTGCTATTAAGAAATGCAAATGTTATGTCAGCCACTACACACACAGATAAATCTGTTATTCAGTGCATTACTACGAGAGCCTCACCGCGGCATCATTGTTCATCTCATCGCAGCACCAGTCACGGCGTTAATTTACACCCCTGCCTTCACCGCTGATGCTCTGTTTCATAACCATTTCCTTTCCTCGGCTGTGAAATTAATTAAGATGTTACCACGTATGAGAGATGAGGAAACTGGATTATGGGGTCCCTGAAAACAAGATTACGGTAGGCCTAAACAACTGAATGGAAAAGAAGTGGTCGGCAATGAACCAGTGATGCTCTGTATAATCAGGTGTTACTGGTGGACCAACTCTTTTTTTTGATCAATAAATAACAACTTGGATATCAATCTAAATGCAACAGCTCTATGAGATTCCTTTCATTTTTCTCAGGCAGATTGCTCGCTGATTAGATCGCCAGACAATTACAAACATGTCCCAAAAGTGTACATGATAGTGAGAGGGTTTGAAACTGCTAACAGCTTGTACGCTCTCAAAATAGCATGTTAAAGGATAATTAGGCTTTATTAAAACTTCAGTGTTATTTTGGTATATTTTAGCCACTCATTACTGTGAATCACGCTGCACTGCCAAGTTCATTGCTGAGATCTGGGAACACAGTGATGCCACTAAAAAGACATCAGACAGGGAAACAATCGTTGGCAGACAGACAGATCGGGCAAGTTTAAAATAAACTGCGAGTGTGGACAGAAAAAACTAAGACAAAAATTAAGTATGCAGTGTATTCCTGAAGCGTTTTGTGTTGTGTTGGTTGAAAGTTGCTTTACATGCTGAAAGCGATCAATTGGGTAAAAAATTCTATTTGTGGCAGTTAAATGCCTGGAAAAAGTCTAGTCCAATCATTGCATTCAATTTGCATGAGCTGATTGGATGGCTTACCTGTCTACCTATGTATGTATGTACCTCACATTGCTAGAGCCAACCTACCTACAACATCTTGCACAGCTAAATATGGCAGATGATCACATCCATTTGTATCTTTTAGAGCACTTTGTGGTCTCCAACATACTCCAGGTTCATTAGAGTATGTTTACATGTATCTCTCTTTATACACCGATCAGCCACAACATTATGACCACTGACAGGTGAGGTGAATAACACTGATCATATTGGTACTATGTGGTGTTCCAATGGAAAACCTTGGATTTTAACATCCGTGTTAATGAGACTCAGACACCCAAATCCAAATCCCAAATGTCACTGGCCAGAGCCCCCAAAGGATCCAACGTCCTGGTTCCAGACCCCATAGGACACCCTGAGAGGTCCTCTTGTCCATGCCCAATGGTTCAGAGCATTTTAGAGCACATAAGGGGACCAACACAATATTAGGCAGGTGATCATAATGTTATGTCCGATCGGTGTATTCACGAGCTGTAAGCAAGTGCTGTTTGGCATTTATCTGATCTTTTGCAAATCTGATGATGTAGCCTATTTAAGTGCTTTTAGACATGAGGTAGTTTTGATGCACTCTCCTCACCAACGCTTTCTCTCTCTCTCTCTCTCTCGTAGATTAGTCCTTCAGCTGTACTCGTGTGTGTGGAGCAGTGGCTTTGAAAGTACCCCTGAAGGTCAGTTGTGGGTTTCTCTTGGTGTTTCAACAATTCCACATCCTCTAGCTTTAAACATCCTCCAGATTTTATAGATCGACTGCAATTTATAGACATTGCAATGATGGCAAATACAGAACATAACGTATATTAATGATGCAGGTTCAAGTTGCTTAGTCTGAGCGTCTTTGTTGTGCTTCTGACATCTTTAAAGCAGTGTTGCTAGAAACCCTCGAGTTAGTGAGAACAATCTCATCATAACTGACAGGAATGATGGCCAAAGCTACAAAAATGGGGCTCAAGGTATAATAAACTGAAATTTTATTGTGATGGTAACATCTGTTTATGAAAAAAGGCATCACAAAAATACCATTTATTGAAAATAAAAACATACCTTTTGTTTGTCATACATTCCAGCTGTGTTCGACACATTTAGCTGAAGATCATTAGTTTCTTGCTTTAAAAAAATATGAAACATTATACAAAAAAAATCATGCAAACAATATACAAAAAATGATAATATTCAAACTGTTGTAATCCTCCTGATATTCTTGGAGCCTTCCTCTGCTAAAGACACCTGGGCTTGACCCTCGCTGTGCAGAGACAAGCTGCTGGAGGACACAACATCAGGGACCTGCAGGACACCATCAGACTCTTAGTGTTGGGGACAAAACACCAGCTACATTTCTTCAGCAGAGCAGACGGACAACAGTTACAACTAGGGATGCACGTTAACATCGGCGTCCAATAATTATCGGTTAATTTTGGCAATTATGATGTCATTCCGATAATTCCGATAATAAAAAAGTCAGCCAATAAAACGACCCAATAATAATAATAATATAATAGAATAATAAAGACTTTGAATCTTGGTTTTTGCCGTTGGTCCGTGTGTTGTGTCTTGTGTTCATGCCTGGCTCCTCAACCCCTCCCCTCCCCGACGGTACTGTCGCATGTGTGTGATGTCATCAGACTGCGCAGGCAGAGAAAACAAGCAGCATGGCGTGGAACTCATAGACATACACACGCACTCACCAGTGTGGACTTTCTTTACCTTGTCAGAAAAAGACATTTCACTAGAGATGGTCTCAAATATTCAAATATCCGAATATTTGTTCGTTGTGGTGGTATTCGGATAATAATTTTGATATTCGAATAGTCGTGTGCGCTGCTGCCGGGGGCGCTGCCGAGCTTTACCGAGCGTTACCAAGGCTGTAGTACACCGCCAGGCGCCGCCAAGGCTCTAAAACGCCACCATGGTTGTGGTACGCGGGCCTGCCAACTCTGGTGTCACGCTCCGGTGTCACCCCCCACCCCCGGCCAAACTCAATCGGTTGACATTATCCGTTATTGGCTGCAAGAAGTATAAAATGATCAATTATTGGTATCAGTTGAAACTGGCATTATCATGCATCCCTAGTTACAACGATTCCTGTCTTTTATAAAGTCCATTGTAGGATCCTGTAGAAGACAACTACCCGCCTTCAGGCCTCAGAGTGGCCGCTTCCTATACCTTCAGTACTTTCAGAAAAGGTATCTAATTACCAAACTTAAAGCCCTGGTTCAATACTTCAAAGACAGAGAATCAGAACTCAACTTGTGACCTCAAGTCAGAGCTGCTCCACATTAGAGGTAATTGGGGAAAAGAAGCTGCATAAAACAGCCCAGAGGCATTCATTATTAGAAAGCAGAATACCACACCAGATATCAATAAAGAATGTTATCTAGAATCAATGTGACAATCAATTAAGCAACACCAGGTCATCCCAAGAAAATCCTCTGAGGCACAATTACCTCATCAACGCTGACAGGATCAAGTTGGGCCAATGACAAGGTGTAGAGGCCACAAGGAGAAATAAGAAAATGTGCTTTCTCAGTTGCACCAAGGCCTCTACAATAATGATGTCCTGTGAGCAAAAAATACTGCTGATGGTAATTCAAGGAAGAGATTTATCGAGTAAAAGCATGTTTTTCCTCATTTCCAATTCATGCTGTGATGTGCTGAGATTCCTAACATCAAGCTGTGTGATGGGAGGCCTGTAGAGGTACAACAGCACATCAGTGCGTCTCCCTCATGCTCTCATTGGATGTGGCAGAAAGTCCAGCTGCAGAATGACTGGCTGCATTATTCAGCTCCAGTTGATCTCTGTCTCTGTTGGCCCTCTTTCTCTCTCTCTCAGTCTTTCTCCATCCCCTCCCATCTTCTCTTTCTCTATCTTACCTTGTGAAAGCTGACAAAGTCCATCTTACGCATTGCCGTGATTAGCTCATTGTAAGCTGCATCTGCAGGGCGAAAAACAGCTTTTTAGCTTGATCCAACCTAACGGCTCCTCCGACCGGCTGCAGCCCACTTTAAAGTAGATCTCATGGAACTAGCAGGATTTTGGAGATTTAGAGGCTCAGAGGTCTGAGATGGGAACCAAGTAAACACAGCTTCCTGAGTTTTAACTGTCTGAAAAACAAGCTCGGGTCATCTGGATATGATGGTAAAACTTTAAAAAAGATTTGATGGAAAACCTGAAGCCATTTGAAAAATATACACCGATCAGGCATAACATTATGACCACCTGCCTAATATTGTGTTGGTCCCCCTTATGTGCTCTAAAATGCTCTGAACCATTGGACATGGACAAGAGGACCTCTCAGGGTGTCCTATAGGGTCTGGAACCAGGACGTTGGCGCTGGATCCTTTGGGTACTCTGGCTTGTGCAGTGAGGCCTCTGTCATTCAAACTTGTTCCACTGCATCCTGTTAATGCTTGATCACAATGGGGTGTAGGAAGTTTGGAGGTCAAATCAACATGTTGGACTATTGTCATGTTCCTCAACATGTTCCTGATTGGTTGATGTTGTTTCCATGTGGTGGGGTGCATTTTCCTGCAGAGGTAGTCCAGTGACATTTGGGATTTCCATTTGCATGAGGGAGTGTGCTTGTTGTGGGACAATGTTTATTTGGATGTCTAAGTCTCATCAACACGGATGTTAAAATCCAAGGTTTTCCATCAGAACACCACATAGTACCAATATGATCAATGTTATTCACTTCACCTGTCAGTGGTCATGATGTTGTGGCTGATCGATGTATAACAGACAAACAAAGACTTTTCTTGCACAATACTCCTTTAAATATTACACTACTAACTGCTCTGCAACCTATTTAAAGTGATAAAGCAATGAGTAAAATCCACATGCCAGCGTTTTCTCTTGTTTCTCTTGCACAAATCATGCATAATTTACATTATAAGAAGCCACTGTGGAAGCCATGCTTATGTGTTTTGCATGCATTTTCTGCAGCTAATCCTCGCATTCACTGGCTTCCTTTCATTTCCATACAGTGTGAATATCATGCAGATTTTTTAATCTTGCTCAAACTGTGCAATCCATTACAGTCAACATGAAAAGTTGCATTGTTGTTGTGGAGAAAGGCAAAGCAGACAAATGACTCCATTGCCAAGCTGTAATAACAATAATACTTTGTCAAAAAAAACAATAAGGACTTTATTATGTCATATAATTTATGATAAATGTGATGAATTACACCACTCATGCAAGTTTTAAGAGTCAATCAACTGACTTGTTTACTGTATGGAAATGAACAGAATCACATAAATTTCAGAAACTGTGGGAAAAACTAAAAGTTGAGGTCAAAGATAATCAACACTTGAAAGGCCCAGTAATCAAATCAATGACCAATCAGACATTAGTGCTGAGATGTACCATTAATAACCAACATTAAAACTGTGCACATGTCACTGCTGTGGTATGCTGCATTGTTTTTGAAGATTAAAACACACCAGCACCTCATTGATTAACTTTTCATTCACTTGTAATGAATAGAAAACAAAGTTATTGGTGATCTTTTAGTGTTATGTCAATCGATCAGAAAGCAGCACATTAGAAACCTTTACCACCTGCTGTTAAACAATTATCCATCATTCTCTCACCTGTGGGGCCTTCGCTCGAGTATCCCAGGTTGACCTTCCCCCCTGTCGCCTCAGCAACTGGGCTTCTCCCATACACCGATTGGTCGAAACTGCAAATCCCCAAATGATCGGTCCAATGGAAAAAGACAACCTTTTAGCTGAGATACGTCACATTGTCAGAGGCCGCGCTGTTGTGAAGAGACAATTTTCTTTTCCCACCAAGCCGCAGTACATCACGGGCCTCTGCATTGTTTTCATCATAAAGTGCTTCGACAGATAAAAAAAAAAACGAACAGCATCATCATTTTTCCTTACATTTTATTGGACCCAACCAAAGTACTCGACTCTGACTCTGCATGGAAAATCGCTGACAAATATAATGTTTAATATGTCGGCTTCTTAAACGACAATTTGAATTAAGTTGCTGCAAAATGTAGTGACTATTTAATGTACGCAATTTCAAATTCATGTCCTCAATTTTCTTTTATAATGAGGATCAATAAAAAGCCATTCATTCTCGGAAATAAGTCGTACGTATTAACTAAGATTCATGCTGAGGCTTCATATTCGCTAATGTAAGATATAAACGGAGCTCAATACAGTCAGAACTGTGTTTCTGATTAGTCGAAGCTTCTTCTGAAAGAAAGAAGGAAAGTCGCTTTCTTATATAACATGACCGAAGATCTTAAAAGTTGGTTTTAAAAAGCCGCATAAAGCAAAAGAATTCTGGAAAATAAGCTTTTTAATCTTACCTCATTGCCTCCTGTGGGTTCGCTTCTGTAAGGTAAAAAAGAAAGGAGTTTACAATTATGAGCTATCAGCTGCTAACTTTATTGTTCTCACACTGCATTGACCACAGAACCAATGTGCTTGCTCACTGCATCTACAGCAATATGAAAGCTGTAAATGTCCCGCTGTTTATTAGTTTTGGGCTCTGCACTAATATCATCGCCCTCCAGTCAGTTTACAATTCAACAGTGAAAGCTGGAGCTGAGTGTTAATGAGTTTTGTAACATGGCGTCGTGGTTGCCTCTGCCAAAGGTCCTCCTGGCCACGGCGAAAACACAACAATACAACAATGGTGCAGATGGTGCTTGCCTCCAGAGAGATATAAACTGTTCCTTTTGGAGAGAAATAGCCGCTGTTATTATATTTTAAATCCCCGCTGTCACGCTGGCCAAAGTCTTTGAGGGTGACTGTACGAGATCCCGTCTACTTTTCCAATAATTACAAAGCATACATTACTCCCCATTGAGGTGGATTACTCAAAGAAGAGCTTAGCGGCTTGGAAGTGAGCCACATCCTCTAACATGTGAGACATCCTCATGAAGTTAATTTCACTTGCTTCGGGGGACGCCACGCTGAAGCAAGTGAGACTGGAGCAAGGACAATGGTGACGGAGGTATCAGCCGCTTCAGGTACAGAATCGGCTGCCGGAGGAGAAAGGTCACACCTGCTTTATGATAATCCCTCCGCTCCAAACCATGGACATGATTTGCAATGGTCCAGAATCAGTCACGGGGATTACACTGACTTAAAATGTGTGACTCAGGGCCACTTTTTTGTTATCGCGCGCAAACAGGCCTCTTCTGCCTCCGAGACCAAGAACCCTCTCAGAGATGGCCTTTGTCACCTTTAGACTTTAATTATGATTTTTTTTTTTGCTGAGAGTTGGAAGATTAGATTGATAACCGCTCTGACATCTGTAGAGTAAATATGAAGATGCAGGTAGTAGCATTACATCGCACAAAGACCTCTTAATCAGCACATTAGATCCAGTTTGTTTAATCCCTACAAAAAAGCAAGAATTAAAAACTAAGACGTGCAGTGAAGGGTGTCCCCCCGTTCCCAATCACTTCTTGTCATACAAGGCAAGAAAGCTATTAAGTATACTTCCCTAGATGCCTAACTATACAAGCTGCATCCATTCTGCTTGGCCATGTGTTACAGTATGCTCAGACAAACATGCAGACTCATCTGGCGGGAACCAGATGTGAGTCAGGACCTCGTATTCCCCGAGGGACACTTCCGGCCGATGTACCGACAGCTGTAATCTTTTTGGCAAACAGGTTGATAGTCTGTCCAAGGTCTTCTCTTCTCAGTGGCCTTTAGCGGAGTCTACCACTGATCGGCAGGGTTTAGATAGGAACTCGTGATCGGGACACGGCCTCTTTGTTTTGTTTTTTTTTCAGAAAACATTCACTGAAATTGCAGCCTATTCTTCTCACAGCCCCAGACAAACAATGTGTCTCATTAAAGCGGAATTACTGCTTTTTTTCTGGTACATCACATACAACATTACTAAAAAGCAGTATAGTGAAAAGCTCAAGCTTGGTGATTTTATAAAACACAAAAACAAACTGCATAAACAGCCTGTTAGTACATCTCTTTATCTCTCACACCTCTGTAATGGCCCATTTGTTGATGCTCAAGGAAAACATATAAAGAGGTTTGTTCTGTGTAATGGATGTTATTATGAGATAAAGATGAGATGCTCTGAGCAAAAGATTGAAGTCTAACTAAGATCATATTTAATCTTCTCTGCAGTGTTATTGATGCCCTGCACAAAAGGTAGCAGTTGCTGAGGATGAGGATAAATAGTTCTGCTCCTTCCTTTCCTTTTTCGGCTCTTGTTTCCGGATTTAAACTACCAACTCTGCAGTCTTACGTCTCCAACCTTTGCTGCTGCTGCTTCCCGAGAAGTAAAGCTTTCTGCTGACAACCAATGTTCTGCTTTTGTCAGAAAAAATACTGCGTGCCCTTGTTGAAGGCCACCATGGGGCAGTGCCGAGTCACGGCATGCAACCACCTATCTTCTTCATTATGCTTTAATCACAGTTTCTGCACTGGAAAAGCGCAGGGCGAGCTGACGCCTGTTCACCTCGAGCAGTTTAGGGAGGAGAAAAGTGCCTACTTGCTTGTCTCCTTTGTCTGTAACAGAGGACAGTGCAGATGCAGAGCAGGACGAGCAGCAGAAGAGCAGAGAGGGAGGCGGTTAACGCCAGCGGGACTGTGCAGTCATCGTCTTCCTGCACCACCTCTGCAACTGGGGGAGAGGAGGTCACATCGTTGTTTTTAGTAAAGAAATGCTGAAGCAGTGCTGCTGTGTTACAATTCAATTACACATTGGCAGGCTCAGAGCAGAGAAAGCTGTGTTGAATTTCCACTTTTAATTTGTAGGAGGCAAGCTTCAGAGAGCTGCCGTGAGTCCAGAAAATGTTACAACTGCAACTACAAATTGAACATTACAAAGATAAAAAATATGCATTATTTGTACAGCATTTTAAAGCTGCGGAGGCTTGCAGCCACAGCTCCACTGTGATGCAAACTCCCGCAGTGTTGATTTGGCAGCCCTTTTCTCTTCCACTCTCCTCTTCTATAATAACACTCAGTGATGATTCACATGAGAAAGGAGCAGGAGAACAAAAAAAAGGGGAGAGAACAAAATGAAACGCACAAAGAGAGTCAGATTAAAAAAAGAGAGAAACACAAAGAAACGCAGAGAAGGAGAACTAAACTGGGACAGAACAAGGCGAGGAGTGACAGACAACTCTCGCTGTGCATTTGTGTGCATGCATGTACGGGTTATTTAAGGTAAAATGGGACGTTTTCTCACCCACTGTTAGACGGATGCTGCTGTTCAGTGGTGTGGTGAGGGCAGACACAGAGGCCAGGCAATCCACAAGAGAACTCTTTGCTGCCATCACACTGAGGTTACTGGTCACAGTGAAGAGGCTCTTCCCCGACTCTTCACCGCTGATGTTGTACTCAGCCTGTTTCACCTCCACACCATTCCCCAGGGAGAGAGAATTATTATTACTAATACAGTAATTGGAACATTTACAATCTGACTGACTTATTAAGTAAACACAACTGAGTTTAAAGGGACAGATCACCAACAAATGTTTACTGCAAAGACAGATTTCAAAGGTAGATCAGTGTGGCTGCATGTTCAGTATCCACATCCATGGCATTGCTTGCTGACATTTGAAATATCAGCTACAGATCACCCCAGCAAAATACACTGATCAGGCATAACCTTATGACCGCCTGCCTAATATTGTGCTGCTCTGAACCATTGGGCATGGAAAAGAGGACCTCTCAGGGTGTCCTATGGGGTCTGGAACCAGGACGCTGGCACTGGATCCTTTGGGTACTCTGGCTTGTGCAGTGGGGCCTCTGTCAATCCAACTTGTTCCACTGCATCCTGTTGATGCTTGATCAGAATGGGGTGTTTGGAGGTCAAATGAACATGTTGGGCCATTGTCATGTTCCTCAACATGTTCCTGATTGGTTGATGGTTTTTCTGTGGGGTGCATTTTCCTGTCGGGGTAGGCCAGTGACATTTGGGATTTCCATTTGCATGAGGGAGTGTGCTTGTTGTGGGACAATGATTATTTGGGTGTCTAAGTCTCATCAACATGGATATTAAAATCCAAGGTTTTCCATCAGAACTTAACATAGTACCAATATGATCAATGTTATTCACTTCACCTGGTTTTAATGTTGTGGCTGATCGGTGTATGTTTCAATACCATGTGCTTGATGGTTCTTAGACTAGCAAAAGTGTAGATAATGTAAATATTAGACAAAAGCTAAAAAGGAAACTGTACTGCTGTGACAACAGACTGTGCTTTTAGCAGATAATTTTTAAATCTGGTCAATAATAGAACTCCATTTTAATGGAGCAGGGACCAAGGAATAGCTAAGAATGTTTATAACCAACTTTTTGTTCACGGAGCACAGAATAACCCAGGAAACAGGCTGCTGCAGGACAAATTTGTTGTTAGCGAAAGAACATCACAAGTACATAAAATGGGATAGATGGTTGATCAAATCAGCCTTTCTCATCTCTTCTGTAAGTGTTGTGTTCCTCACCACGACACAGTATTTCCTAAAGGGTCGAATAAAGTCTTTGGGCCACTTTGTCCCAAAAAAAGTAATTCACCTGCACAGGCTAGAACTTAAATCTCACACTGTGACTTTGTTTTGCCAGAATCGATAGTTGGAAAATTAGAAAATGGCAAACGGCCTCGTAGGCCAAGGGGCATGATTCTTATTGATGACTGGAAAGATCATTTGCATACAGAAGAAAGGCTCCTTTATGACTACAAAGCAAGTCGAGAAGACTTCGGTGGATGGTTGTCAAGAGAAAACTTGATGTAAGATGCAAATCTCACAAGTTATAGGAATTTTGGTAAAATAAATGTCAAATGTGTGGAAAATAGCTAATGAGCCAAAGTACCACCTCGTCTGTCAAACCCAGTGGAGCTTCTGTTGTGGTTTGGACATGTACGTCTGTCAGCTGAAGTGGCACACTGGCATTTATTTAATTTCATTGTTTATTTTTGCAGGGAGAAGGCACAACTGAAAGTAATTGCCACCTAGCAGCTAATTTACATCTGTTGTCCCTGGGCAGGTAGACAAAAACAAGCACAGCATCACAATTGTGCTTCGTAAAACAACCCGTAAAAGTCCATCATACTGAGGATTTCACTGCAGACAGAAAGAACAGAATGAATGTAGAGGTGTACAGCTGCATTGTTTGTCCTAGGGTTCGGCTACGTGCATTAAAATTAATTGCAATATGGCATCATTAAGTGATCCTAAACATACAGCCAAAGCACACATAGAGCTTTTCAGAGTCAAACAGGGGAATATCCTCGACTAACCAAGTCAGTCACATGATTTTTATTCAACAAGCAAGAGCTGAAGGAGGCTGCAGAGAAGACCTGGGAGGAGGATCACCAGGGAGAGAAAGCATCTGCTGATGTCTCTCGGTTAAAAACACAGGATTTTCCACAAAGTATTAGATAAATATCATGGTATGATTTAACTTCATGTGTGTCTGTGTAATTGCTTTTTAAATGAAATGATCTATTTCCCTAAAGCTTCTTTGCTGTCTATTAAAGTGGCAACATGTCTCACAGTTTTTTCTCTATTGATGTAAAGCTACCCAAGCGAAGGACTTGACATTTCAATGGAGTATCCATTATTTTATTTTTAAGAAGTGGACAAAATATGCAACTGTCCAGGTACACTATTACATACACCAATCAGGCATAACATTATGACCACCTGCCTAATATTGTGTTGGTCCCCCTTATGTGCTCTAAAATGCTCTGAACCATTGGACATGGACAAGAGGACCTCTCAGGGTGTCCTATAGGGTCTGGAACCAGGACGTTGGCGCTGGATCCTTTGGGTACTCTGGCTTGTGCAGTGAGGCCTCTGTCATTCAAACTTGTTCCACTGCATCCTGTTAATGCTTGATCACAATGGGGTGTAGGAAGTTTGGAGGTCAAATCAACATGTTGGACTATTGTCATGTTCCTCAACATGTTCCTGATTGTTTGATGTTTTTTCCATGTGGTGGGGTACATTTTCCTGCAGAGGTAGTCCAGTGACATTTGGGATTTCCATTTGCATGAGGGAGTGTGCTTGTTGTGGGACAATGTTTATTTGGGTGTTTAAGTCTCATCAACACAGACATTAAAATCCAAGATTTTCCATCAGAACACCACATAGTACCAATATGATCAATGCCATTCACTTCACCTGTCAGTGGTCATAATGTTGTGGCTGATTGGTGTATATCGTGTGCATTGTTTAAAGTAAGTTACAGTAAGATAAACCAATAGCAGTCCAGCTAATAAGAAAAACAGGCTTCAGTATTGTTTATGTTAAAGTCCCTCTGCGGTCACTGATTCATCTCTGTGTATCAAAATTATATATTTAGACGTTTTCTTGTTCATGAAAATATTCCCTTAATGCTTAAAATTTACAAAAATGTAACTCTTCACCAATGCTTCCCTTAGAATGTGCAGCTCAAGCACACCGGCTCACCGATACCTCAACTCAAACATTGTGAACCAAGTCTCATTACACAATAGCAAGTTATAATATTGGAATAATTCAGCCAAGCCCCACCCAGCAATGTTACAGGACTGGCTCCTTGCGTTTGTTACATATAAAATCCCAGAAGTCTGAATCTGTGTTTACGAGATGGTCATTGATACACTACAGGCCATGGTGCTGACTGCTTATTTCACTCATAATTCCAGCACATTAAAAATACAATATGGACATGTCACCAAGGTTAAAAATATATATATATATTTTTCTCTAGATGGGGTCTTTAAAGAGGGTAAATGTGACAATGTCTGATGTATTTACCATCTTGCCATTCACCCGCCATTGTAGAGTGGGTCGAGGGTACCATCCTGCAGCTTGACATTCAAACAGGACCGACTGCCCCTTAAACGCCAGCTTGTTCCCCCCAGAGACCGTCACGCTGCCCTTTTCTGCAATTAGAAAAAAAAGTGCACTCACAAACTTGAATGATGCGCTTCTTCTGCTCGTTGATGTGCAGCTTATTGTATCTACATTTGCATCTTCCATGTACATGAGTGTAAGTTTGCTTATGAATGCTGACAAAACTGGGTCGGTATCTATGAATTTCATCAACAGCCTCCTTTGAAATTCACGTATTTGGATGAATGCGTCTTCACCCAAACAAGAGCATCACCTCTTCAGTTGGCCCGATCGCTTACAAAAGATGGCTTTCATTCCTCCCAAGTGATTGATCACATGTCCCCAAGTCTCAATTGGCTGACAAATGCTTCTCCTCTTTTCCCCTTCATCTCCTCTCCCTGCCAGCCAAATAAGCCACTTAAGACCCTGGGAGATACAGTATCTCATACGTGAAGTCTATTGTCGGGCAGAATGAAAGGCGGTGGATGCAACAGACAATTGCTATAGACAGAAAGATAATTGCAGAGGCTTGGGTGCTTTGTCTAAGAGAATGACATGTCTGTGTTGATTTAGGTTGGAATCATCAGATGTTTAGTACGCATTATTGACTGTCCCTTTTCTCCTGGAGCTTTCACTTGATGCCTGATTCGGTGTCATAAACACCATCCTATTCTTTATAGCGACCGGTTCTGATAGTGCACTGCGGACGCTCATACAGAATAAAGGCTGGCTAGGAACCAGCAGCCTCATTTGCGCTGACTGATTAGGAGCTCTTGGCGATCGTGGCTGATTGATACATCTGAACAGAAAAAAGAATGACATCAGCACTCCTTCACAAAGCTCCGAACCTAAGTGATCCTTGAAATAAGGTTTCATATGGTTTGTTAATCACTGTAGGGAAACTGGCAGTGGGCTGTGAGAGGCAGGAAGCCCTCAGCTAGCTCCAGTGATTTTTCAACAGGGATCCTCAGAGACTAAATTGTTGCTTCAAGGGCAGCTTTTAATAATTTGTATAGGTCCATATGTAGAATTGGTGCGTGTGCAATTTGTAAAATACGAACAGTGCATGCACGGGTAGGAATTTATTCCAATGAGTGTATTTCCTATGCTTCAACAGGCTAATTACCACAAGCATCTTCTCTCTTCTCTGATTTATGTTTCCATTTCTCCAGCTCTTTGCCTTCACATCAGCTCCTGATCACAGTGAACAGCCCATGCGACCGCACTGCATTTGTGATCGAGTGAGAATAAGAAATAAGCAGAGAAAGAGCAGCGAGATGGTGTGGTCATATTTACATCATCCTCATATGGGACAATTAAAGCTGGAATGTGGATGATAGCGCGCGGAGCCAACCAGCATCGATGTAAATTTGTGGCTGCGTTCCAACAGTATATTTGAGGCCGCAGTACACAAATCACAGGCAGAGTTGCTGACTGTTAGCTGGGCGTGCCAGGATGCACAATTAATTCAAAGGCTATGTCAGGCCATAGTGATCCTCTGCATCCAGACTGGAGGGCCTGATTCACCACACACTACTGTTAATGGCTGCATATGTCAGCGGGGATTTGTGGCACTGGCAGCGATGGGGGCTCTCTCTCCGTAATATATTGGAGGCAATGGGTCATTGGTTTTGTTTCCTGTCGCTTTGTGCAGAGGAGATGTTTCCGCACTGATTTTTTTTTTCTTTTTTAGCTGAGCCCTCAGTTCAAGTGCACGCACTGGAGATGCAAATGAACTGAATGATAAGGTCAAGAGAAGAAGCACAGATCCAAGCAAAAATGTTGAAATGTTTATTGAGTTGTCTTTTCTGTTTGATGCATGTCACTTCCACGTGAGCTGAAACCGTGTTGTCAGCAGCACAGAATGACAAATGTCATCTTAAACTACTGACTTTCACAATAGTCGCCACCATCAAAGGAAGGGAAATGAGCAATTTCCGAATTTCAGGCAACCTATCAAAATAATTCATATTTCAGCCATACTGAGATTAAATCAAATTTAAGCTGGAATTATTATATGAGTCGACTTTTTAAGGACACATCTTACATTTTAACTCCCTGTACTGATGCTGATGGAAGCAAATGTGCAGCAGCTGGAAGAGAAAACACTCAACCACAAATATCTATGATCCATGTGTGTCCTGTGTTTCCCAAAGCTGACATTCTTGCTCCTGCCTGGTAGGTAGTAAGCCTCATTTGTGACTTATTTTTAATTATTCCAGCAAGTGAAGGATGAAATATAAATATGGGATGTGGAAAAAATATAAAACCCCTCTCTGCATCATCCTGCCTTCATTAAAAAATGAAAAACTGCCCCTTTTCTAAACTCCTCCAGCCCTCATCATTTTTGTACTATCCTTAATTTGTGCAAATGGTATGGCCGTTTTAAATGCAGAACTCGCACTAGCTTCAGATGTTTTTTTTTTCCCCTTAGTAAACACTATAAGGGAATTCCTGCTTGTTAAAATTCTGGTTCACGCCGCAATGTTTTCCAGCTCGCTGTAACAACTCCATCAGAACTGCAGAGAGCCGCTGATTCTTATCAAGTCCTGAATCTTAAGTCCTCAGCAAATGTGCCTCCCTGCCCTGAAACGGCACACTCCCTCTGGCACAGCATCTGTATAATAAACTGTAAATGAGGAGAGAGGAGAGAGGAGAGGAGAAGGAGAGAAGAGAGGATATTGGTTGCAGCTGCAGCCTGTAAATCCTGCCCTGCTGCCTCCTCTGACTGGCATGGAGTCTGGCCCTTTCCAACTTGTATTTATATCTGTGCTCCAATCAATTCCTATCTCCGACACCGCCCACACTGTCATTAACGGTGTCACAGAGACCATCAAACATGCCTGGGCAACTTCACTCCACCACACAGGCCCTAATGATTTCCCATCCTTGGTATACACTGTGATTGATCATTCGGGCACCAGCTCAGCTGCTTTTACACGAAACTAAAAAACTTTCCCTCTTCAATCTCCCACTTCAAAGCAAATTAAAACAAAGAAACTTAATTAAGATGTGCACGTTGAACGTTGAGGCTAAATACTCCTCCTTTTGTCTTTTTGTGAATAGAGCACAGCAGCGGGTAGGTGGGCAGAATCAAAGCAGCTACACAACTTTTCCTTACTCCCTTCATTTACTTCTTTTTGTACTTGCTGCTTTCTGCTTCATCAAGGTTAAATTCGGTGTATTTCTGCACTCTCTCACATGGCAATGGTTTTCAAGAGACCTGCCATCTGCTTGGATTCTTTGGCTGGCTTGTGTGTGTGCATGTGTGTGTGCATGGAGTCTTGTTTGAGTATCCTTGAGAGAAGCTTGCCGCACAAAAAGCCTTTGAAATTCACTGAAGCAGAAATAGAAACAGAAGCAATTCTTTGCTGCCTCCCTGCTACAATGAATCAAGGTAAAACACGCACATGCATGCATAAACGCATGTACAGAGTGTCTCTGCTGCTTCTCTCACACAGACAAACATGCACTCACATATGAATGTACAAACCTTGGACAGACAGATTTGCTGTTTTCCTCTCAATGCCCTGGAGGTCACAGGTGACTGATCCCTCATTGTGCCTCTCAGTGCTGTTCAGGACAAACACCCAGCTGTCTCCTTTGCCTTTTTCGGCCGTCACATTCGGATGGACGGAGGGCAGGACGCCGCTCTCCTTGGAGATGGTGAGTGTTGCTTCTCTGTTCAGCAGCCACACCATGACAGTCCACTTGGTGTCGATGGGGCTGCAGGTGAAACGGGCCTCGTCCCCTCGCAGGACCGCCAGGGTCACAGGTGACAGGTTCATCTTAGCCCCAACAGCTGAAACACATGAAACAGTGTAATGAGCTTCATTAACAAATCACCAGAGCAAGGAACTTTAAAGGAAATATGCTCCCCACTCCTATAGGCTACAGCCAACACCCAATTAGCTTTGCTCAACGTAAAGCCTGAACACAGAGGGGGGACAGCTAGCTCTACTCTACACCATGGCAACAAATTCACCTTCCAACGCATCTAAGCATCACATACTCTTACATGCTGTTTGTTCAGTCCACACACAAAAAACCCAGAGTGTAAAAATAGCAAGCTGTGGTTATTTGCTGGACTACTGTACTATCATACCTGTCAGGTTGCTAGGCAACCAGCAGAGGCTCTAAATTCCCCCAAATGGTTGAACTATTGTTTTTAAAAGACCTAATTAATAAGTTGGCTGTGCAATATGTAACACATAACCCACACAGCGAAGCACAGTTTCCCTTCTGCCCTAAAAACACTCAAGCAAACTGCACAGATGCACAGTGTAGTTTAGCACGAGTATGCAAATTTGGCAGGGTATCAAATCATTTAACTCAGTCATTAAATGTAACACTGCAACTGCAATAAATAAAATAAAAATCCTCTAAATATGAAATGCACAGTCTAATTGAAAAACGTTTTTAATTGTATATATAATTATATATAAAAATGTACATATTTTTTCTTTTTTTAATTAGATTGTGTATTTCATATTCAGTGGATGAACTTAAGTAAGTGTAGTAAGGGTATCTTCACAAAAGAACAGAAGATCCATCCATCCATCCATCATCTATACACCACTTAATCCTCTGCAGGGTCGTGGGGGTGCTGGAGTCTATCCCAGTCGACTCAGGCGAAGGCAGGGGACACCCTGGACAGGTCGCCAGTCTACCACAGGGCTACATATAGAGACAGACAACCAAGCACACACATTCACACCTATGGACAATTTAGAATCATCAATTAACCTCAGCATGTTTTTGGAATGTGGGAGGAAGCCAGAGTACCCGGAGAAAACCCACACTGCACAGGGAGAACATGCAAACTCCACACAGAAAGATCCCAGGCGTCCTAACCGGGACACAAACAGAGAATCTTCTAGCTGTGAGGTGACGCTGCTAACCACAGACCCACCGTGCAGCCCTGAACAGAAGATGTGTTCATTTAATTTGTCCAAAGAACAGATAAACTTAAGATCAAATCTGACTCTGTGACAACAAACTCAGTTGTAAATTCATGGTTTATCATTTATTTATATGGAAATCAACTATTCATAATCAGTTACTCATTCAGGCAAGCAAAATGCAAAATGCATGTTAAAGCTGATCACTGCTTTCAGCTCAACATGTGTGCTGAACTGTTACATAAATAAGGTGAAACACAGAGAGCTCAGGATGTTACAAGTTCCTTTGTCAACATATGGGATGTAGACTGAGAGTTTCTGATATGTTTTGTATTTGTTGAACCAATCGAAGGAACTATAAATAAGCTGTCACGCTTGTACTTCCCTGGACAAATTCTGCCTTTCTCCCAATTGCAATACATAAATTTACCAAGCAGCCTGTCAGTGTTTGGCGTTTTATTTTCATAGGGTCATAAGAGTCGCGGTTGTTCTTCCAAGACGATTTCAGCAGAGGGACAGAGCCAGTGTGGGTTACTGTTTTTCTCCAGTAAGTGGGTGTACAAATCTAAACCTAGGACCCAGTAAGTGCCACTTCCAAGCAAATTTACCAAAACATTCGAGATGTGAGAACAGAGAGAAAATAAATACGAGAATAAAAGCACAGCTCCACAAATCTGTTTCTTGCTGTGGATGTCCAGATGGAGAGTTGTAATGAGATCTGGCCAGAATCATGAATGAAGGGAAATAGAATTTAAAGTAGAAATAATTAAAGGGTAGTGTAAAAAAAATATCTGTTATCAGGTCACTACAGCATTCTGCAGATAAACTTTATTCTTTGATTTTAATTTCTGTATTGAGAAGTACTTAGTTCAGAGATATCTTTGATGGCTGATGACATTTGTTAGAGTTAATATGGACAAGAAAAAGTCAGTATAGAAGGGAAACGGAGACAAAATGGGACAGAAGGAGAGGATGGACTTTTAAAAAAAAAGTTGTAAAAGGACTGTTAACGTTGTAAAAGGTTGCCAAAGAATTTCTCAGAGTTTCATCACCTCACACCAGATTGTTTCCGGTTTAATATATGAAATAAAACACAACATCCTTGAGCCACTGAGCCTTGAACATTTTGGAGAGTAAACATTTTAACAGTAGCCTGCAGAAACCAACAAGACCTGGACGATCCGGACTAAAATAGATGAACAGACTCTGCGGGGAGACGCCGATAACCCACTGAGCTCTAAACGTTGGGGCGTACTCTTCAGTCACTCCATAAACATCACACAGTGTCACACAAATGTGCACTTCCACGGTTGAATTCCAGCATATCTTTGTGGTTTTCTATAGCTGACAAATGACGGAGGGGAAAAAATGAATATTAATGGCAAACCTTGAAATGTGAGATAACAGGTTTATGGCACAGTGCTCAGGGTGATGTATAACTTGTTTGCGGTGAGCTAACTGCGTTACCTTCTGCAGCCAGCATGCGGGGTCGTAAATTATGCATCCCTTTAGGAAATTAGGTCTGAGAAATATCTAGGCCAGCCTATACAGCAATTTCTTTTCATTGCTATCAGAGAATGGCAAACTAATGAGCATAATTTGTGCTTCCTCCTATTGGGACCGTGAACCAGTGACTCTGAAGTCCCCTGACCACTGGATACGTCTAACTGTTAACTAGATAGGCAGCCATTTTTAAGGAAATTAATTATGAAGTGCAGATAGATCATTAGGCACTCTAATTATTGTCTGTGGGTTTAATCTGAAGGGTGCCGCTGTCAAGCACACCGCAGCACTGAACGTGGCCGTTAATACGAGCACATTAGCGGCCTCGGTGCCACATCTCCAGTCAGACAAGCTGCCGTGTTTGCTTTGAGCTGAACTCTCACCTTCAATCCTGCATGAAAGTAGGACGACGACTAACAGAGGAAAGATGCCCATGTTTAGTCAGTCGATCCAGTCAATCCATCGTCCAGTGTGGAATGGTTCTACAACACAAAATAAATCAGTTATTTTCTACATAGATGCCATGTAAGTTTTTGACATGATGGCTCATCAGGATGTCTGCTGGTCTCTCAAATGTTTCAACAACTATTGTATGAACTATTATTACAGACATTCATGGTCCATGGAGTATGCATCATAGTAACCTTGGTGATCCTTTCGTTTTCATTTATGTTGTGAAATATCTCAACATCTACAGGATAGATTGGCACGGTTATTAGTAGACACATCCATGGTTCCCAGAGGATGAAGCCACCATAAGGCTGTTTTTTGTGATATAAAATGAAATGTCTCAGCAGCTATTTAATGAGATTTCCATTCAAATTTCCCCTCCTTTAGGGTGAACTGTAAGAACTTTAGGATTCCCCCAACTTCCCCTGTAGGGTCATCTTCAAGTCAAAAAGTTGAACTTGAACGTAACGACATTGACATTTGCCTCGGCTGTAATTTGTGTTTTCAGTGATATTTAGCGAATGTTAGCATATTAGCATGTAAAACCAAGATAGTGAACATGGTAAACATGCATGACTAGTCAAAGTGGGATAAAATATTAATATACACCGATCAGCCACAACAAACTGACCACTGGCAGTTGAAGTACGGTAAATAACATTGATCATATTGATATTATGTGGTGTTCTGATGGAAAACCTTGGATATTGACATCCGTGTTGATGAGACTTAGACACCCAAATAAACATTGTCCCACAACATACACACTCCCTCATGCAAATGTCACTGGACTACCCCTGCAGGAAAATGCACCCCACCACATGGAAAAAACATCAAACAATCAGGAACATGTTGAGGAACATGACAATAACCCAACATGTTGATTTGACCTCCAAACTTCCTACACCCCATTCTGATCAAGCATCAACAGGATGCAGTGGAACAAGTTTGATTGACAGAGGCTCTATTGCACAAGCCAGAGTACCCAAAGGATCCAGTGCCAACGTTCTGATTCTAGACCCCATAGGACACCCTGAGAGGTCCTCTTGTCCATGCCCAATGGTTCAGAGCATTTTTGAGCACATAAGGGGGACCAACACAATATTAGGCAGGTGGTCATAATGTTATGCCTGATCGGTGTACATCAGATCACTTCCTGTGATACATAATCGATATATTAGCACCAAATATTGCCGTTTTTAGTAAAACATGCCGGTACTCTAAACAGATTCTGACAAGTAATTTGACTTAGCAGAATCACTTCTTCATAACTACTTGTGGCGGCACTGATCAAACAAATGCAGGTAAAGTAAGTGGAAGTTAACTAACTTACAGTGAAGAAGAAACTCAGGGGGAAAAGGCCCAGTGAATTGTCACATTATTAAAACTGAATAGTAATGATAATCCTACATGGTGACCTCACAGTGCACTGAATAAATACACAGTTCCGACATTTCCTCTTACAGTGAGTTACTTCTACCTCTGTCGTTTTACCACTATCAGCGAGAACATATCAGCATCACGATTTCAACATTCAACACTATGTTTAAACCCACGCTGTGCTAAAGTACAGATTATCGGGGCTGCTAGACTCTTGTTAAAAAAATCTTGTGCATATCTTCTGTTGACCGTTGTTAGAGAATTAAAAGACTTTCTCATCTTTCATCTCACAATAGGATTAAGTTTTTCTGGAAGAAATACAAAAGCAGGTAATAAATTCTTTTCTGTTAGATTTAAATCATTTCCTATTTTATTAACTCTGATCTCGATGCATTATTCATCCGTGCCTTTCAAACAGCTCTGAATATAAAAATGCATCAATGCAAATGTAGTCTGAAGAGTCAAAACAAATTACAGCAAATGTAGTTAAAGTGGAATAAGACTTATGTGCAGAGAGTCAGTCCATGCAGAAAGGACTTTTATCCCTGATTATTTTACCATAGATGTTTACAGTAGGCTATTTCTGTACAGTGGTCAAAATACAGCAGTTTAATCAAGTTAAATTGAGGTCAGAGTATTATTACATGCTTAGAAACACACCTGCCTCCTTATTAAGTCACTCAGATCTTGTAAACAAGTAACTTGATGCACGACACCTGTCTCTTAACCATTAGTTTCTCACACAGATGAAAGCAGCATTTAGTCCATGTTACAGTAAATATCCATGAATCATAGGTGTCTGTTAGACTCACCTCAGCCTGTGTGGTCGGGCAGTAAGTGTCGCACACAGTGGCTACATCTCAGCGATGCCGCATCTCTTCATGCCTGCTGCTCAGTCAAATCACCCAAAACTGTCCCGTTAAATATTACCAAACTCAGTGGGAACTTTGCCCCGTGCTTCACACACACTGACATGTAAACACACAGTGTGACTCAGACTGCAAACAATACCCCTTGTAGGTCTCCAGGTCCCAGGGGCCTGACAACAAAGCCCCCTCCCTCTTCAGATGAATGGATTCCAACACACTGGGCGACGTATCCAGATGATTTATATGGAAAATGTTTGATATATTGTTTTGGTTTTTTCATTTTAGAAAATGAGAACACATTTTTGTCAAAGCCAGAGTGCTGACAGATCTGATTTGTGTTCAGCACTTTCCCAAAACACCTTTCTGGCAGGAAGTACATTCACTTCTGTTGTTGTTTAGTACGCTTTGAGGTACATGTACTTCATTTGAGTGGCTTACATTTTATGGTAGTTGATACTTCTGCTCCACCTCTGCCACAGTTCAACGGCAAAAATTGTGCATTTTACTCCATGACAACTAGTCAGATTAAGAATAAAAGACACATCCTCCTAGATCAAACCTGAAGAAACCAATCTGGGTGTTCGTCGAGATTCAGACATAAGTTTTATGCCTTGAATTTAAACAGCATTCTTTCATCCCAGAAACAGCCCAGTTATGGTTGTTCCAGCCAGATGGAAGCAATTTAATTCATACTTAAAATCACAAATAGACAACACTACTGAGATGCACTTCTTACTGTTCTTTCTAAAGAGGCTGCAACATATCGACGGTTCTGCTGCTGGACTGTAAACAAAAACCAAGAAGGGTGAAAGCATCCCTCCAGTCTTGGCAACTCTGCACTGGCTCCCTGTATCTTATAGAACTGATTGTAAACTTCTTCTACTTGCATCCAAACCCCTAAATCTGGCACAATTTTGAACTGATCTGTATTATCACAAACCTAAGCCAGATCCTGTTTATGCTAGTTGTCACGCAAATGTAATAAATTTAAAGGTATTCAGAATAAATGCATTGTGTAGATAACGCTATTGTAAGCCACACATGTGACTTTCACAGATCACAGGTCAGTGAAATACAGTGATGTTATCCAAGCTGGCAGTGGCCTTATTGAATATATGTAAGCAGGCTGAATGTCATTAAGTGGCTCAAAAGACTTGTTCATGGTGCCCCTTTACTTCATGAGCTCTCTCCTTGCCGACATGTTAGTGCTCCTTCCTATGGCCACTGCAGTATGAAACAGTAAGCTCCACCTGGTGGTGCAACAAAGTACTACAGCTAATTTTTGCTACTTAAAGTGGGTATTATCTAGGAAAATTATATTGAATTTGAACTCAGTATCAGCAGATACTAAATATACAATGACTCTGAACAAATAGGGGGAAAACCTTGATCAGGACACCCCTGCTCTCAGCGGCTCAGGACCAGCCTACATCCCTGCTGCCTTATGTCTGTTCACAAGCCCTTAGATCTTCTATTGCTGACTTTCTGGCAACCCAAAGCCTCCCCAAATTGAAATGTGGAGATGCAGCTACTTCCATTTATACTCCAAAGACGTGGAATAACATAACCCAAGACACCCGAGGCCGACTCAGTTGAAACTTTTAAATATCGCTTAAAAACATCACTTTTTAACCTACTACCACATGTGATGAGATATTATTGATATATGCTTCCTTTTTAATGTCATTTCTTTTTTACTGCTCTTCGTTTTGTACTTTGTTTTTTAAACTGTTGTTTTTTTTAATGTGAGCTTCATGTGTTGCTTTAAAGATATACAAATTAAGTATTATTATTATTATTACCATCAGTAGGTTGTAAAATATAATGCACTGATACAGATTAGACTATAGCTTCCTAAACACTATGACCCCTTTCAAAGGGAACGGTCACACAGAAAGTAAATGTGTTCAAACTTTTTTTTAACTGAAGGATCTGCCTACTTTTTCCACCACATCTCCACCCGCATCATAAAGTAAACAAAGAGCAAATTCCTCTGTTGTTATTCTTGGCTCCTGACCTGTGGTGGTCCTGCATGGATGACAGGTTATTGTACATGAATTGAGCACATTACTAATGCTTAGCTGTTACTATAAATGCATGGCCATTTTTAACCCTGTTATCTAATAATAATAATAATAATAGTGCATGTTCCTGTTCACCTCTACCCAGGATCTCTTGGGACAAGCCATTTGCTTTCTGTTACGCCCCTACACTGCTTAACATGCACAATGGTCTATTGATCTATAAATATACCAACAAAGGAGTTTAAAATAAACCTAAATAGAACCGCTATGGGCCTCTTTTTTTTTTAACCAGTCCACTTTATTCCATTTTCCATTGCATCCAAGTCTTAGTCACATGTTTCACTCTTCGTTCAACAAAGTGCATTGTTTAGACAGCAGTACTGGCAGAAGTAGTTGTAGCGGAGGTGGAGTAGTTTGCAATCTTGCAGTATGTGCGTATTTCCTGTCTGACGTGGCCATTAGAAGTCTCGGTTTGCATTTATACATTCAGCTGATAGGAGTCAGTAAGGCACAGACAGAGAATTATGATCCTTTGAATCTGAAAGTCAGGAGCCACAAGCTAAGGTATGCCAAAGGTTAGATGTTTTTTTTTGAAAAGGTGACTCCCTCCTTGTGTTAGAAAACTAGAATTTCTAAAAGTAAAACATGAGAAAGATGTTTGAATTTAACAAAACAACTGTGCATTTTACAAAAGCTACTCATGACAAACAAACCAACACCACAAGGCTGCTCTGGGCATTTTCATTAACAGTAAGTCTCTACACAGAAAATATAAAAATTAAGTCAACATTGCAGTCAAAAGGGAAGGGAGTTGGGGGCAAACGTGGGTTAGGACTTTTCAGTTCGGATGACGCCTTCAAGGACATGACCGGCGGTTTCCAGTACGGTCCAGTGCGGCCTTTGGGGGAAGAGGTCTGACGGGGGCTGAGGGGGTCAAGCATCAGGTGTCAGGGAAAGATGGATCGCGGGGCTCCTTCAGGCTGGAACACAAGACAAACAGACGAAAAAAGAAAAAAAAAATGAGGTCACACATTCCCTAGTTGTCTGCGGTGGCTGAGACCGCCACCACCACCACTCCGCCTGTGCCACCCAGCGTGCCCACTCCTCCGGAGGCACATCTGAAGATCACTTAGCAGCTTCCTCTAACAAGGCGTGACAGAGGCTTGCAGGGGTTGGGAGCCGGCAAAAAGGGAGGAGGGAGACTAGCATTGCCATTCCTTCAGAGCCTGCACTGTGGGCTCTTCCTCCAGTGGGTCGTGGATGCCTGACACGCAGAGGGGGAACTAAAAGACAGGCTTTGAAGATTAGGACTATTATCATCACAGCCATCATCATCACTGCCACTGCCTCGGAGGAAAGAAAAAGATGGGGGTGGAGGGAATTGTGAGATGTTGTTGTTGTGGCTCCAGATGATCCCCAGGCTCTCCGAGTGCTCACTGAGGCTGTTTGCAGATGGAACCATAGTGGCGGTCCCTTGTAAATAGGCTGCTGGATTTTTTTTTTTGTTTCGTTGTTTCCACTGTGTGAACGCCTCAAAGTGCAGGTCGATGTAAAACAAAAGTCCATCCAACCACGAAAGTGAAGCGGGGTGGGGGGGTCTCAGTGTTAGGATGTGAGATTTACACATTTTTTAAGTAAAAGCAAGGGCATTTTCCTGCAGTGAATCCGTGCCACTGCTTCATTTGTACAGTGTGTGATGTAGCTCAAGCTGACAAGTTGACTAATTGTGCTATTTTGCATTCACCTTTGATTTGATAGCGAGGTCAAAGAGGCATGCAAAAGAAGCGAAACGCTGCTCTGAATACAGGTTTATCTTTGTAATTAATCTGGTTACATAAATGCCAAATATAAAAGCAACACCATTAAGTGTTGTTCACTCCTCTACCAGTCCACACAATGCTGCACTGCCCCCCAGTGGGAAAGCAGAAGCGCTGAAACAAAGCAGTGGAGAAAAGCGGAGTGGATTTACCTGGGTAGTAGTGAGTCGACATCATCAGTGTCGCCTGGTTTTAACTACTCAGCCTCTTCCTCCTGTTAAAACAAACAGCAAAAATGAGAAAAAAAAGCATGTGTAAAGTGACTACATGTGTTTTGCTGTGTAATTACGACACATTTCACGTGATTGCAATGGTAAATGTTTTTATATGTGAAAAAATAATACAATTCCAGAGACAAAAGGGGCTGCATATGTCATTTTTCATGCCAGTAACCCAAGTTATCCAGTGCAGGGGTATTATTAGATGTAAAGTAGAAAGATTACAGTCATATTTACTGAGTTTGTTGCATAAATAAAAGCAACAATAATTCTTCTGACAAAGCTGGTATAAAAAAAAGCTTTTCTTTTTCAGAATCGATTGTCTTGTGTCTTAGCGCTCTGGTAACTCCAGTAAAGCCAGTCATGACTGGGAGCGGGCTATCGGGATGTCGTTCTCAGCCGTGTCCCACACAGACATATTCACTCTTAACCGAAACAAGACTTTTTGCAGGCATTTCAGGCACGCAGGCAGAATTTCAGAACTGCTGTCATACTACCTGTGTTTCTTCCAAGTCTTCTTCCTCCTCCTTTGACACAGTACAAAAAAAACAAAAAAGAGAGAAAGAAGGGGTGTGGTGTGAAGTCATGGTCCAAATTTGCAGGAAGGTGAGAGGACTTCACATGTTAGTGGTTGCAGGGAGGGTGGGTTAAAAATGGAGAAGGAGTAACCCGAGAGAAGCAACGACAGCCGGGTCGGGAGAAACTGAGGACACTAATGACTAACGGGGTTCTGCGAGATGATCTAAGCGAGACAAGAGCGGTGCTGAAGACGCTGCGGGGTGTGAGACGATGTTTTAAAATCTTAAAACTACACATCATGTGCTTTGTTTAGGCGTTATCACTCAAGCTGTGGCGGCTGTTCCCTGTTGGTGCAGTTTATTGACTGCCTTCTTGAAGTAAACAACACTCTCATCAAGGGACAAAGGGAGCTGACATCATTATTTATAATTAGATGGCATGATTACTTGATTCCATCCAGCTGCACAACTTAAGATAGTGATCACCAATACACTGTCATACAAATAGACCTACTGAACCTGGAAACCAATTATGCAGCAGGCCGTAATCGAGAGGGTCATCTAATGTAAAATAAAGATTTTTGTTTGCTTTGTTTTCTTCCAAGTGTTGCACAGTAACAAAATATGCTCCATTTCCTCCATCCTCTCTGGAACTTGTCACGTCCACTTCACATCCACTCTGTCCAACGTGCTCTTGGCAACAAGAAACAAAAGTCACGACTTCTCACAAAAGAGAAAAAGACACGTCACCCTGTCAACTCCGCGCACCCCCCACCCACCCACCCACCCCCTCTCCGTGCAGCATAACCAAAACTGAAAACACGTCCGAGTGATGCTCATGTGCACACAGGCAGAGCTGAAGAACACGACGAAACGTTCCACCTGCTCTGTAGACGTCAAACCCAAAGAGTGCAATTGCCTTGGCGGACTCACGGAAAGTGCCTCTGCGGATATTTTTCACTGCAACACCAAACAAATATTGCGTCTGAAGTAATGCCCATGACTAAAAATCCGAGCTGTGACACATTCCCACATGGTGCACTGGGCTGCATGGCATACAACTGCTTAAGGGAGAGACAGGAGAAGGGCTCACGAAAACATACAGTGATTCGGATCATGCGTAAATCGCCCCAGTCTGACTCACACCGTGCAAAACAGGGGGAAAGACTCTACAATCCAAATATACCTCTTGTGCTTCAGCCTCTTCTTCTTCCTATAGAATGAAACCAGGTGGCATTGAGTTTGTGAAAGAGAAGGAAGGAAGACCAACGAAATGGTCCATCTATGATTGGTATTGCTATCACCACACTAAATCCACCTTCAAGTAAAATATCATATCTATCATGCTGCACACCATCAGGCATTTCTATGGAAAAGAATCTAAGCTTCCATGCAGCACACAGAAACGGAAAGAGGGAAAGAGAAAGGAAGTACAGTGGAAGTCTACAAAGCCTTAAAAAAAAAAAAACAAGACGCCACAAACCACAAGAAAACTACCTCACTGCCTTCGTCGTCTTGCTCCTGCAACAAAGGTGGGACAACGACAGAACAGATGGAAAGGAAGAGAGGAAAGGAAGGGCAAAGCGGAGCAAAGCAGTGAAGCATGAGTGGCTTGAGCTCAGGCGGAGGCTGGAATGTCTCAGAGAAGCAGAGCTCTTTTCACACAGCACTTAGAACAGGGACACGTTTGTGACCCGTACACTGAGCAGGGCCTCGAGGTGTCGGAGGCACATTCAGATTGGAGATCTGGTTGAGTTTGGACTCTGCTGGGACGTCGCGCCTAAGTAAAGCAGTGCTGTGTGAAAAGTGGCTGAATTGATCACGGACTGACTGAAACAGAGTGGAAAACAATGAAAGAGGGGGTTCTGTCTGTATGTACCCTGACTGGCAAAACAAAGCACTCTCTGTTGTTCATGAAGCTCACTGCTGTGGGCCCACTGAAGGCTACACTAATGAGTGAACCAATATTCTCTTAATTGGGCGGTGATAGAGGGTGATAAACAGTTACTGCACATTTATTGCACTCTTAAACTAAAGCATTATTAAACTTGTGCAACAGAAGTTGGAAATAAAAGAAGGGATGGATTATTAATTCAAATATATTATAACATTATGAGGATGATAGAGGTGAAGTCATATTCTAATCGTCACCACATATGTGAGTGCATAGAAAGAGCAATTACAAACCTTTTGGTATTGCCAAAAGTCTTACTGTTGTTGTATCTTGGACTTAAATCTGACTCTTAGCCTCCTAAACTCTGCATAAACATGTGTGACCTCCAGGAATAGCCTTGCCAAGGCAAGATGTACTAACAAGAAATGCTTGATATACTAGGAGGTAGCAAAGAAAGCAATAAAGTGGCCACAAGAGTGACTGAAAAGAGACAAGGCGAACTCAGAGATGCTAGGGCCAAGTACAAAGTGTCACATGAATCTACCTCAAGCTGTCGTAGCTCTTCTTCCTCCTAAAAAAAATGACAGATAGCAGGTCAGCAGGCTGTGTGGGGAGCAAAAGAGCAACCACAGGCATGCGCTATAGGGAAAGTCTTCCGATTTAAAATGGAAACTATGGGGATAGTTGAGGGTGCCGGGAAGCAGCTACAGGACTGGGAAGAAATGATGAACAGGATGTTAGCAGGAAATAAAAGAAGAGTGGTAAAATAACACAGAGGATAGAGGAGGGCGGAAAGGTCTTGAAGGGAGCAAATTAAAGAGTGTACAGATGAGTGGAAAACAGCAGAGCAAGACCTCCTCCCCACCCCAACCCGACCACAGCAGGCTTCCCTGATCTGTGCACCATCAAACCCACACTGCTGACGACTATACGGAGGAAACAGACGATCACCGGAGCACAGTTACCTCTGACTGCAAATCCTCTTCCTCCTGGAGGGAGCAAACCAAGAGGAGATGGACAAAAGGGCAAAGAAGGGGTCATACAGTGTGTGTGTGTGTGCACGAGGATCACGACTGGTGTGAAAACCAGCGGACGGACCTCTGAGATTGATGCAAATCAGTCAGTTGGACAGATGGATGGACTGGAACATGAACTGAGGGAAGATGTCAGTTTTGAAGTGCTAAATGAAATGAGATTAGTTGCCTGTGTTACTGCACGCAACCCCGTCTCAGTTAAAACTGGTGTTTCACAATAAGAACTCAAGAAAACCCACATGACGTATCGTGTAAATGTTTAACAGTGCAACCCAGGAGTCAAACTCTACGTGAAAGTGGCATTTCAGAGAGGAAATGTTCAGTATCTGATGATCATAAAATGTATTCCTATCACAAGAATCTGGAAAACAGCGGTCTACCTGAAGATATTAGTTGTTAGAGGCCACAAAATTAAAAATTCAGAGGTTTTAAGCAGTCAAACTCATCTTTGACTGAAACAGAGTGGGAAAGGTTCTATCTATATATTTTATAGCATCACTGGTTCAACTTCTTGTGTCACATTTAAAGAAAAACTGTCACTGACACTAAAACTAATGGTAAATTCCAGTTTTCAGTGTCAATCTTGAGAGAAGAGTTTTGCTGCTCTTATTATCCGGCTGTCAAAGTGAGGATTCAGTTAGCAGCTAATAGACACATCTTTAGCTCAACAATAACTGGCGGACGGGGGACGGGCTTTGGTGAGAATCGGACAGAGCGCTGGCTCTAAACCAGCAATGACTGCTAGGAAAAGAAAGAGTTAATGAACATCCACTTGGTGTATTTTGCATGCATTCGAGGATATGTAAATGACAATGAGTTCTACTGAACGTTAGCAGCAATCGATGAAAATGGAACACACATGATGTCAAATGAGTGCTACTTGCAATGTTGGAACAATAAAATGAAGCACCAGTTCTTTATGTGCTTACTTTAGAAATTGTTAAGAGACTCACCTGTTCTTCCTCTTCTGCTTGGGCCTGCTAACAGAGGAGATAAGACAGCATTAGAGACGTCAGAGGCTACAGTTCGTCCCACACACTGCACATACAGTACATCCATACTGAGACAACAGATCAGGCTAAGTGAATCAGACAGAGCGGGGTTTTTACGGGACCCTACTGACACAGCTTTACCAGGGCTGTTAATAGTGAATGAATATGCAGTGCAAAGTGTGTTGCATCATGGGAAGGGCATCATCGACCAGAAGACATGAAACTCATGAAAAGTAACAGAAACACAGGAATAAGGAGGTTAAACATCCACTTGGTACTGAAGGGACGCATGAGAACGATGAACAGGGAAATTGTACAACCATACTGAGACAACAGATCAGGCTAAGTGAATCAGACAGAGCGGGGTTTTTACGGGACCCTACTGACACAACTTTACCAGGACAGTTAATAGTGAAAGAATATGCAGTGCAATGCAAGTCGCATCATCAAAGACAAGTGGGAACCGTGTCATCGACCAGAAAAGTAACAGAAACACAGGAATAAGGAGGTTAAACATCCACTGGCTCTGAAGGGACGTATGAGAACGATGAACAGGAATGTTGTACGTTGTTGGTTAGTAAATGACTGGATCCAGAGAGAGACTTGAGGAGGAGATGCACTACAAGGATGACGGGATCTTGAAAAGGAGGCAAACCTTAAATATGAAGGAAAAGGACGGCGTTAAAGGGAAGGTGGAGAAGTAGAGGGAAAACAGATCATTCCAGGAATGACGGGGAAAAATGTGGGAAGAAGAAGAGCATTCAAAACATTCAAGGGGTGGAGGAGAAGAGGCAACACGACAGGAGGTTGGGTTCGAGTTAAGTGGCAATTACTGTGTCCTCTGTGACCTCGTCTGTTCCTTCCACAGCCTCCTCTTCCTCCTCTGCAGGGGCCTCGTCTCCTGCCGTTTCTCCTTCCGTGGCTTCATCATGCGCAGCCTCTCCCTCTGCCTCCTCCTCGCCACCCTCACCTTCCTCCTCATCAGCTGCCTCTGCCTGCTCCTCTACGTGTGCGTTTCCGTTACGCTCCTCCACTGGAACCTCCTTATTGTGACGTGAAAACAACAGTGTGTGATCAAGGAAAGCAAATGTTGTCATAGAAAGCCGAACATTTACTCAGGCGCAGCAGTCATCAGTTGGAGGGGTTTAGAAACTTGAAATGTAGGTGTTAGTCTAGTGGGTTGGCGTCCAGTAAATAAAGCGAAGGAGGAAAACATTAAAAGGGGGAGGTTAAGTTTTCCGAGCTGTGGAAAAAACCTGAAGTTTGAAATGATGCATCGTGAATTGAAAACGGCTGTTGTAAGATGAAAAGACCAATGCTATTCTCAAATGTACACAATAAATATGAAGTTAGCTTAGCACAAACACTGGAAACAAAGGGAAACACCTAGCCTAGCATTGCCCTAAGGTAAACATAAAGCTTATTATATCTTGTGGTGTTATGAGCCAGAATAAACGAACTATATATAGCATGTTAACTGCAAGCCATAGAAGTGCTATTTCCAACTGTTTCCAGCATGTCTATGTAGATTCTCAGTCATCCAGCTCATGGTAATTATAAGAGCTTTAGTGGAATCCAGCTCATCTTCTCTTTTTAGGCTGTTGAAGACAATTCCCCTCTCCTCCAAGAGGAAACTACCAGGTCAGGGATGACTCAACATGTTAATAGTCTTGCAACTTTCTATGGAGAGAGCTCAAGACTGCAGTATAAGTACCTGATAAGAGGTGTTGCACACCCATTCCTGTGCTCAGAGATAACTTTACCAGTTTAACAGAGATGGCTCTCTCAGTGAACATGGCTGTACTAAAGTGAGTGTCCCTGATCCTTTAGATGCAGATGGAATGTTCTGAGGAGCTGTCTCTGCTATATTGATGCATGCACTTGTGGATCTGTCTCCTACATATATATACACCAATCAGACATAACATTATGACCACCTGCCTAATATTGTGTTGGCCCCCTTGATGTGCTAAAAAAAATGCTCTGAACCATTGGACATGGACAAGAAGACCTCTCAGGGTGTCCTATGGGGTCTGGAACCAGGATGTTGCCACTGGATCCTTTGGGTACTCTGGCTTGTGCAGTGGGGCCTCTGTTAATCAAAGTTGTTCAACTGCATCCTGTTGATGTTTGATCAGAATGGGGTGTAGGAAGTTTGGAGGTCAAATCA